>CM056833.1:8720826-9920826 GCA_029853015.1 Chelidonichthys spinosus | reverse complement strand
AGAGTGCTGACGTAGTAAAACATTTGCCTTCTTTATTATGAATGAGGATGTGAAAAGGACATTGTGAGTGATCTCACGTCAGCACTTCCCCTGTGAAACCCAATATTCCACTTGATAAATGTCGGTCATTGTCTCTTCATGCAAGTGCGCTACATAAAGTCCACCCTCTTTTGAGAGCGCTGGGGGTTTTTCGCCGTTCGTTTCGCGACGTGCGGGGTGAAGAATCAGCGCCTCGGAAAAAAAAGCTTGCTCAGCAAAGTGTGGAACAGGAGAACCTCGTCACCAAAATAGGATTTGCATCATCTGGGAGGTACGAGCATGGGCCGTGAAAAATGCCCCACATGGGCCCGTGTAGCAGCATCTCACTTTCATCCCCTCCTCTGCTCTCTCTACCCTTTCCCTCTCTTTGCCCCCCCCCCCCCCCCTCTTCTGTTACTGTTCAACCACAAACAGAGCAGCCACTTCATACATCATGTGCTGCCGCGGAACCCAGAGGTGCTCCGTTCTCCGCGTTGAAGCTAAGAGATCTCCGCTTCCTCTTGAATGTGCAGAAATGGATCGCTATATTAATGTCCTGTCCTTGGGAACCGATCCACATGATCTACAGCCTTTCGGGGGTCTCCTCAACGCGAGGAGAAACTCCTGTACACCTGGTGGGAAGAAGAAGAAGAATGTAACAGCGCTATGATGTTATAATTTCTCACCTTCTCTCTCACTTATTCTGTCAGTAGGTCCACAGTGAAGTGGGGTGTATTGATCCATTTGCCTATTCTTTTCCCCGTTTCCCTCTCTTCCTCTCAGTCCATCGCAACCTCTCTCCAACACACACACACACACACACACACACCAGACTATTTCCCATAACAGATGTACCATTTCATCAGATGAAGACCAAGGCCAAGCTTTGAGCTTTCACTGCTACATGAGATCCATTTAATTTGCAGCAACATGAAGGGAAATGAGGCCAGATCTGCCAGGCTCAGCTCACTCCGCCACCCAGGTCATAATGAACAGCAGCTAATCAGCCTCCTCCATTTACTCAAAGAGGAGAAAAAGCATCAAATGCGCGCCGGAAATGTCTCCACGGCGTCAACCGCGGCATTACTCACTTGTCTGTGCTCAATTTTTACAAATGGCCTACTATGGTAAATATGCAAGAGGCTGCAACATACGTGTTTACTGGTGTGACTAAAGAGTGCGTGAGAGCACGTGGGCCCTGGTGAAATTAACTTAAGTTGGATGGATAATGCAATGCAGCCTCATTTTAACACACGGCGAATGAAACTACATCTTCTTTATCCTGGGTGATAATCTATCACCTCACAATTACTGTATATACGTCCCGGCTCTAATAATATTTCAGCATGTAAATGCATTTCCAGGAACTGAAGCAGAACAAATGCATGAGGCGCAGAAATTGTTTTTTTTTTTCATAGTTAATGGGTATATATCTCCTATTAGACATAGGAAACAAGCCTCCGTGGCGAACAACAGCCATGCATGGATTGTATTCATCACCGGCTGGTTGTAAAATGCACCACATAGGTACGCGTCCGTAGCCTAGTTCCTCAAAAGGCGGAGAAAAGTGCACACCAAACTTTTTACCATACGCAGCCCATTTGCTATTCTTGACATGAAATAGAGTTGGCCTCTCTGAGGGATTGGGGGTCTGTTTTTTTTGCTGATTCCACTCTGGTGGTGAGGGAGCGCAAGGTGGGCTGGAGGGGTGGGCTGGCGCCGGAGCGAGAGAGAGAGAGCGAGAAGGAGCCAGAGGTCCGGGGTGTGTCGAGCCGCCACTGTTAATGCGCTGAATAACAATTTAAAGCGATCTGTCATTAACATCTATAACCAGCGTGCCGCGCTGAATGGCTAACAACTTGAACACATACGTTGGAGGGGAAAAGCAAACAACCAGAGGAAACTTTACAGTGATCATGAATAACAAAAGCGTGTGCCTTTAAGTTCCCTGGGAATTCAGATGGCGGGCAGAGATACAGTATAAGCACGCCGTGGCAACTTCCAGTGTCTCGGGGTTTTTCTCAAGAGAATCAAAGACTTCGGAATTAAAAAACGCCTCACATTCGCTTGGAAACACTCCATGAAAGGTTTATGAGATACAATCCCTAAAGGGCCTTAAACAATGACAAACTCCTCCTAACTACTGGATATTCTCTAGTTTTGGAGGGAAAAAGTGACTGCATCACAGTCAACCAACAACAGCGCTTTTTTTTTTCTTTCTCTGCACCGCTTTTCTATTTTTCTCTCGTTTTTTTCCCCCTCTCTCATCGCACCCGACGCAGAAAAAAGAAAGAAAAAAAAAAAGCATTATTCGAATCCACACCAAGTGAACAGAGATTACACATACGGCAGCTAGGAGTGACTGATAAAAAAGTGATAAATTGATTCACAGACATGGCTGAATGAGTGAAGTGACACCACATTCCTCCAGAGCTTTCGTGCGTAAGTCTTGTGTGTGTGTGTTTAATTCCATCTCCAGCATGGCAGCACAATGCTAGCTTTTTTTTTTCTATTGGTCTTGCATTGGGCAGCAGCCTCACCTCCAGAGACACTGTCCCTCTGGAAGTCCATCAACACAACATGGTCAGCAGAGCAGAATGTGTGTGTGTGTGTGTGTGTGTGAGAGAGAGGGAGAGAGAGGGAGTGCACACTCGTGTGTGCTGAACAAGCACACTGATGCACGCGGCCGCGGCTACACCTCTCTGCTCAGTATTGCACTGCGGTTTCATCATCCGTTGCACAGGTTTGATAGGCAGTTCCTCTTATTAGAAAACCTGGAAGGAGGGGGGTGGGGGGTGGGGGGTGGGGGGGGGGCGTTAAAATGAAACCCTCTTTATCAAATTGCGACGAAGTGCCTGAAGTGAACACAAGGTTAACTAAATTGCATATCCCTTCTGTTGAACTCTTTTACACTCCACCGCCGACCTCGGCACGCGGCACTTTAAGACACAGCGATTTTGTAAGTACAAACGAGATGAGAGAGGTGTGTATTTTTCTACCTTAAATCACTGTGAAATGTGTCTCACTTGTTAGAATTGCAGCTTGTTTCTCGCCGGAGGGGGGCTGACGGGGGGTGGGGGGGTTGAGCCGAGGCGTCGGAGGTATTTCTGTGTCTCCGGCATCACACCAGAGCTGCTGTGTCCTCCCTCTCTCTCTCTCTCTGCCACACCTTGACAGTGACTTTGTGTGACAGCAGATATAATGTGATTTCTCCTGTCCCCGGGGTCCGAGGGCCGATGATGGAGACTTCTGGGCTCCGCCGTGCTCGCCGGCGACAGCCATGACAGAAAGGAGAGAAAAAAAAATGCTTGAGCATGATGATCAGTGGCATTTTTCACACGGCTTGGAGATCCCTCAGTCTGTGCCCCGTTGCCCATGCTTCACTGACAGAGAAATTAGGTCCCTATGTTCAGCCTGAGATTTCCTGGTTTGGGGTTTTTCACTCAGTTTGGGGCACAATCACATCAGCTCACTGACACTGTGTCGTGTGATTTCACCATCTTTTTTCTTTTTGTTTTGTTTCACCCAAAACAATATATGGCGTAGCGTTTCGGTACATTTTTGTTTTGTTTCACGATATTGTCATGAGTTTAAAGAAAACCGGATGACGGCGGTACGTAGGACGTCACCTTTACTGTAAGCGTGTCACATCAGGTGAAGCGGCGGTGTGTCATACCTGCAGGCTGTACAGGCCCGGGCTGTCTCCGCAGCTTATGGGCAAAAACAAAGCTAACCACTTCTGTCATGCGTGCTTCGTCTGGGCGTTCAAAACAAACTCCTTCTTCCTGAGGTTTAGGTGAAGAGCCGAGACGGTGTAGTTGCAGCTCGTGCTGAAACGATTAAGTCATCAATTAATGATGAATGATAACCATAGGCGGATTCTAGCCTCTTAAACATGAGGGTTTCCTGATTTGTTTTCTAATTTATATAATGATGAATTGAATACCGTTGAGGTTTGGGTTTTCTGGGAAGTTGACAAGTAAACATTGGATTATTTTCCAACTGATTAATGGAAAAAAAACTGATTTATTGATGGTGTCATTTGAAATAATCAAAATAATAGTGTAAGACCAGCGAAAATGGACCCCATAGTCTTTTTCGCCATGAAAAAACATCAAATAAGCCATCCAGAAATTTTTTTTCAGTGATCACCCATGTATCGAGAAAGCCTCGAAAGACGCCAACAGCCCCATAGCGCTAACACTGATTAGATTGGGGCGATGCGCCTAACGCATCCACAACAGCATTTCTTAACCACTAATATTGCTCAAAATAGCACCAAACCTCTTCAGTAGCATGATAAGGGTCCTTACACATAAAACCAACACCAACAACGTAGATAGCGAACCCGGAGTTTATTAAAAAGGTTTTGAAAGACTTAATCACTGCCCAACTTCCAGGTACTCTCGTGGTATAGTTCGTACAAGTCGATTATCCAATGCAATGCAACAGGAGATGATTTGTTCCAGCAAAACACGTAAACATTGCAGTTTCATTTCCTTTCATTTCCGTGTCAACACTCGATAGACATCATCACAAACAGCCAAGTAATGCATTTTCCATGGAATTATAAATGCCAAGACTTTCCTCATTGAACTGAACTCCAGTGCATTCGGTAATCGACTTGTATGGACTACCTGTCAACATGGACCTACTGGTAAGTTCTAATCTTGTAAACTAGTCTTTTAATAAACTCTGGGTTCGCTAACTATGTTGTTGGTGTTGGTTTTATGTGTAAGGACCCTTATCATGCTACTGAAGAGGTTTGGTGCTATTTTGAGCAATATTAGTGGTTAGAATATGCCGTTGTGGATGCGTTAGGCTCATCGCCCCAATCTAATCAGTGTTAGCGCTATGGGGCTGTTAGCGTCTTTTGAGGCTTTCTCGATACATGGGTGATCACTGAAAAAAAATGTCTGGATGGCTTATTTGATGTTTTTTCATCGCGAAAAAAAAAAATGGGGTCCATTTTCGCCGGTCTTACACTTTAACTGCAGCTCTTGAACGTCCAAATACACAAATAGCTCAAATTCTAAGTGAGATACAGGGTTTTACCAAACATTTTGCTTAAGAAATACTACTTTAACACAACTTTTGAATTATGAAATGTAAGTATTCACTTTTACTCCATAGACTTTCGCCTGTGTGGTAAAACTGCCAGCAGTCGGTTGGTTTAGCTAATGGGCGAAGGAAAAGTCAAGCATACAACTCTAACAAAACAAACCAGACAGCTTGTTTGTCACCTCTTCTGCTTTTCTCGCTCTGCCCTTTGCCCACTCTCACACCATACATACCAATCGCTCCACAAATAAATAACCTGGATGTCTTTCATCCTAATAACCCCCTCGGCAGTGCACAAATGCAGCCACGGTCCTTGTTTCAGGCTCCAATCAACATTTAGACGATCACACTCCCTGGTTGATGAAACACTGAATCCCTGCTTCCTTCCTCCCTTCCTTCCGGCATTTTATTCCATCTAAATAATGCAGCCACAAGGAGTCATTGGGGGGATCCATTATAGAGAGACTGATATAGAATGCTGGGATGCATGATCAGACTCTCTTATCACTTTCACTGAGCATGTTATAGTGCAGCAGGGGGAACTTTGTATCGTCATGTCTCTCCTAAGTGCTTAACCCTTTGGTTGATGTGATAGCGATATCCAACCTGAGCAGTTCTGAATTTATTGCAGAATTCCCCCATCTGCGATGCATCCAGATGATGTATGATGATGCTTGGGTATGTGCTCATGGAGTATGGTTAAAGGACATTTCAGGGTCTGGGGGAAATTAACTTTGTGCTGCAACAGCTACTGTGAAATGACTACAGCTATCACGGTTAGTGAAGGAGGATGAGAAAAAAAAAAATCTATGCACTAGCCACACAATAATAAAAACAAACATCCGGAGTAGCTTCCCATTGGCGTAATTTTTTTTTCAAGAGATTGGATGCATCGACGAAAGCCGACTTCGCCGGATAATTTGATGTCCATTCACTTCATTCTCAGCAGCCTCTCTGAGAGGAAGCCGTTAATTACATATAGTCTATTGAAGAGCAAATGAGCTTGACAGTGTTCCATCATGTTGTCACAGGAGGGAGAGGAAGAGCGTGCGTGCGCGCCCACGTCTCACAGGTGGAGTCTGTCCTGCTCTTTCTCCTTCCCACTAATCTGCCTGTCAGTAATGAAGTCTGAGGCTTAAGTGTGGGAGAGAGAGCAGGCGTCATCCATTAGTCTCATCCATTTCCATTAATGTTTCGCAGATAACTTATTATTACCTGATTAATAAACACTCGGCGAGCGTGTCCTCATAGCAGCCTCAATAAGGACAGCTTCATTAATGATTAGCATTAAGACTATTAATATCCGGCGTTCCCAGCCAGCGGTACCTCGACTCGTATTATTAGCATGAGTGTTTTTATGAAAGCGCCTTATGTTTACGAGAGACGAATAAATATCGGTTTCTACTTTCCGAGGTAATAATTTCATAAACAATTCACATTACCTTGGTATTTGGACATCCACGAGTAAAAACAAGTAATCCAATTAGTAAACTGAGTGAGGCGCTATTGATTTCAGAAAAACATTACCCAATCGACTTTGGGGAGGGGGGGGGGGGGGGGGGGTAATGAAATTCCTTTACTTTGCGTTCCAAAACAGGATGCGAGTGTATGTGTGTGTGTGTGCATATAATTCCATGTCAGGCGTGCCTCTCAGACCACACCCTAATAGGGTGCAGAGGTCACGACATTTCAGTTCCAACATAAGTTTTTTCTCTTGAAATAACACTCCTTGTTCTAGTAGGAATACTGCTGTTCCATCATCCGAACCCTCTGCATCCTCCGTGAAGCGTCAGCGCCCACAAATTGTCACACTCGTCCTCAACAGCGCACGCCTTAAATATTCATGTTAGACAGGACTTGAACCCCTGCCACTGTAACTCTTAGTTGGATTATATATTGGACACAATTAGATTCTAGTGGAGTGGTATAAATAGCCTAGGGATGTTTGCATGAATTACACCATGCCGGAAACTATTGTAATGCATTGTGCTGCGGTGTTCACATTTTGCCTGTGCAAATCTCCCTGGTCTCATGACACTAATCCCTCGCACAGTAAATTCTATGTTGTCTCATTTTACACCATGCCCGAGGTTGTTTTATTTTCAATAATCTCATCGGCAAGTATAACTTGATTAGACTCCAAAAAAAAAAAAAAAAAATCAAGGGGGAGACTATTGATTGTATGCAAATGGCATTAATCTAAGACACAATTGTGTTGGCCATATTTCCTGGTATTTATTCCTCTTGGTCCTTTAAATCAGCTGCTTCCACACATGCACACACTTAAGCACACACTCCAATCCAATTATATAGATAAATAGGCTAATCATGCCACAAAATTTTAATATGAGGTCTACGGGCAATGAGATAAGCATAATCATTCACTGTGCCAAATTTACAGCACAATTTGAGATAAGAGAGATGGGGAGAAAGGAAGGGAGTGAGAGGGCAAATTGAACGGATACATCGTTCCATAGACGTTAACATATGGATCATAAGGCAGCCAGATAATGGGGGAGACATTTCATTAACGGAAATAAACATTCGATTAAAATACTTTTCTATTTACTTCGCTCCCCATAATTCACATGGATGCGATGAGCGCTTCTGTCCAAACATTATAGCGGCCCTTTGTATGGGCCGACAAATGTGGCTTTTATTGTTGAAAAGCCCTTTCCTGAATTCAAGACTATGCAATGCTGAGGAGAATTTAATTTGATGTTAACAAGATGTTACAGATATGCTGCTACACTCTCAAACAGAGTGGTGTTTATTTACTAGATTTGTGTTTTAAAGCTCTATGAATGAAGTTGGAGATTTGAATAATGTCATTGTTTTTTCTCTGCAACGTCCGTTCTCTCCTATCACAGATAAGGAGAGCATGTTAATGTGTGCTCTGTGCACATGGGAAGTATGCTTCCCCATGTTTTCATAGCATTCGGCTGACAGTGTGATCGTCATAACAACCTATTGGCTCCTAGATAACTCAAACATCCTGCTTGATTCAACAGATCATTCTTATGAATGCTCTATTTGGCCTGTTTCCTCCCCACTGGGACGTGTCTATTCCTTTGAATTTTCTATAATCAATGATACGTTTGCCTTTGAGGGAGCTCACTGACTTTGGGTGACCAAGCACATCTGTTTAGCTGATGTCAAAACAGACAGTACAGAGCATGGGAAGTGTGTGTTTGACTGTGTGAAGGTTGGGAGAGAGAATGTGGGTCAAGTAAATGCTGTTTGAACTCAGATAGGCTCCGCCCCCATACTGTCCTTCAATCATGAGCACATTGAAACTTTGCATAAGCGTAGCCAGCCAATAAGGACGTGCCAACCGGACCCCCAGTAAGGCAGCTGACACCCGCTGCCGAGCCAACGAACCTCAGTTTGGTCAGTGCCCATCATGACCCGGCCCTTTCCGCCATGACGGGTCTTCACGATGCCATCTTTGAGTGCCACGTCAGGGACCATGCAGAGAGCGGTGTTCCTCCGCTACCAGCCCGCCTGACCTGATGATCCACCGCAATGACAGCGAGCCCGGAGCTGAAGATCGGCGCCCATTGAGGTCCCCGTCTCGGCTGCCAACGCTCCGCCGCTGCCTCGGGTCATTCCTGCCGAGACACCGGCATCAAACAGTGTGTGTCGAGGCGTCCTGGCAGCAGCCACACGAGATGAGAGCCCTGCAGGGTCTGGTGGGTTTTTTTTTCTCAGGGTGCAGAGACATCTTAAACGGCGGGCCTCGCAACCCGCCTGTTTCCACAGTCAGACTGGCTCTACCACTGCCTTCTTTGAAAAAATATTTCAACTAGAGCCCAGCTAACTGCTGCTGCTAACCACTATGGTGCGTCCCACACATTCTGTGCCTTAGCATTGGCAAGAATGAATAATCTGGTTCAAGGGGTTGCAACCGCCGTGGTGATCCATTTAGTCTGTCACTCAGCGGGTCCTTTAAACCTCTGGAGCACTCTCTGGAAGCATTGTCATTTAGGACAACTTAATGTGACCCTATACCGAGACCAAAGCCCTCCTATGTTCTCAAGAACTAAAGGAGTTATTTCATGTTGATGGTGATATACCTGGATGTTTTGACGCACAACAGACACACAGAACAGCTGTTCTTGTGATTCAGGGACGGTGCGACCGATAAAGCTCCATCCAACAAACGCAGCGTGACAGTGCCGGCAGCTCTGGGCATGCCGGGCTCCTTTCAGTGTGCTTGAGTTAATGCTATGTTGTGGCAGGGCTGTGCATTTATGGCGCTCCACCCACTGCCTGTGTGAGTTAGAACAAAGGTTGCAATATTGTAACTGTGGATCTATGAGCACAAGTGGAGGCCTCTACCAAGGGGTGCTGCTGCTCCTATGCTGCTTGCTAAATAGCATGTATAGCAACAGGATGTGCTGCCATACATATTTGGGTAGGCAAGAACTCATTGGCTGGCTACGCTAATGCAAAGATTCAGTGGGCAATCGTGTGCTTGTGATTGGAGGAGAGTATTACCCATAGTGTCCAGTAGAGGGCTGAGATTGTGGTTATAGAAATAGGGTTATAATATTGTAACCTTTGTTACAATATTATATTGTACGCCTAGCGAAAAGTTTAGGACTTTACTTAAAAAACATGTAGTTCACGTGCGCGCACACACACACACACACACACACACACACACACACACACTCACAAAGACACATAGTAATATAAAGTACACTCATTGTTCCTTGCCTGGGTAGGGAAATCCTTCCCAGCTCCACATGAACGTCTGCTTAGACTAAACACGGCACAGCATGACTGTCTTCACAGACATCAACCAGTAAGAAACAAATGCTTGCACAGTGAAGCCTCAACGTCTATGCATGTAACAGTACTCTATGTCTCTGCCCTCTCCAGCTTGAAGAAAACAGTTCCATCGGAAATCCCTGAACTCATTGCACCCCCCCACAACAGCTCAGGTTTTATGTGCAACATCACAGCAACTGATTTTAAATCACTCGATAATAATCTTTATTATTATTATAATTTTTATTTCTGATTTATGTGCGGTGGAAAAGTCCACTTTATAGCCATTGTATAATGGCTGTGTTAGAACGGAAGGAAAGGTGTCATTTTGAAATATGCCATTCCTCGACAAGCTGTATATCCTACGCAAGCGAGTGCTCCCTATCACACGGACCTCGGTGATGCCTCAACCATTAAAGAGCTGATTTCATTATACTTCCCCAGTGACAGTTTAAGTGCCAAAGTCACCTCTATTGATGGTGCTTTCCCTCCTGAAGCCCACTAATGATCAATAACAAAGCAGCATGGCTAAATACTGTAATAACTCGGGCAAACGGAAAGAAAAAAAACCCACAAACAAAAAAGAAAAAACTTAAAAGTAACACATCTCAAAAGTAATACGGGCTTAATCAACAATCCACTAACACACAACCATCAAAGAGTTCAATCAAATACCTCCAAGAGCACTTAGCGGCGATTTAATCGCTACGTAATGATACCGATCGATAAGAGATGTGCATTTGAAGGACAAACATGTGTTTTGACTCCACTTCACTTAATGCGCGTGTTTGTCCAATCGCACACTGTGATTAAGTTTGACAGAAGCACCGCCAGAAGAATCCTGAACCATGAGCTCCATCAGTCAGACACCGTCTCTGGTCGGGAAAATATCCTCTTGTTTCTGATGTCAAGTTCTATAATATCAATCAACAGCAACTAGATCACAAATTTATCAAAGTAAATCCCAACATCTGAATTTTTTTTTTTAACACATCCAAAATATTGCATTCTGCATGTAAAAAAAATATGACTTCCCGACATGTACTATTTCATTCAGATGAGCTGAGGCTTGTTACTTCTGTACACAAGTCTGGAGCACCTCTTGCACTGATGGTCAGCTAACAACTGGGAAGATCTGATTGCTGAAGTGTCTCTCCACTTGATGTGACGGCGGTGTCTCAATCACCAGCAGCATTAAGTTCCTACTAGATTATAATGCATTGAGCTGAGGTAAAAGTAGCAACTGGACTGACTTTTTTTGCCCTATTACCCTACATTTTGTTGTTGTTGTCAAAGCCTTGTGTATTGCTTTTTTTTTTGCACTGTAATTCTCCCTCAATTATTGTTGAACAGTTGTGCAAAATAGTGAGTATAGAAAGAATTGAACATGCATCTGTGACACCACAATTTAGAGCCTATTAAGCAACACTGTAACTATGTTTAACATTACCCAACATGATGCAACACATTTCAAAAGCACAGATTTTCATCCAAAAAATCAAATCAAATATTTTGTGGGTTCTTATGGATGCTTGGGGTACATTCATGCAGAAGAAAATCCCAGGGAAAGACTGCCCTCGCGTGGACCTGTCGGTCACTGTCGAGGGCATCACAGTATTACCTTCCTCAACTGCGAGGAACCTGGGTGTAATCCTCGATGACCAACTATCCTGCACCCCCAACATCTCTGCTGTGGCCCGATCCTGCAGATTCGCCCTCTACAATATCCGCAGGATTCGGACCTTCCTCACAAAGGATGCAACGCAGCTCTTGGTCCAAGCACTGGTCATCTCCCGCCTTGACTACTGCAACTCTCTCCTGGCCGGACTCCCGGCCTCTGCGATTAAACCATTACAGCGTATCCAGAATGCCGCAGCACGCCTTATCTTCAATCTACCCAAATTCTCCCACGTGACCCCCCTCCTCCGTGACCTCCACTGGCTCCCTGTTGCAGCACGCATCCAATTCAAGACGATGACACTGGCCTTCAGGGCCATCAATGGAACGGCACCCTTCTACCTTCAAACACTGGTCAAAACTCATGCCCCGAAGCGAGCACTTCGCTCCTCTACTTCAGCTGGCCGGCTGGTACCACCATCGCTGAAATCAAACAAATGTCGCTCAGCAAAGTCCAGACTCTTCTCCGTTCTGGCGCCTCAGTGGTGGAACGAACTCCCGACCAATGTCAGGACAGCAGAGTCATTTGCCATCTTCCGAAAAAGGCTCAAGACTCACCTGTTCAGACTTCACCTTGACTCTACATAGCATGACCCACTAGCACCCTCCCTCGACCCCCCCCCCCCCAAAAAAAAAAAAAAAAACCTTACCTATAGCACTCTGATCTTAGCACTGTTGCTCTTGAAGTACTACTTTACTCAGATGAGGACCTAACACTTGTTCTATTTTTAGCTCTTACTGCATCGGCAATGATACGTCGTGGTTTCTTTGTTTCCTTCTTTTGACAAATGTACTTATTGTAAGTCGCTTTGGACAAAAGCGTCTGCTAAATGACCTAAATGTAATGTAAATGTAAGAAAATGGCATTTTGATGCCAGTGGATTTATGACTGCAGAAATAGGTTATACCAATGAAATCCATTGTTCCAAGTTATGTCATACCTCCGGGTAAAGCCACAGGTAGTTTGGGTAAACGTCTTAACAATTTGGTTTCCAACATTGTATGAGAGAACAACAACGACTACCTCAACAGCCAGAAAAAGGACTTGAGATCCAGCAGCAGGGAAGGATGTAGCCATTATGTACTTGCGAGCATTACGTGCTGCTCACGGAATGGTTCTGGCCACAAACACCAAATCTGGGGTCTGATTAGTTCATGCAATGTGCAGCTAGCGTTAAATTTTTGTGGAACACAGCGGGATAAGGCAGAGCACAGAGCATATGCAGAGCTGCGATGCCGAACATTCGCATGCAGACTTTCTGTTTTCCTGCGCCACATTTTTCACATCAAACTGGTGAGAAACGGCTTTTACTGACAAACGACTTCCTCAGATGGAGCCAGAAACGAGACGCCCTCTTTGGAAGCGTTAAAGGGAAGGTTTTCTTTAAAAGATACAACATAGAACGAGACGTGCAACTCGCTTACATCGACCATGAATCAAACGTGGATTTGAAGGAAACAATCGATACCTGTAGTGTCAGCTGAATCTATGCAGATTTGAGGAACATTTCCACTGCTTGTGGCCTGAATACAGTACATGACCCGGAATGAATGTGTTCTCAATCAGCCAATCAATTGTTGATGCTGGGGGGGCGATAGTGAGCAAACTAATCCCTTGGGTGACTCGAGGGAAATCTGGATTATATTGCATTCCCGCTCAGCAATGACTGTTTTCTGCTGGAAGCAAGAGCAGACTAATCAAACAACATTACTGGAGAAAATCGATAGGCAGGCAAATTGATGTATTGTTCCACATCCCAGCCTATTTGATTCAAAATGGTATTAAACTTTAATCCAATTTTTTTTTTTTTGGGGGGGGGGGGGGGGGCAAAACATTGAAATCAAATTGCCCGATGTATGAGATACTGTATGTTAACGTCTTGTGCTTTCCTTGTTTTTGAACAAAACTGTTAACACAAGCTGAAAAAATATGCTACGCAGTACAAAAAAAGGAACGCCGCCGCCGTGCTGAATAGTGTATCACAACACCTTGCTGTATCTTATCTGAGCAAAGCAAGAGGCAATCTACATTACTGATACGGCATCAGTTCCACAAAGGTTTCTAAGTTGGTCGCCTTCGTAGCAGATTCCATATTCTTTGAAACAGACAGCACTTATACGAAACCATAGAGGGTTTCTGGGGGGGAAAAAGAAGTGAAAACATGAGTGCGATATGCTTTCAAAACAGGGACTTTATTGAAGATAATAATGTACATTGACATAGTATCTCCACACTGTGGGTTAAAGTGTGTGTGTGTGTGTGTGTGTGTGTAAAGGGTTTTGGGGGGGGGAGGTATAATGCATATAACCTGGCTATGTAGTCTAGTGCCCACTATCAGTTGAGAGGAGCTGCATACATTTCTTTCACAAATAATCTAATCTTTTTAATTTGAGAGATAAGGCAGAATTGACTGTAATTATGTGCAGCTGGGTCTGTGAGGAATTCATAAGAAAAAATGAGGCTAAGCCCATCTGCTGACTGGGAAACTGGGGGAGGCAGCGACATAGGAGGAGGGGGGGGGGGAGAGAGACAGAAAGAATGAAAAGAAGAGACTCTAAAATCATTAAATCAGCCACTATCTCCTCTCCTCTGTCACTCAGAGAGAAAAAAGAGGCACTAATGAAATATTAATGCCTTCCTTATTTTGAGATTTACATTAATCTTTCCTCTCTCTTTCTGTCTGTCGCTCTCTCTCTCTCTCCCTCTCTCTCCTTCCCCGTTTCTGTGTGTGATATTTGAAAGCTGTGCTCAGAATGACTTGAATATATAATATATATTTCTAATGAGACGCCCGTGCTACAGGATGTCTCATTTTTCTACCTGTTTTGCAATCCAAAGTTGCATATATTGCGCCGCGAGTGTGGTAGTGTGTGCTTACGGGAGGAGGGAATGAAACGAGGGAGGGGGAGTGGGTGTGTTGGGGGGAGGGTGTTTGATCTGAAAGGGAAAAGGGAGAGAATGAGAATGAAAGTGAGAACAAGAGAGTGAATGAGAGAGCAAGAGGTTCTGACTGTGGCTGCAGCAGCAGCAGAGGAGCAGGCGTTCAGGCAAGAATGAGGCAGTTTCCTCGAGTCGTGTCCCATTTGGCGGAGGTTCAAATGAGAAAAAAGAAAAAAGGGGCTGGGCACGGATGCTCCCAGGAGGTAGGGGAGGAATTGGGAGTGTGTCTGGTAAACTGGCTGCAGTTTTAGCCAACGTCCGCTCCCACTGAGACCTGAAGCAAAAGCAAACCTGACACCACCAGCGCACTCTCTCGCACACAAGGCTTTAAGTATGAGGGTGTTAGAATTACCACAGTTGTGCTTACACACACACACACACACACACAAACACACAAGGCTGGATATGAAACCTGATGTCAGCCCCGGCAAAACTGCTACGTGTGCTTTTGACTTTGGTGCGGCTTCAGAAATTGGAAAGCGTAAGGCCCCTTGATACCGATCAAAACTGTTTTACCTTGACGACTTTGGTATGAACCTTCACTTGCATACGGCGTGCGGGAAAAAGAGTGGAAACACTGAAACAGCTGCAATTTCTTCTTCTTTTTTTTTTTTTTGTTTTACCACCGCACTGCGAAACAACCTAAGTGCACATAAGTACAGGGGGGTACGGAACATTGATTCTGGAAGTGAGCGTTTCTCTGCAGCATGCTGCCTGCTGCCATCCCATCAGTGCTTCATCACTCCCAGAGCGGAACTTCCCTGGCAGAACTGAGCATTCCCATGCCGTCCTACACAATGCAGTAATTTCCCTGCAGTGTCCCAATTGCGGCTACATATATTCACCACGCAGACGTGTGAGTTTTCCCCCTCCGGCGCCCACAGCAGCAGCAGCAGCGGCAGCGTGGCACGCTCAGTGTACTGGTGTGGCAGTCATACACCGTTCACACCACAGCAAATGGCAAGCTGCAAGCTGATGCTGCTGCACTGTCTGATGTCGTCTACGCCTGCGGGGTGAATGTAGGGATGAGTGTGTGTGTGTGTGTGTGTGTGGTGAAATGGAGGTGATGGTTGGAGGGGGGGAGGGCGTGTAGGTGTCTAGTGTGTGTTTGTGTTAAGGGAGAAGGGGGAAAAAAGTGATACTATGCCAATCACCATGATAGACACTCTTCATCTTCCACAGTGACAGAGGACAACAAAGAAATTCAGAGGCAGACATGGCTCAGAGGACACTAAAGACCGCCTTCTAACCTGACATCCACAAGTAGACACACAGACGTTAATAAGACAAGATAATTGGCTAATTTGACTCATGTTGCGCCTCAGTGAAGGGGCATGTTGTACAAGTGATGTGAGATATTTAAATAAAAAAAATTCATAAATAGAAAATCTGTCAAAAAGCTTTTGCTAATTGGATGCAGGCTGGAAAATGAAGAGAAAAGAAAATGTTGAACGGGAATATTGTTAATGAGCTTACATGTTAATTGAGTAAAAATGGGTATTTGGCAGAGGTAAATTATAATGCTATCATGATGTGTTCAAATGTAATCTAGTAAAATGTAGTTTTTGTGTTTGAGGGAGATGTTTGCATAGCAATATAAAATATATAATAGAGGGAATCATGACTTTGACTAGCTAATACTAGCTATAATCAGGTAACAATGCAACATTAAAAGTACCAATATTATATATGCAAATATTTTTTGTGAATCAAGTATGTCAATTAGAGTTCTGAGAAAGAAAATCAGACTTTTAAGTGTCTAGCAAAGTAATGTAAAGAATAGTAGAGTAAAATCACATGACTAAAACATTGCTCTCCTCCAAATTAGACAACATGTAACAAAAAACTGATCCAAGAACAAGTTATAATATGACATATTTAAGAAAATACAACAAACCCTGAGAAACCATTCTGCTCTTTGCACGACTGTCAGCGTCACCGTTCCTACATCACATCCTTACGTTACATAATTTTATCATCATCATCATCATCACCATCACCATCAACACCACCAATGAATTACCGCATGTTTATCTACTTAACCAACTGCAGTGCGTCAGTCTGAACACTTCATCCCGCATTAAATTGACAGTGTTTTAACCAACGCGCCAAATGAGATACAATGGTAAGTCGTTCCTGTAAATCATGTGCTACGCTGTAAGTCATTATAGGGCTGACGTCATTCCAAGAGCACTGGTGGTGCACGTTTGAGTTCCTCCAACTCTCGAGTACAGAAGGCACCTTGACGGTGTGTATTTTTTGATTTCCGTTCTTCAAAAACTAAGAGGCAAATGTGATCCAGAGGCTATTCTTGAAAACATGTTTGAGTCTCTCTCTCTCGCTCTATCTCTCACTCTCTCTCTCTCATTACCCAGTCTGAGCTACGGACTTCCATAATCCTGGAAGGTTTAGCGTTGCTGTGTTGTGATTGGTTAGACATTACATCAGGGTGATGTAATACTCATAGGACTGGCTAGTGTGTCGGGCATGGGGAGGGAGCTAGGGAGAAGGGGGAAGGGGTGGGTGGGCTGAATACTGAGGAGAGAGGAGGGGAGGGGGGGATTATTGAGCAGAAGAACTCTCTCTCTCTCTCTTTCTCTCTCTCTCTCTCTCTCTCTCTCTCTCTCTCTCTCTCTCTCCCTCTCTCCCTCTCTCTCCCTCTCTCTACCGCCTGCAGCCAGTGAGTGTGCATGTGCAGCCGCCACAGAAAGCCTCTAATCCCAAAGCACACAGCGGTGCTTTGGAGAAGGAGGGAAATAATCAAGACTGTTTCCATAGGCCCCCATCTAAAGGCTGGAGATAAGCTTTGCTGTGCATGCTGCCGTGTGTACTGGTAGCAGCTGTGTGTATTGGGGATACATACACAAAGCAGAAATGGGATTTTTTTTAAGGGGGGGGGGGGGGGGGGACTGAAATTCAATCATTAATTGCAAATAGACAGAGAAGAAGATGATTGTTTGGCAGGGACAGAAAATGCCAAGGCATTTGGTGTTTGTGCATAATGACTCATAGCCAATTTCTCACTTCAGTGCAAGGTGCTTTTTTTTTTTTTTTTTTTTTTTCATGGATCCAAAAGGTGTTATACCATATCTCTGACTTGAGATGTGGGTTTGTGAACAGCAATGCCCAGGGCACAAGCAATGTGTTTCCACCTGATTGCTTTCATGCCATGGTAGACAATGCTTTGAAACACGGAAATAAAGGGATGTCTGCGAAATAAACGATAAGTTCAATAATTAGATATCCAAATTGAACCGTAAAGTGATGGATGGCATAAAAAAAACAACAACTATGGTCTTATAAAAAACACTTCATAGACAGAGGATGGTAATGCAAGACAAATAACATATAAAAAGAATACATTTGGCTCCGGCAGGGTACTTTTTCTGGATCATACAGTGTATACCACATCAAAAATAACGCCTGTACAAAACAAAGACAATAGCCTAAATAAAAACTATAGAAAACTATAGAAAATAGAGCCAATGCTTCAACTTTATCTATGTGAGAATATATATATATATATATACATATTACACAAAATGAGGCCACCAGTCTACCTCTCCTGGCAGCGAACTGGAAGCAAAAATGCTACAATACACACGTTCAAGGACATATGCAACATTTGACACAGCTATAATCTCTATAGCCAAATATTAGGACAGCAGATTAAAACGGCCTTTCCAAACTGGAGGTAAAAATCTTGCAGTGTCCAAATAAACGTCATACCCTGGCCGTCTCTTTTGGCCCTGAGGCTTTATGGAAGTCTTCCATCTTCCGAGTTTATTTGCAGAAGAAAATGCTCTCTGTTGCCCAAATTTACGGATAATTAATTCAGATCGCATGAGGCAACAACAGGTAAACACGGCCAAACGCAATCTTCATTTGGGATACTGTAAATAAAAACATGGCATCTGTGAGGCGGATGATGCTGAATGTTTGAGCCCGCTATGCAAGAGATTGAATAATGGAATGAGACACTGACTAAAATGTGTACGCTAGAATTATGAAAGGCTAAAAGAAGATGGCTCAGGAGCCTGACAGAACTTATTTGGTAAAAATGGTGTCGAAAACCTCTTCAAAACCAGTTTAAGGTCATACATTGCCCCGAGTTAAAAATCACTATCTCATTTTAAATCCTAAAGCCACGGTTAAATAAGAGCATGGTCCTTTTAAAGAGTGAACACATGTAGTTGTCTTTGTTCTGAGAGCCCTTTGGTGGATGATGTTATATTCATTAACACAATTTGAACAACCTAACTTCCTGTTGACACGCAAAACTCTACTATCAGCTGTCAGCCACAAACTGACAGAAATCTCTGAGGTATTATGAAAGCAAAGTCGGACAGCCTTTGAAGGAAACTGGAGGGGGGGGGGGGGTTACCTGAATGACAACTTGTCAGAATGAAAGACTGCCATTTCTTACTTCGCTTCAGGCTAGAAATGGAAACTAGGTAATGACTACAATGATCGCACACACACACATACTGACACTGACACACAGTTGCAATGGTTGTGGTTGGTTAGTTCATTGGCTGTCTCCAACGCAGAGCAGAGCTGGGTGATAATTCAGTCTGAAACTTTAGGGTCTTTCAATGGAATCATATCATGACGCAAAAATAGTCCATGTGGACTATTTTTTCCCACTATAATTTCACCTGAAACTGTCATGTTAATGTTGCTTAATTAAATGAGAACATTCTCTGTATTTTTTATTTGTCAAGTATTCAATTCAATTCAAACAGGAGAATGAAAAAAATAGGCTTTACCATGTGTTTATTTTATTGAACTGCTAGACCAAACATAACTATGATAACTATACTGAGATATAAATTCACCTATATCTTGATTGTAGATTTTGGCCATATCACCCTGGGTTACAGTAACCAAAGCAACACAATTAAAACCTGCATTTCATAGCTTTATTAAGCGTCCTCTCTGTAGAAAACAGACAATCTCAGAATATTTTATCCACCCCCCCCTAATATTATTCCTCTTCACTTACTGATTTCCATTTTGGTATAACCTGTCAGCATGGATCTGTGAGAGCCCTGCTCTCCACCAGCCACCCTGTCTGCACTCCTCTCTGATAGTCCGGCCCCGGCTGTGCTGCAACATGTTGTAACGCATCTCCACCTGCACTCAGGTCTCTGTGTTTATGCCCTGCTGCCTGCATCGTCTACGCTGGTGCACGGCTGTCTGGAGAACACTGCATTCCTCTCGCTGTGACAGAGGTCAGCGAGTGCTCCGAGTCCGGGCTGACGTCATGCTGCCGCAACCCCCGCAGACGCCCCAGCAGACGGGCCGACAGACAGACCCACGAGCAGACTGGGTGTATTTATAGCCTGTTTTGCCTATGCATCCTCACAGCAAGCTGCATGGCCAGATACGCCCCGAAGGCACGCTGCACAGCTTGTTTTTATTACGTGGCATCCGCAAGTCCGCATTCGTACACGTACGAGCATTTAAAATGCAGATACAGCATTGGAGTTCTCTGATCACTCGGAGTAAATCATTCCCTTTCCGCACCTTCTGAAAAGGTGCGCTTGTTGGAATGTTCATCTCCCCACAGTTAATGAACACATTGTGCTACACCTCAGCTAATAACACAGTGAGGATGTGCGCCGAGTACAATGCTTTACGCCATTACTTATCTAATAAACTGTAGGAGGCAAACTGCCATTAGCACTGGTGCTGATGCTGATATTCACCTCCCACTCGCAGGCTCTGGCGAGCTAATCTGCCGTACACTGTATGCAAATATGAAACTGTTACTGTCAGGATGCGGTCTAATTCCACATTATTCTCCGGGTAGTGGGCCAATCAGGTTGACTTTGAAATGGATTGTGGGTGATTAGCCGGGAATGCTGGGAGAATGCCGAGGTCTCTCTGGTGGACCCCGCAGCTGGTGCCGGAGTCAGCGGAGCAACGATCCAGGTAATTAATTCTTTGACAAGCATCAGTGATTTGGAAAATCAGTAAGAATGGCAGACGCTGATCAAAAGGGAAACACGTGGAGAGATGTTTAAACAGTGGGCGTTCGAGGCGTCAGTCACGCAGGGGCCCAGACGCGGGGCCCAAAGCCCAAACACCACAATGCACTGAGCTGACTATCAAACAACAGCAGGCTGGAAGGATACCCAGCTTGTACTGAGATTGCCGAAATGCAGGAAGTTATGCCAGTAAATTAATTCAGGCAAGAACTGGATACACGCACGGGGGAATGTATCCATATATACACACCAGCATGCATTCAGACGCATATGCACATAGTATAAACATACAATTACATCGCACTCCACATCAACAGTAAACAATTCATGTATATGGACTCGATGGTAAAAGTACACGTGTATATTCCAGTCACAAACCCAATGCATGCAGTGCAAACACTAGGAACGTACACCCCGGGAGCATAACTCAATATACACACACGGACATGTGGTAAAGATCAATTCATTTTCATTATTTATTATACATATTGCACTAAGCCTATATCTGTTGAATGAAATGCAAACAATGGCATGATATTCATGGGCATGAGATCACATAGATCTCACAAGCTCACACACACACACAGCACTCTTCATAAATACACAAGAGGTTGGGTTTGGCGTTACGGCCATAGCCCTGATTAAATCATGCGTATATCCTTTATTTGATTGTATGGATAGAGAGGGGGAAAAAACACACGAGCCGAAAAACCGTAATGAAACATCATCGGCACGGCTATTACAGACACCCTGTCCAGAATACAAATTCCCAATGCAGGTATTTGTTTTCGCCCATCAGTATTCATTATGTGAGTGAATGTATCATTGGAGTGCAGCTATTGATCCTGTATTAAATCTCATTGTTATATTCCTATTCAGCGGCGAGCCAGGTGAGGGGGGGGGGGGGGGGGAAGAAGAGTGACCAAATGTCATGGTGACAACATGCGGCATTGACAAAAGGTAACTTTATCGATCAAGAAAGACACAGAGAGGGAGAGGGGGGGGGAGACATTTCAGTGGGACCCCAACTGTCTGACATTTTAGAAAAGCTGTCCTTTCGGTTCTGTCACCCTCCATTGTTGAACACAAAGACCATCGATGCCTTGACCGGGGCAATTTGAGCTGTGGCCTTCATACCCAGCAGAGACGGCGAGCCGGTTTCCGGTGCGGATCGGCAAAGTCTTGTTCATTATATTTATTAGTGGTAATTTCCCAAATGCACATGCAGTGTTTTCTGAGGAGGCGGCCCGAGCGTTATCCAGCTCTGACATTCTAAAGGCCCCGCTGCCATATCTTGTCAGCGGCTCCTCTGAAACACACTGTGGATCGAGGCTGTGGTTTGGTAAGAGGCCAATTAGCTTGCTAGCCATGTACAGCAAATTCTTCAGACAACTTGGATGACTCAGAAACGTCCCCAATGGGACTCCCCTTCTTCCCTTTTCTGCACAGATCCGCATTAAAGCGAAGGGTCAGAGGACCGAGGGAACGCAACGAGGCACGCGGGAGAACGGACGAGGATGACTAAATTAGTGTTGTCATATCAAAGCCTGAACTGCCACCAAACATGTCAGATTGGAGCAACAACACAATGAGGGCAGGTCGGCGCCGCACCGCGCTGACCGGGGAGAGCGCCGGCAGCTGGGCGATAATGCAGGTCCGGCGCTGTGTGGAAGTTTGCCGGCTGACCTTAGCATCTCTCTCCCTCTCTGTCTGACTCACTCAGGTAATTAGCGACCGACTTACATTTTTCCCCCCCGTGTACGGCTTAAAGCGCCTTGTGTTAAAGCAGTCCAGATCAAAACGGCTTGTCACAGCGCATTATCGTCAACGCCGCTCCATGGCAACAGTCCGGCTCGCCGGTCTTCCTCTGCTTCCCTGGATGTTTATCTGTTGCCAGGACTGGAAAATCTCCACACTCATTGTTTTTGCACCAGGGGGAACCCAAAAGCAGATTAAGTAGATTTCCTGATCTATGGAGTGACCCTTACATTGCAAGGCCACAACAGGAAGAGCATTCTAACTCCCCACACGGTTCCCTCTTTCCCTTCAACGTACTGCGAGCCGATACGTATCAATCAGGGTCAGCAGGGTCGCATCAATCTCCTGTGGTCCTATCTGGTTGTCCCCAGTCTGATAGCAAATTTCTGGCACAATCATTTTGTTTTGGATGACTTAATGAGAAGTGTGGACCCCGATCCTGAACCAGTTGGGAACCGCTTCTTTAGACAGTGTGTTGCCATCATCGTGGAAGCAGGAATCCGTCAGCGAGAGACAGAAGGGGAAGTTTGTCAGTTAACGTCTAGAGGGAAGGTACAGCAAATGGTGCAGCAGAAACTTTGAGCGAAAAACCTAGCACAGCAATAAAGTGATATACACATGAATAATGCAGGAGCATTTAGTTCAGTGCTTAGGCGGTGGGGGAATCAGATGTCCCTGGTGCCCTGAAGGATTCCAGTCTACTGAGCCAGCGTCTCTCTGGTCGAGAATAGACCAACACAGACCCGGAGGAGAATCCCTGAGCTCCACGCTGTCCTGCCAAGACGGACACACAATCACACACAAACTATTATGTCTGCATGTATTCAGCCACCGTGCCTCGTATAACTGCACTCATACCCGAATATACAACCCACACCCGCACACACACAGCACACACACACACACACACACACACACACAAAGACACTCTCGCTTACTCTTCACTGTCAGTGTTTTGAGTCAATAAAGCAAAGCGGTCCTCTTGAAAATGACTAGAATAACTCACTGTGTTTTATGTCCG
This sequence comes from Chelidonichthys spinosus, assembly GCA_029853015.1. Classification (NCBI taxonomy): domain Eukaryota; kingdom Metazoa; phylum Chordata; class Actinopteri; order Perciformes; family Triglidae; genus Chelidonichthys; species Chelidonichthys spinosus. Next base: position 9,897,581 of record CM056833.1, on the reverse strand, counting down.
TGTGTCCGACGACAGCGACTGATTGTATCACTTTAAACGTGTTTGCCAGCGATGACATCACACGTAAACGAAGGGCCGCAGTGTGTGTGTGTGTGTGTGTGTGTAGAAAGAATCTCTGAGTAATTGCAGAAACATCAGCTTAGTGTTGGCTGTACTTTTAGGTAATACTTGTGGGGATTTGAGGGTTTAAAAATAAATCTGGATAGTCGGTGACTGAGGGACTGTGTTTGAGTGTTAATTTCACAGAACCGCCGAGAAGATTTCATTTTGTCGTCTCAGCTGCCCAAATAATCAACTAATGACTAATTAATTACTACGCGTATCCAAATCAAATCATCTGCTTCTTCCCTCCATGCATATTCTACTTTGGCAGCCATTCAACTTCTATCCACAGACACATCCTCAGAAATAATAATAAAAAATGATGTCATCATTTTGGGGTTTTAAAAAAAAAGGAGCAACAGACAACAAATCCCAGAGCATCACTTCCCTTTAAATATTTTATCCTCTTCCGTTGCAGTCAGCCTTTGGGCATATGGCATTTAACATGTGTGTGTGTGTTTAATGTGTTGACACCGCCACTATTTACCAGCTTTGCCTCAACATTAAACCGTTTGATTTCCATTCAGCCAATGCAAATGAGGGCAGGGGAGCGTCGCCTCCGTAACATATGCGGCTCCCTCATTTGCTGCCGGGGCCAGTGAGCTGGGGACAGGGGGGCGGCGCCCGCTCCTCACGTCGGAATGGTAATTCACCAATCAGCGGAGTGACATGCTCGGCAAAAGGGAAAAAGGGAGAGCCGCGCGGCGCTGACAGGGACATCAGTTTCACGAAACATTTCCTCCTCCGCACCTGAAAGCGCGGCATAATCACGCGCAGGGGCGATGCACCATGAAATGGAATGGGCGCCCAGATCCGGGGGAGCGGACACAGCGCCGTGTCCACAGAAATGAGGGTCATTCTTTACCCAGAGATGCCCGTGTCAGTATAAAAAAGGCCCCCGCAGCTTCCCCAAGTCAGGCAGCTCCATGATACCAGTCCATGTCAAACTTTCATCTTTTTGACTTGCAGTGATACGAAGTTCGTACGTGAGGTCAATAAATCAACATCGGCTCTCAGTTTACATGATGCTGTGAGACTTGCAGGTGATAGGACGGTGTTTGACAATGGGTGTACTATTCATCTTCCCCGGTATGTTAATTTAATCTCTAGGACGTTATAAATAGAAAGCTTTGTTAAATGTGATGCATACCTGCTTTTTGTTTTCACCATGAAATGTGTATGTATTTGTGGGCATCTGCTTCTATTTCTGACCCCCCTCCCCCCCATAGGTCACACGTATTGTAACCCATTTGAGCTCGCGGAGGAACAAATGTGTCCCGAGTGAGATAAGAAATTACTGCTGCTAATAGACTTTGATCCCCGAGAAAGTTCAGCCCAGGCGAGAAAATAAATACAAGACATGACCTGAATCCTCAAACCGGTGCCTTTCTCTATCTGCCAGATGTATCAATGTTCCTCCAAGCAATCAAGAAGTAATTCCCTTTATCGGCCCGACATGAATATTAAAGTTTTGCGCCGGAGGGATCGAGGGGATATAAACACACCCGTCCACCAGCACCTGTCGGGGACCGCGGTGGATGGTTGATGAGGCGGACGAGTAGTAGGCTCATGGTGTGAAGAGCCGGGCTGCGAAGATACCACCGGTGACAGCGTCCAGAGCCGAAAGAGCAAGAATGCTGATTAGCGGGAGCGATTAGCATCTTTGTTTTTCGGGTACTTGTCGTCTGACACATGTAAATTTAAACCGGTGCGACAGCAACAGACCATCACATTAATGTTGTTTACACCCAAATGCAAATGAAGAGTACACAAACAAATATCTGAATACAGAGGGAGAACAGGGGAGGGGAGGGGGGGTTCCCCCACACTGAAGACCTTTTTTTTGTTACGCATATGCAAATGGCGGTTCTCGTGGCATGCATCGAGCAGGAAATTAAGACAGAAAGAGGCAGAATCACAGAGCGGTATGGAAATGTGCAGATGTGTGGATATGCAACGTTGCTTCATTATGAGCCCCGTTTTAATATTCAAACATCTTGATAAACAAAAGACACAAATGAAGACGGTCCCCTGAGGACTCTTGGACAGAGCGCTGATGATCGTGACACTCGCCAAACAACATCCAACTCTGGGACAAAACTCCTCTCTGGGTATTACACAATTGTGATGTGCACACACACACACACACACACACACACACACACAGGATAAACAAAGAGCGGAACATGCTGGAACATTTAATGTGCGTCTGGGGTCAAGTATGCTAATGCACTTAGACGCGAGATGACAAGCTATCAACACCTGCAGATCATTTATCAAATTGGTCGGCAGTTTTCAAAAAGGTCTGGACTAATCCCGTCACAAATATCTTCCAAAATCAGTTAAACAATAAAACAAATGGAGTCTGGCCTTTTCTTAGAAGAACTCCATGTTGGAAAAACAATCATCTCCAGCGGTTACAAATGCACAGAACAGGTTTTTCCCTTTTCATTGTCTGTGTTTACGGTGGCGTTCGGGTCATCGCCGCTCCCGCAGTTGATGGGACTCGTGGAAAGGGAGAGAGGGAGACGATCGAGCCAATTGTCCTTGTGTGGAGCACACTATACTGTTGACTTTGTCATGGTGCCATGTTGGATGGCGTCCACTCCATCATATCCATGCCCAGATGCTACAAGAGAGATAAGTGGATTGTACAGAACAGGCTTGTCAGGGATCCCATATATTCGCCCTGAATCTGTGGATAGTGGAGCACAAATAGGCTTTTAAAGTGAAGTGATTTAGATTGGGAGGTTTTTTTTGCGTGTCTATTTTGGTGTGGATTGTTTTACACTGACATCAACTTGGCTCAGCCTGAAGGCATGTTTCTTGGAAACAAAGCAAAACTGCTGGCAGTATCGAATGTTTTCAATGGCTTTTAGGGGCCAGCAAATGTAACATTAGCTACCTATTTGAATGCTTAGCTCATGATGATTCCCGGGACGTCATTAAGAAGACATGTCGAAGGCTGCCTTCCTCCAGAACTTGTATAATCACAAACCAATGCGGTTTGATGGAAAACCCGAAGACGACTATTAGGTTTTGCATATTGATTCCCGTGCAGTTCACAATACTATTATAGTAACGATGCACTCGACTTTATAATGAGTGTTTTAAAAAGGAAAAGAAAATTGTTAATTTACACCTTTTTTTTTTTTTTTTTGATTGGACGGTCTAGCCGCTGTTTGCTGTGCTTTATCAGGGTTTATTGCCAACTGATTATTTTCTGGAATGACTCCCTCACAATAACACCACTGATGCATTAAGTCAAGATAAAAGCAATCTAAATATGAACATGCATGATGGCTACGCTAAATGCACCCAGCTAATGGTTTCATTATTTCATAATAAAGGGTTAATGTTTATTCAAAATGCCTATTTGCTCAAATTGTCCTTGCATATATACGGCTGTTAAGAAGAAGTGCTCTCTAGCTTCTTTTTTTTTTTTATTTGCACCAACATCAGCACAGATAAGGCGTGTGTTTTCAGATATAGCCGTGCAGGTCTTCACAACCTGAGCTCAAATTCAGCAGAGGGTTAAAAAAGAGATTACTCAGCTTCCCGTCTCCTGCCCCAGAGCACACAATCACACACTCACACCCTCCTCTACACCGCATGACCCTGTATATTTTTTGAACCTCAGCCAAGCTCGCTCCTTCAAGAGTCCAAATCCTGGTGGCTGCCAGTCAACTTCAAAGCGGTCAGGCTGTGGCTGTCTTTCTTAACCTCCAAATCTGGCTGGTCTTGTTACAGCTGTGCTGTGGGGACAGAATGGGCAGTGTTTCCATTGCTACATATGTGTGTGTGTGTGTGTGTGGACAGAGTGGGCAGTGTACTGGGTCTGCTGATTAACCCCTGGGCCAGGGCCGTTCTTCTCAGGCCAGACAGATCGGCTTTCGTCCCGGCCCCTGTAACGGGAGCCCGCTCCAACAAGCCACTTCAAAGAGCCAGAGCCAGCAGGAATGTCAGGTTCACAACCAGGGGGAGCAGGAGAAAAGCGAGGCAAGAAGGAGGAAGAGGTGTGTTTTGCTCAATTTGAACACGGTGAGAGTCTCACTTTCTGGTCAGCAGCAGGACCTCCGCCCCTATCTGAACCTTTTACATTTGCAGTTGTTTTAATTTAATTTGGCTGCGAAGCAAAAGGCCTTTGGGATTGTTTGGCCCGTGCCTGGATCAGCTGCGCCTCTTTAGAGACGGGCGGCGTGTGATCCATTTTACAAGGCGATGCCTCATCCCGTATCTGACCTCTCCGAGCTCAAGAAAATCTATCACGGTCGACATACATTTGGTGAGCTTTGCCAAAAAAAAAAAAAGAAAATCGAACTACAATGCCGCTTGAACTACATCGCTGCACAGCAGACGGTGGATTTGTTTCATTGCATCACTGACATTTGTTTTGATCAAGGTATTAAATGTGAGGATAGATGGGGAGACGACACTGCTCACGCAGAAAACGTGGACTCTTATTCCCAATTCGGCTCGGTATAGTATTACTAGTAGTCCTGACAATTACAGGAGGGAGCATGCATTAGTTAGCTTATCTCATGTTGAATTAAGCAGTAAAGCAATGGCTCACGATATGTATTAGAAACATTGAGTGAACCTTGTGTGTAATGTGACCCTAGATGGGTTGAGCGGAGTTCAGCAGCACGCCAGGCTGCATGCCACCGTGGTCCAGCTGTGGGTCGAGCGAGGCCCGGGACTGTGCCAGCAGAGCAGAGCTCTCCACCCCCCCATCCCAGTCCAAATCCACTCTCTCCTTTAGCTAAACACTCCTTCAGGGCTGCTATAAAAAGCTAGCTATTATGCAAGCTACTTCCTGCTTGATGTTTAAAATTCATACACACTGGAAATGATCATCAGATCGACACCATGACAACATTGTACTTGTACTGGTTGTTGATTGGTTAGGGAGGAAGTACTCTGTTGGAGGATAATTGGAGCAAATAATTTTCCATTAACAAATAAGCATAAAAATATATATACATCAAATTGATAGAAGTCCTCCTCTGTCCCAGATTGCCCGCTACCCTCTTAGTTGCTGTATCAATAAGTAGCAATATACAATCAAATAATCGGGTCCCAATCATGCCAACTTTTCACTGCTGCACACTATGAACAGCAAGTCCTTCCTTGAAGTTTCATTTGTGCTTTTTGAGTGGATTTTTTACAATAGGACACACCCACTCAAACGTGTTGTCATGAGATTCCTTGTCACACAGGAGAATCCCCTGCGGAGGTTAGGTTCGCCGCGGCAAAGGATCCGGGGCTGAGGCGACTCCGTCGATCACCCAACACTGTGCTGCCTTTTGTGGCTCGGAGACAATGGGCCGCTGCCGGGGAGAGAGACGGGCAACCCGAACCTGACACAGGAAGCTCTTAAAGCTACACAAAACAAACTGCTGAGCTCTGGCATTTCCCCCCTACTGAAAGACTATCTCCACCGTCATTAAAGGTGAACTCAATCGTCTAATCTCCTCCAAAGTCACTGAGCAACCATCATCCCCCCCTCCTTACCCTCCTCCTTTCCTCTTCCTCAACCATCCCTCTATTTTCGCTCTGCCTCACAAGGTGGAGGCCATCAATGAAATGCCATCAGATCTCTGGGGGGTTAGAGGTCAAAGGACAAAAATGTTCCGTTGAATGTGCTCCGCCGGCAGTCTGAAAGGAACGGCTGTTCTGTTGCTCTGATCGATGGAAGGTTGTCCACAGGAAGTGCACAGGCAACACGCCGGCGTTCAAGCAAATCACTTCTTTCTTTTTTAAGGTTCATCCATATTCCTCAACGGGCGTCAGCGAGGGCCTTATGACAGACTTGCCTCTTTGTGTGAAACAGACCGCTTGTGTAGATTTCATGCATGCACATTGTTTAACCTTGCAGAAGATTGGCATGCCACTCAAAAAAAAATGGCGAAACAACAATTGTAGAATGTGTATCTTCATGTTTTTGAAAATCCTCAGCAGGTAATCAATACCGTGCCAAGAAGGGAGCGGTAAATAGCATGTCTTATGATGTGAATTGGAAAAAAAAAAAGACCCACACACAACGCAACGGACTAACGGCAAAACAAACAGAAAGCCATCCAACCGTCACCACTGAGAATATAATGAAAACCCTGAGAATGGACATGCACATTTGCACATACAAACACATTACGTTCTGTGCTACCACAATACATATCATTTTGATGTCATCCACATTTGGCTAAGGCCATTTGCACCTCACGCGTAATACGCTGCCAGCTATACAAATAGCACTGTTTGGAATTCAATTATCTGTTGCCTCTTTAGATTTTTTTTCTCTTTCTCCCCTATGAAAAGGCTTCTCTCTTCTCTCAGCCAGTTTGCCTGTCATTGAGCAAAGATGGGGGGGGTATTCACCCCTCCTATTATCGCATCAAAATCTGCCCCGGCCACTGTGCATGCTGCCTCATTACCTTGGTGAAAAAAACCCCACCTTAACCTACATTAAGAGCTGGCCCTGTAATTAATGACTTTTTAAGCTATTGAACCAAAAGCAATTAGGTTAGAAAGGAGGTGCTTGTTCGGCAACGTGAATACCTTTCCTTTATTAGTCGCATCCTTGAAGAGGAGACGCTAACCAAATGTGACAGTCCCTGGAATCAAGATGCTAATGTTTCCACTGATTTGAACTTGTCAATCAAGCTTTTATTATTATTATTATTATTATTATTATTGTTGTTGGAGGATACACCAAAACAAATCTAGACTTCAATGATATTTGAAGGTCGAAGCGTTTCCGTGCAGTCGAGTTGCCGTCCGTGCTTTCGCGTGCTTACATGTGTACACGTGTGCTCGCCCATGCACGTTAAGCGGAAGAGAGCAAACCAGATACAGCTTATTCCATCAGCGCAGTATGCCGACGCGCAGATAAGACTTCATGCAACACATTTTGCTCCGTATTTGTTTTAGACTTTATCGCGTGTTCCAGTGGAGGTAGGAGCGGGCGAGACATGTGGTCTACATTCTAATGCCTGGAAGGGGTCAGCTCAGCGGTCAACCAACACATTACTCTTTGTCCAGGCGGGACAGGTTAGAACGCACAAGACTAATGCTGCAGCTCATCCGAAAGGTCATCTGTGGATATTAATGTGTAACTTTAACTGAACCTGCATGAGGAACAGCCTCTCTCTCACGAAACGAGAGGACACGGTGTACTGCAGGGGAGAGAGAGGGAAAAAAAGTGATGAACACGCCTGCGGGACGCGATGCAAAGTTTACGTGGGTTCATTCCGTGCTAAAGTCGGACTTTTCAAAAAGTAAACAAGGAGGGGGAAGAAAAAAAAATAACTCGATTGATATTGTTTGTCGTACTTTTGCTCCAGACAGTAATTGAAGGGCCTGAGTGTAATTAGTCAGGCTTTCGGAAAACGTCTTTGCTCCGGATTGATCCGTCCAAAACGTTTCACTGCTCCTCATTATTCACCAACATGCAGCCTGAAAACGGCCGCCTGACGATAAATCTTGCAACAGCACAAAGTTCCCTTAATTGATTTAAACTTATTGAAGCCACTGGGACAAAGATGTCAAGAACATACCAGCTGTAATGAAATGAAAAATGATATCCTCTTTATCTGAGGCCACAGGTGATGTCTTCCTTTTTCTTGGTCTTGCACTAGTTTTTTTTTTAAAGACCACTTGCCCAGAGCTCGTATGGTACGTTGTGGCATTCTACCATATGATAGATAAAAAGCATTGTGACAATTCTGCATAAAAATCAGAATTTTCTTATAATAAACCCACAAAGTTGACGATCCTTAAACCGTTTTTTCCCCCCAATCAAACAAATCAGTTCACACAGCTCTCTCAGAGCAGTCACACTTCTCAAGTAGGTAATTTATTCAACCGTGATTGCAAACCTTACTGAACAGGGAGGCTGTTTGTGTGCACGTGTGCTTGTGCACGTGCGAGGGAGTGTTTGTGCGTCACACTTTGGCCGCCCTAATCACCATCAAGTTCAACTCACAGCAGCAGGAAGGCGATTGATCGGCGCAGCCATTAAAACGGATACTTCAGCGGCCGTCTGGCGCTGCTTTTTGAAGTCGCCCAGCACAGGATTCATACATCCGTAATTATCAGCATGTGAGACTCAAATGATTTCAAGAGTCTCCTATCGATCGTATCGATTAGCAGCATGAACGATGACCGTTTTTTTTAAAAAAAGGACATCCTTCTAACAGCCCTGTGCTTAAAATGCATTCCACGACTCTCACGGAGCTCATTTCTCTTTTTTTTCTTCACTGCAGATTTGTTTTAGAATTCATTATTCGCCATGAAATGTGAAAAGTCTTCTTCATTAGATAGTGTGAAATCCCTCCCTGTCTGCCTCTGCCTCTCTGAAGTCCAGCTAACCACGTTAATCCCACAGCTGCGAACTCCCTCCCCCCCCCCAATGGACTCGCCCGCCTGCTGTCTAAATAATTGCCTCATTAGTGTGTGGTGCACAGGTACGGCGTAAATGCAAACTTTAGACAAGTGCGTATGCAAATCCAATTGCTTGTCCGACACTCTTTATTCATGTGATCAAAAATCAGTTGAATTATACCAGGGACCCCGAGCCTGAAATGGAAATTTGGGGATAACTAATGCATTTTCTACAAGGTGAACGGTGTCCAAGGTTTCAGAGCAGATGATGTGCAAATAGTTGACAGCTTTCAACTTTGGCGTCATTACATTTTAGATATAGCTTCTTTTTTTTTGGCAATTAATGACCAATACTATGAATACGTAAAAAAAAAATGACAATAAAAACCAGCAATCTGTCATAAAGCCTGATGACAGCATATTAGTAAACGGCCTTCCAAAGAAGGAAATGAGCTTAAAACCAAACTGGCTTTCGGGAGGATTACGCAGGCAGAATTATTCATCATCAGCTAAAACGGTATCCTTTTAAACAGGCTGCATCACTGCAGCTAGTAATAAACTTGTTGTTACGTGAGACAGCAAAAACCACTCTTTATGGGGCCACGCCGTTTCATTGGTTTGATAAACGCACATCCCACTGTTTAATTTGACACATTTTATGTGCATCCGTAATCGGGCCGAATCTGCAATTTGAGCGCGTTTATGAATCACTGTAATATTTTTCTCTTTCAGTTTGCTTTGTGGAACCAATAATTATCCTTTTTTTAAATGAAAAGTGTTGCAAGAACATGACTTGGAGGGCTTCCTCAAATGTTCCTGAGCTTGTAAACTTAACTTAATCTTCAATTCTAATGATCAGATAATCAGAATTATAGCACTGTATTGTAGCGATACGGCTCACGGAGAAATATAGTAAATGATGGGAAACGTTAAAGAGAGAGGAAGAGCCTGCTGAATAGGCATCTACAGTAGCTTCATTTTTCTCCTTTTGATGATGCACCCGCTGTTACACCTTTGGCCTTGGAGCCATGGCTCAGAGCGCATCGCTGCCGCCGCCGCCGCCTGGTCGCCTGACACGTACTTTTTGAGGTTACCTTGAAATGGCGAAGACCTGATGGACGAGATGACTTTTCCATGTACTGTCGCAACGGGAAGACGGAGTGCACAGGGGGGACCAGGTGCTCGAAGAAAACAAATCGCACCCGAGATTGCTGTAATTAATCTATTTTGAGCTTTATGCTAACAGAAATGGCATCTGTTTATTCTAAAACACGCTTATTAATGACGGCCGAGGGAACCGGTAGCGCCGCGGCGCGTCTCAAATGTCAAGACGGCCTGCAACATTAGCTGCTTCGCTGCCGTTCATCAACTTCAGCATCAAGGGTATTGGTCTGCCTCCGTCTTCTTCCTTAAGTTGTTAGTATTCATATTGTCTTCTTTAGCCAGGTGCAAGGGAGCATGTTAAGCACTTCAAAATGGTCATTATGCAGATTTAGAGTGAATTAGGAAGCCTCGTGCAACCTTGAATTATGAAAGATATGAAACATTAACACCATCACTGACGGCAAGCAAAGATGTTCCATATACTAATAGACCAAATGTGTTTGGGAGGAAGCTTAAAGGCGCATTAATCAATATTTTCAGTGTCAAACCCACAGAATTATCACCCAACTCTGTAGTCTACTCAGCATTTATGTGTCTTTCAGCTCATTGCTTTGGTTTTACATGAATTATTATTTAAAGGTGCAATAGAGCTTTACTATAGCAGCAAACAACTACATTGAAACATATTGTGGAGTGAATGTCTCATCATTGTGATGATTTTATAAAAGCAGTATTATGCTGATAAATGACAGCTCGATAAATTGATAGATATCAATATGTACTAATAAATCATCATGAAACTGATGTTATTATGATACTCATAGGCTTCCACAAGGTTCACTGCTAAGCTATAATTAGTTTATTCTAAACATAAATTACATTTTATACGTCTCGACTGCAATTCAAAATAAAACAAAATATATTTTTTAATCAGAACCTGTTGTATATACACTGTTATATGGGAAACACCAACAATATTGTAATTTTCATTGGATTTTTTTGTAAAGATGTCAGATTGTTATGGATCAACCAACTCACTGTTTATTCATTTATATGCTTTGACATTTTTTATGCAATTGTAATGAACAAAAGCACAACATGATTTGCTGCCTAACTATATTGAGAGGTTGTTTGGAACAAATATATCATTATTATTACTACTACTACTGGACTGCATATACGTACACATAGAAGTGGACACCAGCAACAGCTTCATACTTCCACTTTTTAAAACAAAAATCGTTCTTAGTAAAGGTACGTCGCAGGGCCGTTACACATCTCGTCCTGAGACAAAAAGGTTGGCAACTTCCCCCTCGCTCTTGACTTAACTGGCAGCCCTGCACATTGTAATCACATTAAGCTGTGTTTGATGTATTATGTCAAGTTTAGTGGCGACCTCCCAGGAGAGGGTTCGCTCGAGAAATTTAACATAGCTGTAGTCCATATGTAATTAAAAAGTATGTTATCTCTGGCCAGAATGTTATGGCTAAGCATTGGCCTGGGTCCAGCTAACGTTGATATAATCCCACCCAGCTCTGTTTCTCTGTGGACGGGGTCACTGGGTCACTAACTGCCTCCTTGTGTGCTATTCAGCAGCAGCGAGACAAGGGGAAGCCTCTGCGGAGTGTTGGAGTCCAAATACAGCTGGATATCTCCCCGCCTGGTTTTTAGATTAAAGTACAGCAGGGAATATATCACCTCTTTTTTTTTCTGATTTTCAGACAAGAGTGTGAAGAAGAACTTAAAAAAATGAGAGTGAACCAAAATTCCCCCACTGTTGCTAATATGTGGCTTTGCTCAAAGGAAACCACAGCTCAAATATTATAAATGGCTTCACTTCAATCACGTTTGTGCGTCAAGTCATTTTAATCAGTTCCAGGGGGGAAGGAGCCAAATAGGTGTATTTCACTAAATGCTGCTCGGAATAATGATTCCTTATTTCATTTCACCACATCGGAGGAACGGCTGCTCCGCAGTTAGAATATGGTGATTTTATCAGGAGGTGATCGATTTCAGACTCATTAGGATGTAGCGAGGTTCTACACGGCCGGCCCCGTTTGCTGCCACGAGCCGAGCGGAAGTTCACAGTTCCATCGGCCAAGTCTTTTTGATTGTGCAGATGTAGCACCGCGACTCTGTTTCCTTTCAGCTCACATTCAAAGCAGCTAATCAGCCTGTAAAAAAGAAGTTCAAGAGGTAGAGAAAGGTAATGGGTGGGCCTTAAATCCAACACGTTCCCGTTGCATACCAATAAAGACTGTAAAGACAAAAAAACACATATTCCTAACACTCTGTCCTGGTAATTAGCGTTTTATTCATTTATCATATTATTTCATTTATCATTCAAAATTACCTATTTCATAATTCATATTAGGATCGGCTGATTAAAGGTGCACTATGCAGTACGTGGTCCTCTGCTCCAAAGAAACACGGTGCAGCATCACACCTCCACTAGGTCCTTATCATCTAAATGCACAGTCATCAGTTATGAAAATATGCCAAATACTAACTAACATCAGGGCTAACTAACATTAGGGGGATCAGAATCCGAGTGCTGGAGTTTGTATTGGCTGAACTCCATCTAGCTGCTAACGGGGAGGCACGTCTTCTCTGAGTGAAGTAGCTTCCTGGAGGACGAGGCGAGGGAACGAGTCGCCATTCTACCACTTTGTATTAAATCCAATAAACAAACTATCAAAACGCACAAATAGCGTATCACCTCTTGAGTAGATAGTAGTAGATACCTCTGCGTGTATTAGACAGATCTCACATGTTAGAGCTGCAGTAATCGTAGCCACGTAGTCCGCTGGAACAGCTCTTGCATCTCCAGCAGCCGATATTCCTTTTTTTTATTTTTTTACTTTATCTGATGGCTTGGAGACCTCGCTGTGCAGTGGGTGGTAGATACCCAACATGCCTGAGAGTTTGGAAGAAGAGAAGGAGGAGAGCAGTTTGAGGCGTAAATGCCAGCCACAGGCCCGCCGTCGGCTCTCCGGCTGCGAGAGTGTGGAAGAGGTCTTGTTCTGACCGGAAAAGGTCAGGAAAAAACAGGATTTTGGGAAGAGCAAATCTCGCATCTGTAATGAAATCCCATCAGGCATTTGTATCAGTATTATGCACATATATTTGTTCTTTTTTAAAGAAAAGAGGAGATTGTAATAATACTTTCTCTAATGTAAATCCGATGTGAAGAGGGCTTATACGGTCCTCAGTTGTAAATGATAGCCGCTCCCACAGTTCCGCGGGAAAGCAGATGCCGTAAATGAGTGGAGACTTGATTTCTTGCGCAGTCAAATTAGCCGAAGATGACCAGGCAGTGAACTGCGGGAGGTTTAATTCGCTGTGTTTACATCAGTGGCGGCAGAGCCGGCGTTCTGTTTGATTCCCTCCGTTAATGTGGACTCTTCTCCGATTACACACTAAGCACCGACACACTGCCTCCGCCAACAAACTAGCTCTAGGTGTCAAAATAAAAGGAAGACTAAGATTGGATTATGAGCGTGAGTGTGCGTTAGGTACTGTGAGAAGGCTGTCGGCGGTGCTTTCCTTGACGGCACTAAAACTTGTTTTTAATGATGCTTTTAATAAAACATAGGATTAAATAGTACTTTTGGGGTTTTATTTTTATGCTCGATCATGTTGACATTCTCCTGCATGGATTTCATTCCACTGAAGTCGTAAAAAGGATGAGAAATACTGTTAGAAAGATGCCGGCAGCATGCTTAGATGAGTTTTTTTTTGTGTGTAACAATATTTTCAGGTTTTTTTGTTTTTATCTACAAAAAGCATTGAAAAATACTTCTTTTTTTGCAGGGTCACATGACTATGACTATGATGAATATTCTTTTAAAAGAAAAGAAAAGGAACTAAAACCTCCAGACATGATGGAACTGCCTTGTTACGATTATTCCTTTTCTCTACAATCACTTTACCTTTCATTACATTTCCCGGGGAATCTGACTCACTTGCTCAGACCTGGTGTTTATATCCGACTGATTTCCGATCCGAGCTCCGCAGCAGTTTGCTCGTGTTGCAGATGGAACCATTTTGCTGTACATGCCGCTTGACCTTTTTCTCCAAAATGAACGGAACATTTCTCTCTGCAGACAAATGCACCAGATTTGATCGCTATCGTCGGGGTGATTTTGGACAAAACTCAAGGTTGTCCGTGCGTGCTTCCCATTTGCGTTTAAAACCTTCTGCGGAACTCCCTCCTGTGATCCGACGAGAGGACATCCTGTTGTTACTGGCAAGATCGCTGAGGAACTTAGAATGAGGCGCTGCAGGAAAATAGATGTTGGATTCGTTCAGGCACCGCTTCTAGTTATCTTTTAGGTCTCAGATCAGATGTTAGAGGATGAAAATATGTGGGAAAATGTTAAATGTACACATTTAGTTGGAGGGTCATATTGTAAAAGGCAAGGTGAAAAATCCGAAAACGTACAGTAGTGATGGCACCAGAGCTAAACTGGAATGGCGGGCGTCGGGTCTCCACAAGGGGGCGCACGTGAAAAAAATTGCCTGGGCAAGAAGCTTAAGAAATAGGCTCATAGGCTGTTGGAGTATGAGATTTATCAGTGACAGTACTCCTCCTGAGGATCTCTACTTTGGTAAATATTTACATCTTGGAAAGGAAACGAAGACGCTGCGGCAACACCAGCTGATTTATTTGACACTGGGAGGGGAGGGGTTATGTTAATTGCATGTTTCCGTCCAAAAGTGAAAAGCGCCTTGGATTCCATGCAATCTCCTGTTTGTGCACTAATTGGATCAAACTGAAAACCCGCCAGGACTCCAGGTGTAATTCTCATGTTACAGGTGTGAAGACAGTGGGCTCTTTAAAACAGATCATGTGAATGTTTAAGTGCACTTGGATCACTTGGTGTATTTGTTGACACCAGCCTGTATTTGGAGAGGCCTACGATGAATTTCTACTTTGCAAATGCTTAGGATTATGGGTGTGTTTGATTCACCCTAAAAGACCCTCAGATGAAATCATTAAGTGCAACCTGCAAGCATGGGTAAATGAATACGAGGCAATGATTGTGGTGGCTTTTTAAAGGGCAGAAGATAAAAAAGATGGAGCAAGAAGGGAAAAAGAGACTGAGAGCTGATACCGATATCTGCGTTACGCACGGCGACTCCGATGCGGTGGCACATGAGGTCATGTGCAAACTGCCGCTAATGCTCTTCAATGGCGCCTTTGTTCGGTGACCCTCCGCTCCGAGTTCGGAGCGCACTTCCTCTGCCGAGTGTCGACATCGCGAGATGGGACACTTCGACATTTCTTAAAAATCCTAATGGGCTCGGCGCTGGGGGGGAAAAGAGGGTGAAACCTAATTGGAATAGACTTTTCCACCTCTAAATTTTAATGAACTGCTGGGCTGAATGCCTCTTATTAGGTGAAATTGTCCATTAGCATTTTAAATGACCAGCTATCTTCATTATAATCAGGGACGAGATGCATTTTCCGCGTTGGGGATCTATTGATCGGCTCAGCAATGTCAAAGTCTGCATGAAGACGTGGAAGGCAGACGCCGTGCGACGGGGCTGAAATAGGATCAGAGCAGCAGTCGCTGGCGAAAATAAAAGGGAATAATCCATTTTGCACACTTTCAAATAATTACAGTAATATGAAGGTAATTACGGTGGAGGCAACGCGGCTTTATCATGAGACAAACATGTACTATACCCTAATTTAATTCTTGCTTCCTGTGAAAATAATCACTCATTCCGATTACATAGAGTGGAGATGACACACTCGTAATTGTGTTTTTGTTCTTCTGTAAAGGACACGTGGATTTTGTTTTAAATCTGCGCCATCTATACTTTACTACATCACACCAAATGCTGTGTGTTTGAGTATTCAACAGAAATGACTTTTATGCATATTAATGACATTCTTACAACCGTTTTTCGGAGCGCTATTATGAAGCGTTTCCCACATAAGAGACGCTGTGATGACAGCAGAATACATGCGTCAAAAGCTCTCTACTAATTAGTTTGAATTGATTATAATACACTGCGGTTTGGGTGTCACGCGCTATACATTAAAGTGCAGTTAATATTTGACAAGGGGCCTTTTTAATTGCTTGCCTTTGAAAAAAGGGAGGAAATGTTTAAAATACAGCAGCACGTAGACATCTGCTGCTCGATTTCTGTCGCCACTCATTAATAACTACAATGAAACAAAGTGCTACTTATTTCACTCAGCTTTCAAAGCATCGACGATAAGAAAACCGATCATAATGTTATTAAATAAATATTAAATACTCATTTCGCGAAAGCCTTTGTTTAACAATCACGTGATTTTTTTTTTTTTTCATTAGGGCGGTTGGAGTTCTCCCACTTCTCAAAATTACCCAGAGTTTCTCTGATAGCTTTGACACTTTCTCAATTTTTGACTCAAAGCACCCCGAGCAAATATTTGAAAGCCTTTTCAGACGAAAGCAAACTTGAGACCCCGGGTTGGCAAACATTTACAGTATATATCAGACAGACCTCATATACAGTCACATGTGCCCCTAACTCATTATCAACTTCCGAAGCCCAAAGCATGATCACAATAATCTTATTTTAATTTGAGTTATATTGCAGGAGGGGGGAGAGGGGGGGTTGAATAATCAGATTGTCCTAGTTGGAGTGGGGAGAGTTGGCCAATGTCTGAGAATACTTCCAGATGGTGTTGAGCCGGCAGACTGGCACTGTGGATGAGCTGGGGACCCCCCCTCCCTCAGACAGCGTGCCATGCCCTCACCCCTCCACCCTCTGCTCCCTCTTCCTCACATAGTTTCTTGTTTCCTTTCCAATCTCACTCTTCCTGCCCCCTTCTCATTTCCTTCTCCCACCTCTCCATCTCATTGTCCTGTCCCTCCCATCTCGCCCAGCCCTTAACCCCTCCCTCCTCTCTCTCCCTGCCTCCCCACATCTTTTTGCTTATCCAAACAGGGCAGTGTGTTGCTCCACCAAAAGCCCAGGGCCAAAGCACACCCCCCTCCCCCTCTACTTTCCCCCAGCCTCCTCACCATCCTACGGGGGGCGACAGAGCCCTGCCCTCCGATTACACTGGGGGCGCAGGGTTAGAATACAGCCCTGAGGGCCGGCAGCTGTCAATTAGTGATAACTGCCGAGAAAGAGACGCACGCACACGCGTGTGTGCACACGCACCCTCCCTCCCTCCCTCCCTCCCCCCCCCCGCCCCTTTGCTCCTTCGTTAATCAGAGGGCCATCACCTAGCAACGGTCCTGAAGAAGTCCTCAATGGGGATGCCTGGCGAGAGGCGCACACACAGAAATGACGACGGCGTGGAGTTAGGGATGGAGAGAGAATGATGAGTGGTAGAGGGGGGTAGATGGAAAGAGGATAATGAAACCTCTTCAAAGGACATTTTGACGCGAGACAGCCACCGTCCGTGCGAGCGTTATTTATACGCCGTCCTACATATCCACAGGTGTTCGCGTAACCTCCTTTCGCTGAAGACGTTAGTTATTGTTTTAATAAACTTTTTTTTTTTTCATGTGTCTCTCCCCCTGTTAATACCGCGCATGATGATGAGGTGTAGTAATATGCATGAAAATTGAACGCGTCTCAATCAGGGAGGGCTTTTGAGGGATGAGCACACAGAAATAGTTTCATTGAAAAGAAAAGTGATGGCCCGCTGCTTAATGCATTCACTTCATCAGCCAACCTCATTGCCTTGTTCCTCCAGGCGAGTTTGGTTCCTCTCGCAAACACATTAATATGAGGTGAATATGACTGCTGCATACCGGAGCCAACCGCCCGCCCGCCACCTCTGTCTGACAGAGTGGCAGCACATAGAGCCATGAACAGGTGATAAATCCTTGTCAGGTTTTATTAAAACCCAGCCAGGCCAAACAGAACACCTCATATTGAGCTGTAATACCCAAGGAGACACTGTATGAGAGAGAGAGAGAGAGAGAGAGAGAGAGAGAGTGAGAGGGAGAGAGAGAGAGAGGGGGGGGGGGTCTTCCTGTTTGGTATGCTCTCCAGCAGTGAACTACTGTCTCTTCTCTGATGTCATTAAAGTGGAAGTGGAGGAGGAATAAAATAAACCCCTCCAAGAACACACAGGACACCCACCCACCCTCCATCCCTCCACACACACACGAACACACACCTCTGCCCCCTGCTGGTTTGCCAGACCAGGGGGCAGGTTGTCATTACTTCCTCCTAAATCCCCACTGCTAGAAATGATAGGGCACTGAATTGAAAGCTGTGTCATCGTACAGAAAGTGCAAGGTGAACATTTAAGTCTCAATTAAAACTAAAGTCACCGAAAGTCAGATATGCTTGTGCCTTTTTTCTTCTTTTTTTTGCGTGAAGCTGACCCCCAATATTTGCTATTAAAAAACTGGGATGAGATGATCTCCTCACACTGCAGATGTGCACATCTGGATACACTCTCCTCCTCAACAAGCAGACAAAACGCCACGAGGATTACGCCGTAAAAGACCAAACGTCTCTGGAGACCAATTTATGAATTTCTTTAAATATTACATGTTCCTCCTCTCCTCCACCTCAAGGTGTTTTTTTTTTTTTTTTCCACAGTCGACCTCACGGCGGCTTCGACCTGCTGACTGGACAACAATAGAAAATCATCACTTTGCTCATTATTTATTTACCTGGCAAGAGGAGCACTTTTGAGACAATTAATCAAGTCGGTGAAAGATTTATAAGCAGCTTGACCGGAGCGCTCAGACAGCAAATGGGGCAGGTTGTCAAATACGGGGAGTGATCTGTGCAAACCAATTACTCTGTCATGTCGTGACGACCCAAATAACCCGCGCCGGGGCTGTTGGGAAAAAATATGAGGCTGAAAGTATGCCTGTGATGCCTGCGGTGTTAGTTCAATGCTGGAGCAACAGACTGGACCCTGTCATCACTCCGCGGGGAGGACAAATCAACCCACTCACTTGAGGAATGAATGCACCTCGTAGGGGCCGGCTGCGTAAAAAAAAAAAAGAAGAGTCCAACACTCACATATGGGATGGTGAACAATAGCTAAACGGGGCTGACAGTGACGTGTGGCTTCACGGCCGAGTGCACTCACCGTATGTAAAAGCTTGTGTCACCTCAGCACATTTCAGCAGGACCGTCTGAAAGGAGATAGCCAGGCTCCTTTTCCTCCCTCCCTCCATTTTTTTCTCCCTCTCGCTCTCTCTCTCCCCCGTCTCCCTCCTCCGTGTCTTTGTCCTTGATGACCAAGCTGTTGGGTGGTCCGTCTGACCGCGCTGACCCTTTGTGCTTGGGCTGACGTAAATTTGCTAATGGTTTCGCATCTTGCTCCTTCCTGTGACAGGGCCCCGTTCTGCGCTCAGCTGATGGGAGCCCGTTCCCCCGCAGAGGGAGATGGGTCTGATGGGAGCTGGTGTGTGTGTGTGTGTGTGCGAGGATGGTATTTAGGAATATCTCTGTATTTCCAGTGCTGCCCTGAAGACTAAGCACAAGTGTAGAAAGGCAGATTCCACAGCACACATGTACAGATGCTGCTCTGGGTCTCTGACACACATTTGAGTCCGCTTCTATTCCAGTTTGTGTGTTAGTGAGCACTAACATGTTTGACCATCTTTTTTTGCCAGCAAGGTCAGAGAGCAAAGGCATGGCTTCCCGCCAGACGCAAACCTCAGGCACAAACCTCACGGATCAACTTTTTCTTTGTGATTTTTTTTTGTTTAAAAATGTTCATGTTCGACTTACTGAAGCACAAAAAGTTCATCAGGTTTTTGATTTCCGTTCATGCCAGACAAAATGTTTTCGGTAAATTGTGACCTTTCTTTTAGAAACTGAAATATTTGGCTGCGCAAGTCAGCAAACTTTGAAACCGTGCCGGAGCTCTGAAGCCCCGCGTAGCGAGATAAGATGTATTTTAGTTCACTTCGAATATCAAAACATGCAAACTACTATTCAACAGTTTGGGATCGCTTGCAACAAAAAAGCTTGATCTCCTTACAGTCAGATGGCTGAGAGGACTGCTCTTTATTTTTGAATCGGCGTTCAAGCTTTTAGGTTGTTGAAAGTCCTCTTTATGAACATGTGTCATTTTGATACTTTCGTTTAGTGCTTTTACAGAGAAGAAAACATCATACAGTTGTACAAACAGACAGAAGGAGACAAATATCCTTCTGAGCGACAGTTGCTTACTTCCTGTTTCAGCGTTGAATGCACAGGTGGAATATTGGCTCCAATATTAAAAGGTGTGATGCTTAAGTAAAGCTATTCTTAAACATTACAATAGGGTAATAAAGTTGTGTTGGAATGAGATCACAGAATATCAGCTGAACGTGCTTCTGACTGACAAATCACAGTTTAACCCTGTTCAGTCTAACCACTGAGTAGGCTGCATAAAACACAGAGAGAAAACATGCAAAATATTTAGTGCATGAATACAAACAGCATTGTGGTTCAATAATGAGCTTGGGTCACTTTCTGTGTCATTTCTGGACAGGCAAATGGTTCCAATCGTATTCTCTATAATATGTCACACTGGGGATATCAACTAAATGTGAGTTTTAATCATTTAATTCTTCATCTTTTGGCGAGATATGTCAAATGTAAATAATACATTCTGAGTTTTTTAATATCTGTTCAAAAATAAGTAAACCATCAATATGAGAGGTGACTCCAGTGTTGGGTCCTGTTCACACTACACCTTTCCGGATGAGGGAAGGCGTGTCTGGCTCATGGGGGGAAGCCTTTGTGGACGCAGCCAGCAGCCATTGAAATCGCCTCCCGCTAGCTTCCTTATAATTATAGTGCAAAATGGATCCCATTATAACCAGAAGTGCGCTGCTACTTAAGTAATTCAGTCCCTGTATATATTAACAAAGGAACTGATCGTAGAGAATCGGCCTGCTCCCAACCGCAATGATTAACCTTTCCTCCATGTTTTGTTGACATCGGCTTTTTATGCGTGCTTTCCCTGGTCGTAACAAAACATCAGAGTAGTTTATTTGCATATATTTGCATGAGACGATCTGATTGGCGGAAAACTGTTTTTGTTCGCACGAGTGACACAAGCGCTGCAGCGAAGCGGACCCACAATCCATTTTGGCATAACGTGACGCATGCAAAGTCAATGAGGTCCGTCAACGGAAAGGAGGAGTGCGAACAGGCCTTGATCTCAGAGTGAGCCACCTAGTGGTGAGCGTGACCTGGCACACGCAGCAACTGTAGTCCTATTACTGAGCCAGGACTTTTTTTTTGTCAGTGAGGGATTGATTCTGTGGGCCGGCGTCCAAAAACGTCCAGCAAATTGTCTGCAGAGTAAACCACGAGATAAGGTGATAAGTTTGAAAACTGTATATGTTATATATGGTGGTTCTCCAACCAAAAAAGGGCAGAAAGCATTTTCCTTCATTACGCTTAACCAGAACGTGTGCGGTTCTCACATAATTACCATTTTATCTTGCGCTCCCATGGTAAACACATGCAAATCCGGGGCTATAAAGAGCATGTTACCCTGCCTTGTTATCGTTACACTATAGCTCTCACAGCTGGAAGGTCTTAGGAAACCTTGGCAGAAACCCGTTCGCTTAAAAACTGTCCACATAAAAAAAATAACAAAGAGAGAGAGAGGGGAGGACAGGCATTGATTCACTGTTCCTTGCTGTAATTCAGTCATCCATTTACTGTAAATACACAGCTGGTGGAAAGAAGAAAAAAAAAGCAAACTATGATGTTTGGACTTCCAAATTAAAAAGACATCTTACAGCACCGGTTCAAGAGAGTGCCCGCTCTCAAATCCCTTCTTATAGCTCGCCCTCCCTTTTATAAACATCGCAATCAGCGCATCTCTCCGTCTTGCCGCGTCGAACCCCGCAAACCAAAATCAGATCACGTTTAAAACTGTTTTCCAGCCAGGGGTTTAAGGGGAGGAGTGCTTTTACAACAGGAGACAGGGAAAGTGAGAGAGCGGGACTAGCCTGGGACGGGTCAGGGTTGAAGTGTGGCGCGCTAATGCTCGGGCTAGCCTGTAAACAGAGGCACACCTGCCACTCGGCAAGTGTCGGCCCGCCGAAGGGGAGGCAAGCCGCCGCGGCGTCTCCCGGCCTTGTTTGCACTGTAACCAAACAGAGAGGAAAAAAAAAAGAGAGGCCTTCAAAGACAACCTGACTCTCTGTAATCACTCACTGATTCGGGGGCTTTGATCTCGGGGAGGGGGGAGAGAGAGAGAGAAAATAATTACACGTTTTTCTCTGTGCCCTTCTGCGATGAATGAAAGAGCGGTGTTAGATGCGAATCGTATGGTAATGGGAGGTTGTCTGCGCGAATGTGATGGGGAGGTGTTGAATGCTACTTGAGGGAAATAAAACAAGACCCGCTGAGACATTTTTGTTCTACCAGCCCTGAGAGTTTCTGGCAACCAGCCTCCTCATGCTGCCTCACGCAGAACACAGAGGAGGGCGATATGTTGGGGGGTCTGACACCATCCACGCGACTGACTGACTGACCACTCTGCATTTCAAAGTGTCCTCTGCTAATTTGTGCCATGGTCCGCTTTTATTTCGTGCTGAAACCTTTCATGAGTGTCTCCCTGTGATCTGTGAGATGACGGCGCTGACTGAGAACAGTAATGGGATTCTATTTTGCAGACATTTATTTTTATTTTCCTTTCATGTATCAGCGTGGAAGCCCGAGACATCAAGTAGTCGCAGAGAGAGAGAGACATCCTTATTTGTAACATAATGAATCTGAGCACACGAGGCCATCGTCAAGAGGTCTAGACGGAGACTTGGAGCGAAAAAAGGTTGTCTGGACGGAGAGAATTGGACTTGAAGATGAACCAAAAAAAAAAAAAAAACACAGTGAAGTGGTACGTCACTAATGTGTGTGATTTTTCATGGGTGGCGACGCCTCGGACTTGATAAAGCGTCTCTTTCCATGTTGGGCTTTGAGTATATGTTTCATAATAGATGAAAAGTGATTGAATGTTCTGGTCAGAAAACCCAGCTTGCCTTGACTCTTATGCAATTATGAGCTGGATGTGAGGACGCGTAATCAATTGAGAAATCCATGACAGTTCCCCCATTCGGAACACTTGGGAAGACAGCCAGTCATCCTTCACGTGCCCTTTGTGACGGATGCATCTACTCCCCATCTACAACATGTATGACCATATTGCACACACACACACACACACACACACACACGCCGCATTGGATCGTGCATTATGTATTGGGGTTGTCTAAACATGATGATGGTGAAACCGGCAATAAGTATCAGTCATCCCAGCCGCCGCCGCCGCCGAGCTTCTGCTGTGAGCGATCGGGCCTTGAGAGGGCTGAGTCTGAGTGCTCCGAGTCTCCACTGTGACGGCATCTGCAGGCTGTGACCCCACAAATAGAAGTGACCTCACTCGGCTACTCGCATAATGTTGTGTTTGACTGCTAAAAGCATTTTCAGAGGAGATAAAACACACTTTCTTCTCGCCATTTCTACTATCATCTTGTCGTTTTCCTGGCAAGTGGCCTCTGGTGGTCGTCCACATGAGAGCTGTTCTGGTTCAAGGTTTCTGACTTCCACAAGAAAGGACGCTGTTTGCACCAGTTTCCTACCAAGAGTCAACACTGGTTTCTTTTAAGTCGTTTAATGTCCCGACTTTAGAGTATATTCCACCGATGTCGTGTTTCCTATTTCTGTACGTGTTAAATAAAGAATATGTGACATGGGGGTGTGGAGGATTTCAAGTTGGGTAAGGTCCCTGTGGGGAACTTTTTACTGGTTATGAAACAGCATTGATTTAATACTGATAGCCTCTTTATGAGCCACATGTAAATGAGACAGATCAGTGAGATGATTGGCTATAGTTATTCTTAATGTTTGTGATTGGTGCCGGTGGGTCGGATTCTGCTTGAGATCTGATGAAATCATGCAGGGTCACCAGAACCTCCTTTGGTGGTTAGCGATAGGGAGCGATGGGGACCGCCAAACACAAAATTACAGCTCCTATAGCTTTAAAGGCATTTTTCATACCGGTGACTAATTATGTTTTCTAATATGCACTATATATATATATATATATATATATATATATATATATATATATACTAAGAATCTCTCCAACACTTTAAACTAGTCAGCTATAGAGGTCTGGCCCACATCTTACCTACAAATATAAAAAAACAGAGGTGGTGGATAAAAAAAAAGCTCATTTGCATAATAATCTTTTGACAACGGCAATGACAAACAACCTACAGTATTGTGTTTGTTCAGGTATGGTGCATATGTCTATTTCCAGTAGAAAACAAAGAGTGTAAACACCCTGTGTTGTGGTGATACACGGCAGCCCAGCAGTGGCGGCCGTACCACATCATGTGTGATACAAAGAGGACACATTGCTGTAGGTAAGGTAGACCAGCACCTGGGGGGGGGGGTGCTGTCAGGACTGTGATCGGGCAGAGCAGGGACGCAAAGGAAGCGGGGATGGAGAGATGGAGGGAGGAGAAGGGGCGGAGAAGAGAGAGGGGAGGGGGGGGGGAATAGATGCAGATGAAAGAACAGACAGTGACAGATTCAGGAGAGAGGTGGCGAGGGAGGCGTGGAAGAGATGGAAGCCAGGAGAGGAGTGGAGGCAGGGAACCCAGCAGGTGTCCCCAGCACATCTGCCTCCCTCGGCTGCAGGTTCTCATCCTCAGCCAGGGGAGCGACGCCTCGGCTGCTGCCACGCAGGCGGGATGACTGAAAGACCCGGTAACCAATCTGTTACCGCGGGGGGGGGGCCTCTTCGTCTTTCGGTAAAAGTGAGAGAAGGAATGAATGGAAATAAAAAGGTTTGTTATAAGGCCATCGACAACCCACTTCAGTCCAATCAGCACTACACAGCTTGGAAAAGTGGTTTCAAACTGGATCGGATGGCAAAATGCCGTTCGTGATGAGGATAAGGACGTTTCTATAATTTGATTGAACAGCATCCCGGGTTTACTGACTGATGGCAGTCGGGGCCCTGCTGTTCTCCTCTCTAAATCTAATCCTGTTTCTGTGTCGGTTGCTGTGTTTTTATTGTGTCTGACACCAGGTGGATTATGTCGGTTAATTCACAATGAATCAAACAAAGCTAATACTAATCCAGCGCGAGGCTTCGGTGTGATGTCTGACGCTCCGGATTAATTCACAACATTCCCCAACCAGCCTAATCCTTAACGAACCAGACGGGATGGTATCCTGGCTGACAGTTTCTGCCTCGTTATGGCGGGGGAGATATGCTTCACCTCCCTCTTCCCTCCAAAAAAAAAAAAAAAAAATCCATTCTGATGAGCGAGACAAAGGGGAAGCCATTACAGAAAGAATAAACTGGGTAAAAACTTTCCCAACAGCTTTTCTTCAGCAGCCATTAAGCCCGTCTTGAAGCCTTTTGGAGTGTGTTCTGCTCCTCTTAAGGTTTAGGTTTTGACATTTTGAAATCAATATGAGGCAGGGAGATGTTTTTTTTTTTTTTTTTACAGATTTGTGAAGCCTGGGTGAAAACACTTCAATCAGGCCTGCAGAGGATCTGACACAGGAGACTGGGGGATCGATCCATAATGAGTGGAGCCCTACCTGGGGTTCCACACGAGGCTCGTCTCAGCTACCTCAAATCCAGCAAATCCACCATCTCCACTACATTCGCTGATTACATCAACTTGCTAAAGTATATTTTGTCGCCCAAAAAGAAAAAAACACCCCCGTCGAGTTGTTGTTCAAGCTGATTTTGTCCTTTGTTGGAAATATTTTTCTGTCAGAACTCCAGAGATTTATTTACAATTCATTGAAGGTGCAGCTACAGACAACACAGACTGAATGGAAGCTAAATAACCGAAGAAAGTGCTAACAATTGATCAATACCGATCAAGAAAAGCAGGTTTTAGTGCTTCAATTATTGTGAAAGTGTCAGACAACAGATGAAGTGACTTTGCTTTGAAATGCTTTGAAGAAATAAACTAGATAACACTTGAACACTATAAACTATAAAACGGTTTTCATACAGTCTGAAGTGACATCCGGAGTAATTTGGTTCAAATTAGGTTTACCCCTACATAACCCCTCCTCGCCACTGCAGCCCCAGCCACTGGTCCAGAAATGTATCGGCCATTTCAAAAGATGCTATTGTATCATCAAGCCAGCCTAGTTAATTAGGCATCCAGCCGGCCTTCCTCTATTGAATACACAGTCCCTCCGGGCCCCACAGCTGCTCCTACTATGGGGGTTAAGTGCTAAAACATGTTCCCCTCTACAACATGACTCACAGAGGTATAGCGCCAATGGATTTCCAGTTACCTTCCAGTGCTCCCTTTGCGTTTGTCAAAGGGCAACTAAAAGGGAAAGCTGAGAGAGGTGATGATCTGATAACATATTTCATGAGCAAGTTTTTTTTTTTAAAGCAAGGGGGGAAATGTGAACGCCAGTAGATTTTACCAATTTCATTTGCATTGGAAACTCCTTAACGGGTAGAAGCATCTGCTGCCGACTTCAAACAGCAAAACCGTGATAGCGTTCACCTCAAAAACTCCCTCTTCCTCCAGGAATCCAGAAGATTTCATCAACACCAAGTGACTCATTCTCCCGAAAATGTGATTTACGCATGCTGACGGCTGTGTGTCAGCAGTTTGGAACGGCTTCGCCTCCGTCACATTAAAAATAATCACTGACCCAGCAGTAAAAGTCACCGAGATACTAACACCAACTCCCAAATAGCGCATGAAAAATATATTTTTTTTGTAAAGAAGTATATGGGAAAGCTGTCAAAGTATTCCGCCGTGAAGCATTAAAACGCTACGTAGCATTTTAGCGCCTAGTAAATCTGCTGTGTAATACAGTGATGCGAGACTTCCTCTTTGGCTGTGTCACTCCAGTGTGCGAGCCCCCTCCCCTTCGGCGGATGTGTTATATGGCGAGTCGGTAAAGCGATCCAATGTGAAAACCATCTTCCCAAAGTCAGAGAAATGTGATGTGGATCGACGATGATAATAAATAGCCGCGATAACTGGGGGAGGAACCCATCATCCGGCGGTGAGATGGGTCTGCGCGAGGACGAAGCAGCCATAAAAGCCTGAATGAAGAGATGTAAAACAATAAGGCCAGAGAGGATGGGAGGAAAGGAGGGGGGGTGGCAGAAGGAAGGGGTGATGACCCCGACAAGTGAGCAGAATGTAGAGGTAGAGAGATGGACGGAGAGGGATGGAATGAGGAGAGGAGCGGAGGTGGAGGGAGGAGAGAGAGGGTGAGTCAGCCTTGTCTGCACTCCATCAAAAACTGTGTCAGTCATTCACTAGCAACGTCCAACCCCACCCCACCCACCCTATGCCCCCCGCTCCACTCTCTCTCTTCAACTCGCACATTAATTCCACTTCTTTTAACCGCCAGCCAGGGATGTCCTCGACTGAATGTCAATCCTCTGTTCAGGGTGACAGGAGAGCGAGCGAGGGAGGGGAGAGAGCGAGGGCAGGCACGGAAGGGGGGAGGGGAAAGGATGGGGTGAAAACTGCTTGTCTTGCTCAGAGGCCTTCTTTATCTGAAGGTCTTACCCAACATGACCCGCTCCTTTCCATTTTAATTAAGCTCCTTTTTTTTTTTTTTTTTTAATATGACTCCTTTCTCTCCAACTGGCATTTAGGGATATTTGATAAAGATGCCACGCTGCATCACGGCGTCTGACAGGCGTGAATACAGTCGAGGCTCAGACGGGCAGACAGACAGACAGACAGGGCAGGTGACAAGTGCCCAGACTGACAGCGTCACCACACAGCAGCTGAAGGCAGAGGATGGAGACGCAGGAGACGATCACGTCGGCTTGCAGCAAAAACCAACCGCCAAATGTGAATTATGGGAGTTATTCCCTCGCACTGCAAATTCAAATTAATCAATGCCAACCTCGTTCGAAACCCAAATCAGATCTGGACTGAAATTAATGTCCCAGCAGGTTCTTACTGAGGGTGATGATTTTTTCTTTTTATTTATCTACTACCAGCAGCAACCCAGAGGAATCAGGTCACTGTTGCTACATGTAAGTAAGCATGTGTGTGTGTGCACATCCTGCCTTCACCACACGGGAGGGGGGGGGGGTTCTGATAAATAGAACACAAGCGAGGTATATCTGGTCAACGTGGCATGCGTGAAAAATAATTACACTTAGGCTGACACCCAAGGTCGACAGGCTCCAACAGCTGCCCAGTCGTTGCCGGCTATTTTTCCTTCTCCTGTCTGGACTTGGCTGAGTGTAAAAAAAACACATCACACAGAGTGTTTTTCATGTTGTCATATGATAGCACATGAAGGCCTCATTCGGTATCAAGAAACGCTAAAGCAATTGCGTGTTGCCTGGTATGTGAGGCCGGCTCCCCATTGGTCGGGAGAGATAGCGTGGGGATAGGGTTGAGTGTGTCAGGGAAGCAGGGAATTCATTACTGGACTGCAGGTATATGTTTTACTCACATGTTCAATTTACTATTATATATATATATATATATATATTGCCAAAAGTTTTTACATCCTGTACGAGTGAAATTTAACAGACAGGCATAACTTTGTTCCACTAAAACAACAAATAAAGAACTAGAAAGGTGCACTCAGAGGAGGGCGGAGCTCCTCCAACCACATACTGTGTAATTAAATGAACACTACCCATTGGCTAACCCAATTGAGGTATCGTAGACTCAAATGCATACAGCTATGTAATCCACTTCATACAATCCTGTGTGTACACTGGTATTGCACTCAGCTGTGTTGTCATTAGTGGCCCCTACTGGCCGGTTTAGAATAATGAGTGTGAGTCACTTGTAACCATGACAGGTCCTTGAGCACGCACTCATAGCTGTACCCCCCAAAATACCATGCAGTTTGCTGCAGCAGAATGTGAGATTAGCTGCGGACAGACCCAAAGTTGCACACTATCACTCACTAACGATCGCACACATGTGATGCCGATCACATGATCCTTGTGGAAATGATGAATAGATGTGTTGGGGGTTGTGCATAATCACAAAATGTCCTGTTAGAGTCCAAGAGGACAGAAAATAAAAACACCAAAACGCCTATTTAATAAAAAAACCCACAAATATCAGCTTGGAGTGGTGCTAAAAATAATTATGTAATCTTGTCAGATCCTCTTGAACGCATTTGCATAACATCAGATGAAATGTCATGACATTTTTCGGGAAAAAAAAAAAAAAGAAGCTGAAAAGAAATTCTGATGGTGTTGGGTTACAATCTCTGTTTCAAGGTACAACGCTGGAATTCATTAGGCGATGCTCAATGCCACTCAAGCTTCCACGCTTCCACATTTTCACCATCTACAAACTTTCACTCATCCTCTCAGCCCCAGCTCCCTGACACAAATGGCTTGCTGCTGACATGTGAGAGAGGTAGGGAGGGAGAGAGACATGTTACGAGGTGGGAGAATCAACAGAGAACTTAAAAAAAAAAAAAAGTGGTCCCTGAACACTCGGCTCACTGTGCCGTGGCCCCCCCACATTTCCAGCAGTCCACGGCGGAGACTCTCCCCTAAGAGTGAGAAATGAGCAGGGGGAGATGGGAGGCAGTCCTGGGTGAAATTCAAGGCCAAAGCACTCATGTCTCCTCCATCTACCACCTCCAACCTGAGGCGCAGCACATTACCTCGCTCCTGGATATAATCACACCCAGCGAGGAGTGGGGCTTTTGGCTACATTGTGTGTGTGTGTGTGTGTGTGTGTGTGAGCTAGTGCGGATGTGTTTCTATTTATGTGCACGACGAGTGTGAGTTCGCATATCTGCATGGCATGAGTTGGTGTGTGTGTGTTTTTTTTCCTCTGTGTACTGTACGCGATTGCCAATTGAACTGCAGTGGGAAAAAAAACCCAGACCCCCACGTCCCCCTCATAAGAGTCCCTCTCCAGCTTCTTCACTTTTATTAGCACGTCCTCTTTTTTCATTAACTCAAAAGGTTACTTGTGCATTCCTAATACCCCGCATGAATCGCCTGCACCCCTCCTGTCCACGGTTGCGGTAAGGCCCCCAAACCTTTCCTACCAAACACAACCACACACACACACACACACACACACACACACACAGACACACACCCCTCTGTGGTTTCCTTTCGCTGCAAGAGGACATTTCAATGGCATTGTCCTCCCATCTGCCTCGCAAACACAGGTAGGGAAATATCACCCGGGAAATAAATAACTCGGCCAGGTTAATTATTTGGCAGACGCGTCCGTAGATTAATAACAGAATAAAAATGCAGCGGTGGACGGAGGTGTGTGTGTGTGGTGTGGGGGGGGGGGGGGGGGGAGCTTGGCGGAGGAGGAGGAGGAATGATGGGCAATTGAGCGGAGTTATTGGAGAGCAACAGTGCATGTGCTGGCTTCAGATAGATGTAGGAGCCGGGTCTAGCCCCAAGGCTGTGAATATGCTGTCTGGGAGGAAAGAGATTAACTAAAGCAGCTCGGTGACATCATGCCTGCAGAGACAGTTATGAGGAGTATCCATCACAGGCATCGTCTGCAAGAAATGGAAGGAGAGGTGGGGGGGGCACACACGAAATGATGTATAAAAAAAATAAAATATGCAAGGGAATAGCAGGGAGTGTACATTTGTAAGTTTTTAATCTCAATATTATAATTGTAGACACTTATTTGTCATTCAGAATGTTTTTTTTCTTCTTGTGCATGAAAATCATTATTTCCAGCTCAACGTGTGATTGCGAGGCTACTTTCCCACACAGGAAGTTACACTTCCTGGAACTCAAAAAAAAACAAGCAAAACAAACAAAATCAATGCAGAGATAAGACCTGGCAAATCTAGCAGAGGGGGGGGGAGGGTGTTGATCGGTCCAATAAAATGAGAGGCAACACCATGTGGAGTTATTATCATCACAAATGCACAAACAACCCAAATACCCCTTAATCTAGTCAGGGGGTAAAGCCTGTATTGACCTAGTGGTGTTGTGTTGGTGTGTCTCGGTGTCTGACCTAGTCTGCTCGCTGCAGCGACAGAAACCCTGTTCACCTGAGGAGGGCAGACTGGGGTAGTTTTCCTCTCTTTGAAGAGAAAGGGACAGACGTGGTTTTTCCTATGGATCCTTGCTACTTTTCCCCTACTGAGCAAATCTCCATTTATATTACCCAGTAAGCCTTGTTGTGTCATTTAAGCGTCCGTGTGACTAGTTTGATTTCCTCCTAAGATATAAAAGAAAACACTCTCGGTTATTGCTTCTTCATACGATCAAAGCGCACCGGCACGCCACGTCGTGTTATATACTTTTTAAATTCAGACTTATTTATTACACTTTTTTGCATGTTTTATTTATTTGCGTTTGATTCAAGAGTGCAATCTATGCCAAACAGCGCGGGGATTGCAAGTGGGGGAGAGCTCAATTAACTCAACCGACTGCTGTGCTGCTACCGCTATTGATTAGTAGCTAGATATCAGGTCTTACATTTTGCAAGCCAAACTCTGTTTTCCGAGAGGCAATGAGATAGAAGGAGAAGCAATAAAGATAACAAGACAGATTGAGTGTGAGAAAGAGAGGCGCGGAGAGGAATCATAGACTCCACAGAGGCCACGGACCCTGGTCATTTTCATGCACCGGGGCCCTTTGACTCTCCCCTCCCCCCCCGTCCATCCATCTATCTGCCCTCCACCCACTCGACTCCCCTCTCACCCCTCTCGCCCTGCAGGGCAGGCCCTGCCTTCCATCTGTTGTCTGTCCCAGCCAGGAGCAGCCCCGTTCCCCCTTCACTCGCATTTACAATTCAATTAAAAGCAACAAGCCCCTTCTTCCTCCTCCCCCTCCTCTTCCTCCTCCTCCTCCTCCTCATCATCCCTTTTTTTTTTAGCTGTGCCTGGATGAGCACAGCAGAAAGGCCCATACCCCATGTGGGGATGCAGTCATGACACACACTTACCAAGCCGGCAGATGATGCAAACACACACTGACACATAAATACACAGAGTGTGTGCAAAAGAGCAAAGGAGAGGGACACAAGGAGAAGAACACACTCACGCACACAATGATTTTCTTTCTTTTTTTTTTATCCTCATTTTGACGTAGTGAATAGAAACAGGGTTGGTGGGACTAAGCCCAGGAACAATACAACCGAAGAAAGTGGGTCACACTTTGCATTAGAATAACGTATGTAACGATGATGTAACAACCCAACAACAACCGGCCAAATAGGTCCGTATGCTAAATTGGTCCGATTCCAAGACTTTTAAACTCTGCTTAAATGCAGAATATCCACAAGTGTCACTCCTCGTTCTCTCCCCTACTGTGGTTTGTAGAGTTAATGGTTTCGCTCCACAAAGTTTCCACAGAGGAATAACGGCGCCTCCCCTGTCAACACGGTTTATCAACTCTTTACAATTAACAAAGCGTCTCGCCAAAAGTGTTTTTTTTAATCACCTCTTATGATATAATCTACGAGTGAAAAGGCATTCTGAAGGCACGGGAGTCTAAATCAAACCCCTCGTAAATGCATCTCTCTCTTTCTTTCTGCTGTAATGTGAAAGCAATATCCACAGGCATCCCTTCCCTTGGAAAAAAAAAAGAGGGGGGAAAATGTCTTTAATATTTAATTATGGTGGTGCCAACATGCAACTTTTATCATTTTCTTGTGTGTCATTTGCATCTCGAGCGAGTCCAGAAGATATACACAAAGAGCGAGAGAGAGAGACGTGCAGGAAGTGGAAGAGGGAAAGTTAGGTCTGTTAAGGCAAGATGTAGAAGAAAGGCTGAGGAGATGGAGGCAAACACACTGTCATAGGGGAACCCATATGACAGTGAGCGCTGGAGAGATAAAGGTGCACGATTGGGGAAGGAAAAACAAAAAAGATATGGCAAAATAGAGATTAGACACCAGGGAAAATACAAAAAGAAGAGAGAGAAAGACACGGCAATAGATATGAAAGCAGACCTCCTACTACTCCTACTGTCTGCATTACTACTCTGTGTGTAGCTGGAGTGCAGCCTGTCTATACCCCCATGTCCCTCAGCTCAAAGCGTACACCCCCCCCCCCCCTCCCCGCACCGAGGCCTAAAGGCTGGATTATGCTTCCGCGTCGACACAACGCAAGGGAGCTTGCGGACCCCTTACGTCCTTGCGGACCCCCCTTGCGTCACCGCAAGGGCCTGACGTGTGCCTCCTAAAAATCCTCGACGCGCGTCGAGGCGACGCAACGCCAACGCAACACCAACGCAGCGGCATCGGCTGTGATTGGTCCGCTAACTACATCCGCTGGAGACTGCTATCCGGTTTCCATTCATAAACACCGCCATTTAAACTTTTAAAAGGCTACTTTTATTGTTTTCACCTCGTTTTATTGTTTGCACCTTGTCGCTTTTGCACAAAGAAATAAAACACCAAGTTCTGAAAAATAGTGGATGTTTAAAGCCGGAAAGTAAACAAATACGCTATAACGAGGCTAACGACGATATACGTCAAGAGTCTCGGTCGGTCGGTCAGTCTTTACAAAAAACATAGCGCCCTTTACCGGTGTGGCATTGAATTGCATTTCGACGCGTAAACCCAACGCAGAACCATCACGGTCTCCAAGCAACTGCGTTGCCGTTGCGTTGCCGTTGCGTGATCACTACGCGGAAGCATAATCAGGCCTAACTCCCTGCCTGTCTCAGGCGCTGTGGCAGCCTGTGGTAATGACTGATAATGTGTGTAATTACCAACCCAACAGCCACGCGGAGCTGATGAAGAACCAGACCAGCACTCCACTCTTCATCTAGGGCCCCTTGTTCCCCCTCATTCACCCTGAATGGTGGTGGGCTCCAAATTGAAGCCTTATTGGATGCTGCCGCACTTACGGGGCTGACAGTCGTTAAGATTGCCATCTAAATGAAAGGACAGGATGGGGGGGGGGGGGGGGGGGTTCTGTCATTACCATAAGAATGCATGTCAAAGTAATTCTGATGGGGTTTTAATTTCACTGCAGAAGTCTACATTATGGAACAGACAGAAATAACGGATGGTATACCTATGTAGGCAGAGGTGTGATTTAACTCCAAACTGGAAGCAAAATAATTGACTAATGAAAGTTATTACTATGTTCGTCTTCTTTCTCTAAAGTCTTTCCGAACTGCATTTTCCAAAGGCAGGAGATCCACATTACAGTAGGTCCCTGAGCACAGAAACGGGACTTGGGTCCAGGACCTGCACCTGTGTAAATTCAAAAAGCTTGCGCTCTTTTCTTGGACTATGTGGGGATGTGGGCTCTCATCCAGGCCTCTACACTGGTGGCAGGAGCGGACGCCCCGGGGCCAACTGATTCCAGGCGAATGAAATACGTTCAGCTGAGGATACGGGGGAGACGGTGCAGTTGTGAACGGGAAAGAGAGAGCAGCCCTCAGTGAGTTTGCAAACCACTCCGCACAGGGGGGGTTTGCCTTAATCTGTGGTGCACTGCCCACTGTTCCATATCTGCCTCTCCACAGTCTCTGCTGGCTCTCAGGAATAAATACTTCACTGTGTTTCCAGTGTTTTCTACAGCTGATATCCCACAGCCGGTCCATCAGTCCGCTGGGGTGAATAATCTTCTGGTTGTTCTTAAATTTTCCAAAGTTCAAAAGACTTTTTAAGAGAGTACAGTCTAGCTAAGTGGTCAGTAAGGTTCTCATGTACAAATATAACATATACCTCACAAACTCAAATAACTCCATATTGTTTCGGTGCAGAACTGTGGTCTTTATATATCTGATTATACGTTTTTGCAAGTCCTGTAAGAGTGCTGAGCCAGGGGTTGGCGATCCTAAATCAGGACTCCTACTGTGTGAACCCTGATTAGAGCCCTGACTGTTTTCTTACCCCATAAATTATTCAATCATGCTTACCCCAAAGATCACCTCTAAGCCACATAGCTTCAGACATTCTGTGGAGCAATCACAGGCTTGTTTTTTCGGAGATTTGCTGGTGTGATGGAAAGGCCAGTCTATCCATGCTGGCATGACATGGTACTGTGCAGTGCGGAAGTGTGAAAGGGCCTTATGTCGAGACTTCACCGGTGATGAATGTGAGCACTGAGTAACCCGCCGAGGGGCTGTTAGTCTGGAGGGAGAATGCCATCATAGCGCCCTGACCCCCCGTCCAATGTCGGCACCGCTCGCAGGCGGCAAGGAGCAGCAATCAGGCCAAAGTTCCTTCAGAGTCAGATGATCAAAATTCTGCAAATTTGGCCTTGAAGGGAAAGGGAACACACTCAGAAACGCGCGCGGGTTTAAACGTCTTAAGGCCGCTTTAAGCTGTTGAAACCTTCTGCCTTGATTGAACTTTGATTGGGCAATTCTGCCGTAGTTATGCACGCTCTTAGGCAACACATTTTTTCAGATGCTTAAGTTTGTAAAGAGAGTTTGTATTTGAGGAACCTTTTCGGTGAAAAAGTCCATACTTTTGCCTGTTGGATGCATTTATGACATTCTTTCCACGAATATGCCTCCGACAACCAGTCAACACACACTGCAGTTTCCAAGCAATTTTATCCTATTAGACATCTATGTCAAATTGTCATAATTAGCATTAAGAATTCCTAAGTTGTGGCCAAAC
This sequence comes from Chelidonichthys spinosus, assembly GCA_029853015.1. Classification (NCBI taxonomy): domain Eukaryota; kingdom Metazoa; phylum Chordata; class Actinopteri; order Perciformes; family Triglidae; genus Chelidonichthys; species Chelidonichthys spinosus. The sequence continues at coordinate 9,862,470 of CM056833.1, read as the reverse complement.
ATGTCACAGTGACGTTGACCTTTGTAGAGAGCAACGGAGGCAGAATGTGTACCGATGATCATCTGAGGATTATTTGAATTTTTATTGGTTTACAATGAGTCTGTAATAGATTCTACACCTTTGAGAACCACAATGGCCTCTGCTAGTCAGTAAGAACATCGAGTTCCACATGTACCACTGTGAGTCCTGAATACAACCTCTTACTGCAGCGATGGCTCTCAGTAGTTCTACTTGTGAACAGTAGATTCTACCTATGAGGTTTTCTGGAGTCTAATCCAAGACATTAACGCATAATGTGCCTTCTTAAAAAATGTGCTGGAACCATTTAAAGCTTCAGAATGTGCAATACTCAAGAATGTGACTCCAACATTCAGTTAAATGAATACAGCAATTAACATCTGAGAGGGAAGTGCATTTTCCCCCCGTCCTGCATGTCAGTGGTTGTTTAGAGAGAGGAAACAGGCATCGCTGGAAAATCCAAAAGCTTGCGGCCATGTCTGAAACGGTGTCTGTTTTCCACTCGCCCTGCACCGAGCCTTAATGCGTCTGGCACTCTGAACAGCATGTTGCTGCGGCTTTAGCACAGCAAACACCGGCTCTCCACAGAGGTCTGGACTCATGGAGTTTCGAGGGAGGTGCACGCGGAGAGGAGGAGGTGGGGCTGCGGGGGGGAGGAGAACGCATTATCACTCAAACTATTGGCAAACACTTTAATACCCGCCTCTAATATTGCACAGGTGATAAAGACGAATGCATGACAGCAGCTCTTTTTTTTTTGGACCCCGCACATGAATTTCTGGACCCACAGAAAATCCTTGATTTTTGAGCTTGGCGTCGTTTACAGCGCCGTATTGTACACTCGCGGCAGAAACAACTTCAGGAAGGGGAAAAGTCAAACCTCATTAATTCCCATCACTCGCCTCGACTTTCATTCTCTACTTTTCAATGTGTTTGTTATCATTTGTATACCATACGATCAATGGGTCAATAGATCCATACATAACAAATGACACTGTGGGTGTTAATGACAACCCGGGATTAGGACGGATAATGCTGCCTCGGAAGATCAATTGATTAGCAGCAGCCTGCGTAGCAACACGCCGCCGAGGTTTCACGCATGCAAACACACACGCAGGATCAGTCGGATGGGCACACTCCCAGTGCATCATCGGGGCCCGTGCATCCTAACCCTATCCCCTTCCTCCCTCAGGAGCCTGGAAAAAGATTTGCCAGAGTGCCAAGATGAGAGACCGGGCTAATGCCGAAATGTCAAAGCACCGTAATTAACACAGGGGGCTATAACCGTGATCAAGGCTCCCCAGAGGAGCAGGAGCAGTGTACAACCCAATCTCTCTGCCTCAGCCTTGCTCTTCCGGATCGATTGGAATAGATTTTCTGCTTTTGCACACACCTGAACGCTGTCAACAGGGGGGGGGGTGGGGGGGATTTGGTGCTCCTTCGCTTCCCTCCCCCCCCTTTCCTGACCCTTACACCGTATTCCCCCTCGAATCCATATTTCCCCTTTCAACGGTGCACGGAAACCTCGGGAGCTGTTTTTGGCAGGCCAGGCTTGTTATAAAACAGAAGAGTTTGTTTATGGCGGTCTTGGTTTAAGTCTGCTCTTCCTGCCCTTGGATTGAAAGGCTCCTTTGAAGAGAAAGGCCTTGGATTGGCTTTGGTAGGATTGACACACACACATAGATGCACTCATGACTTCATATGGGTCCCTCTCTCATTACTCAGCATAAGGCTTTCACGCTTGACCCGCTTTTTAACTTTCTGATCTGGATTAGCGGCAGATAGTTTAGGGAGGAGAAGCGCGGGGGATGTGTGTCTGCTTGAGCTGCAGGGTTTACAGGTAGTGCACTGTTATCATTCACAGTTCGATGGGAGACGAGAGTTGACACAGCTGCCCCAGAGATCCACCGGAGCTGTTTCTGCGGCGGCGAAAGAGACTGAGAGGGATGGCATATGAGAGGCGGTGGGGATCCTTTCATGAGGGAATGGGAAATTTAAAGAAAACGTCCCCACTTGGCTGATTCGGAGCTCTCTGGGCCACCTGAGTTCCAGAGGTCTGCAATCGACTCGTTAAGGAGACTGCAGAGTTAGCAGAGTGCCGCTTGGTTTCGGGGAGAAACGACGGGAGTGGACGACGCGAGAGGCGGGTGACGGGTGTTCCAGATTGGTGAGGGGGGGCTCAGTGATAAATCCATTTACATCCTCCCCTGTTTTATTTGCTCCCGTGGACTCCGCTCGCTTCTCCCCATTCAGGCTTGTTTACCTGGTAAGCCGAGTGTGACTAAAGAAAACTCCCACAGCCTGAGGTGGGATTGGAGCTGAGGTGGAGGAGGGAGGAGGGGGTGGAGGGGGTGTTGGGCAGAAGGGGAGGGTTAAGGTAGGCTGTAAGGAGACCGAGGAAGGGTTGGGTGTGGGTGGATGGAGTGAGGGGTGGGGGGGGGGCACAGAATTACTCAAAGCTGTAAGCTGTAACCCACCGTCCCTCTCCCAGCCCCCCATGGCTTAATTATCATGTGCAGCCTAGTGGAGATGAAATAACGGAGACACTCACACGAACACCAGCACACCCACACAGGGAGGACTCCTCAACACACACACACACAGAGGGAGGCAGACACACAAATAGGAGGAGAGAGACAACATGGTCTGCTTTTAATCGAAGCTAATCGGCAAGGAAAATAAACATGCTGGCATGGCAGACATCTATCTTTGGCTGAGGCTGAAGCCGCTAGATAAGGAGGAACAGGCCTCACAGACATGTGTTCCTCTCTTTATAACGCCGCCTGCTCCTCGTTGGCAGAATTACACTTTAATACGGGGTCTTTGGAGGAAGCGTCCCCAAGGTGAAAAGGTGAAATTATGGGATGGATTTTCCACCGAGACACATCAATCATCTTTGACTCGATTCTATGCGTTGGGGTCGGAGCTGCCCTTCTTTAAAAGGCCCTCTTTGCTTGCAAGGGAAATCCGCAGCAAGAGGAGCTTTAAAAGGCATTACAGCATTACTCAGACCGTCTGCAACTGATCTGTCAAAGTTGCCACATTGCTTTGCATGAATCTTTAATTAGCCGAGAAAAGCCCCGCCAAGAGGGGGGAACGGAGCGGCCCTTTTCACAGCGCTTCGTCTTCCGCGCCATCTCAGCGCCGCCGTTGATCAACGGCGGCAAAATAAAAACACTTCCCTCCAACTCTGAATAACATCATTGAATCTATGGAGGGAAAATGTGGGGGGGAGCAGGCACTGGGAGTGGGGGTCTGTAAAAGCAAACATTAGTTTTTCTAAAAAAAAATCGATATGTTTATCACTTGTGTTTTGGGTTGGAATCACATTAAGGAAGTGGAATAACGGAGAGAACAAAGAGAAATGTCGAGCATCAAAGAGAGAAAAGGAATGAAGGAGTGGAGACGAGTATCAGTCACGGGGTAATCGTTCTATCGGTGGCCGGAGTAATGAATCCAATTTCCCGGGCAGCAGCGGTGTCATTTAGAAGCTGTGGAATGCAGATTCATGGTCCCCGCACTTAGAAGCTTTTTGAACCTATAGACACATTAAAAGACATTGTGGGACAGACATTTATATTGTCACAGCCTATATTGAATTTCCTCGGTCTGCTGCTGTGCAAGGAATAAGTACATTTGTGAACCACTGAATCCTGGTCTGGACATGGAGTTTTGACTTTATTGTTAACTGCAAGGTAGAGTGACAAATGATGCAATCCTGGAGGCCTCAGACACAAAGCCATTTCCAACGCAGACTATGCAGCACTTAGACGGGGAATTATACGTCTTATTTAAGGAAAAGGACTATTTCCAGGCACACAATCCACGGATCCTTGAGTTCATGAACTGGTTTACTGCATTCCTGACCCAAACGTTTTAATTGTTTAACCAACTGCTAACATATGCTGCAAAAAAGGAGGAAAAAAAGGAGGAAAAAAAACATCTTCATTCTTCATCAGATGGCTTTGATGTTCAGGCACAAACTCTTGACCGGTTTGTCAACTGTCGGAGGCCGCGGAGCAGCGGGGGGGAAAGCAGACACACACACCCGGCCGGGTCCGGGGCTAATTTGCGGGGATCACTGCACTGACCCTGACCAGATAAGGTGCCAGTCGCCGAAACTTCCTTCATTTCCTCTTGTTGTTGCAGTTTGGGAGCGGAGGCAGCCACCAACCAGCTTAAGGACAGCGGGGCTAAAAGGTGAAAGCCACGTTCGACTGAACCTCAGGCCTGATCAAAAGGAATGCAACCTGGGCTTGGGGAGGCAGCGGAGCTTATCGGCCCAGCAGCGAGGCTTTGGAGAAGAAGATCCCAGGCACCAGATAGCTTCAGGTAAAAGCCCGGTTTTTCCCAGGAAAGTCGCCCCTTTTCTTTTATTTTCTTTTCTCCTCCGTCTCTCTTTGTCATTGTCTCTTAACCTCAAGAGATGCAAATCAAATTATCCGACTGGCCCCCGCGAGTTGACACAGTGTGATGTTACAGTGTCGGGGACTTAAAATGCAATTATTCCTGCCAGCGAGCGCAAGGTTTTATCTGCGTGAGTAGTGTTGGTCTCATTGGAATGCATGCACGTTTACATAAGCGAGCATCGGAGCCTGGCCGACCGCAACGTCTACTGCATCTGCGCTAATGTATCATTCATGATTTTAATTGCTAGTAATTAACTTGGGCCCAATTAGCAAGAGAGATAATCAATACTTGTTGATCAACACGCAGGTGCATTAACTTTGGTGCGAGCGGCAGCACATTTGTAGACTGCGAGAGAGGGAAAAGGGCTGTTTACTGCAGAGCTACATGTGAGGTAATGTAATCAGGTTGACTTCCTTCTATATGGGACGCTTTTCTCCTAACGGCTTATATATTGAACCCTTCTCTCTCTCACCGCTCCTCTAACACATGTTTACCCCATAAACATTGTGCAATTATCTGCTGACTTATGATTGCGAAGGCACAAAACGGGGCAGTCGAAAGCCTCTCAGTCGGTAAAGATAGCAAAAAGTAACGCATGCACGACAGGAGGGAGGCGATGGCGGAGAAATTGAAAGAGATGGAAGGGAAATGGAAGTACAGAGACATGAATACTGCTGAGTCGGTTTTTTCTCCCAGATGCAAAATGAAATGAATGAGGGATGTTTAAGAAGAAGAAGGAGATGTTTAAGAAGAAGAAGAAGAAGAAGAAGAAGAAGAAGAAGAAGAAGAAGAAGAAAATCACTGGATGGCCTCCCCCTGCTTGCCCCACTAACCACACGGTCCTCCAGTGCTTTGCTGAGCCGTGATCAATATTGACGTTGTCATTAAGCAGCTCTCTGGTAATGAGGGTGGGGGGGAGGGGGGGTCCTAGGAGAGACATTAGACCTGCACGCCATGTGTCTCGAATGCACATCCAGCCCACTAAGCACCCACGATAAAAAAAAAACACAAAAAAAAACTCACACTCTTCCTGTTTGGCACTTTGGAAAAGTTTCTCACTTTTTTTTTAAAATTATAATCATCACACAGCTTGTAATTATAGTTTGGACTCGACGATGCATTCCTTGGTGTTTTCAGCCCCGTGTAAAAACAGATCGCATGCAAAAACAGAGAGCTGTCAATAACACAATGGTTCTTTTGGAGCAATTCAAACCACATGAGAGAGGTGGGGCGAGAGAGAGAGAGAGAGAGAGAGAGAGAGAGAGAGAGAGAGAAAATGTGCTCCGTCACTGACTGTGTAGGGGTCAGGAGAGTGTGCAGGCCGTCCCACAGTGGGCCTCACTAATAGCCGTGCAAACACACATTTAACTGTGACACTAAAATCCCAGGGCGCAAAACCGTCCGTCATTGCTTCGGAGAAGAGAGAAAAAAAAAAGGTGTCAAACTGAAAAGGCAGAGAAAGAGAGACGCAATGAAAGAAGCGGAGCAAAGGCCGACCGATCTATTCGGAGTCCGTAGCCGGCGTTGAGCGTCACAGAATGGGATAAGGCACAAGACGGGACGGCAATTTGGGGTTGTGGGTTTCACGACCGGGCCCACCCTGTCTCTATCTGTGTCTGGGTAAACAACGCCGTTGCTCGGCTAAGTCGGCAGCAGCGGCGGCAGCAGCAGCAGCAGCTGTGGCAGCCCGTGGCCACTACCGCTACTGGAAGCTAAGTTTACAGTGATGCATGATGGGTCGATGACAGGCAGCCAGAACGCACAGGCGAGCCCCGGGACCGCAAGATGTGCATGGCCACCTGTAAAACTGTTTCTCTGGATGATTCGGGTCGAAAATGTTGAGCTGTGACTTCAGGGGTCATATTGTACTGTTATTGCCAAGTATCTGATATGATTATACCATAAGCAAGTGGGAAGTGGAAACTGTACAAGTGAGTCCATTGAGAATGTCAAAACAGCTCATGAATCACACTTTACGAGTCACTTCAGATAACATGCTGGTGCCAATGTTTTAGGCAATCCAAAAGCAATAAATATCTTAATAGGATGACATAAATATCATATATAACTTTGCAAACTGTGCTGACCGAGTGTGTCTGGAAATATGTCAGATATTATGCGAAACGGAGGAGCATTCTAAGGTCTCCATTCAGTGATATCACAAGAAGATGAAATACATTTTAAGTGTTTGTAAGTTTTCCAATAATATCCACTGTTTGTCCCACAAAGAGTGTCTTTATCTTTTCGACTTCACCATAGATCTCCATAATAAAAAACAGGAAATGGATTTACGCACACTCATATAGGGGATGGTGCTGGGAAAATGTGCGGCTGATTTTGCAAAGTGACAACTACACAACAAGTCTCGGGGATCAAATGCTCTGTTTACCGCTCGCCTGTGTTGCCTCCGGGTACGAAGAAAAACAGCCTCCTCCTCATTAACACAGGCCACTTGGTAGTGTGTCTTACAACCTGACAGTCGGCTCAGCCCGTTCTGACAGATCCGACACTTCCTCGCATTTGATGTTTCCCCGGGATGGAGGACACGGCGAGCTTTTTAATGTAACGCTATAGTAGTAGCCTATGTTTAGATTGTCCCCCCCCTCCTCCTTGCTCTGCCTGAAATATTGCCAGTAGATTACAGGCTAGTAAGAATGACAGCGGCTGCATTTCATACAAATGCTGTGAATACATAATGCATAGCATTGTCTGCATGAACCCTTTCACATGCTAATGCCAACCTTTCTGCAGATGTCTCAGAGGTATGTGTCGGTGACTGTAGAGTGGCAGAGTGGGGGTAAAAAAAAATAATAAAAAAAGGGAATAAGAAAAAGGAATCAAATGCACAGTGAAATCATCAGTGCCTCGGTTGCCATCGCTCATATATAATCAACCATTAGAAGGGAAAAAAAACCTGTTCAGAAATGATTCACCTTCATGTGGTGAAGGGGGGGGGGCTTCCTAAACGTGGTTCCAACTTGGCACCGCAGGCAGCCAGCTCTCCGCGATCCCTGGAACTTTCCAGAAAATCACCAGAAAAGCCTCAGAAGTTATTTACAGCCGTGCGGAGCAGTATCCAGACAGAAGTCCTATACCGAATGTATGGCAGAGTCATCAGGATCTTGTGATTAACATGTCTGACAGTATAACCGCTGCTAAAGGAAGTGCTCTCGGCAGCATTCGGGGGCCAGGCACTAAATCCTAATCCAGTTAATTGGTGGTACGGTACAGGCTAAATGCTAGAGAGATGTATGAAATGCTCATTTAGCGTTTTACAGAAAGTTCCCACACATAATTATGTTCCACTGTTTTGCTGCATCCAAAGCAGAGGTGGTTAATGAGGTCAGTCACTAATACTCGATTTAACAGCAAATAGCTAAAAAAAGGAAAAGAAAGATGCATATAAACGCCACAGAAAGTGCTGCATGTATACCGAATTTGAAAGGTATCGCAATACACTGCTGTCAAAAACGCTTCTATACCCTATTTTATTAGTAGCAGTGCTTAAAGAATGTTTTAATAAGAGCCGTATTTATGAGTTGCGTGCAGCGCTCTGCTGCCACTCCCTGCAGACATACTGGCCGTTTTTTTTCTTCCTTTCTTTCTCACATATGCATGCTGCAGCTTATGTGGCGACAAAAATCAGAGGCACGGCTGCAAGTACGAGTTCGTTTGCTGACCGTCCACGGCTTTGTGGACAGAGCAGCCGCACAAAGCGAAATATGGCATTATTCCGCTTTACATAGCCGCCAGTCGGGGCCACGGCTAGGGCCGCCACAAAGCCAGTCTGCAAAAGATGTTTTCATCCTACGCAGACCGAGGGAGTCAACGCGTCAGACTTGGCGGAGGGTTTCGCTGACAGACGTGCCGACCTGTTCAAAAGTGCCGGGTTAGTGGATGTGATAGAAAAAGAAAATGACATCATGCTTTGGATTGCATTGATTTTGTCAAAAAATTGTCTGTTTTTTTTTTAATTAAAGGTTTAGTAGGTCATTTGGAAAAACCACAGAGACTTTGACTTTGAATGCATCGCTGAACCGAAAAAGTCCCACCCCCTCTGTTCAGACCTCTTTTCCCCCAGAACGCCCAACGAGTGCTCGAGATCGGCCGAGTGCACGCAATCAGGAAGTAAGCATTGACCGACAGGCCAATTATTTTCTCCGGCCCGGCGTTTTTGATTGGATGGAGTTTTTACAGTCCTTCCACGGCCACAGATGACATTTTAAAATGTTTGCCATGTCAGAGCATTTAATATATTGACGGTATGTTACGATGATTTCAAGAAATATAACAAAAAGTGTTTCTGAATAGAATCACCTTCTCTGCCTCTAATAAAAAGTTCCATGTTCTGTCATTTCTTGATGTTTTGGGTTTTGATATCATTTCAGTGTTGGTCATCAAATCATAATATCGTGAACTGGCAGACATAACAAGCATCAATCATAAATGCCAGAAGACGTATGGATGTTAATGATATATTCTCCAAATGACCACAGTAGGCTACTAGAGTGGGGTCATGGATGTAAAATCGTGATGGACTGTTTGCGAAAGGGGGGTTTGCCTCATGTGTTCACCTCTTTAGCTCGTGTTTTCTTTCCTTCTTTTGTTACTCACACAAGCCTTGAGGTGAATTGTAGCTTCCATTGTTGACAAGCCCCCCAGTGACCTTCCTCCCCAGTGAGTGCTGGAAACACTGGACAGGCTACCATAGTCGGGAGCCGTGTTTACCAAGTCTTTCAGAGTGGGGCTGCAAATCAGAGATCAGCAATCCATTGAAATTCCCCCCCATACACACACACATACACAAAACAGATCCGAGACCAGGAATACCCCTTTCTGAGACGTTTGACACCAGCTTAGGTCTCCGGTCTCAGGTTTCTCCGGCACTGGTGGTGCGTTCGCTGTCCTTCCCACTGTTGACTTTCCAGCCTGTTGCTATGTCTAAATAAACAGTGGCTGGGTTTAGGCTAGCTCTCCCATCTATCCTGTCGCTATTCCTCACCCTTATCTGATTCAAGCCACAGAGACTGGACTATGTGGTGAAATCCCCACCCCATACACACACACACACACACACACACACACACACACAAACATACACACACCTCCCCCCCTTCACGTCAATGCAAAAAGCTCTCAACAATGAAGGTAATTTCCTAAAATGTTTTTGTGCCATTCACAGATGGATATTCAGGAGACATTTTGAAAAGTGATTAAAATAACTTTTCCATAATAACCTCTGCACTTTGACTTTTAAACCCCAGACAGTCGGGACTAATGGAAAACAGATACCCCCCCTCAGAGGACTCTTCAGACTCATTCTGTTATTTCAATAAATAAAAAAAGGTTCAATAAATCACTTATACCAACCATAACTGGACACAGGCATTGCATTTTTTTTTTTTTTTGTTTCATATCACACACGAGTCCATTATCAGGCCTTGACAAAAACAATGGAAAATTGGATCTGTGCGGTTATTGATTTAAAATGAGTTGTAAAATGAATTATTGATTGTTTACAAACATGCCAATAAAGTCACTAAAGACAAATATTACCCTCTATATTTTTTCAATAATGGGAAGTCTGTTTTAACGAATCATTTATTTTGGAAGTTGGGGCAGGGAGAGAAGAAGGGGGAGGAGCAAGAGAGAGAGAGGGAGGGAGATGAGAGGAGTCCTACATTGGCTCCAACCAGAGGTTCTAACACACATTTTAGTGACGTATTAAGAGCATTATGGGCCCCTCGTCCACATCAGCCCTCAGCCCTGGTAATCTGGCCTATCCTCTTAAAAGTGGAATTGATTGAAAGAATTGATCTTCTCTGGTTTGGCAGACACAGCCCGAATAATTACCTCACGTAAATCTCTGCAATCACATATGAAATGTCAGGATCTTCTGCTCCTAGTCCCTCTCTCAACCGCCCCGCTTCAGTAGCTGTTTTAGGGGGTTTAGACAACATTCGTTCAGGGTGGATTGGGTTGAGAGAAAAGAAGGTGACTTATCATAAACACTCCAGACCTGCCATCCAAAGCGCTATGGATTTTTTTTTAAAGTCTTTTTAGTATTTTCTTTCAAAACAGGAAAAACAATCCAAAATAATGACAACACACACATACATTGTGCGCTTGGTTTGCGGTGGATGCAAACATGAATCCATGCGTGCGGCCATGTTTTCTAAATTTGCACCTGGTTCATGGAATAATTCAAAAGTTGATCCTGTCTGGAAAAATATGATCAGATAAATCTCTATATATACATTTAGATACATCACTTATCTATCCGTGGGTAAACCCATTAAGTCAGAGCAGGGTATGTGTGATGATAAGCTTAGCATGCATACACATGATTGTAAACCAGCAGCTAACAAGCCGGCTAGCCGTCTCTGATTGAATGTTATTCATAAGGCCCGTCTCTGTCGACTAAACAGGCAGCGGGTATGCGCAGGCAGCCGCGGAGCCCTAAAAAGCAGCTGCGAAGACGGGAGGGTGCAGGATTAGGGCCTGAGCCGTACTCAGATGGGACATTTCCATGACAGTGAGCTGCGCCACGGCTTAACAGCCCGCCCCTGTTTATGCTTTTTGGAGGAGAAGCCGGATTCCCTCCCCATGACAGATGGCCTTTCAGCCACAAAGTGCTGTGTTTAGACTTAGCTTGCTCTGGGGCAAGACAGCAAAGCCCTGATGACACAGCATTCGGCAAACAACTCCCAGATGCAGGAGTGGCGGCCACAGAGAGCACAGAGAACTGGCTGACCCACCGAGCAAGTAACCAAATGACCAGAAAGGAGCTGCTTCAGCTTCGGCTGGATCGGCCAATGGGGTGCAAGGGAGGGGTGAGGGGGGGGCAAGGGACACCAGAGATAATAACGAGGCTTAGAAACCAAAGAAGTGGCTTGGCTTGAAGATACATGACTCAACTAAATTTCAAGCCGGTCCAATCGAGCTTTTGCTTACTTCAGACCAAAATACCCCCCCAACTGAATCCATACACCCTGAAAAAAAGAGAGGAAAAAAAGCATTGGTTCTGCTTTTAATTAAGAGGATTGTTAAATTTGGTCAGTTGAAGTGTAAAGAGATTTCTTTATAGGCCCAAGATTTTGCATTGGTGGGTAAACAGTGAGTGAAAAGGACCAGCTGCTGGAGAGAATTAGCCCAGTCTCATCTGATCCAACACAAACCTAGTGCTGCTTACTCTCAGGAAAAAAAAAAAAATCTGGCCTGACCCGGTCTGACCCCTCGTACAAAGCCAGAGAGGCCCTGGAGGCAGTGAATTAATTGCAGCCCACTAAGCCTGATACACCATATCTTAAATAGGAATGAGTTGCAGGCTCAGAAGTGCTGCAGCCCGGACTAGAAAGGGCCTAAAATGGGGGAATTAAAATTGTGCACAGTAAACAAAAACAAACATTCTGGGAATGTGTTTACTCATCTGACAGACCCTTAAAAAATAAAAGAAGAAGCAGCGATCTGGGTAGTTCACAAGGTTGCTCCGACACTCGCCATCTCACAGGTGCAAGCGCATGGATAGCCGAATGACTTTAGTAAACAACACGAGCCTCAAGCAACCGAGGAAAACTTCCTTGAGCTCCCTCCCCCTCCTCCCTCCCTACATCACACACGTCTCGGGGAAAATAGCTGATGAAAAATACCATCCCCTCACATCTCCTCACTCTGAAATCATTTAGAGTGGAGGCGTTATTCACTGTGTTTACCCCGGCTGCTCACTCTTCAAACAAACACCACTGGAGCCACCTAAATCGGCCTCTCGCACCATATAGATTTCCCATCACAGGCCGGCATCTAAAGAAGACACAGAGTGGAGAGAGAGAGGGAGAGAGAAGAGGAGAAGCGGAGCGTTCTCCAGTCAGATGGCTGACCCTATTGTCTCCCTCAAATAAAATACATACTCAGATTAATAGGCCCAATAACGCCGAACGACGGCTCATTGCGACGGGGAAAGGATGCCTTATCATTCCGATCACGCCGCCTTTTGTTTTCTAGGAAGGTGAGTTATGTAGTCAAAGTAAATGTAAGCAGCGGATATCAGCGGATGCATTCAAACTCCCACAAAGAAGCTAGTTTATTACCCGTGTCGAGTATTTAGCCAGTAGCTACGAGGTCCGAGAGTATGAGGGTCTTCTGGAATAGTGAACATAGATAGTCGTGTAATGGTCAGGCGGCATAGGAAACAAGAAATGTCATGTCTGGTGGGCTTCTGACGTCAGCGGATCAATAGTGCCTGACGCGGAATTTTAAAAGATACTATCAGTCTGACTGCTGGTGGCAATAAACTGAAGATTAACCTTTACGTCCCTCCCAGTCTCGGGAAGTACCCTGAAGGGCATGCTCCACTGTTTACTAATCAAAAAAAGTTGCTTTTTCGATACTGCAAGACCAGGGAATGGCTTAGTGGCTCTGCACCAGTCCCTGGAAGTTATTGACTTCTTCCCCTACCTATATGAGCATCATAAACGTGAAAGATGAACGCTCCATGCAGCCAAGTATTATATATCACCAGCGACGGCTTCCGAGATGTGTACAGACACGGCTCGGTTTATTAAAAATAAACACCATATATTATTGCTGTGCCGCAGCACAAATGCAATAATTCCTGTTGCCATGCATGGGAACACAGGAAACGTAATCACATGACAAGAGAATGCCGGGGCTTGTTGTTCGGGAGCGAGTCGGGCCTGGCTGTGTCCTTTGTGAGCCACGGGGGGAAACAAGAGCTCTTTTTCGGCTCCAGAAGCATGATCCTCTTTCACCCCGCACCTTTGAGCTGGGAGCCAAGGTTTTCAATGGCTGTGACCTCTGTGGCCCCTGCTGGCCCCCACTGGCCTCCAACCCTCCAGCTGTTAGTCCTTCCTGCCCTGCACACTGGCCGGTACCCCCAGTTTGCAGAGGCAAAAAGAGGAGCAGCACCCCCTCTGGGCCGAAGAACTGACCCCCAGGCCAAGGCCACAACACGACAGGCATTATACGGAGTTCCCACATGAGCACTGGAGCATGACAGGAAGGAGCGAGAAAGTCAGGAAAATTAACTGGCGAATGTGAGGGTGTAGAGTTTGAAGAAGAAAAAAGAGTGGGGGTGAAGTGGAGGAGCGGGGAGATGGATGTTCCTCGCAAAATCGGAAAAGAGAACAGATATACGAGGGATAAATGAAGAAATGGGAAGAAAAAAACATGTCGAGGGTGCTGAGAGTGTGGGGAAGCGCGGTCAGACGGAGTAAGCGGCGACAAGGCAATAAGACGGTGCTGCACAGATGCAGACAGACGCCAAGGTGCAATAGAAGAGCTTGCTTCCCCTTCTGCATGGCTGGCTCCGATGACAGGACAGTATTCCCTCAGCACGAGCCGCTAACTGGATGATAGCACCAATCTCTCTCTCCTCGCTACCCCTTTTCTCCCTGCCTGTCTGCGCGTCTCTCGCCTTTCATTAATTTTTCTCCTTTTCTTTCTTGCTTTTCTTTTCCGCTGTGGTTTTTTTCACACCTTCCTCGTATATCTATCCAAGCAGACCCCCTTACGCAGACGGCACGGCGGCCATCTAAAGCAAACATTAGCCAATAGCTTTTTTGTTTGTTTACCTGTGAAAAATCATCGCCTCAGGCCCGTCTCTCATTAGAGCGTCCAAACAAAGACAACGCCAACTTGAGAACGCTTTAAAAATGCCAATAATATGATGATCGTATGTGTGTGTGTGTGTGTGTGTGTGTGTGTGTGTGGAATGGGGGGGAGTTCAGGGAGGGCGAGTGGAAATCGCCTCTGTACAGGATGAAAGCCTCTGAGGACTATCCATTGACTATGAAATTTGATGATCCCCCCCCCCTCACCTTCAGACACAGAGAGTTCAGCTTAACATTGCCCTGGGCACTAAACCTTGGAGGCTGCAGTGTGAAAGGACTCCACAGTGTGCGATTATAAACTGTCTTTTTTTTTTCCTTTCATATAAAAAAAAAAAAAAAAAAAAAAAACACCTGCCTCATTCTCGTACACAGAATATTTCTAAATTGCATTCTGTCTGTCACCAAGTCCATAAGGGGATGGATGACTCACAGACGTTGCGAGCGTACATTTCCATACATTTCGGCGAGGCTCATAACTGGATGATTCACTGGCTTTCTCATTGAATGGGAGTGTATTTGAATATGAATGTGTGTGTGAAATTGTCTTGTGTATGGCTGTGCATATGGTTCTTATGTCTGCAAGTAGTGTTTGAGCGACTGTGTGTGTGTGTGGGGAGCATCAGCACACATGCGCCTGGTTGGTTGGTGGGGTGTTGGCAGTGTTGTGGAACCCTGCTGGGACCAACCCTACCCAAGCAGCCTGGTGGAGGGGACAAGCTGTGGCATGTACACTACACACACACACACACACACACACACACACAGAGCAGCTGCTCCTCCTGCAGCTGCCGCTGTCGCCCAACCCAGAACTCCCTGTTCCAAAGGAGGGTGAGAGGGGAGAAGGGGGGGGGGGGGGGGGGGTCAGTGGAAGAAAAGAAAGGGAGAGAGGGAAGGAGATGCAGGAGTGAAGGAAAGGTGGGAAGAGGAGTAGAAATGGGAAAGGAAGGGAGAGCTGACAAAATAAATTGGAAAGATATGAGGAAGAGGTGAGAAATGGGAAGGAGGAAGGTAATGGAAGTGAGAGGGGAAGAAAAAGAAAAAGGGAAAAAAACGGTTAAAGTGGGGAGGGTATCTGAGAAGCTCACACTCCAATTGATCGCACACACACACACACACACACACACACACACTCAAACACACCAAGATCCTCTCACCTATTAAGAGGTGAAAAAATATCCTGCATCGCCTCCACAGTGATCGCACATCAATCTATTTAACAATCCAAAAAATAATCTACTAAACAATTGGAAAAAAGCCATCAGTAAACCTCCGTTTTGGAATCATACAAATATACAATGTGAACAACTACAAAGCATACTGAGCATGGCATTTTCACAGGTTAAGCGCAGATTAAACTAAATCCTGGCCTATATTCCTTGTGATGGAGAGCCTCCATTGAAGATAGCACATTAGTCTTCAACTAAGCTTAATCTATGTCTGGGAAATCAAACACCCCCTCCCTACCTACTCTCCACGTCAAATACCAATCCTTTCACTTTAGACTGTTTGTGTTGTTTGTGTGGCTCCACTTTCAGTTAAAAGTCAATGCCGCAACTCAAATCAATGGCTGAAATTCCGACTTCAACCCACGACAGCCTATCGATAGTGGGCAAGGCCTTTTCTTGGTGCAAGGGATGTTTTGAATTTAATAATAATCATGCTTTTGACTCCTCCAGTAGAGGCTGGCTCAGAGGGAAACCCACTGTGTTGATTTGTCAAAGGTGGCTCCCGGGCTTCGGAAGCGATAGCGAGGAAGAGGTTGGCTGTGGGGGAAGGGTGGCGGTGGGGGTGGGTGTGGGGGGCACATCGAATGTGTCCAATTAGCAAAGTAATTAGTTAATTAACATGGAGGACCCTGAAGGCCTTCCTAAGCAGCCTTATATAGACCTCCTCCGAACCAACCAGACCTTGAAGGCTTTGCTAAGCGGCGCAGCGTAGACCAGCTAACCAGCCCACACCATCATCTGTCACACACACACACATTTACACACACACACACACTTTGCGTTTGGTGTCGGTGACATATTTGTGTTCCCAGGCAGGCAGAGAAGCCGTGCGTTGAGCATCACTGTGACAAATGGCAAGCTGGTCGGACGGGTCCTTCTGTCTTTAGCCGGTGATGATGTCACATCCTCTCCCACGACTAATGACAAGTGGTTATGCACATTAGCAATTTGTCCGACGGTGGAAAAACAAAATACCCCCTTAAGTGGGCGGCGTTTTCTAGACGCATCAGCTCTCGGAGTGACAACACCTGATGCAGCTTTTACGTCCCTTAACCGCACAGAGATCATAGCAATCAGCGGCTCTGCGTTCTGCAGCGAGAGGGAAGAGGAGACAAGAGAGAGTTAAAAAGACCGTCTGCCCCGCATCGCTTCATAGCCACAGGCACTTGCACAGCACATGAGAAATGTGCTTACATCATCACATGCGGTCCAGGCATCCTGCAGAGGGCACTGCTAATAGCAGAAACACAGAGCAGAGGAGGCAACCAACCAACCCAGGAGGAACTCGACGAGGCGCTCCCACGCAACTAGGATTTCTGACATTCTTGGCAGCCTTTCAGAGAGGTCAGTCCTAAAGTATTCGAGCTGATCTAACCTTCTAGAGGGACCATGTTCCGGCAAGCCAAGACCAGAGGCTTAATTCATCACTAATTAAAGTCTGCATGGGGTACGGAGATGAATCTCTCTCGGAGAATCCCTAACCCCACTATAGAAAGTAATAGCCCTATGATTTGCACAAGATGTTTTGCCCTCGCAAGCACTGGGTGATATCATGGCAAATGGATTGCTTTTTTTTTTTTTTTTCCTTCTTCCCTCTAAGTGCAAAGAGTGAGGGAAAGAGAGAGAGAGAGGGGGAGAGAGATTCTGCACCAGTCTCCACACTATGACCCAGATACGGTCCATGCGATACACGTGGAACGGCTGGTACATGTAACATGTGAGTTACGGCTGTTCAGCACATGCAACGGGGATGGAAAAGCATCAGGCTGCCCACGCTCGCATCACCCCGAGTCCAAGTCCGTAGCGAGGAAAAACACAGGAAATGTCAATTTCCTATGATTGTATGTTCAGAAGTTTACCAGCATGAACCCAGCAAACTTCATCAATGCTTATCTTTCCCTCTGCTCTCCACAGGCATGACCGCAATGGCACACAGCTGCCTTGTTCAATGTAACAGCGGCGTCTCACCTCAGCAACATTTTTCTAGGTGCAATCACACATAGGATCATGTAGCAAAATGCCTGAGCAAAAAGACGAGAGCTATGAACGCGGCAGTCTTCCCGTGACTCGCCGCAGTTGTGATCCAGATCTGTGTCTGTGCGTACAACGCGTGCGTCGGGTTCCAGAGGCGTGGGTAGCCAGCTGCAGAGCTCTTCTGGATGCTGATTGGAAGTGAGTGTTGAGCACTCAGGACAATTATGGAATCATTACCACCGCCACGCCAGAGGCAAAATATGAACACCATGCCATTTGTCAACCGACCACGGCTTTCTAATCAAGCTCACATGTGTTTGTATGTTGGTGTTAGTGCATGTGAGTGTGCGTGTGTGTGGTTGTGTGTGTGACATGTTGGCAAGTATGTGTGTGTGCACATGTTTGTGGGGGTTAATGGATGAGTCAAGAACCCTCCCCGATATTTTGTGTCTGTATATTTGTTTAAATGTGTGGTGGTATCCAAAGGGATGGCAGGACGTGTGTGTGTGTGTGTGTGTGTGCGCACGTTGGTAGAGGGTTAGGAATGCCTTGCCCGAGCGCAACTGTCTAAACACGTCCCCGTCAGCTGTCTCTCCGCTCCCTTCATGGAGAAATAACTTACCATGAGTTATTTATTTTTTTCACCGCACCCCACACTATCATCTCACGTCGGCTGCCGAGAGGTCGTATATGGGGAACGTCCCTCTGCGGCCTCTTTTTTTTTCGGCTGGCAAAGCGTCTGTCAAGTGCGCGGACAAACTGGTGTGGGAGTCTCCGGGCGGGGGAGCATCAGAATGGAGGGATGAGGGGTGGAGGGCAGGAAGAAAACACCTCACATCCCACTTTAATCAGTAGTTTTTTTTTTTCTTCTTCTCCCCCTCCTTCTTCTGCCTACAGGAAACACCTGTAATCCATCTCCCTGTTGTGGGATCGCCGCGGTAACGAGTGGCATAAATGTTTTAGGAAGATTTAATTAATTGATTCAATGAGTGATAATAGCAGGCAGCATTTATCACAGGTGCATTCGCTTTCATGGGCTTGGAAGAGCCGACGGCAAAGTCAGCGTAGCGTGCAACTCCTGCACTTCAAACAGACGTGGCGGCGGGAAAAAAAACTGTGTGATCAACTTTCAAAATAAAAGTGGAATAATGAATATGACATTTTAACTTTTTTGCACTTGTAGAGTGCATATGGTTAACTACGCTCTATCTACACCCTCCCTCCCTCCCTTCTCTGACTAACTACAATGACTGTTCTCAGGCTTGTGTGTATGCACAAAGTCAGTCACTGAGATATGAGTGTTGTAAGTGCACAAGGGATTAGCAGCTCAAACATTGATCACTGATAAGCTACAAAAAGGGGTCATGCATCTAGTCACTGTCTCTGCAGCGTTCTTCCTCTCAGCACTCAACCAAGCCGCATGTAAAAACTACACGGAGAAAAAAAAAATAGAAAGACCCGCCGCCTGCCCTGATGAAATCCCTGTTTGACATAGCTAGCCAAGATCCCTCCAGACAAAAACAAGCCATTACTATTAGTCAAAAGAGATCAAAGACATACCCGAGCTGAACACAGTGTTTGGGATTGCAGCGTCTGACAGCCATCTGCACTGGTAAGACGGGAACACGCATTAGACATTGATAGCAAAAGGGGGGTCCAAGTTTCGACGTCGGCTCTGATAAATTTGTACGAGTTCCACTTTACGCGGAGGGAAGTGTACGCAGGAGGGGAAAAAAGTCGAAAGGTTGAGGGAGGGAATGAAAAGTGAAGATAGCAGAAAGTTTCTAGGAACATGAAGGGGGGGGGGGGAAATGTCAAGTGGGATGGAAGAAGAGAGGAGCTAAGAGGGGTGGTGGGCGAGTTTAGATAGAGGATTGGTGAGAAAGGCAAGAGGGAAAAAACAGTAAGACTGCCTGTCCCTCAGTGAGACAAATTGGCAAGAAGTTCAGAGTAAGCAAACGTCTTCATCTCAAAGCCTGTGGAGCAACGGATGCCCAGGACAAATCAACACGTTGCACAGTTTGCCCGCATAAAACGCAAAATACCATCGGCTTCACAAAAAAAAAAAAAAAAAACAATCGAGTTTTCCTTGGAGCATATGAGCAGAGGTTCGCTCCTCTGGGTTTTACTGAATTGGTCTGCGAATCGATCATGAAACAAAAAAAACAGCATTTCAAAGGGTTTGAGGAACTACGAGGTCTTTCTTTCTCCAGGATTTGAACATAACAGACTCCAGCGCAGACAGCCCTGCAGACACTTGTGGCTGTGGATTCCCAAAAGGCTTAGAGACGTCTCTCGTCTTTACACCACTAGTCATAAGGCCTCGGTGAAAACAGCAGTGTATCAGGCTAGTTCTGTGGACCCGATACACAGATTGAGGTAGATCGAAGAAGTAAACAGAGAGAGAGAGAGTGGAAAAAAAGGAAAGGACTTGAGGAAAGACAGAGAAAGATGGTAGACGAGATAAAAAAAAAATAAAGTTTGGACTCGAGCCCAACTCTGGAGAGCAAGACTGAGACGATGTGAAGGAAGAGTGCCATATGTGTGTGGGTCAGCTCCAACCTACATGCAGCAGCTGAGTTGGGACATGTGTTTTGGCTATCAGAGCCATTAAAATCCCATTACATCGTGCAACAACAGTGTCTTTCGGAGACTTTAAGAATCATCTATCATGTAAATTTACCATGAATGATGCATTTGCATGCATAAAGATGCACGTTGTTTAACATTTAATGGTTCTGCCGCAATTTATCAGTTTCATAAACTGACACACAGGATGCACGACGCAACTTTTGTGATTAATAAGGAGGAGATTTAACTGCTGGGGGAGTGAAGGAAAATGACATTTTTCCAGACCACTGAAGCTTTGCCACTTAGTAAAAAAAAATAACAAAAAAAAAAACAAAACCCAGGAAGAGGTCTTGCTTGTTTCTCATGTAGGCTGTCATTGTCACATCTTCAGTCGTTGCAAACGATGTTGCATTCTTTACAGTGGAGGCTAATGGTGTCTTGACCTACAGGGGAGGAATGCCAACTCTCACCACAGCTGCACACTGAGGCCAAAGTGGACTCTGGGGTCAAAGGTCACCCATGATGTGACCTGATCCTACACAATCAATGGACACAGGGCCCTGGCCTTTGGTAACCGTGCTCTTAATGGGGGTAGAGGAACTGGACACATGGTGAAAAGAAAGGGAATAACAGCTCATGATAACGCACTTGTTTTTTTCGAAGAAAAGAAAAGTAGAACATGAACATTTTGATTGCACCAAGTGTGATAATGTAAATGCTAGCAGGGGAATAAGTAAGCGCACACACCCACACACACATACGTGTTTGACAGGCACTATATTACGACATTCTTCACACAGGAAGCAACAAATGCAGAACTTTCAGTGCTCATTAATTTGTATTGTAGCATATAAACTGGAACATTTTCTCATTAATTATTATTTGCTGTATTTCTTCCACAGGAGGCATTGCTCACACGTCAAACACATCCAGTCAACTAAACAGATAATGAGCAATTTTTTTGCGGTAAGTGTCTGGGATTGTTCGGTCATTAGGACCATTTTAATTGCAAACCCCCGGACACGGACATAAACTCTGCGAATAACCCAGTCACTTTGTTAATGCGTTCATCATTATCCCATTCCATCATGGGGATGGAAATAGCACTTTGGTATTGCTTTAACCCCAAAGAGCTAGCTAAACAATTTATCAGAATGAACCAACTACTGAACTATTTTTACTAGTAAAAACTTAAGTGCCAGTGGACCCATAAATTTGGGTTTCCAAGCTGCAAGATTTGGGGTGGGGGTGGGGGGGTGCAGGGGGGTGTAAATGCCCGTAAATGTGGAGTCACCTCCACAATGAGCAGGAGAAGGAGAACACAGGGAGAGCCTTTTGCATCGGCCCATTTCACACTTCATAAAGCAGCGACATATTTATTCCATTCATACTCCGATGTCCCTTCAACCAGGTAACGGCTGTACAACTTGAAGTGATTCATTTGCTCAGTCGTTTTCCCCACTAACTTCGGGGTTTTGAGTGCAAAGTTGCAGAATACCGCATTGTGCAGCAGTTTTCCGCCCGCTGTTTTTTATCTCACTGCGGGGAACGAGCGGGGAATTACCTCTTGCCCCAAAACTACATTCTTTCAACAAAAAAAACCCCCCAAACCCACGGTGCTTAGAGGGAGGCCGTAAACGTGTGCAGGGAAACGACCTGGTAAATATCCCACCTCTGCCGGGGGAACGTACTGAACCTCGTAATGCACGGGAAAAGAAGAAGCATCGTTTCTTTCTTCAAATTAGTCAACGTTTTCATAGAAGGTTTTATGATAAAGACGTCCAAACTTAATCGGGTATATGATTCGTTCCTTTGAGACGCATGCAGAGACGGGGTCAGAAGGGTAAGCCTCAGGTAAATGCGAGGCGGTGGGAGTACACAGTCCTGCCTCTTATTCCTGTCTGATTTAAGAGAATCCATAGGGGGCCTGTGGTAAACACAGCGGGGACGTGAACCTTCAGGAGTGGGAGAATGAGAAGCTGGTGTTGTACTTAGGCTTCAAATAATGACCAACAAGCCCCCACCCCCACACCCCTTCTCTTCTCCAATCCCCACATACCACCTCCCACTCCAACCATTCCTGCTCCAATTCTATAGGTTTGACCACTAAAACCCTCATTCAACCTGTGTATACGAGAAACCTTTTCTTTCCCCCCCTTCCACTCTTCCCCTTCTCCAGTTCAGTCCTCCCTCCCCTCCAAGCAAGAGGCAGGTCCTTTTCAGATGGCTGGCCGGGCTCCCGCTGCTTTATGGGGAAGTATTGTGATCCCGCAAGCTCTCTCAGGGGGGATCAGCACTTACGAGGGGCCGACGGAGCTCGCTGATTTCATCTTCTCTCCTTTCACAACCTTTTGCCCAAGTTTTTTCATCAAAACTTCTTGGCGAAGTCGGCGTGGGAAGCCCCAGCGCAAATGTGATTTTCCCCGCGTGCCGCGAAAACAGCCATCATCTGTGACGGGCGGAGACGCCGCGGCGAGGACGGAGATAGAAGAAGGGGCTGAACTTCGCATCAACCCAGCCACATGAAAGCGGTGGAACTGTAAATATTCAGCGACGCTTCAAACAGTCGCTCCAACATTAAAAAGACATCCCCCTCCCTACAGACGCTCGTCCTCGTTTTAGCGAGCGCGGCGGATCACGTGCGCGCCCCCCCTTTGCGAGAGTTCAATCACTTTAAAGGGGCATTAAATAATCTATTAATTCAATCGATCTTTTGTAGCCTTCCAAAGGCATAGTTCACAGTGGCCTGGAATCATCACGAATAATCAGTGCCAGGGGTACTGGAGTAGCCGACAACCTTCTGGTGGTGGTTTAGCTTTTAAATAGCATGTCAAACACAGTGTATCAGGTATACTTTACATCACAAGCAACACACTACGCCTCATTGACCAATGCAAAACTGGTTGTGTCTGGTTTCACTTTCGGTACACGTTTTACTTTTTGAAGGAATCAGGTCCCTTCTGTGTTATTACTGGTGACCAGTTTTGCGACACCAATCTCGGTTCCCGGGAGCCAACAGGCTCCCTCGTTGAATTATTACTCACATGATGACACAATTGTTTTACTAATTTGGTATCAACACCGGCACTGATATACAGCTTTTAGAGCTACTCTTGTATGCTTTGCCGTTACTGCAGCTCCCACTGATTGGATGGGATCCATCAGGTCAGCGCGGGTTGAAAGGCTTTTATCGCAGGATTCGTGTCCTTTGTGCTTGATTTCAAAGAATGCTCTGGATAAAATGTGAATTGCACAGGTATGCAACTGCGCTCCTTAACTGATTTAGGATATATCAGCAGCACGGCTCCACAGCTGGAAGAGTTTTTTGCTCAAGGTAACAACATTGCGGTTGTCCTTCTGCATACGCACAGTGGAGATGAGGAGGCGGTCTTCCAGAGAGTGCGACAGGACGTTTAGCCAGAAATGAATTGTCAACGTTTCTACAGACTAAAGAAACTCCGCTCAGCGCACCTTTACAGGATCGTACTTTTTTTAGGACTCGACAAGTGAAGTGGCTCTATTGTGCTTTGATATCCTTGCGGATAACAGCCGAATGCCACGGTTATTGTAAACTGATAGTGAAGGCTTACGCGGGGGAAATCCCATTGGCATGGCCGGCATTTACTGGTAAACCAAAACACAAGCCAATAATCTCTGTGTCATTAAGAGTGATTTTCCCTCCCCTCGACCTAATGTGATGACAGAGATAAAACCATGTCCGTCTAACTGTACACGGGAGGACGAGAGGGACGCTGCTCGCCAGACAAATAATGACAGCGCTGTTGGAACATCGCATGCCCATAATGGCCACACTGATGTTGCATGAGCAATGCATTAATAATATAGCTTCTAAATTCCACATTATCAAGGGATTAACTGAGAAGTTACAACATGTTTTGTTTTTGAAAAGCTGCATTTTAAACAGTTGCGTATAACAAAAAAAAAAAAAAAAATCAAATGTGAAGAATGCTCGACAACACTGAAGTTTTGCCCTTGCTATAATTTCTTTTTAGGCAAATTTCACAGGGTCATTGAAATCATCGCGCGAGCCCATAACGATGTGTTCCAAAGCGCCCGCCGCCGGGGAAATAGAGCTCTTAGATAGCACTTTCTACAAAGATAGCTTTTAACAGAGCAATCAGCGGTTTGCTACACGGCGGGGGCGCCGAGCAGGTCACGCATTCATTTGGGAAACAAGTAGAAAGTTGTCACACCTACCGGAGAGAGAAGCCCTAGCCGTAATTAACACATGGGCAGATAACCCCTCTGCAATCTCCCCAGATACTGAGACTTCCGCTCCTCATCACATGGGCTGGCACAATTGTCCCCGCTCCTTTGAGGGCCCTTGTTAAACATGTTTGTTTTGGTTTTGACAGGTTTCTGTCACAGACAGACGGAGACAGGGCACTCCAAAGGCCAACTATCTTCCCAGTTGTTCCGCAGTTTGTTTAGTTAAGTCTCTGTGTTTCAGGAGGCTTAATAGCTTCCTCTACTTTCTTATGCCTACATCTGAAGGCCTGCCCCCCCCCCCCCCTCCCCCCAAGACGCGTCTGTACAAACACAGCTAAACGAGTCCGAGGATATCGCACGTCTGCGTTCGAGAAAAACTCAATTTTTTTCCCCCCCTCGCCTTTGTTGTACTGTACGTTAATAATTCTGGAATGAGCCGCCGATATCCCATGGTGCAACAGTGGCTTGATGTTTCATAAACGTCATTTGGAAGTAATTCAGTAAGCACCCTCGTGAAAAAGAGATGAAATACATATCGCCATCGGGTATATTAACACCTGTCACATCGGACCAATATCACATCACGTTGCCGCAGTTGTGCAGCTTTCTATTATTTTCCTCGACTCCTGAAACATCACCTTACCCTCTCAATCTAGCGATGTAATTACCTCATCAAATGAACTATCAACAAAAGCCCCTTGAATAGGATTTGTGGAAGTCGGGGGGGGGGTACAAAATAAAATAAAAAATAAATAAAAAAAGAGAAACATATCATCACATCCAACATATGTGGGACGTGTGACGTTTAGAAGTCAGGGGAGCAAAGCCTTGAGGGCATACAATCAATATTACATTTTCCATTGCCACCTTCATAGCTATTGTAAATGGCTTGTGTCAAAAATAATAACAGGTTGTATCAGGAACCTTGGGTTTGCAATTTCGCTTCTAGTGCTCGGAGGCCCCGTCTGCTCACCCTCCCTTACTCCAGCACCACTGGGTGTTAATGACGCCGTGGTGGCAGACACTTCTCACACCACAGCTGACTTTCTCTCTCTCTTTTTTTTACTTCCTTCAGCCCATTCTTTATCTCTTTACTCCTGACAGTTTTGAGAACTGCTGGGGAAAAAATGTGTATGTGTAAGAAAATGCTTAGTACTAGAGATGATTAGCCCATTGCGCGTGTTTCGGCGCTCAGCCAGTAACATAGTATTATTAGCAGAGCTGGAGAGATTAAATCTATTCTCACTTCTGTTGTCATAGCACTCTAGGCAGTAATAAGCATGATGAGATGCAGTAATATGCCCACTGTAGGGACAGCCTCCTCTTCACTGGAATCAGAGCTACTTTAAGTTCTTCAGAGAGAGAGGTACTTAACTGAATTCTTTTTTTATTTAATTTTTTTTGATGAGTTGATTGCTTCGCCTCATTCCGTTTTCATCTCAAGTACAAACTTCTACACATGCCCACGTGCTAATTACAATATGTTGAAGTCACACAAAATAATAAAGGAAAAAGCATCATTCAACTCACTTCGCACTCTTTTTAGCTCTGTTTTTGGTGTCCCCCACCTCCTGGGGAAAATATGTGTCTCGTTAGCAGTTAAGTGTGTGTACCTGGTTAAGAGCTCAGCAGAGTTGAGGGGAATCGGAGTTGGGTGATCTGTGTCTGCCGGTGGACACACACATCATTTTTTACAGTTGTTAGCATTATGAGATAGGGCATGGCCTTGGCAAACGTCTCCCTTAGTGCCCTTCTAGTGAATATATTGATACAGATTGTAGCTGTTTTAATAGCTCACAACAAAAATCCAGTTTTTCCTGTCCTGATATTAGAAACAACTTTGAAGAAATTGATAAGAAAGATCCTACTATCATAAGGCTGGTGGTCTGTGTGATCGATCTCTCAAAGAATATGCAAGGTGGGTTAAATGTGTATGTTTAGGTGAGTTAAAAAGCAGGATCAAAGTTCTTAATCACATTCCCGTGTCAGCATTTAATGCATGCAAACCCCCCGTAAAGGTTTCTATAATCGTATTCAGATCATTTGCACTGCGGAGACTCAAAAAAAAAAGCGCCTTTCCAAAACAATATATTGTCACACTTTGGGAAACATCCCCCGTGAAATGATGGTGTCCATCCCCTGCTATGTGATAAATGAGTTTCAGCCAAGAGTGCGACTGAGGTGTGCGAAAAACCAAAAGTAATATAGTAGGACAGGATGATGCTGGGGCCAATCATCATGTCGACAGACAGGAGCCTGGCAGCTCTGGCTTTTGTACGTGGAGTTCTTTTTCCTTAGGCTTCCAGAAAGGCTCTTTTATACCCAGCGCCTCTGTCTGTGCAGGGCTTTTAAATTGTTCTCCCTTATCTGAAGAGGAATCTGCAGGAAGCCAAGAATCCCAGCTTATCTTGGCTAATTGTGGATGCATTTGTGTGTGTGTGTGTGTGTGTGTGTGTGTAGCAGCCAAAGGAGGAGGGGACTTGAGAGGGTGCCAAATGCCGCAGGATGCAGCAGAGCACGTCGGGACAAGAGAGTAAGACTGACAGACACAACACCAACATCTGACGGAAAACAAACAACACAAGGTGCATACACAGCAACGCCCCACACAGACACTGACAGAGACACCCGGGCATAGGTGACATTTAATCTATCCATCACATTTGAGCCAAAAGGCAGATGTCGAGGATGCTCCAACCTCGCTGTTTGGGGTGGTTGGTGGTGGTGGGGGTGAATGTGAACGCCGAGTTGATTAGTGACAAGGATTTCAATATGAGCACAGGATGCCAGCTAATGTAACGTTCAAAATAAAGTGAGTTTGAGAAAGCAAATGTTTTTTCTATTCCACTTCTATACTGTCATTAAACCAAAAGCCATTACTCATCGGTTTCGAGGCTGGTGTCTAATAGCGGCGCACCGAAGCGGCGTGAAGCATCCAGTTGTGCAACCTAAGAGATGGCTCCGAAGGGTGTCTTAAGGAGGTGATAAAAAGGTCTGTGACCTTCCCCAAATGAACCCCCCCTCTGGTTTGTGAGCCACGGCCATGGAGAGTGTTGTTTGAGGGAGAGAGAGTGGGTGGTCTGTCACTGGGTTCATGCACCTCTCCCTCTACAAACAGCCCAAATTTACATCGTTTTAATGGCTGCTGTGTCCACTGGCTGTTGTAAATCATGAGAGGGGTTTTAACCTCCGGGAGCCAGCAGGGGTTAATGCTGAGGGCAGCGGCCGCTGCTGTTCTGGCCTAGGACCGAACAAATGGAACGCCCTTGAAAACAACACGCTTCAGAGGGTATTTGAGTTACTTTTTGATAGTAGCTGCCGTATCCAATGAAAAAATTACGAAGAGCATCTGAAAATGTGATAAGATAACGCACATATAAGATATGACTCAAAATACGGCCCATTTGAGTGCAATATACCTGCCGATATGGACAGCAAACAGCTTAGTGGGAGCCTCTAGATGATGGACGCCATAAATGAAATGCAGAAAACAATTGCGCTTGTTTTACCCTTTTCCGCTCCATATTCAGGCACGATATCTCTCCCCACTGACATTTCCCATCATAAAGGGCATTTCCATATAGTGAGATCTCCCGGGCACAAATGAGCAATCAGCGTAAGAGCAACACACCTGGTCGGGCTCAGTAGTTCTCTGAAAGGCCATCGCCGCCACCAGGAGGATTGGCTACCTCGTAATTGAGATCCGGGCAAATTATCCTCATTTGATTGTCTAATGACCATCTGAATGAGATCCCTACCATAATAAGAGTCCTATTTGAACAGGCACTGCAGGAGACCCCGGGTGTCAGTCACCCGCCCGTCCTTCCGTCTTCGCGTTATTAGAATTTTAAATGTCGCATGAATATGAGCAACACAACAGCAAGATTGGTGGATTTTTGCTGGATTGACCGCGAAAACATATGAAAGAATCTGTGGTGTTTTAATTGGGGAGCACTGGAGTGTAATCAGGTTAAAACAAAATACATGAAGGGGAAAAAGTATGATCAGAGCGCCAAACTCACGCACCCTCGACTTTACACTGTAAAATGAGGAGATACTGTGATTGATTGGAATTTTCCAAGTGGCAATTTTTGACCTGTCAAACCATAATTCCCATTCGTCATTGCTTCATCGATGTTGATGGGGCTATTTCCGAACCCATTCGGCGGGCAGGAGAACCGTGGGGTTGACCTTATGCAACAATATAAAACCGCAGCTTCTCCCTCCGCACGGCGGATGAAGTTATCGATTATGCTCGGCCAAATATGGCGGGGCCTGAGAGAATGACACCGCACTTAGAGATCATTGCACAAATGTACCCTAAATCACAGGAATGGAGGAAGGGTAGCTGCTGGCATGGACGTCTGTCTTTTTGCAGGGGGGGAGGGGGGGGGGGGAGTGCCCGCGCTTTCGCTCAGTATTTAATCAATGGATAAAACTGTCTATCCATTCATGTATTGATGTTTCCTATGACAACTGCTTATCCACGTTAGAGCTGGGGGAGACACCGGAGGCCTTTCAATCATCGGCCGGGGCTGAACTGAGCGCTGAGAGGAAGAGGCGGGGTGAGACGCATGAATCTCTAATGCCGGAGCCGTGCTGCATGCTCAATTATTCCTGGGCCGCGGTGCAAGTTAAAGCGGAGGAGGAGTCAATCACCGCAGACGGTCCGCCGCCGCCGCGCCAGAGCTCGACTTGGTCATTCCCTTACAATGGCAGTTAATCAATATGGATCCACTCCTTTTGATCTGCTGCCTCTGACCGACAACAATCGCTAACGGCGGTGTAATTGCAGCGGCCATAATGGCGCCCATTCGTATCGTCCCAAGCGAGAGAGACGGCCTCGCTCTCGTTAACTTTCCCACACGTATACGCATACATGCAGACTTCTGCATCATCACGCTCCTGTGGTGTTGCGGTACAGGCAGCCGGTCCAGTCACCTTATTAACGTCATGTGTAGACACGCATCGACCCGACTGCAGTGGCGATCAATCTGCGGTGAGGAAAGACAATAATGCCGAGTTCATCCCCGCGTTGTCTTATGTCTCTGAGGCGCTTTACACGTGTCTCATACTTGTACAAATGATTCCCCCACCTCCGCGCTTGGTAGCACTGAATGATTGTATTAATATCAATGAAATGTTTCCGTTACTGACTATAAATAAGCTATTTGGGACATTTTTGCCAAGGGCAGCATATCATACTCACGCAACAAATGCAGGCTTAGATTTATTGAGTGCTAAAAGGAGCCTCATATGATGAAGACATTCTAACAGGAACGGGATCACTTAGCGTTTGATGACTAATATGGCTTCTTAATCTCTTTGACGTGGTGAACCTATGACAGATCTACGAGATGATGGAACAGACCGGTAACATAATAAAGGCGGCCCCCTTCTTCTCACTCACTCAGCATCTCTCATATTAATATTTTCATCCCGCAATAACTAAAAGCCATTTCATTACTCATTAATCAGTATCTGAAGCTCGCCGCTCTCTCCCCGTACGCGGGGAAATACGATCCGCCGATTTCACAGGAAGAGCAATGTGTAATGACCCCGCAGCTGGCGGGGGTAATAAAACACAGCACGCATGTTGTCCATCAAGAAAACCTACCTAGGCATACCAAAAAACAAAAAAACAGACGGACCGAAGTGATGCACTGGACTCGTTCCAAAACAGCACAATACAGACATTGCCCCCCCCCCCCTGTGACAATCAATACTTCCAACAACGGCTGGAAAATATGTGGAATCAGCATATGCTGAAGTAAAAGAGCGACAGAATTGATTTGCGGGAAAAGGTTTGTTCGAGCATTCGAGAGATTTTAAACATGTGCACAGCATTCTCGTCAAATACATATCAAGTCGTGGGCTTATCAGTTTTAGTGTTTATTAAAGGGAATGGTAAACAGGACGGGTCAGCATAAAAACCACGCCACCTGAAAATGAAAAGACATTGAATCTGATTTATGCGTATGGTCATCTGTGTCAAGAAGTTGCCCGTGTGTGTGTGTGTGTGCATGCATGTGTGTTTTCTTTGTGTGTTTAAATCAATGGTCATCCCCTGATACAAGATGGCCTCATAAATCATTGTTTGTTGATCACTTGTCAGGAGGCAGGGGCCTTATGGCGTTCTCCTAATTATTCCAGCTCACAGCCCCACTGGATGAATAAGGACAGGAATGCCAAAGCAAATCAAGGCGGCGGACTTTGCAGAAATATGGCTATGGAGGTGGTTTAGTTTGGATGGATGTGTTGGGGGGGTTGGGGGAGCAGTGTGAGGAAGTGTGTGTGTGGGTGGTAGGGTTGGGCAGGTTGGATTCCAGGGTGCATTGGAGTGAGAAATCTAGTGTATGAGATATCAGTCACGCAATTCCAATGTGCTAGGGGACTCCGTCACGGCAGGAACAAGCCGGCTGCCTGATTGAAATTGGACAAAAAAACAACTAAATCTGATATTGTGACCATTCAATCACTTTGATGGCTTGTATCTCTCTTTAAGCACAATTTTGAACACGTCTTTGTTGCCACTCGCCGCGGTATTACTCCACGGACATGGAGTCTCCTCGCTTCGCGTTTTGGCTCTCGCAGCGCAATAATCCACTGCTGTCAGACCCCGAGGTAGACGGCTTTTCCTTTTCTTTTTTTTTGTTGCACGCTTGCCTCAGTAGCATTACGAGCGACGCAGGAAATGTAAAAAATCCAGTTTTGGAGTAAGGAACTGTGTAATGACAAATGCTGTCAAACGGTGGGACTAAGTGGTCGGGGTACAGTATTGGCTTTCAGTGTCATTAACTTTTCAGCAGTAAGCAGGTTTCTGTCGCCACTGACCAAATTGCTTTAAATGCGCGGCAATTACACGGTTGAGACGGGCGCTTAAAAGATGAGTAGGGTATAGTTTCTGTAGTAAGACCTAATGGGATTATTAGTGAGGGTTTTTTTTTCATGAGCCGGGAACTTGCAGCTCACGTTAACACTGGGAGTGGGATTACGTGTTTCAGTAATATACTGTACCAGCCAGCTGGTCCTCATGTTAATTACTGGATTACCCTTTCTAATTAAGAAAACTGTAAAGAGGAGTTTAATAATTCATCAAATCACAGTGGCACAATTCATTGTATTACGCTCTTTTTTTACCTTTATGTCCATTTAAAAAAAGAAATTCTACCTCATGGAGGCAGTAACACCCCGTTACTCAGAGTTAAAATGTGTTAGCTTGAGGCTTAAACACGGCCTTAGCATGTTTAAATCATGCTGCGCATATCACAGAGGCCACGCAGGCTGTTCCCTTTGATATATATGTGCAGCATAATATGTGGTTTTGAAAATCAATGAGCGCTCCTCTTTTGATCCCAGTTGCGTTCCTCATCTCGCAAGTCCCGTGAAAAAAATTGCGTAAGACCATCCGGCCTCATACGTGCACGGAAGTCTGGCTCCAAGCCTGGGCTTTGTGTGAAGCGTGAAATAAATGTTCATTTAAGTTCAGCGATTTTGTGTTTTTGTATTTTATCAGATGTAAAAACAAGGATTAAGGTACTTTATTTGTCACGTGTACAGACGTACAACTTAAAACACGATTACAACAAAAACATGATATCGGAAAAATATTTATCCGCATCAGCCACAATCCATATCAGTCGACCACTAACCAGGACCTCCTCGACGGCCACTATGCTTCCCCAACAGTATAGTTTATTTAGATATGTACTTATTTATTCATGGGCTGAAACGGATCTAAAAAAAATATACATTTGCTTACCCACAGGAGAATTTTAAACTATTTACAACCAGCCAGACCTCACAATCTGCACTTTTAACCCGATTGCTGAGAAACATAAACTAAACACTGCAACAAAAACAAGTGCAAATAGATATTTAAGATAAAACAAACAACATTACATTTGTCGTCCTAAGACCTCATTTAAATGAAACAAATCTACTTCACTCAGCATGATTCAAATCACTGCACAACACCATAATCTATAACACATAATAAGATGTAGAAAGTATGTAGTGTCTTGAAATAAACTAGAAACATGTGCAACAAACTCCTCTCCGCTGCGTTTGTGTATTTGGCTGTAATGCATCTGCTCTATAGGGTCTGGGATTAGCGATCCGTGATTTCATCAGGTCCGATGTGAAATATCTGAAGGAGGAGAAATGTAGGTCATTCAGAACGCCATCAAACAGCGGCACTCAGGCAGCAGCGGCGTGCAAGGCGGCCCCACGTTTGTCTCCGGTGTCTGGGAGGACATTCGCAAACCGCCTGTGGGTATTTGTAATGACCCAGTGACAGCATTTCTCTGCTGGCGGCTGAGGTGCTCAACGAAATGAATAACTCTGACCAGCCAGGAGAGAAGCAGGGGAGGGGAGGCAAGTGTGTGTGGTGTGTGTGTGTGTGTGTCAGCAGTATTGTGTGCATCGGTGGTGAGGAGTGGGTCTGCATGTCACATCTCCTCAGACACTATAGCTGCAGTCCCCACCGGCTACAAACAATATACAAAAAAAAAAACCTCCCACAGAGGGTGTGTGCTTGTGCGGTAACACGTACAGTGTGTCTACACCGCTTGTCTCCATGACCGGGGCCACGTGTTCCTCTGGTTCAGGCCTCAAAGTCTTGGACTCAATGGGAAAAAAATCACAAAATCTCTCTATGGAGGAGATAGGAACTGTCAACTGTGTGCCTAACTCCCCCGGTAATGCTGATGTACTCGCTCGTGCCCCGATAAGGTTTAGGACGTAGTATTTTGTGTGCTGTATTTTTCATGAACATTACATTTCTCCATAATGGATATAGATTCAGCATGATGCATATGAATTGTTCATCCACATACATATGAATTATTCAACAGCGTGATTCGTTTTGCCTTTTTTTTTTTTTTTTTTAGGGGGACTCAACATGCACTGGAGGGCACAGGGGGAGGGAAGTTTTTTTTTTTTTTTAAGTCCCACTCAGCTCCTGGCACACATTTTCATTTTCGCCTCTCCACCTCTTACATCTGAAGTTGTCTCTGCATCTGTAGTTGGACGGAGCCATTCAAATATACATGCAGTTAATGGACTTTTTGGCAGGAGTTGTCATTTTATAGATGCAACCCGGAGAGGAACATGCTTTGTCTGAGTGTCTCGTTCAAACATCCATCTGGCAGTTGTTTTGGATGTTTCTGGTTTGGTAAAATGTGGATCACTTTGCCAGAAGTACGAGATTATTCTGGAAGGCTGAAGCTCTAAACTGGTGCTACGGTTTTGGAATAAAAGTTTAATACAAATGCTCAACACACAACTAAGATCTTTTGTTGTCTCGGTGACTTGAAACGTGTATCAACATTTAGCTCCTCAAAGCACCTAAAACACGTTGTTTTCAAGAATAGTAGAGTCATTTTATTACTAATGCTCCAAACGTTTCAGAATGTAAATCCAGTCTGCTCCATCCACATTCATAATTCATTCTGCAAGCGTTTGTGTTATGTTTTTCACGTAGACTGTGTTGAGGACGCAGGGGGGGCCATATCAAAAAACCTTGCAGGATAGCAATCATTAGAACCTCAGCCCCCCCCTGGTAAGCAAGCCATGCTTCCTGTATCGGGCCCCAGAGGATCCAGTGTGCTAATTATTTACTGAAGCAGCAAAGACTATCAAATGAGACCCTGCGTCGCGTCTAACTGTGAGGGGAGGGTACCCTGACAGTGTAACCTGGGTAACATGCAAATAGAGAGGGGGGTGTGGGGGGGTCACAGATTGTATAATGGTCAGAGTGCAGTGGAGGAGTCGAGGTTCACTGGTGAGTCAGGAAAGGTGGGGCCACAGAGGGGCACAGCAGCAGAGTATTAGATTTCAGATGCATATGAATGACCAACTGCTGGCTCGCCTCTAGCTTTAGGGGGAAATTGCATGGACTCCCCTTGAGCTGCAGTTTGGAATCTAGATTGCTGCCTGACTTAATCCTGGGGCAGATAGGTAGGGGGTCACGAATGTCTGTTGTTGTTATCATTAAATTGAAGACTTGCAAAAGACCGGCGCGGTTCTCCTCAACTGAGTTTTATTGCACCGTCGCATACGAGCCACGATCAGGAAACCAGCGTGCTCGACTGTGCTCAGTGGAGCAGCACCAGCTAGGTTTCTGCATCTCGCTAGGCCCCCCCAAAACAAAACCAAAGATTAGCTGAGCTCACAGCTCGGCCACATGCACACACTCACACAACAAAAAAAAGAAGTGGGGGAGGGGGGCACCGCTGTGGTCTTAAATCCATGCATCTGGGCAAAAAGCCAAACACACTCTCCTCAGCAGATACACGCATGCAATAAAAGAGCAGTGAGCTCTAATAATATACTATAATACACTCCATTTGATTAGCGGGCAACAGAATTATCTCGTCAACAACCAGATACAAACATATGGATAGATAGGGGACTATCTAAAGCCGTAAAAAAAAAACTACACCAAACGAATGAAATTGAATAAAAACACACAATCTCGTACGTGGATTAAAATGTGATTTGGCACAAATACGCTGCATACATTATGACCCCGTTGGACTAACTGGGCTTTTTCTTATTGGAAAGTGCAAACGGCTTACACAGCTGATGTAAAGCGCTCGGATAAATAGCTCACATAGAGTCACAATTAATTCCAAACAAGAGTTATGTAAATCCTAAACGGACGGCAATCAGGCCAATGACCAATTATTGTGGCATTTTTAAACCAAAAAAAATAAAATTAATTTAATTTGCTCTCACACCAAGAGGTGCATGTGGCCCGTATTGAACCCTGAACCTGTAAAATGTCACCCAGGACACTCCATTCAATTAATGGAATACTCTCCAGTTGGGTTTGAAAACAAAAAGGGGAGGAAGCAGGTGTGGGACTGAGTTCCTGCCCTCTCCGCAGATAATTCACATGACTGATGCGCGACCTCCAGCAGCCCAAAAAAAAAAGTGACCTTCTCCCGATGAGATCTCACCGCGTGTCAGGACGCATTCTGGGAGGAGTGATTGAACTGTTTGTTTGCGAGTCAGCGAGACAATAGCACCGCCGGCTTAAACTTCTCCCGACAACCTGCTGTGTCTGCATTCAGAACCGTCAGCTCCCCCCCTCGAAAACTTCCTTCCAACGTCTCGCTGCTCTCTGCTAAACAGTGAACACTGCGATGGAGGTGCGATTGGAGAATTAGGCGGGAGCAGACCATGAGGGGTTACTCTGCTAAGCACTTTTCTGTAACTATCCGCCTGTTTTGTATCCACATCAAGTTAAATGTGAGTTTATATAAACTCTCCCTCATTCACTCACTTCCAACGTGCTTGTGCATCTGCCTAAATCACCATGAGGGAATTGGGCCTTTGCCCCCCCCCCCCACCCCCCCACCTCCCATCTTGCAAATGTGAAGGGATAGTAAATATCAGTGCAGCAGATGGGCCCGATGCTCCCTCTCTGCCTCCCCTCCCAAACACTGGGAGAGCGGAGCAAATGGATCGCCATCAACAGCAGCAGGAGTCGCCCCAGGCCATGACGGGCGTAGAGGACACAGGGACTGGACTGTTGCTCAGGCAGGCAATTTTTACAGACAAATTGTCCCCGACTATCAGCGACTGAACCGCACGGCATGAGGAATAAACACTTTGTGTCATTACATGTGAGATTTCATCATATAAAGGTAGTGAGGGTGTTGCTCATCTGGATTTGTATGTCATAAATGATATTTAGGGTCCAAATAGCTTGTCTTTTTTTATTTACCTGGACCAAAGGACTCACAGGGGACCGACTCTGCCGGGGTGTCTTTTTCAATCCCCTTGTCACACTGCTTGCAGGATCTGTAAAGCACTGGCAGTGCCTAACAGCATGACATCATTGTGTAACAGAGCAGGAGAGGGGGGGCTTCGCTCCGGCAGACGGGGGGGGGGGGGTGTCAACGCCGTCCCCCTGTCAGACGGCAGATCCCATAAATCCTGCCCACTCGTCAATTATCAGACAGTAAACAGGTTTAAATTTAGGAAAAAGCGCCGCTGTTATTGTTGTTGCTGAAAAACCTCCGGCGTTGGAGGGCGTGCATCAGTATTCCCACAGCAATATTAGACAGCCTCCCACTGGGAGAAAGAGGCGCACACGTGGATCAACGATGACACAATATGGACTCTCACTGCGCAGCGGCGTCAGCTAAGCAGTGATGTAATGCAACCGAGCTAACTGGGTGAGAGCCGGCGCGGTGAGGAAGAAGAAGAAAAACACAATCGCGTGTTATTATTACTGGATTTAACATCAGTAGACTTAGACAAAAAAACGGTCACAGAGGTTTTTTTTATTTTTTATTATTATCTTTGAGCTGTGAGATAGCGTTCACATATTTCAGAAGTCCAATTTGAGAAATATGCAAACCGGAGAGATCAACCTCCAGCCTTCTGTGCACAGGGTCTTTGTATAGGTGTCACGTACAGCATTTGACTGTGACATCCTGGGTTATATGAATGATTTAAACGCTCAAGGGATTGGAAATTACTTTCTTTTGTCGCCACAATAGCCCCCACCCCTCCCTCGCTGGATCCCTGGACGGTATCTCACTCGCCGTCTCCGGAGCATTCGAGATTTCCATTTATTTATTTAAGGAGGAAATAGAAGGGGAATTTCAACGGGTCACTAATTTCATTTCAACATGTACCGGTGGCATTAGCCCTGAGCAGATATTTCAGAGGAACACAAAATCAATGTTGAGATTCTATTGGGAATAGCCCTGGAACCCATTAGCAACTTTGACCAATAGGTCAGGTAAAGTAATAGCTAGATAAATGTTTTATTACAGATTTGCAAACTGACTTAATGGGGGGGCTAGTACCTGCGCAGCCATGCATGGCAAATATTCATCATTAGATTCTATTGCTGTAATGAACACAAATCTCTCGGTGGCGAGGCCTTTGCTTCTTTATATATGATCTGTTAAACGCCGGGGCTCTCTAACCAGGCCTCAGAGGAGACAAAAGGCTCGCATCCGCGGTCCTCCGGAGGCAAACGCTGTGAAAGTGTCATCCCTTTAAGCGAATGGTTTATTATGCTAATTGTATCTGGATGTGGCCCGAGACGTGTCGCGCTGTTCTCCAGCCTCTCGGATAAACAACTTTGGTATCAGAGCGCAGCAGCTACAGTTGTGCCTATGACAACATCCCGGCAGCTCAGCGTGAGTCATAACCCAATCAGCTCCGGTGGCGTACAATCAAGTAGCATCACCACGTCATTAGTGTATGGAAGGTATATCATCGTATCCTGCTTTCCACGCTATATTTGACCCACTTTTTGTTGTTTTCTTCATATAACATGAGGAGCTCTCAGTCCTTCATCCAGTAGCATATTTATATATATATATTTCTTTTTACATCCTACTGGCTATTTACTTGCATTCATCTGGAATCCCAGGTGGAAAACGAGGCACTATGTGGTGAGAGAGAAGAGCTGTGGTACTCAAGGACCGACAACCGCTGGAACAGTTATTTTAAGCAACAGCACTCCTCACGCTGACCTATTGGCCCCTGTTCCCAACGCACATCTCACCACTGACATGAAGGATTACTGGACTATAAGACCCACTGTTAAGAGTTTACTTTCACATATGAAACCCTGCACATTTTCAGAGATTAAACAGTATCTGTCTGGAGTAAGTGCCATTGTTTATCCCTGAGTGAACATATGTCACATTTAGTCTTTCTTTTTTTTTTTTTTTCTTCCCCCCCAGCAGCTCTGTTCGCACAGCTCTGGGGCCGTTCTGTGCCGGGCAGAGAGCTACTTTTCTGAATGGAAGCCAGACAGGCTGAGAGCTCCCACACACTGAGAGGAGCAGCTCCTGTTTCCAGCTCCGTCTCCAAGGGGACCACAAAGCCCACCAATCAGGACGCTTGGTTCCGGCGAGCGGGCAATTCAATTCCTTAAAGCCGCAGTGTCCGTTTTTTTTTTAAGGGAAGGCGTTACACAACGAGGAGGGGTGGGGGGGTTGAGCAAAAACAGACAGTAAAGCACCTCAACACTGCAGTTTAAAAGTTTCCTTTTTTTTCTTTTTATTAAATGTGAATTCACATGTTAGTTTGAGCCCATCCATTTCAGAGTAGCCGCCTACATACAAAATAGGCATCACTTTGTCATCACATCCTTTGCAAACGCAAACAAATAACACATTTGTGTACATATATTCACAAACTGAAAGGACAGTCGATGGTGGTAGGTACTTATTTATTAAAAGATGAGTCAAAGACAGATTCACACTTGGAATGTGAAGTAACTACTGCCTAGAACTTCCAACAAAACGTCTTGGCATATAATTAGGTCATATTCCAAAACCTTTTTTATCAAACAGACTTCATATGTAAGACCCACATAAAAATAAACAATATCTGCTTTTTTTGTTGTTTTTTTTAAGTGCAAGAAATAAAAAATACAGGTTTATGGTTAATGTTTTAAAAAAAGAAGGCAGTCTTCAGTTTTAAAATAAAGTTTCATTTCATGAAACAGGACTATGGAATGTTCTTTTTTGCTTGCTTGTTGGAACTAATGCCAGACCACCACTTGTATCAGACTATGCCCTTTCTGCAGAACTCCCATTTCCCCCGAATTTTTTTCAGTCAGATTCCGGTTTGGTGTCAAAGATATATATGCCCATTGCGTGTCAAATTACATTCAAATTGTGATATCAATCCGTTTATATATATCGTATGCATCACACCATGAGGCCATATTGTGTTGTTTTGTATCAGTTCCAGCTGATTTGTTTATTTTTCTGCCTGGACAGGCTTTCAGCATCATAACATGAAATGATGTTGACAGTGCACAAGTCTGTTTTCCCATCACTTGCTACAATTGTTGATGGTCTGTATCTTAAGAGTATATATTGCACAAAAAAATGAGAGGGGGGAAAAACAGTATGTGCCATAAAAAATACCAAAATCCAGTTTCACACCTGCGATTGGGACCCATCCACATATCACGAGTATGATATACATAAACTCCTAACTTTACTATATTACAGTACATATACAATCTTGAAACTAGTTCCAGCTCTGAGGTATGTGTTCCCCCATGATGCCATTGTATCGTCTACAAATACTCAACAAATCTGCTCTACAACTGTACAAAACCTAGTTTGAAATCACAAGGCAATTTTGATGCAAGTTTTTAATTTAACTTAATCCTTAAAACCAGGACTCCCTTGCATGCTAAAAACAAATGATAAAGGGAAGAAGTGCCTGAAACTCACTGAAAGCACAGTAAGTACATTCCCTTTTAACTGTACAAAAATATGCCTGAAAATATCTTACTTTTTCTTTTAAAAAGATGAGGTCTGTTATGTATCAAAATGTTTCCTCCACATCTGTATTTCTGCAGAGGTTTAGGCTGCGTAATTTACCAAACCGGGAGGTAAACTGAATCAGTTACAAAAAACAAACAAACATTTTTGCGGCATTTAGAAATTACATAAACCGTTGTAAAGTAACATCCTGAACAATTGTCAGTTCACAGATTTGCTTTGAGTCAGTCCACAGTCCGTTTTTTTT
Organism: Chelidonichthys spinosus; assembly: GCA_029853015.1. Classification (NCBI taxonomy): domain Eukaryota; kingdom Metazoa; phylum Chordata; class Actinopteri; order Perciformes; family Triglidae; genus Chelidonichthys; species Chelidonichthys spinosus. The sequence goes on along the minus strand of CM056833.1, from coordinate 9,822,884 downwards.
TTTTTTTTTTTAGCTCCCTGCAGTTTTTTCTTTTTGTTTGTTTTTAAGAGGATAAGATGCATAGAAGTTCACGTATTTTTCCCTTTGTGGTCCATTTAAGCTGAACAGTAAATGCAGACCTACGGAGGGGGAAAAAATCCATAAAACCCTGTCATGCTGCCAGAAAAAAACGTCTGCAGACTTTGCTTTTTTAACGTTTTTTTTGTTTGTTTTTGCTACCAGCTTCATAAGCATCTCATTCCTCAAACCTCACCTCGCCTCCTGGTCCTCCAACTCCCTCCAGGACCCTTCAGACAAAAAAAAACCCACAGGAGGCAGGGCTAGGGACAACTTGACCAGGACACATATATAATTTACTTTCTCCCTTCTCTGTTATTACTAGAGGAACTTTTTTTCTCTCAATTCAGTATGTGAAGACCAGGTCGGAAAAGTTCGCCTCCAGCCAGTCCCCGGCAATCATCTCACTGAGTTCTGGCGTGCAATAGTCTGGGAATTCAAAGTGAGAGCCCAGGCTGCCCTCGCTGAAAGAGTCCAGGTCCTTATCCACAAGAGACAGGGAGAGGTTTCCTGAATTGGGGTTGCCCAGCTCCGAGCCTGGGGCGCTGGGGGCGAAATTCAAACTAAAGTCAAACAGCAAATCGTCCGCGTCCTCGCCGGAAGAGGAGCTGCTGCTGCTGCTGCTGCTGGAGGAGGAAGAGGAGGAGGATGTGGAGACCGACCTGGAGGATGCTGGTGAGACAGAAGCAGCGTGCAACGTGCTCTGCTTGGTAATGTTTTTGATATTGTAAAACAGTCTGCTGTTGTTGTTCCGCACTTCTTCGTACATGCTCGTGCCCTCGGACTCCGCCGAGGAGCTCAGGGTCGGGCTCGCGGGCACTTTGGCGACGTTGTACGGCCTCAGGCGCTCCTCGTCCCGCGCCTTAATCCCCATCCGGTAGTCGTCCTCGTACTCGTCGTCGTCGTCCTCGTCGCTGAGCTCACTTTTCACAGTCTTTGGAACTTTCATGCTGGGGAACACGCAGTCCTCGCCGTAGCCGTGCGCGGACTTGGAGCCGCTCTTCGTCTTGATCTTGGAGCACTTCTTGCTGGGCGTCTTTGCCATCTTGCCGCACTTCTCCGGGGACGGCGCCGACGACTTGCTGCTGTCGAGCTTTGGTTTCTTCTTGGGTCTGTACTTGTAGTCGGGGTAGTCGGCCATGTGTTTGAGCCGCAACCGCTCCGCCTCCCGGATGAACGGGATCTTCTCGCTGTCCTTGAGCATCTTCCACCGCTTCCCCAGCCGCTTGGAGATCTCCGCGTTGTGCATGTCCGGCGACTGCTCCATGATCTTTCTCCGCTCGATCTTGGACCAGACCATAAACGCGTTCATCGGTCTCTTGATGTGCCCGGTGGCCGTCTTGCACCAGTCCGGGTTTATCGGCACGGGACTGCACGCCATAAATTCACTCTCCTCCGAATCGGTAGCCTCCCTGGACATGCTCCCGTCCGTCTCGCTGTTGTCCGTGTGCTGCACCATTGTGTTCCCCCGTTCCGAGTCACTTTGTGCGCGTGTCCCTCCGCCGCGCCGCCGCCGCCGCCGCCGCCGGTGTTTTCTATCACGGTCCCCCCTCCGCCCGCTCTGTGCCAACGCGGCTCAGCTCTTGTGTTCGCGCCGGTTCGTCCACGTCCACTGCGTAATGTATAGTCTCAAGCTCTGCACTCTTTTTCCAGAGTTACAAACTGCCTTCTTAACTAGTTATCAGCTTTTTCGCGTCCCCTGCGTCACGGACGCGCCGTCCAATCAGGTCCCTTCCGCTCCGCCCAGCAGACTCCCATCCAAGACTCCCCTTAACCCTTTTTATTCCTCCCCTTCCAGAGCTCTCTCATTGGGGAGTGGAGGTGGGGATTTGTGGTACACAGTGTCTGGGGCAACACGCCGGGGCGAGACAGGCATATTAAACACGCAGTTAGCACTATGCGCTCATGAGACGCGCATCACGCACCAAAGCGCACATAAGACTGCCGTCTATTCCCTTGTTTTAAACGTGAAGGAAGACACAAAAAAAGGTGGTTTATTCTCCAGACTGACAGACACTCAATGCAGACGTGTCTTGAAGGAAAAGATGTAGGCTGTGTGATTATTTGCCTTTTTTTCCCCTCCCTGAGGTTGGAGACTGAAGGTGGCGCTTGGACACTGTTGCAGGCGCGTGGATGCGTCGGTGCGCCTGTCTGCCTGCCCGACTGCCTGTCTGCTGTAGAAGGATGCGTTTTAGCAGCTGGTAATGGTTTTAGAGGAAGACTCGATGCTATCATTAACTTTAGTATAGCTCATGCGTTTCACAAATATCCCTGTGAGTGGCTAAGTGTCTCTGTTTTTTTTTTTTTTTTTGGCGTGGGTTGTTTTCTGTTTTGTTTCCATGTCTGCATTTGAGTGAAGGAAATAGGTCAGTAGTACATTCTGCTTTATGGATCTTATGTGTAGTGTGTCAGCACCCAAAACACATTTTTCACGATGTCCCACAGACCCTTACTGAGGAGATTTCTGTTTTTTTCTCCCAAAAGATAAACGTAATATATAATTGTAACAACAGATCATTCTAAAAAAAGAAACTGAATTTTAAAGTGGAAACACATGGATTTCTTATCCATTTAGACTGATGTGCATGTTGTATAAAGGATGCACGCAAAAGCAATAACACATTTGGCTGTGCAGCCTTGAGTTGAGCCCATACAGGCAGGCGTGGATGGGAGGATCCCTGCTGAGTTTGCTGTGTCAAGAGGCAGTGTAGCATCTAGCTGGCGTCTCCTAAACCTCACCCCACCCCCTACCCTCACCCCACCCCTGGCTCTGGGTGGTAGCCAGCAGTGCTATTGGAGGCTGGGGCGATAAGGCGTCCTGCTTTTTTCTCTCTGCTTCGTCCCCTAGAGGGCAATCACTTACCCTTTTGAAACCCTCCCCCCACCAAGCCACCGTATTTTCCCCAGCTGGGGCTTAAGAAGTGTCTCTACTGATACAGAGAGAAGCAGCTAGACAGGCAGAGAGAGAGAGGGAAAACAGGGGGGAAGAAAGAGAAAAAAGAGGTGAGTGTGGGGAGGGGGGGTACAAGGCGAAGCAGACCGAGGCAGTTTTAGGTAGAGAAACGCTGAGAGATAGAGGGGCTCTTGCCTTCCCACCCTCAGAGCAGAGAGGCAACCCCCCTGTCTGTGTCTCTCTCTCAGACAGAGATAGGGCTGAAATGCTTTATCATGACCACCCCGTGCTGATTAAGCCTTATCAGATATATGTGTGTCGGAGCAGCAGTCTCAGGAGGCTGGCGCATGCACATGCATGTTTTACTGTCAGCCTGTTTTCTTCTCTTTTTTTTTTTTTTCCTCCTGATGGATTTATTTGAGTGGTATTTGATCTTCTGATCAGCGCAGGCGTGGGTAGAGGAGGTTATTTCAAATGAACTGATAGCGCTGTATCATATAAATATATTTTTATATATATATATATAATATATGAGAATACTTCACAGGCACTTATTGACTGTATATCTGTGTGAAATTAGAGGTAATTGTCCACGTTGGTCTAATATTGCACGATGGAAGACATATATATATATATATATATATATATATATATATATATATATATATATATATATATATATTTGTCCCATATCTCACCCCAGCCTGCTCCGGCCAGCCCTTATCTCTCCATGCGACGGTTTCCTCGCTGGACATGAATCACAAGACTGCTTAATGATGAGCATGCAGGGTGGCTGTCCCGCTCATTAGCATGGCTCATTATTGGCTGTGAATGAGGTGCTGGTGTCAGCCCATACAGCCTATGAGTCATCTTAGGGAGGGTCTCATCGCCATGTCTACCTCACACAGATGCAGCAGTAATATAACCCCCCCCCCTCCCCTCCTCTCTCTCTCCCCTCACCATCCCACACCACACCAACTGCCTCATTCAGTGAGTGGGACTGTGATCACAGCGAGGAGGAGAGGGAGAGAGTTACGGGATAGTAAAACATGTTGCGTTCTCATTTCCTTTTCACTCTAGAGATTACATTTGATTAAACAGTGAGAATCCAAAGAGCTGCATTATCACTGTGTGATTTCTAATACGGTGCTCTTCCCAATACCCCAAAGGCAGATGTTTTAATGCGTATTTGCTGTTTTTTTTTTTTTTTTTTTTTGTCGTGTCAAGGGAGAGGACATTTTATTCCAGAGCGATGGAGTGTTGAATTAAGTGATGGCTTTTTTTTTTTTTTCATGTACGAACATTGAAAGAGGGTTTTCAGGAGAAACAATTCCCTTTGCATTGCTTATCTAAAAGCCCCCCAAAGCAGCTGCTGCTCTCACAAAGGGCCAGTGAAGCGTTAGATCAATACTAACCCTGGCTGGAGGCTATCTGATGCTCAAAATGCATGGATCCATCTCCTCTGCATAGCCTTGAGACAGGTGTGGACTTCTGGAAGCCACTATCTGATGGCTTCACAATGGGTGGGGGGGATGTGGGGGGTGCCGAGTGGTGGGGGGGAAGGAGGTTGTTTTGGTAGCACATAAAAACGCAAATTAACTTTTCACCTGACAGACACATTCTCAAGTATCCTGTGTACTCGGAGTGACTTTGTTTATTGCCACGCGGGCGGACTGCTGCCTTTCCAGCCCATATAGTGGAGTCACTTAATGGTAATCTAGTGCTGCGCATAGAGTTAATGGAACAAGTCCCAGCAGTTTGCCAGTCCTAGAAAAGGTAAAGCCACCCATGTCTCCTTCCATACAGACTGAACATCTTTCCTAACCGGGCCGTGGCTGGAGGTGAAACCTTATATCAGCGTATGAATCTGTAGATTGATAGTATTGTTTTGGTTTTTTTGAGCCATGTTGTTTAACTTGCGAGCCGATCCTAAAGTGATACAAAAACGAGCTCCGTCAGCCGGACCCGCCTGCTGCTCTGGTCTCATTCCTCAGAGATCACGGCGTCTTCCTCGAGAAAGAGAGATAAGAAGGGCTCCGACAATGAGGAGGATCTCACAGCAGTTTGGAGGCTGTTGTTTTGCCACTTAAGTGTTTTGCCGCCTCCCGAGGCCATTTTATGCCCCGTCCGCTGCTTTACATTCTCGACTCAATGCAAATGTATCTCCAGGGTGTCAGGTTGTTTGTTGACCTCCTTGATGTGGCCTCTGTCTCTCAAGGTCTGATGCTTAGCGGATACTTGAGACTGGAGTATCTTGTCGCGAAATGCAAACAGCTGACGCTGGAGGACTGCGCTGGAATGTTTTTTTGTCACACGGACGCACAAATTCAATCAGGAGGAAGCTGGTGCTCTCAGCAGGCCCTCTTCTTACAAACACTCGATCTGAGTTAAGTCTGTTCATGCACCACTGTGTTAGGATCTTGAAGAAACTGTTTTCTAAATGTCTTTTTTTCTTGGAGGAAACTAACTAAATAGTGAGATTACTCAGCTTCTCTTCACAGGCATGGATTTAAGTTTTTTTGCTTTCCACTACGTTTATATATCCTTTATAGTTCCTTTGCAAATACTGATTTTACATTCATTCACATACAATCCTTAGTGATAGTGACACAGATTAAACTAACAAACCATTTACAAAGCTATCAACCATCAAAACATTCAGCCGTTACGACATGTTTGTCTGCCAGTAATAAATCCGATTAAAAAAAAGAGGTATTCAGCAAAATCCGCTATACTTCCAAGTACATTTAACTGACAATGCTACTTTTTTTTTTTTCGAGAACGCCGACTGTCACCACCGATGATATAACTGAATTCAACAACCTCGCCAATAAACACGGACCCCGCCACTCCAGCGTGCGTTAAACCCCCGAGGGAGACCATAAACTTTGAGCGTGGCCAATGTGAGGCGCGAGGATCCGCGTGGGTGTAGGGCGCAGCTCAATTTGTAACCGAATACTTTGTCACTAAAGGCAATTATTGGACGTGAGATATGAGCATGATACTTTTTTATTAGCTGGCTGCACATAAGCAGCCTTTATACAGGTGACCGTCTGGATTTTGGGAGGAAAGCATGAAGAGTTTCCCCCCCGTCTCTCCCTCTCTCTTCACTGTGCTCGCCCCACAAGGCGAAGGAGGGGATGACATCATCTTGGAGCAACTCCAGCTTACACAGTACAGTATGTTCTACAGTAATCATATTGCCATGTCATTCCCCCATAAGCTCTGGCCATTTAGATCCTTTAATTATACAGCAGGAGCACCGACGCCGTGTTTACCGTAAGAGTCCGGCGTACCTCGGTGTTGCATTGTACGTTGTTGCTTGTGCTAATAAACGTGTGTGGAGGAAGAGCCCTCCGGGCGCTCGCAGCCACCGTAATGAGAGTGTGTTTAGTCTGGAGACTGTAGGACTAATGCTGATGGATTGTGTGGCTGCAGGTCAGGTCTTGCTCTCTCGCACACCGGTGGAGACAATGGAAGGAGCGAGGGAAAGTTATATTTGTGAGATTATATAAAAAAAAAAAAAAAACACATACATCGGCGTCAGCGTTTGCCGGGGTCATCCGAGCCAGATGAAAAGGTCACATCATGATCATTATGTTGTTTACAGGCGGTGGAGTGGTATCACGGGTAGTCAAACATGAAGCTGGAACACTATCAATCCGAAGAGGAGTGGATGTGTTCGTCACTCAAGCAGATTTCTAAGAAGCACGGGACGGTTCCCGCTGAAGTCATGAGGCTCTGCTTTCCTGCCGACCAGCCCAGACTTGCCCCCCCTAAAGAGATAAGATAGTGTTGACTACAGGCCACTCTGTGTGCAGACCAGCGAGGGGCCTCTGCTCTGCTTGTCGGAAGCCCCCCCACCACCTTTCCGACATCTCGGAGGTCAGTGACCACTTCAGTAACTTCTTCTTTCATGGCACAACCATGTGCAACTTTTTGACTGACTTCCAGGATAGACTGGATTCTGTACCCCCCCCTAAGGCTTTGCACTTCACTTTTTAGCGTGTGGCCGCCGCATCGGGTATAAACACTTTTCATTTCCACCGTGGTCGCAGAACCACTTCTTTTCTCGTGCGGCCGTCCCTCTAGTCACCCTCGGTCGCATCCTGTGCTCTGAAGTTTTACTGGTTTATGATCTTTGCACCAGCAGTGGAATGGTAACAGTTCAAAGCAGCGTGACAAATTGAGAATCCATGCCCCGTGGACAAATCTCTGGCAGCATTGTGTTAGGTCTTTAAGGTTCTTTTTTTTTTTAATTAGTAGGTATGGTAACCCAGACTTTAAGTCGGGGATTGTTGGCTTTATTTTTTTTCCTCTCTTGACGGCTTCCTCACGTTTCCTTTTATTGATATTGAAAAGATAATTAATTACAGTTAACTTGTACTAACATAACGAGCTCTGGTGCTGGTCCCACTTGCTTTATCGCCGTCACCATCTGATACATTTTCATCTCCCAGAACAACCACAAAGGCAAGTTCTATCATTTCATGTGATTAGAAACCTGCCACAAAGAGTGTTTATTACACAAATGAACGCAAGAGCACTCTGGCCTGTGTATCACCTACTACAACAGATGAATGGAGGGTGGGAGGGGGGGGCTCCAACAATGCTGGACAAAAACAAGCATTGCGAAAAAAATCCCCCCGCATCAATCAGTCTTTAACCTTGAAAAGGAAAACAAGAAGAAATGGACCCATGTGGAGACAAACACCTGAAGCAAATCTGAGCATTCACTCTTGTTTGAACAGTGACCAGATAAGATAGCTCAAAGTTATCAGCTCAAGATGAATTCCCAGAGGAACCCAGAGGAAGGGGTTTCATCAATGTAGTGGGAGGGGAGAAAATCAATCCCTCAAACCACATGTGGTGACAAATAACCACCGAAAAAACTGGAGCAGGAATTAGATGTAGCCCTCTGTAGCTTTATTCAGTCAAAAACAGTCGGGACAAAAAGATGTAAAGGACGATGAAACGCAAACGAGTAAACACTGCGCGACGTTGTAAACATAATCACAGTCATGTGGGTCAGAATGAAAACATACTTCTTCTTTTTTATAGTTGTGGAGCCGGTAATCACCATTCTCAAAGCAGACAGATTTGACCTATTTTCCATGCATTCATTTTGGCTGAAAAATGAGAAGCGGACCATTATTAGAAAAAGCATACATGTATGTACATTTGAATTCCTTCCAACACAAGTCTATAGAGAAGGTTATTTCAATATCAACACTTATACGGCAGCCCTCATCGCAAAGGAAAGTTCCCCTCAAATGTATTTATGTTCTGAGTGTTCGTCTGGAGAGACCAGTGGCGCCGCAGAAACGGCGAAAACTTCAATGGAGTCTGGCGACTTCCTTTTTACTTTGCATTACATATGCACATATAGACTGGTATTTTCCCTCCAGCATCCCGTCCATATCACAGCCGCGGCATGTCCCCCCCCTCCATACACTGACTCGCTGCCCTTTCCTTCATGTCTTTTAAGGATTTTTTCTGAGACAGGCTTCAAGAAAGATTTTCATAAATGTCCTCTTTTTGCAAATCCTCCTCAACCGTCACTGAGAGCCATCTCTATCTTAACAGTAAAGGTCATTGGAGGAGACTTAAGGATATGGAAAGGCTAAGCTGTGTGCATGGGAGAGTGTTTAACAACTATCTAGAAATCAATAATAGAAGGTTTGGTAATGAGTGTGTCAAATCACAGCCGCGGACGCACTCAGGTGTGGAGCAATCTTTAAACATCTGGATTTTGGAAGTTATTGTGAATAGTCCCTCGGTCGGATCTGGCACTGTGATTAGACGCTGATGATGTGAATATGTGTGTATGATTTTCTTTACTGATTATGTTAATGTGAGAAATTAATCTACCTCTTTTAAAAAAAAAGGCTTTATTCCCCGCATATAAAAATCCAATATCGTCAACACTGAACCTCCAGTTCATTAATCCTCTGGCGGGCTCTTTTCTAAACCGAGTTCTAGTGTAAATAAAGGAGCTCAGGATTACAAGGTGAGAGCCGTAAGACAATTCGGATAATGAACAGGAAAAGCAAAGTTTCAGGAAGCCATGGGAGAAAGAATGGATTTAGTCATAGAAAGTGTGAGCGGATTAGCTCTTCTCTTATTTCCAACATTTCCTCTTTGATACATCCCCTTACACTAATCTCATTATGAGTGTCTGTCAAGCATACATGACAATTCATTTTAACAAGGTAAGTCTTCGGCTCCCTTTTAAATCCACAGCCCCATCTTCACAAATGAAAACACACGAGAGGTTCCTCTAACAAGGAAAAAGAGAGCAAGGCTCAGCAGTTTTTGATCATTTCAAGCCCGTCTAACAGAAATAGTTTAAATGTGAACGTGTGTTTTTTTCCCTGGATATGTGTTCACTGTGACCATTTCTGTGTTTAATGCTGTAAATGACCTAAGAGGCTCTCTGGATGAAAAGTACCCATAAAAAAAAATCCACAATCAAGAAATACCCATGCTTCATTTTTATTCCTGTGTATAGTTCACTGTGTATCTCGTTCTGGGCGAAACTTGCTTCTTCACCCCCTAAAATCAGTTGCAGTTCATGAAAGTATGAGGAAAAAGAAAGGGCAGCTCATAAAGCACTGTGTTCCAGATAAACCTGTAGAGGAAGCAACACATAATTAGAGTCTTGTTAATTGGGGAGGACCATTATAGCGCACTTAGTGTGATGCTCGACTAAATTGTTTGCCGACGGAACGTAATGATTTTTACACTCGGCAAATGCGCCTTGCCTGCCTTTTCTCTTTTAACAAGAAACGTGCAAAATATCCCCAGGCATTATATTTGAAGTACTTTATATAACAAGCTGATTGCATAAATATTACATCGCCTCTCTGTCTGCAGCCTATAGTGCGCCGTCCCGTATCTGTGTGTAACTTTCAAAGCCGGCGAAGGTGGCCATAACACCCTTCAAACTAACCGTCAAGATACATCGGGGACCCCCTCGCGATCTCTATCTGTCCGTCACTGGAGTAATCTCGCCATTGTGGATAAATACTGTGAAAGGTCTTAAAACACTAGGAAGGCCGCTACCTTAATCACGGCTAATCCCCGGTAGCGAGACGTGTCTTGGGGGGACACGGGACGGACACATCACCCCAATTAGCGGCAGCTATAGCTTTAAAACCCTGTCATTAGGCGCCCATAACCTTCCTGTCACTCAGCGTGGAGGCTGCAGCCTCTACTTAGTGCGCCGCCGCAGTTTGTCGTAATCACGTGCGACGGCCGCGCGGATTGGAGCACGTTGGTGACGCATTCCAAGTAAATGCACATATACTTGGGATTTGTAGTGAAGTCGATGTAAGTATACAATTTCCAGCGAGGCAAATTGGACATTTGCTACGTTGCTGGCGGGTGTATAACCTTAATAGGCTGATTTATGTATGACATTCACACTCCCAGCATTAATATGAATAGAACAGTGAGTGCGGTAGCGTTGCCACACCGGGTGCCCACACTGTCCACGTCCAATATGCACCGTGACTGACGCGTGAGAATTATGCCTCAGAAAAGGAACATGCATTCCAGATCCCCTTCCTTTGGTTAATGAATGATAGGCGAACACGTACGTTTTTGAATATCCATATAGCTATCAGCTCAGTATGCAGATAGGGGTCCCCCGTGTTTTAGTGGGAGATAGCCTTTGCGGGCCTTTTGCTGGTAGACAGTGGCGCATTAACTGCTATCTCGGCGACAGCACTACCATTAAGCCTTCCACAATAAGAGCCGGGGTCAAGGATGAAGTTGAATGACAGCCCGGGATGAATATAATTTCCGAGGAAGCGATAAAGAGGAAGGGGAGGGGGCTTGTTCTCGCACTAAAAAGCGGAATAATAATTTTTTTCACCAGGTGGCCTGCTCCGACATATTTTCATTCTTTGCGCCCATTCTCGAGCGACGGGGTCAGATATAAAGGAGGACAATGACCAACGGGGGCGAGATTGATGGCGGGGACGGAACGGCGCCGGCGTAATCTCGGCCAAATCAAAGCTATTCACCGTTAATGAAAATAAGAGAGAGACCACACTGTAAATCATCTTATGGTCTAATGTATTAGTGATAATGAATTCACGCTGCCACATTTAACCTTAGTTTTGCAATTCATTATATTTGAGATTAACAAGGGAGGGAACTTAAGTGAACTGTCTGCGGGGAATTACAGCCGGGGCCTCATTGTCAATCAAGGATTGTGTTCCGATGTCTTTCATTAGGGTTGGAGGAATTAAATAAGACTTTCTTTTAATGGCGGGTGGCTCTCCCATTTAACGCTCCTCTTGCTCTCCCAAGATGGTTAACTCTTCATTACCCAAATTAAAGGCATCCATCTCGGGCTGGCTCCTGCCACATTGCCATGACCTCTACCTGTCAAAACTTCCATGTAAGCTTGTGAGTGATGGATGATACCCCCCGAACCCCATTGTCAAAATTATCCAGTGACTGTCCAACCCTCTCTGATCCATTCAATCCATCTCCCCAGGCTACGTGCCACCAGCCATGATTTAACAATGAAGCCCGGGCGCTAATTTACTCTCATTGAAATTAGAAACTACCTTTTAATTATATGCCTGGGAGTGTTCTAAGAGTTCACCGGGATCACACCCGGAGCTTTTAACTCGACTTTGCGGGGGCTGATCATTTATATTCTTCAAACGTGTTATTCCAGGGGTCGTTCAACATACCTAGGACCGGAGGGAATTCAAGAAAAAAAAAAACACATCAGGAATAGGGAAGAAGGAAAGTGTCGGGAAATCAGCGTTCGTGTTTGAAGGTCACGGCTGTTGTTACAGGATGTGATAAGATGGTAAAAAAAAATATTTTTAACGACCCAATGCAAAGAAAAATTTCAATCGGTGTTTGGAAAATGTCCGAATAGACTTAATATATGCAGGTGGAGGTCTGATCAATAGATGATATGAGCTGTGGGTGTTACTGGTGCGGCACTGGAGTTGCATCACACTCTGTAGAAAGTCTTTGTTGACAAAGGAAGCGCACTTCTCTAAACTTCCTCCCTCTTCCTCCCTCTTTCCTCTATATTTGCATCACCTTCAGACACATGTAAATATTCAAACACATGCCACACGTCATACATAAAACATGATATAAGTGGTCCCACTCTTGTCTGACCTCTTGTCCTCCTGCTCCTCACCCAGACAGATGTAGATAACGCTCCAGACACACCTCACTTCCTGGGAGGGGAGCTCTAGCTTCCTGGGAGAGGCAACGGCCGTCCCCCCCGGAGCCCCGAGGAGTTCGACAGCTACCTATGGAGAGGGCACGTCTCTGACTCGCGGACCTGCTCCGAGGCTTCTCCTCTCACTTTGAGATCCTCCGTGTACCTGTCAAAGGGTCAAAAGGGTACGCTCGCAGCAGACAACGGCACTGTGTTTGTGTAGCCGGGGTGTGTGTTTGCGCGGGTGCAGTGTGTAGAGTGTGTGTGTGTATGTGTGACCCCCCTGTGACAGATGCCAGGCTGTTTATGTGTGAGGTGTGGGAGTGCCGGGTGGGCAGGTGGGTAGACGCGCATGTGTTTACGAGTGCATGTGTGAAGGGAGGTGTATGTGTGTGTGTGTGTTTGTTCCAGCAGTAGTATAATGTGAGAAACAGCACTTGTCAGAATGCGCGGACGTGTGTGCCAACGCGGTTTTTGCATGCACGGGGGTCCGTACTTGAGTTTCACTGCGCCTGAAGTCAAAGCAAGAACCTGCTAGCGAGCTCCGGAAACACTGAAAAAAAAAAAAAAATCCAGAAACCCGGAGCACGACAACAGATGGGGGGGGCTGCTCCGGCAGCCAAGCAAATGATGAGCTAATCGCAGCAAAAGGAGGTGACCATAGTTGGTTACAGCTTATTCAGGATTATGACTCAATCACGGAGGCTTATGGCACTTAGGTAATTATTTAATCAAAGAGTGAAGGAGTCAATAGAAGTCGACAAGAGATTAATTATAAGTCGGGGATGACTTCAATTCATTGTTTTTACTGGTCCTCTCTCTCTCTCGCTCTCTCACGGCGGCGGCGGCGGGAGCGAGAGTTGATGGGATCATCGGAAGGGTGAGTGACAGCTCTAGTGGAGCAGGAATAATCAAGAGTGGGATAGACGAACCCCCCCCCAGCACGGATGGAGATCAATACTATGCTACCCTTGATTAAAATGTTTAATTAGCTGTATTAAAGTGCGAGGCGAAGGAGAGAAAGCATCCCTCCTCCTCTGTGGGTGGATCAGCGGGGATCTTTAACATCACGAGCTAACTGTTGCGCCGCTATCTCCCGCGGCGCCTTACAGGTGTCTCAGGCTATACGAAACATTGTGACACAGACCCTCCCAATCCCACGTCGGATAAGCTATAGCGAGAGGAGGGGGTGGGGTTTCTGAAGAGGTTTGACCACCCCTTAAGCCCTCTATGACAGCACAAGGAGAAGAAGCAGGCCAGTGGCAACAAGGAGAAGGTGTATGAGTCACTCTGCCTATCCTTAGTAACCTGCCATTATTTATAGCAGACGGTAGGAGGATGAAAGGCACCAGAGGATTCTCTCTCACTGATCTGCCAACAGCTTTCTACTAATCGTCATTCCTAAATGTATAGGTGCTTTCATGTTGACCCGGCGTACAGTATCTTCTCATCAGAGATCTGCAGTGGTGATACACAGGATAGACTACTCCCACAAACGTCTGACACATGACCTGAGGAAACGGCTAATTTAAGCAGAAAGTTGTGCATCTAATTTGTTTCATACCATTTGACTCTCTTTGATGATCCACGTAAGTTTAAGTAACACGATTACTGCTCGAAAAAGAGGTCGTTTCATCTTTCCTGTATCACTCATCCAAACGTCTTAATCCCGAAGAGGAATGAAGCCCTGGGAAGCCTTCTTGTACGCGCTGATTCTCGGGGATTCCCCCCTCCACGTGTTTCATCCAGTCCTGCTGTTTTATTTGGCTGACGGGGGAACAGGATGTGAGATTTTCACCAGCAGAGGAAAAGCAAGTCGAGACACAGAGATGGACGTGACTGTTAACTCCCGGATCGTGTCACCAGAGAAGAGAGATAAATGGTGAAAGGAAAACAAGCGAGGGGAAGCGGACTATTTTTCTAAAAGCCGCACGGAAGTTTCTAATTATATCCACTCGGAGACCTATAACCTCCACGAGACACTCGCTGCCACGCCGTGACACGCATTCGTCCAACACACACACACACACACACACACACCTAACCTTTGCTGGCCTTGCAGTCCCCTCGGAGCAAGAACCAAATTAGACGGCGAGAGAAAAGTAACGTCCCCCTACTTTACTGATGTTAAAGGCCAGTAATCTCTCATTTACGCTGACATTAAGGAGAAGCAAGTTTCACAACAACATACTCCTGTCATTAAAATCGGGAGGGGAAAGAGAAGAGAAGGTGTGTGTGTAAAGGGGGTTGATTGAGGGCAGGGCTGTCATGCCTGGTAATATGGAAGCTAAGCCACAGAGCCCCCGGCCCCAGGCGGGCAGATGGTAGGGTGGGCAGCGAAAAGGGGGCGAGGGGTCCCCTGTCTCTAATTCTCAGCTGCACTTGTAAGATACGCGCTATGTATGAAATGTGCTGGCAAGGATCCACGTCCTTCAACTCCTCGTGTACCCCGAGCGACTCCACCCGAGCCAGCTGTGTCTGCGTGCGCTCACTGGGCTCCGACGGCGGGGGGATCAAAACAACATGTGAACCAGCCGTGACACCGACGGCCATCCGAAACGAGCCATCGGCCCGCCCGTCGCGCGGCTCCCACGGCTACACCGCGGCGGGCGAGGTGTGCGTTATGCGAGCGGGCGCCGCGCATTCTGCGTCTTCAAACACAAACGATGGCTAATGCATTAGTCAGTCGTCGTGTCACACCGAGATGTTGTTGAACACAATTAGCTCTTTGAGCCGCGGTGGAAAAACCAAACGTGAACCAACAGGAACCTTAGAGCTTTGTATTCAGATCAAGGGAAAGCTTCTTCTTTTTTCTTTTGGGGGGGGGGGGGGGAGTGAGCGCACACACTTGCATACCTCACAGTGAGTAAGCTGGAGACAGCAAGAGGAAGATGAAAAAAAAAAAGTTATTAAATATTGATGGTTACCTTCCAGTCCATATGGGTCAAAGACAGGAAACGTGTTCTTTCCTGTTTGATTATATTGGAACAGAAGAAGCTCAAAGATAGACACGGGATGGTAGAGGTATTCGATGGGCCTGCTTATTTTAACTGCTGCACAGGTGTTCTCAATGAAGAAGCCCATTCATGGACTCACTTAATGTTTAAAAAAAGAAAAGAAAAGACGAGCGGGATGAAAGAATAATAGAAAAGAAAAAAAAGAAGGAGGAAAACATCAAAGCTCCGACAGGAGAAGTTTCAATCAATTCATAAATGCCTCTGGACTCGAGTTGTTCTCAGTTGCAGGAGGAAAAAGGAGCTCCATCCTTTTAAATGATATAGTCGGTTTAATGGAAATGTTAAGGGGAGGTTAAATTAATATGACCTGTAGAAAACGCCTTAATGTATTTACCACATGGACATCTATTGTAACTGTAGATCCAAACAAAGGGTGAATAGAATGAGATATTACAGCATCACAGAACATTACTCCTGTCGCACTCGGACCAATTTCTCTTGGCTGTATTGTGAGTAGTATATATGTGGGCGACTGGAACAGATAATCAGTTGTTTAGCTGTCCTCTTCTTCCCACAGGAAAGAGCTGACAGCTTTAGGCCATCACTTAGGTCATGTATTAGAGGGCTGCTGCAGTGCCTTGGTGTCCACGCGCACACACACACACACACACACACACAGCAGATGGAGTCCTGAGTGACACGTCCTGGCAGAGGAAGGTTACATCATGTAAATAATGTGAAACTCTGCCAGACTTTAATGACATCAGATTTTAATTCCTTCTATGCCACACACACACACACACACACACACACCCAACTATTGCATCTGAAAATTATATTTATGCTAATTATGAACTTGATGATGACATTTTAACTTAATGTCTTTTTTTTTTTGGTTAAGTTCAAAACGCTCACTCGCAACAATCGAGGCATTTTCGCAGATATCCCTCCCCCCCCCACTCGACCGCCGCGGCCCCCTGCTAACCATATGCCGTTGAAAACTGATTATTAGATTTGATTAATGTGTATCATACACAATTACTGAAATATAATTGAACACAGTGGTCGTTTTTTGGCACCGCTCCCTGACAGTGGACATGTGCCGACACGACTGAGGGAGCTAAAAAGGCCAAGCAGCTGCAGAGGCAGACGTGCCTTCTGCTTGAGCCAACAAGGAGGGGAAAAAAAGAAAGGAAAGAAGAGAAAACTGTTATATGTCGAAAGTATATTTCACTGTATTGTTTACTTAGAAGCCCCCAGATGTTGTGAACATGTGGATGTTTTATATGGTAGTTAACAGCAGGTCACGCTTGGACTGCCACTCCCTCAGAAACAATTAATAAACCGTAAACAGCCTACGTCCTCTCCGCTGAGCATTAGGTTCACACAGCTTACACGCAGAGAAGAAAGGCAGTGAAAATCCGCTTTTGGTTCAGTGGGGGGGTTTCTTTTAACTTTTTTTAACAACTCCTCCGCCGCAGAGCTGTGGCTGTATAAATAAGGCGGTTCGTTTGACCGGCCGCTTGCCACGTTCGGTAAAGCGATCGCGGCGCTGAACTCCCTGACCCGGGCTTGTTGTTGTTTTGCTGCCGTACGCAGACACCTCATCCGAAATGTAAGATTAGTTTGTTTCGAGCGGGGCTTGTTCCGACATGATACAAGTAAATATAGCCGGTCGTCTGGTGGCGTCTGGTCTGATTAGTGTGCCATGAAAGGCTCCATTGAGCCCAGGAATCTGGTTTATGCAACATGTCCAATTATAAATATAATAAATGGATGAGTAGATTCCAGCTTTGAAGGCAGATGGAGAATTCATCACAACAAACGACCCTAAATGGGGGAAAATGTGAAGCTACTTTTTTTTTTCTTTAACACACACACACAAAAATTTGATTCTGAAGCAAAAAAAAAATAAAAAAATATTTGTATAAATACAGTTTCAAACATGCATTTTCGGGCTGAGTCACAACGCATGGCTTATCTTTTACCCAGGATCCTCCGGCAGGGGTGAGGGGTCACCCAGCCATCAGAGGAAGCCATCACTGAGGAGCTGACCCCTCCACTGGCCCCCACCTTTCATCTGTCCCTCTGATTAGTTTGCCCATGTGACAGATGGCAACTTAAAATGAAACGCCCCACAGACACCCTCCCGGGAGAATCTCTCAGGCAAGATATATATATATATATATATATATATATATATATAAAAATATATACACACACACATATTCTTGCTGCTCTGCTAGTGAGTGCACTTTCAATTACAAGAGGAGAGGTGTGCCTTCAGATGTTCACTGCTCATGGCTCAGAGCTCTGCTTGGTCTGTTGGCTTCTAGAGAGTAAATCTATCCACTTGGGTTCGGCGGCGTATCGGGTGTCCTCCGCCTCGTCTCTCATACGTGATTGGTGTGTACCTAGCCCTGCAGCTGCAGATGAGACTCTGCTTGATGTGGTGGCATCCAATATCCATTCAATCTAGACATTATGTAATGGACAGCTAACAGAGGTTCAAACTAAGCCTCACAGCCACTCTGTCTCACCGGCATGTGCTCGCTATGCTTCCAGGAGGAGGAAGTGAATTGTTACCACTTTTCTTCTTTTTTTTCCGCATATGAAAATGACACAATTCGTCTACCTATAGAGGTGACGGGACAAAACAAAGTGCATCGTGGGTCTAAAGGTGCTCTTAAGACAACAGGGCACCTTTCGTACGAGTTGATTTCGAGGTCTCCCGCCACAGTCTACTTATAGAGGAGTGTAGGCTGCGTTGATGCACTCATCAGGGGGCGATTTGGCCGCTCGGCGAGGAGACCTATTGCTCATCAGAACGCTATCCGCCATGCTGATTGAGTCATATGTAGAGCCGCTGGGATAATTTGTCGCAGGCCCGCCAGGTCAATGGGCTTTGATTGGAACACGTACGAACTTGAGGATTTTTTTTCCCACCGAGTTGAGTACTCTCACACCCGCGCTCCGTCTCGAGATCGCCGCGTTCTGATTCCGTCTCCCTAAAGATTCCCGAGTTACGCCCCCTGCCTCATTTCATCCTCTTTTTTTTTTCAAACTTGATCCCGAACTATCCACCTCTCCTTTTGGTCCCCGTGTTTCTTTCTGCTCTCTTCCTATATCTCCCTGGCCTCTCCCTGGCCTCAGCCCGGGGCCCCGCTCCGCCTGTTGAAAGGTAACAGAATCTTTCGGAATGACCCACTGAAATCGCCGGGTTGATTCACTGATGTTTCTGTCAAGGAGAAGCACAAAGTACAGAACTGTATTTCGCCCCCTCACACACACACACAAAGCTAGGTGTCCATTACAGCGAAGATCTGTGTAAAAAGTGAAGAAAAAAGGAGCCGTGAGCCAGACTGACCTGTTTTAATGTGACAGAGAGAAGAGGAGATCAGCACAAACCCCACGCACAAAAGCACATGCCCGAAAAGAACACGAAACCTTGTCTGACACACCTGTTCGGTTTTTTTTTTGCTGTTAAGTTGGAAACGTTCAAACATGTGGCTTAGCTGGGGAGCTGTAACACTGCCAAACGCTTGAATATACAAGTTCAGCTGTGCACTGTAACTTTTAACACTACGAGTGGAAATCGCAGCCTTGGCACCCCCATAAGCCGAGAAAAACTCCGTTCCCCTTCGTTACCTTTCTCCAGAAAAAAAAAGGAAGGAGGGGGGGAAAAAAAGAAAAGAGAAAGACAGCAAGGGCTTGAAAAGAGGGAGGAAGAAAGGATGTTGGACTTGAATAACTTCCAGAAGGAGCGACGGCAAAAAATACCTGCAGTGGGGTTTCAGAAAAAAAACCCACAAGATCTTTCATCCGACTGTTTTGGCATCACCGGGTGGGGAGCCTCGGCACTGACCATAACATAGGTATGCCTAATCCCTTTTCATCTACAATATCGCACAAAGGGAGTATCTGTCCGCATGAAGAGGGAGATTCTGCCGAACATAAAAGGCGGACGGGGGGAGTGTTGCATGTCTGTACCAACATTGTCCTGGTCCTTATTATTCTTTGCACATAGCTGTAAGTCTAAACAAGGCCCGCTTCCTGAGGAGGACTGCTGTGCACTCGCTGCACTCACACCGGCCCTGGTGTTGTTCTGCTCCAGCGTGTGTGTGTGTGTGTGTTAGTGAGTGTGTGTTCGTGTGTGTGTGTGTGTGCGAGGCTGCTGCGCTGTTGAGATGACCCTGCTTTCTTTCTATAGGGGCTTTCACTCTGCAAGAGCTCAGCCCCTGTAAAGAGGGAGCCTGTGCTGGTACCTCTCTTAGCCTCTCTTTCTTGTGCAGGCGTCTCTTCTCTTTCATTCTCTCTCTCTCTCTCTCTCTCTCTCTGCAACAGCAGCAGCAGCTTGAGTACTTCCAGCTGCCGACATTGAATACCGCCTCCCACACACGCACACACTCGCAGGTACAAACCGGCCCACTATAGAACACATGTACACACACACGCGCACACACACACACACGCACGCACATATACACATACCTCCCTCATTAAGTGGGTGCCTGCAGTAGTTTCTCATTGCCGCTGCATTTGTCCTTCTCCCGCCTTTATGTGTGCTGCGTTTACGGCGTTGGCCTACAGTACGTAAACGGCGGTCCCTTTGCCCTCATCCACCCTCTCGTGCCTCCAGACAGGGTGGATGTGGGTGATGATTTATTGTCCGCGTTCCATTAAAAAAAAAAAAGACCCTCCGGTCTCCCTCACAAGAGGCTGGGTCACAGGCACTTGCAGCAGTAACTGGCCAGAGAATCACACTCGCCCCTTGTACCAGAGAAAAACTCCCAGCAAAGCTAACACCAAACAAACAGAAAACTGGGGAAACAGCGATTCAAATCTGTTGGCGGCCTGGTAGAGAAATACAGATGTACATGCACACACCCACACACACACACACACACACACAGACACACACAGACAGGAGGACAGACTCAGAGTCCCTCCGAAGCAGCAGTATGTCTGTCAGCTCTTTCATCGTGTTATGAAATAAGAGGAGAGCACCAGAGGAACCTGTTGCCGGGCTATAAGACTGAAGCAACCCAGGGTAAAAAATGGTAATGCAAGGCGAGAGCGGCGGCAGGGGTTTGCCAGGGTGTAACCATAGCTGCTAAACTTGCATTCAGGCCTTTTCCCGAGCTGAGCTCGGGGTATGCAGACGACCTAGGGGCTGGAGACTTAGGGAGGACTTTAAGCCTCTTTGTCAAGCTCCTCGGAGCTCAGTCGACCGCTGTGAAGAGGCCAGGGCATGCAGCTGTCTAGCAACAAGAACCCCTCATACCACAGATACTGGCCTGTGGTTAAGGAGTGTGTGTCTGTGTGTGTGATTGTGTGTGTGCGTGTGTGTGTGTGTGTGTGGTTTGTATTGTGTGCCTGCACATGTGGGTTTGAATATGTGAAAGTGGACCCTTGATGAATATCGCACCAGGTGAGACACTAGGTATGTGGATACACTGTTTACTGTATAGGTAAAGTTATTTAACAGTTTGTCCAAACAGTTATTTGCTAAAAAAAAAGAGAGAAAAAAAACACTAGGTTCACATTTTGGCAATGTCATGTTCCTCCATCATGAATTCAAAATCCTCAGTCCTCATTTTATGCAGTGAACACATGTCACAGTCAGCTGATCTTAAAAAAATAACTTTTACACAAAATGAGAAGTTTTGTCCCACATCACTAACATCGAAATCCCTTAAACTGACATAGAGGGATCTCTCTGTATAATATAAGTGGATGTAGTCAGCATGATGCCTCGAGTTCAGCATTTTGTCCATCATGTTGTTGTTTTTTGCAATCAGAAGTGACACCAGAGGGTGGAGCCATGTACAACTTAACACCGAATAAGACGTCAAAATCTTCCAATTGACTTTCACGAGATGTGAAAGGCTTACCTGTCAATCACAAGGTGGCCACGCTCTAAAGCACACCCTGCTTTATCGTCTGGGTGACTAAATGGGACCATAATTTACAAAATGTAAATCATGCTGACTCGAAACTAGCGATTGAGACCATAAGCTCATGTTTGCAATGTTTTCTGTAGTAAAACATCGTTTTCTTTTTACTTTACTTTTTTTTGTTGCACTGTTTCCTTGTTGTTTTATTTATGTCTCACATGCTGCCTTTTCAATTGCTTTGTTTTTGTGCTATTTATTTATTTTTATACTTTAGATGTTACATTGTTTGGCATTATGTTGACAGCAAACAGAATTTCATCGTACAGGTAAACACGTTTCTTTACTGTGCATATGATAATAAACACTTTGAATCTTGAATTGAATCTTCTATAAGATCTGACTTTTTGGAACTGGAGGAGTCGCCCTCTGGGGTTGTAACTAAGTTGCAAAAGTATCGATACTTTTGCCGTCAACAGTCCAGCCTCCTCCAGTTGACGTATAACTTCCCAGAGCAGCGCTGAAGCTACACAGCTAGCAGCTGAACGGACAAACGCAAGTTCACGTTAACAACAATACGACTGAACACAGCTAGCGCTGCTGCTGGAGGGCCTTCGCTACAAGTTTAAGTAAAAAATGAACAAAGCAAAAGTTCTGTTTGGAAGTATTTAGCAATCGAGGCAGGGGAAAGGCTAGGGATGTCAAGCCGATATGCTATCAATGCTAAAGTAGTGGCAACGAAGTCGAGTAGCACAACAAATGTTGCAAAGCGTCTTAAAGACTGACACCACAGTCTTTATGGGGACCTTAGAGAGTCAGGAAAGCTCCTGTTTCAACAACATTGACGTTTTTGATAAGGTCTTTTGAGTTATCATAACGCTAGCGGCTAACGGCTAAAACAGTAATGATGCAGCTAGGCAGCTAACGTCATCAGTCCTGCCCTCTGACGGTGAGACGTTAATTTACCAGGATAATACAATAACGTGTGTTATGTGAAAAGTCAAACGGCAAAGACGGAACCAGGAGCAGTCTGCTCTACCAACTCTATTTGACCAGCAACGAAAATATGGTGCCAAGTCACCAAAAACACAGGAAATAAACAGGAATATAGCTGAATACATTTAATATCATCATATAAATCATATATAATAAAACAAAATAATAATAAAAATACACCTACAGTTATGTTACCGTGTTTTCTTATGTTTTTCTATTGTTATGTTATTGGTGTTGCTTGTATTGTTCCAATCTTTACTTACCTTACCTTCTTTATTTTTATTAATTTTCTCCCTGTGGTATCGGTTATAATATTGAGTGTTTTCCTGGGTATCGGTATCGACTTTCAAATTCTAGTATCTTGACAACCCTATCGCCCTCTGCTGGCTATTAAAAACAATGCAAGTTAAAGGCACTAATTAATCATGACCCATTATCAACGCTTGCGATCTAAGTTGCTTATAATAAACGCCTCATTTACACGACGTGTGATCTGTCGCCACAGTCGTGCTCTCGAATCCTGGTGAAGTGTGCCGCAGACGGAGCCCGAGACAATCGGACGACGCGGTTAAAACCTACTCGTTGTCGTTCCATGAAAAGCGTTATCATTGAAAGTAACACCTTCTTTGGAATGCCACAGAACCGCCTGGAGACACGGAGGAGCTGGTTTTATGAAGCCCGTCGCTGCGCCGCTCCAAATGAGCCGTGGTGAATTCTTCACCGCCAGTCGATCCCTGGGGAGGCAGTCAAGAAAACCCTATTATATTTGGGGGCAGGCACCGCTCAAACTGACAGCAACTGCTGCGACAGCAAAGCTCACAGAAAGAGAGAGAGAGGGAGGAGAGAGAGAGAGAGGTGTTCGCCATCTATACATGACAACAGAGTAAATTGCACACACGTTGGTCTCATTTGCTTTGGATGGTGGAAGGGTACAAAGAACAATGGACTTTTGAGGTTTCAAATCGCACAAACGGTCTGAATTATGCAAACAACTCAAATTCTCAATGACTCCGTTGTCGCTCTTGTCTTATGAACCATGCAATGCTGGTTTCACTGTTCTTAAAAACAGTTGTTGCTGTTGCTGAATATCATTTGAACAGTATATGACTAACAGATTAGTTCATCTTAAAGTTGCACACTTTTGTTGATGCTCAAACCAATTTAAGATCATTTCTTTTACTTACATATTTATATTTCTAGCTCCAAATTGCTCAAATTGTGACAGAAAAACCGCAACCATGGAATTCTTCTGCAGCAAAGCAATTACTGCAGGGATGTGGTCAGAAGTCCCCTTCTCCACGATATATATATGTACGAAACATTAAAGCAAACAGCAACAGAATCATAAACAAGAACAGAGCAGAGGCATGGGTGGGTGGGTGGGGGGGGGGGGGCACACATGTTTGTTTCAATCTGAGGGATAACATGGAAAAGGTCAAGTCTGAGTCGGCAGATCACACATAATCACCTCCCACACAATGCTGCTGCCCTATTCCACAGTAGCCACCTGATGAGAGGGGGAGATAGATAGACAGGGAGAGAAGAGACAGACAGATAGGAGAGAGAGAGAGAGAGAGAGAGAGAGAGAGAGAGAGAGAGAGAGAGAGAGAGAAGGGAGGACAGAAAGTCTGAAGCAAGAGGAGGAGGCATTATCATTCCAAACATCAACCCCATAGCAGATGTGCTGCTTGTCTTGGGCTGTGAAGGAGTGGCGTGTGACCCGGTTCACCTGAAGCCAAATGAAAGATTGACTGACTGACTCACCCCGCTATGCCATGGTGTGTGCATGCTCCACCAACAACTATGGGATGCAGGTCCTGGAAATGATCTAGGGTCTGATTGTCTGAATGCAGAGCCACAAAGTGAACTAATCGGAAAATCAACTTTAAGCCGAACAGCCAAGTGACAAGAGGTTCTTTTTTTCCCGGCGTATAGTTATGCCAATGAGTCGAGGTTTCTGTGTAATCTTGGATCACAATTAGAGTCTTTAGAAATACATACACACACAGGCACATATAATTCTGGCCTTAAAATTACAAATGCACTTACAATCAAAATAAAATATGATGAAGGTCATTCATTTCTGTGTAAGGAGGAGAATCTGAATAAAGGGTGCAGAAAATTATATAAAATACACTTTTAAACTCAATTTATAAACAACAACAGACCGGGCCTACACATCTGCGCTCAGCTGTAAACATGCATTCACTCTGTGCTACACAAACACCAATCAATATTTAAAGTTGCAGGTCAGTCATTCTGCCCGTGGCAGCGTGGCATCCCTTCACGACTGAATACAGTAAATCAGCCCTTATCCCACCCCCCTGCCAACGCTTCATTTGTATATGCACGGCAAGAGATTGCACACGGAACACACACTGGGCAACCTTGGTGGGAGTAAATAAATCATGTGCACACGCTACAACATGTTTCAAAGGGGGGCCCCGTACCTGATCGGCGCTAAAGGTAGCACACAATTAATGTTTACGCCGGAGGTCACAGGGCAAGGATAAGCAACTTGTCTCGACTGAATGCAAATCGGCTCCATGTATAAGCAGCACGCCGCGGACATAAACGCATCCATTCAGGTGCGTACGAAAGGTGGCGAAAGATACAAAAACCTGATTATTAACTGCGATAAAGAAGCGGTAATTATTTCGTATTATTACGCAAAAGCTATAAATCAGCAGTATGAGTTCAGCTCAAGTGTTTTTCCCCTCTGTGGTTTTATAGCTCTTGTTTACAGAAATTAAATGCTTTCAAATCGCATTCAGTGATAGAGAATGTATAGATTCGGCAATCATATGGCATCAATAGAAGAGTGCAATTCAGTGCTGAGGAGAAAGTATTGAGGAGAAATTAGGCATCTTCGGACATGTCATTCAGCAGAATTATCGCAGCCATTCATGATTTCCGAATAATGTTTGCCAGATGAATTAAGATCTCCAAATCGGACGTGTGAACCCTCAAATCATCTCTTGTCAAAATGAATAATGAAGTCCTACAGACACCCAGATGGGTGACTCTTTCTGCCACATCCAATTAGTTCTCCAGTGCCGTCTGGGTGCCTTTACAGTGTCAATCAGCAGGCAGTAAACATTGTCTTTCAGCAGCAGTCTACCTCAGGGGGGGGAACTGCCTTTAAACAACAAAGTCAGCTCTTTGATACCTCCCCTTCTCACCTTTCAGCACAGCCATCCCCAGACGTAAAAGCACACCTTCCCATAAAACACAGCCACAAAACACTAATACACCCTCTTTTTAGACTTTATGGGCTCTCCTCACACAATTACCCATGATCACACAATCAGCGTTTGATTTTACGACCCAGACCAGAGCTGCGGGTGTGTGCACGTGTGAGTGTGTGTGCGTGCTGGGTAAGGTTGGGGGTGGGAGGGGTCTGGGCATGGGGTCGCGCCCACAGACATGTGCGAACAAAAAAAACAAGGAAAAAAAAAAACAGCGCATTTATATACAGGCCTTGCGTAGACACAACGGAGTGCAAACACACAAACGCAGATCCAACCCCCCCTCCCCCCGTCTCTCTGCGGCCTCTCTTCTTGTCCTTAGCTGTTTCCCAGATTCCAGATGACGTCCTGACAGGAGGGCTGAGTGACTGGAGGTGAGGCTGTGTGATGACAGACCAGGGCCTTTATCAGTGACCAGCACACTGCCAGCTTGCTGTTTGAAGATTAACTGGCAGATTGAAACCCAAAACTGCTGCCGTTCCTGCTCGACTCCCTGCCTCTTTACATATATCTTTCTTTCTTTCTTTCTTTTTTTTTCCCTTTTAACCCCTCGCTCGCTGGCTGCAGGAGCTCTCCGGGTTTAATGTAATTGGCCTATTTCCTGCATATGAAGTTCCCGGTTTGTTGTAATTGACTAGGTCTTTTATTGGCTGTGAGACAGGTTAAATGGGAACCAAATGGAGAGGCAACACAGGAAGCTTAGGTCCGGGCTATCTGATACTCATCAAATCAGCCAACCTGGACGCCGAACAGCTAAGTGCTGAGAATGTGGCCGCAGTGATTAGCAGCTGCATGAGGATTAGCATGTTAGTATGGCATTGGTTAGTCCATGTTGGCCGCGAATGAGGGTTCTTTAGATGTAGTCGGTTCTGTTATATGGGATTAGTGCAGAAAGTGACATTTAAAGCTCTTTCTCACATTTGGAGTTTGTTGTTTTTTATTATAGAAAAAAAGTTAATCTTTATCAGGATGTCAAGATCAACTTCCTTTTTGATTTATTTTATTATGTTGTTTTGTCGCTGCAGCCCTCATCATCTCTCTCTCTCTCTCTCTCTCTCTCTCTCTCTCTCTCTCGGTGCAGCAGAGGCCTGGAGATCCAGCTTGTTTCATCAAAACATCTCATGCCACAGTAAATGGCATTCAACAAAGCTGATATTCGGCTCTTTGATGTTTGCCAGAGTAAATGGACTATCAATGCAAAGTATAAACACTCCTCTATGCTAATGTTCCTCTGGGGGTCTTTGATGGCACCAGTAGTATCTGTGAAGTGTGTTTTGAAAAATTGCATCGGTAAGTCATCCAAACAGCAAGAATTAAAGCCTATTCACTGTGCCTGTGGAGCGGGAAGAGGAGGGGGGGTTCTGGTAGCATTTTCCAAAATCGAGATTTTTTGGAAAATGCCACTCTGTAGTAGGGGGGCAAAGCGTGAGCGAGGTACAGAGTAAGTGACTTGTAACAGGCCAACCCCAACCAGCACTGTGGCAGGGGTCCAGTTGACTGCCAGGTGACATCATTTGGCATTGTTTCACTACTCCATTTGTTTTATTGTGCTCATTGTCCTCCCACATTCACTCAATCAAGTGGGTCGTTTTTGTGCCGGTTGTTTAGGTAGTCCAGGTGCAGCGTGCTAGTGGAGGCTTCCTGTCTCCCCAGAGGTCCTTTCAATGCCTCTCCTGCCGCGGGTATTGTCATATCCCACAGTGCATCTGAAAAGAAGCAGCAGCCCCACGTAAATGTCAGAGAGGTGACTTGTTTTTAACTCTTAGTGGGCACTGAATGGCTGCTGTGTGTGCGTGTGCGTGTGTGTGTGTGTGTGTGTGTGTGTGAATAAACCAGCTGCCTCCCGTGAGCATTTACTGAGCTGTGCAATATCTGAAGTCTGGATTTACAGTGTGGCGCCCCCTGTTGAATAGCTGTTTCCCTCTTAGCAGTTTGTTGACATTGTGATTTACTTGAAGGTATCTCTTGACCCTTTCTTTTCATACAACTGTGGCACTGTGTGTGTGTGTGTGTGTGTGTGTGTGTTGTTCTCCACTCAAGAGAAAGAGCAACTCTGTGTTCTGAGTTCTGATTGGCACAGGAAAACGTAATTTCCCTACCTCAGGAACTCAAAACACCACGACGGCCAAATTAATTCTCCATTGTGGCATTGAGTTGCTTAAGCTAATTCCACCAGTGTTTGTGGAGATTTCACACGTTCCAGCAGAGCTTCACACTTTCCAGTAAAAAGAAAAAAAAATGTATTTTCGATCATAGAGGTGCCACTGTACAACCGCCTCACAATGAAGGCTTTATTAAGTGGACGTGTGCTTTTTAGCGCGCACGGCAGGGACAATGAGACGAACGCGGCTAATGACTATAACATGAGCGCGAAGACAAATAGCGGGCGAGCCAGAGAGGAAGCCGCAGAAGTAAAGCCACGTCAGGTTCAATTAGACCATCTGAAGAGCTTAGCAGGCGCAGCTGACAAAGTCCAATTTGTCCGACATATTTCAGCCCACCTTTTCCCACATGTGGTCGCTGCTCACAGCTTTCACCACCGCGTTTGGACAAACATTCACACTTTCCCACATAGCTCTCTGAGGGAAAGATGTCCTGGACTTTTACTTGGGGGAGGTTCAGTTTATCTAGGAAAGCCATCGGCCAAGTTTCCTCCACATGTAGGTTAATTCCGCGCCCTCTACACCCCCATCTAACAAGGTATTAGTGTACGGGGAGAGAAAAAAAGACACTTTCCTGTCCCGTTTTCTCTCCCTCTCTCTTTTTTCCATTCACCCACAGCCTGTCTTTCTGTTGTACGCACACAGAGCCGTACCCTGTGGTGAATGTCTCACATGTGCCATCCAGTTAGCGGGGTATTTTTGTCTGTGTGAGTGGGCAGCGGTGTCACTCAGCGCGCTTTGAGCTCGGCAGAGGGGAGAGCTGTGAAAGCCAGTCGCTAACAAGCAGAGAGATTCCCTTCCCTGCATCCCACAGCCAGATGGCTAATCTCGGCAGAATAAGAAACATACTTTTTAATCAGATTTAGAGAAAAAAAAAACACAAAAACTGCATACACAAACACCGCCACGATTCCAATGCCTTGTGGTCACGAGTCGTCTGCGATGAGGTGACAACAACATAAATGTCTCCCTCTTGTCAAAGTGGATTCAATAATTAGACACAGTGGGATCGCGTCGGTTAGCTTTGCGAAACAGACACCGGTGCTCGGGGCTGGCCCTGCAAATTGGAATAATTTGTGTTTTCAGGGCTGAAGTGGATGACGGCTGGAAAAAAAATATATATTTATACGTTATCTATTTTCTCATTCTAGGAACGGGGCGGTATCCACGACATCCCTGCCTCCTACCAAACCCTTAAAAAATAAAAGCCTAACAACTCTCCTTATGCCTCCCTCCGCCTGTGGCCAGAATGATGACAAGTTTGATTCCTGCTGGCGCCGTGCCAGTGCATTGCCCAAGGATGCCCCCAGGTGTCTGAGGCAGCGTATCCATTAGCTACCTGTGTAGACTGCTCCTCCGAGATACACAGACACTAATGTCTGCTTCCCCTTCCTATCCAGAGAGCACCACACACCCACCCACACACCTGAAGCCCACCATCTGGCCAGGCCTTGAGGACTGTGCTGCCGCGGCCTCCGATGCTCTGACCACTTAGCCCTCTTCCTGTCACTCAGCTGCGTCAGCCGTGGCTGTCAGCACGGGTGGCATTCCCGTATTCCATTCCTGCGGGAGCTTCCTGACAGAAGCTTTGAGCTAAAAAAAAAGAAAAAGAAAAGAAAACATGGTGACCAGGGAAATAGAAACTCCTGTACAAAGGAATGCGATGCAACACATTACAACAGCCCTGCAATAAATAGCCTGCTGAGACTGTTGACTCAACACCACGTTTATTTTTGATGGTGCAGTTTGGATGTTCTTGCATTGCAATAGATTATATAAGAAATAAAAACAATCTTGAGTGTTCCCACTTGTCATGGAATTGCAGATTGCTCTTTAAAGGTTCCCTTTACGATATTCGAAGCATTTTCTATTTGCTATGTAAAGCTATGGTGAAGTCATTCCATTCAGTGCAGAGAAAGACGTCACTCTGTTGTAATCCGATGATGTTTTTGTTTCACCCCGTTCCGTTCGGCCTAGAAAAAAGACCACTAGCCAATTCCCAGTACTATTTAACAACATAACTATGTCAACGAGCACTTGATAAACATGTCAACCGTGCAGCTGGTCACGCTTTGTTAATGCTGATAGCACTGTTAGCTGCTAGCCTCCGGCTCAACCGTCGCTGTTGAGACCAGTGTGGAGGCATTAGATCATGAGATTTTCACAGCCGAATACAAATAATAAGTCCTTAAAAAAACGTGGAAAACATCTTTAAATACACTAAAATCATTCCAATGCTATGATGAGAATAGCAGAGAATTGCCTTGTCACCTGTTTCACGAGTAAAATGTGCTGATTTATTTGCGGTACAATCAAAAAGTGTTGCTTCATTCTTATTTTTGGTAAATGGATAAGGTTATGCACTGAAATTGAGCCTTTACCGCTTCAACAAACATGCCACGCAGTGAGCCAGTCTTGATTTGCACGCCACATGCAAATCCTAATTCACGTTATTTACACTCCGCGGAATCAGACGCCTGATTTCACGAACACCAGGAATCAGGAACAGCTGTTTGATAGAGAGAAACTAATGATGTCATGCCCAGAATCATCTGCGGGGAGCCCAGACACCACGGGGGGCCGTCACTCAACAACAGAATGTCAGCGGCGGCATGGGCCTCTGTTTGGGGAAGGCACTTGTCAATCATCTCGTGGGCAGCGCGGGAGGGGGGGGGGGACACACGGGCCGACCAATCAGAGGCGGGTCCCAGCACAGCAGGCCCGGGACCAGGAAGTGGAAGCGCCATCTGGAGTGAGGACGAGCCGCGAGTGGGCAACTGAAACAAAGTGGTGACATGCTGGAGGAAAGCTGGCGGAGTGTGCTGCTGGATATAACAAGGGCATTTGGATTCATGCTGCCTATCACACCAACTTTGTTGTTGATTCTAGTAGTCAGATGGTGCTTATTAAAGATGTGCACAGGCAGCCATTCCTCTCATATAGGGCTGGAAGAGCAGTGTGTGTGTGTGTGTGTGTGTGTGTGTGTTATTGCCAACTAGTATGATGGGTAGAATACTGTTACCAGCATTAACACGGTGCACAAGACATGGTATCACAATACTCACGATAATTAGTGTAACAGACCTTCCATCTCACACACACACACACACACACACACACACACACACACACACACTCATCAGTCGGATATTATTCTTAACCCAGAACCAGTCTATTTCTAACTGCATGATGCCACTTTAACTTTGACAGTTGACAATTTGCCAGCTCATAAAATATAAAAAGTAAAAAAAAAATTTAAAAAAAAAACGGTGGCAGTGAAAACGAGCAAATTGAAAATTATGACATGGAATTTGATTTGGGGAAAAAAAAGAAGAAAAAAAATCCATTAAAGCAGGTTCTGCATGGAAAGAGCTCTCTCCCTCTCTCTTTCTGTCTTCGACGTAACAATGATCTTTTATCCCTTTGATAGGAGACAGATCTGCGGAGAGATAGGTCAGAGGAAATGGAACTGAATGGAAATCTTTGCGCTACATTTACTGAATCATCAATGTGATTAATAGCAGTTAACACCTCGTAAAAATAGAGCCGCAATTACGGCGGAAAATTAGGGGGCCAGCATTACCATCGTACTAATAAGTACCGAATATAATTACATTTATCGCAGTGTTGTCACAGAGATTGATAAATTCATGCTCAATCTTGTTAATCTCTCAATAACATCCAGCACAGAATCTGACAATTACATATTTTTTTCGCCATCCTAAATGAAAAAAAAAAGGGGCCGAACAAGAAAGAGGTGAGAAATTGTGGGAGTGGGCGGAGGCGAGAGAAGATGGATAGGGGCCAGTGTGAGGGAGGAAGAGGCAGCAGATATGCTCCTGTCCGTCTCGAGTATTTTTCATCCTATTCCCAGCAGAGGGGATAAAACAGATAATTACCAACTCTAAAAAACTGTGTCTTTGTGTGCTTCTCTGAAAGGAGAAACTCTCCAGCACTGAAGAGATAAAGCTCAAAACAAAAGCAGCCTGAATTGGACCAGGATTAGCTTTAATGGTGGTAATTACCAGAGGGGATAACAGCCCGGTCCTCTTTGCCCATCACTGAGGCCCAGAGCAGAGGACAGTAGGAGGGGGGGAGAGAAAGACCTGAATCGGGGCCCGTCCTTGGCTGCCTGTGTGGCTGCATGGTGGCAGCGGTTTAACACATTCAATTGTAAAACACTTGGACGAACCCATCCATGTCTGCCCTCTCCTGTGCTAAAAGCCACTACTGTATCTCACCGCCCCAATAATGGCTGTGCATAAAAAAAGACTGGGGCCCTCCACACTGTTGCTTCTTGAATTACAATCTGAGCCGATGGCACGGATAATAAGAGCGCCCCTAAATTATAGCAGCAGGGGCACTTTCTCTTTCTCTTCCTCTAGTTCATCTTAATGGCCAAGTAGCATCAGCAAGCCGGACCGTGTGCGCCAATAAAACGTTATTATTCGGGGCATTGACGGCGATGGGGTCCGCTGCCTAAAAACAAGAGAAATTAAAATGCAACATGGTGCCACCTTACACCCACGGTGGAAGATGGGCCCCCAGACGTCAGCGGGGGGAACAAAAGAGAGAAAAGATGAGAGTCGTGTCCAGGACATTCAGCTGCTCAGAGGGCTATAATTTATCTAGTATTAAATCTCCGCTTCCAAAACCCTAATTTGAATGTCAGCCCTCAAGCCCCCCGGAGCATCGCACGCTGAATTTAAATCAAATATACTGTACCCATGTGATGCTGCTACTCCCCCCTCTCCTCTTGCCCTACACCTGCATACCATATTCCCACATTTCCATGGTGCGTGCGGACAGCTGACCTGTGGTGCATTTGTTTCCTGAAAATCCGATCAATAAAGAGCAACCCACCAGACAACCAATCCACAGGGAAGCTGGATCTATAAATATCTCATATGTCCAGCTGAGCCAGACCGTCCGCACCGAGGACCGCCGATCTCACAGATTCGTGACGAATAAAATGATCTCCCGATGTTACTCATCTTGCAATTGATCACCTAAAATTGCTTGTGTAACCGCATTGAATGGATGTGTTTATTGTTTCTTTATCACGGTCAAACAGATGAGGGGGAGAAGCACGAGCCTCCGAGGTTGTACTAGTGATTTGTTACCAGCATACTGTATGTGTAACCTGTAGAGAATCGGGCTAGGGCCTACACCGTAGTATGTGACTGTAATGAGAAACACCCCGCAGCCCGGGCCATGGTCTCTTTTAATTAGCTCTTTTGAGCTCTAACAGCAAAGCCTTCACAGAAGAGAATGGGCCTGCCGTTCGAAACTCCACCTGTGACAACCGAGCTTCGTCTGTCAGTTCTATAGCTCTTATCTGGGGGATGAATCAGGAGGCATCATCACATTTCTTGGTCTGTTAAAGCTCCTGGATGACCCCCCTCCCCTCTTTCTCTCTCTCTCTCTCTGTAGGATTTATCTCTTTAATCTGTCCACAATAAACCAAGAAGAGCCTCTACGTGTGCACCTCAAATGTAGTGTGGATTATTTGCAGGCACGTGTGTAAATGGATATGGAAAACATGGTCACAACCGGATTTAGCACCTGTTTTTTTTTTTTTTCCTGAATTCCAACTATGTCGCCTTAGGGGTATTGGGTCAAGAAATTAAGCACTTTTTAGCCTCACCCCTTGTAATTTTAACAAATATTTACCTACATGTTCACTTGTATGAGACAATGTTTAAGATCGTCTGCTTAAGCAGAATGACCAACCATTCGGGCCCTCACAGCTGACCCATATTGGATGACACCCCATATAAAGATACAGATATATTCTTCAAAATAAATAGAGTGATACCTCCCGCTTTATAATAGATAAATGTATGTACATGAGGTGGCTTTTTATCTTTAAAACTTCTTAATTTTATTTGCAATCTCATTGCATGTTGTGGCCGCTATCAGCAGAGCAACAGCAGACTATCGGTGGGTAGTTCAGTCGAACACATGAGTCCTTCATGTTGCCAATAATTTTCTGGTTCTGAAAATTCAAACGAAACATAATAAGGAAGTGCAAGTCAGCAAAAATTAGTGTTTTTTTTTTAGGCCACTGATCAAGAGCTGATGATGCAGCATGACTTCATCACCAATGACTAATCAATATTATAAGTAGCTGAGGGACACATTCCTACAAGAAAATTATGTCTAGGGGATCGGAGAGCATTACATTTCATCCAAGATAAAGCAGTTATACCGTTGGAACAAGTCAAAAGCCACCACCATTCATCCTTTTGTTATCGGAGGGACAGCAAGGGGAAATCTCAGCAAGTTTCATACATTTATTTCAGAATGCCTGACCCACAACACCACTGCTCTTGCCCATGTCATGAAGGTTCATTGAAAGAAAGCTAGGAAAACTCCTCTACCTCTGTTCTAATGCTATGTAGAAGTCTTCCAGAACCTCCACTTGGAAGATGTGATGTGACAGTCAAAACATCTAACAACTGAAGAGAAAGGAAACTCCAACACCATGTGGATTTAGTTACAATCAGAAATATGGGCCTTATGAATCAGGGCTTCCTCCCAAGTGTTGAGCTTGCTTACAATTTTGAAGTACTTGCGCATTTTCGTTCAATGCTACTTGATACTAGCCTGATGCATCAGCCGCTTACTTCATTACATTTCATATAGCGTCTGAACACGAGCTGTAGAGATTCGTTTGCTTCCAGGAGGCGGTTGCTTCCGTTTGCTTCGACTAATCGCTGCTGCTTGGCGTGACGTATGCTATGCGCCGGAAGCCTTTTAGCATTGTAGTCTTTTTGAGCATATTGAAAACATGTGTAGATGTAAAACATGTTTAATATCCTGAATAGTTTCAAGCACAGAGCGTATAGCTTCGCCGACATCCATCTCGTCAACTGTTTACCGCAGCTTGGGAACTACACCGGTATTTCAGTTTGGGCGCTTCAGTTCGACGTCATCGCCCGTCATCGCCCGTCATCGCCACATCTGCTCGCTGATTGGTCCGTCCGCTCTGGCGGACGGAGCAAACCGAAACGCATTGCTAGTTCCCTGACTATATGGTTGAGGCAAATTAAATTTGCCGGAACCAGTAGGCGGCGCTAGCCTGGCTAACTTGATACTTCTACTTCACTACAATTCAGAGGGAAATGTCATTTAATAACTTAAGTTGCAGGACATTACATGATGAACTTCTTGCACCCAAAGGGACCTTCCACATACTTTACTACCCAAGATATTGTAATCCACTCTTGATCACATGACTTTGCACGACACATTTCTGCCGACTTGGGAGTCCTTATTACGTACTTTTATTTAAGTGTACTGTTTGCCAGTTATGTAACGAAAAACAAATGGTTAAACTTGCATTCTTCTAATAGCCAGCAAGGGGTTGACAAAAGTAGTCAGATGGTGTTGAAGTCTTTGAGAAAATGACCCTACTTCTCATTTGATGACGATATAGCATACCTGCTTTAGAGGGTGTCTCCCTTTTGATTGACAAGTCGTTGCCATGGCATTGACTGGGCTTGGTGTTGTCCTTGATTTCATCTTAGAATTGTATCCCTTTCATGATGATTTTACAGTTCACGGAAGTTAATTGTAACATTCCAGTCGCCCTAAATGTCTTATTCAGCTTTCGGTCATACCCAAACAAACAAGATGGCGACAGCCAAAAGGAGGAAGTCACAAAACCACAGTCCACCGACGTCACCGTGACTACGTTCACTTCTTATAAGGACTATAGATGCAATACGGTCAGCAGACGAGCTGTTTTGTGCAAACAAATTCCTCAAGGCTGACATCAAACGTCCGACCACATGTCGGCCCCGTCCTTGTGAGGAAGTGGAAATCCCCCTCCTCCCTCCATCCCTCCTAAATTAGTTTGTGGTTAGCATCTATTTTTTTTCCTCCCCTCCTCATTTTAATCCACAAGGAACTCTGCCGATGAAAGCAGAGTAATGTCGCTAATGTGCGCGATAGTCACAGCCACATAAACCCACCACAATAAATTAAAGACCACAGGCGTTCATCTTGGCCTCATGTGACCAAACCCCCCGGCTTGAAAACAGACATACAGTCACACAGTCACACATTGTCCTCCAACGCCCTCCAAACCAGAAGCAGCGAGGAGGCAGGCGCCCGCGTTCCCCCCGCGCCAGACCTATCTGGCTGTGGAGATAAAAAAAAAAAAAACATACAGTAAACACAACGTTTGACTCATCCAGGAGACAAGACTTGGTAGCCGGATGACGAGGGGGGAACCTCAGTGCTCCGCTGCGCTGGAGGATATTCTCAGAGCGACCTGTAGTTTATGCAACCAGCGTTTAAATTGCTCGAGAACTGAGTGAGGTGTGGCGAAAAAAAAAAACTCTCGAGCCGTACTGTGTGAATCTGCTCCTCATATGTGGTCTTGCTTTAATGTGAATCCGACGTGTGTGACATGAAGACATATGATTTGAATAAGTCGGAACTCTTCAGACGTGCACCGTGTATATGTTCATGTTCAGCTTAAACACATGCTTTTCCTGCACACACACACTCCTCTTTCTCTCACACACACACACCCGCACACACACGGCACCCATAAAATTCAGATGTCTCCACACTCCATCCTTTGTGGGACCTTATTGTCCTGGTTATTACCCCCAGTATTGTTACAGAGAATTGGTATGCTTATCAAGGCCTGTAGTCTAAAGTTGATACGACACTGGCCTGGCAGCTTCATTAAGATTGATATCCTGCCGCCGCACAGCCAGATGAGCTGATCTAGGACATGGGAGTGAGCAGCCAAGCAGAGTTAGAGAGAAAGAGAGAGTTGGAGAAAGACAGAAAGAATGAGAGTGGGAAAAGAGAAAGATATCGCAAAGTCCACCTCCCAAGTAGCTCAATTGCCATCTATTGAGCCACTTGAGCTCAGGAGAGGGGACCAGGCATGCATACCTCTCTTTTAAGGGGACACTCCCCCTGTAACCTCACCCTGCCAGTCATAAATTACCTTCCCCGGGCTCAGTCCTTTCACAGTGGATGCACAGAAGGCCCCTATAGCCTCTCTATGAGCAATTAAGGCCTCAATAGGATAGTATCAAACCATCCTGACCTCATCCAACCTCTCCTGTCATTGTCACCTCCTAAAAGCTCCACTTTGTCCCCAGAGTGCCACCGCTCTCAGTGTGTATGGTGCCGGCAGAGTATATTCTACTGGACTACCCCGGTTTCAAACTTTTACCCTGAGCAATATAAACAAGGTCAAAGGTCAAACCGGACTTAAAGTTTTCCTTTCCGTCATGTTTTCTGAGCAGCGTTTTACAGCTGGTTGAATACATGCTAGCTCACCCTGAATGTGCCGAGCTCACGTGTCATTTCAGCAGCCGTGTGACAACGCTGCTGTCTCATTGAACAGATTATTTTCATTCCAGCTGATGGCCTTTTTTCGAGCCATCCGATCATCTGGGCCACATTCACTCTGTGTAGCCAACTGGAATGAAACTTCTCCTTTATGAGAAATCCCAAGTGCTAAATTCGGCCCCGTGTAGGTCAGGGAAGATCGCAGTGTGTGTACATTAACCGAGCAAACTGGCGTGTCTAATTTGCTGCGGTGGACAAAACAAAGGCTTCCATTGATATCTCCATATCGAGTCAACCCTGGATTCAGCGGATAGCCCTGGTTTCCACTGGCCAGACCTAATGATTTATTGCACTGCTGGCTAGCCTGCACGCTATCTGATTGGCAGGGCTGGGGGCCCATTAAAAGGCATATATTTTTAATCACTGTTTACCATGTCAATAGCAATGCTAATCACTTCCAAAGGTGTGTTAATATTCCAGTGCTGGGTGAGGACTCAAACAGAAATGATCCTTCTGGAGCATTTTTTTTGTTTTTGTAATCTCAATAAAAAATGACGTCGAGCCAAACATTACTTCTAAAGCATTCCTTTCACCTTTAAGGACCTTCATTAAAAGGAAGGAGCCCACGAATGTGAGTAAACATCTGTTATTGAAAGACATAATGTCAAACCGAATGTGCGCCCTTCTCGTCGCCGTGACTCTGCGTGTCAGGTTTAAATAGGCTTTCACGAAATGATAAGACCAAAAGGCCGGGTTTGAATTGAAATTCTTTCATTAAGATAATCATTCGCGGACGCTTGTTTCAAGCTAACGATGACATCGTAATGGCGTGATCCTTTACTGTCGGCCGTATCAACGCGACGTTATGACCAAAACGGAAATTTTATGGGTTTTTTTGCTACCATTTGCACTCACGCTGTTTTTGTCTTCTCCTTTTTTTACGACGCCACATTTCTCCCAGCGCGTCAAAGACAACGGGATGACGTGACAGAGGGTTTAATGTGCGTGCGGTGAAATGTCAAGCTCCATCAAGCCCACTGGCCAGCGTGGTGCACACAGAGTAGTATTATGGAAGTGGGGCAAGTTGCAGCAGGCCCCTCTGATGGCCCATAGAGTGCTCCCTATATGCACAGAGTCATTGGGCAGATGTGACCTCGCCAGCACACAGAGGCTCTTTGTGTCCGAGGGATTTAGAGTCCCCTGGGCCTCCTGACTCTAAACATTAACAGACCTACTGCAGGAGGGGAGAGAGAGAGAGAGACCCTTACTCTGCTGACATGCAACATTAACCGGGGCCCACTTTCTCTTTCTCCATATATACAATATCAGGAAGGGCCTTATATGTACAAAATGCATGCAAAAGGCTGCATGTGGTGATGCAGGAGCAAGGTCGCAGCTCAGACGCACACTAATGAGGTGAAGCGGAGTACTTAGTGAAAATATAGCTGTTATTGGACCGAGGACATGCATTTATGTGGCTCTTCGCAATTGTTTACATGCAATAAAGGCAAGGTCCCAAAGCACTCCACTTAGAGAAGTCCAGTGTCCATTCCATTCGTTTTTTTATGCCGGGACGTGAGCAGAGGTCAGCCCCCTTAACACAATTCCACTCATCTCCCATGATGCGACCGCTGTCTTGTTACTGGGACGCGTTTGCGAGGCGCCATGCGCTCGCCACCCTGTTTTTTAAAAGGAACGTTTTAAATAAAAGGACCTAATTATCTGTCAGGGATTGATGTCACGGGCCCCACGTACATGAACTTATCTGGATTGTGGGCGCTTTCGTCCCCTCCTCTGTAATAGCATGATTATTCACCACTGTAGTTAAAGCCGCCTTGTGATTCACTGATATTCTCTTCATTTTTGCTAATAATAATAATGATACAGCATTTGCATAAAGGAAATGAAACAGGTTACATTTGCATATATTAAACATTTATGTGTATGCATATAATATGTTTGCTCATTTCAGGAAACTAGGCAAGATAATAGTACGACGAAGACAGGAAATAGAAGGAGCACAAATCCACAGTAAATATTGGCCTTCGTTATCTGCTCTCCCCTCAGACAGGAGGCTGTATCATTTTTCAGCAAAGAGCCCCCTGTTCTTGAGGACTAGGCCAGGCCTTGCTTTATTAAATTATCTCCCTTGCTTCGCAAATACAATTTCCTGCATAAATCACTCAAATGATCCTTCAGACTGTCAGGTCCAAGAGAGTGTTTTCTATCCTATCTGCCTCCGACCAGGTTATGCAAATCCCCACCACAGTGTGTTCGATATCTATTGAGATGCTCCAATTGTCTGCGTTTGGCCCTAAATCCTTAGCTTGTCCCCATATTATTCTCCTGCCCTTGATAAAAGTGACACTAAGCATCAAGCCATCACCAAGTCGGTAATCCATTACCAAAAAAAAAAGAGCATTGCCAATTTAACTAAGCCAGAAACACTGACCCCGCAACCTTGACCTTGTAAACATTACAATAGGGGGGGAGGCCACAGTTTGTGCATTGGAGATCTGCTCGGTGGAGCATTGGGGAGGGCTTATTAAGGCCCCTAAGCTGGGGCTGAATTCAATCACATTGGGACGGAGCCGAACAGAGAAATCTTTACTCGGGGTCAGCTTGGTTTAAGACCCTGGTACGGAAATACATAACTGGACTGGTTGGCCAAATAGAAGTCTGAAGCCTCTCCTCCCTGCAGCTAGCTCGCTGGCAGTCTAATTCCGAAGGATAAACATCTGTAATGCATTGGCTCAAATGGGAGCAAGCTTAGAGTGACTCGGGCTTGATCCCTGACAGCTGTTTGGGGAGCAGCTCTGGCCTGACTGCACAGGGGGTCTCGGTGGATGCCCTGAAAGGGGACCTCCAAAAATCTAAAGGGACAAAGGAATCTCCCGAACAA
Organism: Chelidonichthys spinosus; assembly: GCA_029853015.1. NCBI lineage: Eukaryota > Metazoa > Chordata > Actinopteri > Perciformes > Triglidae > Chelidonichthys > Chelidonichthys spinosus. The sequence continues at coordinate 9,783,249 of CM056833.1, read as the reverse complement.
TGTTCTCGCCGATACAATGGTGGTGCACAGGGAGGAAGGGGGCAAAGGAGCACTGCCTATTCTGGGGGCATGAATGACCAGCGCATTCCTCTCCAGTCGCCGAGCAGTGAGCGCAGTGACCAAGAGTGACAAGTCTTTACACCGCTTTGTTGACACTCTGTGTGCTTGACCAATACATTCTTTCTGTTCTCTCACTCGCCCTCCCATCCCTCACTCTGTCCCTCTTGCTGCTTCCTTCCTCCAATTTCTGCAACTCCTATTGGTTTTATGTCGTTTCTGCGCCAGTAGACTCGGGTCCACGCGGCTTTGTCAGCCTTGTTACATATTACTCATATTCAGAATAAAACCCCGGCGCCGCACATGCACATAAATACACACCGGGGTCAGGTCACTCCGAGGCATCGCTGACACACATTTGGAGCACATGTTTGTTCTCCATACAGGCCACACATCAGCCCTTTGACAAGTGAAATGGGAAAATATAACATATGGGATGGTATCACGGGTTCATGTGGAGGACAGAGAATTACAGGCTTCCGTCCGCTCTCATATACCCTCTCTGTCTCTCTCTCTTCCTCATAGACACACACACAGAGGAAAGATCCCTGGACTGGTTCCCCAAATCCCCAAAACTATCAATCTAATGCCAAAGGTCAATCCCTGATTAAATTCAAAGTTGTGATAAAGTTGGACGTTTGCACTGTACTTGCAAGGAATCCATTCGAGAATCAACTGGGAGATATGAAGCGAGGGCCATAGAACAGCTGGAGATCCAGTGAATGTGTCCCCTTTACGTCCGTGGCACTGACTGGGAAAGAAATTAAAGTTATATCCATCTGATTAAAACTCGAGTGCCTTTCCTCGGGTAAGAGGCCCGTAGGTGTTCTCGTCTACAAGCCTGTGATTTCAAGAGGGAAGAGAGTGACACGGGGAAAACAAAGTTGCACAGTTCACAGCGATGCCGCTTGCACCGCGTGACTAGCTCATACCCCCTTAATTGACTGGGTGAGGCCCGTGTTAAGTCCCACAGAGCGTCGGCATCAGCAGATCCGCACCTGTGACAGCAGCGCGGGAAATGACGGGGCTCATTAAAAACTTGATTCAGATCTTCCGCAGGAACCCTGTTGAGTCACTTTAAAGCAACGCGCTCGTCGGAGTGATAGGTGGCAAATACAGTAGCGGGGGGAAATTGGACTTGAAACGGAATGTCTGTCTCTCCATTTTTTAAAGCCTTCCTCTTAATAACCTGTTTTTCTTTGTACTCTCAAACAAAATGGCTTCTATGGTTGTACACGGGGGCCTTTGAAGGTGAGCCGTGACTGGCATACACGGATGTCTTCTTGTAGGGCCTTAATTTGATGCCTGAGCACTGCTGAAACTCCCTTATGCGCTTGTTGTCTCCTTTTGAAAAGAGTAGACTTTCGCTTGAGTTAAAGTAAACCGCATCAATTTTTCATGTACCTGTCCTCAAGACAGGCGCCGCGCCCTTCCAACTCCAAAAGGATGAATCGGATGAATCGGGCCCGCATCCCCTCAACTGGATCGTGCAACTGATGTCTGACCTTGTAACTCTGCCTCCCGGTGAGGGAAGCCACTCTGGAGGCGGGCTGAGGTGGTGTGAGGTAGTGCGGTGTACAAGCAGCGGAAATGAATTCAGTAGAGCTTATGACTCCTGTGATGAGAAATGTTCAGGTAAATTATGACACAAAGCATAATTCATGTGATAAAAAGAGGGAAATATTGCATAGATGGAACAGATTATTGGTTTGGAGGCGCATACCTCCAGGCTATGAATATCTGAACTACCTAGTCTAAGAGATAATAAGCACCATCTTAATGGTTTATGAATCTCATTTGATTTATGGTTATTAACCAAAGGAGAATTATAGTGGTGCTGTATTGATGGACGGGGGGGTATTTCAGGATAGAGCACGTGTGTGATTGAAATGGTATGACCTGCCAGCTTATGGGCGGACATGGTAGGTAGCCATAGTTAGCTAGCGCTGATTGTACGACAGCCCCGACCCTGCAGAACTTCACACCTTAAGTTATATTCCTGACAATCGTTCCAGTGCTTAAAAAAAAATATGGAAAAAATAACTTTCCCCAACTGATAAGTAGCTTCGAGCCCCTCATCTTTTTTTTTTCATGTTAGCAATGCCAGCAGTGGAAGTAAAAGAGGAGGGAGAGAGAAAAAAAAAAGAGAAGGTTTTATCCAGGGGACCGACACCATTCCCATCCCGCACACGCCTCCAAGCTAGCACATCCCCCTGTCGATCCAGCTCCCAAAAAAAGAAAAAGAGAAAAAAAAAGAGCATCAATAAAAGAACTGTGGTGCAGATTGGAGAAGGCATGAGCAGATTTGCAATGGGATTTCAGCAGAAGGCACAAGGAGCAGAAATCTTTTGCATTTGTCTGCCGTTCAAATGGGTCTGATGAGCCTCAAGCTGCAGGCTCTGCTTGTCATAGAGGTCCTGATCTCTTGTGAGAATTGATTTCCATCATTTGGGGGGGAGCAGTACAGACTGAGGGTATATTCCAGCCTGGGAGAGCAAGATAAGGGCCAAATGAACTGAGACCAACTTACTGTGCAAAAAAAAAAAAAAGCCCCAAAAAAGCCATTGAGGAGGAGGAGTGAGTGGGGAAAAAAACAAACAAAAACCTGTTAAGTTGTCTCCCAGTCCATTCTCAAATGTTAGATTAGTTCTCAAAGAGCAGGAACCCCTGTCCTGTTGTGACGTTCTCTCTCTGCCAAGCATTTCATCTGATTATGAGTACTTTGCAATCTGCGACAGCATGATTGATGCTCCACTTTCATGAGGGGAATTTTAACAGCACCTCTTCAGCGCTCAATGCGCACCCAATTATGCGTCTGAGCTGGTAACCTTGAATTTATGTCACCATGGCAACAAAACCCCCGGTCATGCATTATGGATTATCATTGAAATTCTACACCCCTACCTAACATAATGAGAGCCCAGGACTTAATCAAATCAGCCCATTCTGTGTGACACAAAGTGAAGAAGGAGCTCTCATTGTATTGGGGTTGAGGCTGGGAGAAGCCAGCCAAGCAGGCAGGCAAGCAGGCAGGCAGGCAAGCAGGCAGGCGGGCGGGCGGGCTGGCGGGCGGGCTGATGGCAGACTGGGCTGTGACGGCCCCAGCAGCTGCAGGGCTAGCAGCCTGATAGATGGCTCCCATATACATCAGTGAACATATAGACAGATGGCCCTCAATGCCTGGAATTTCCAACCCAGGAAGCAGCTGTTCAGCCTAACCTCTGCTGTCCGTCTCACCTTGTTGTCATGGAACATTGAGCAGAGAAGGAGAATGTGGATGGTGACATGGTGCGGAGTGCGGTGGAACACCACGGAGCGTCCGCGGTCGAGACAGGGGAAGGGCCTCGAGTCGGGGCAGAGGCAGGGCTCGCTGAATTTACATTAGGTGGCACTTTCTCACTCGAGACCCCGCCTCCTTTTTTCCTCCATAGATTTTTTTTTTTAAGTGGAGCCAGAGGATCTGGGATCTGGGTGGCACTTCAGGCTTGCTTTCTCACTCATGACTACATACACAGAGGTGGAAGCCCAAAATGATTTAATCCTCCTCCTCCTCTCTCTCTCTGATGGATGACATAATTGTTGTAAATCACTACACTGTATTAATGCAATCTATTTTTCATCTCCTCCTCCACCACTGCAGCCCCATCCTGAGCTGTTACAAAAAATATTGATTGCTCTTGTGTATTTCTCTCATTGTATGTAAGCATTTTTATTAGCTAACAGGCGCGGAGAGGAAACCAGTATTGCTCCCCGTTCTCACACTAGTTATAAAAAACTTTTAATAGCTCAGCAGTTTTTCTGTTCCTCTCCCAGTCTATTTCCCTGCATCAACCCTGCACACCACTGGGAAGCCATGGGGACTTCAGCAAGGGAATACTAGGAATAGAATACAGCAAATGCAAAAATAGGCTCTTCTCAAAGCAACACGTACGAAATTGTAGATGCCCAGGTCTGTGGGATCCTGAAACAGGAACTTCTTTTGTGAAATCGCTTTAGTCATCTTTCATCCGAACAATCGACAAACATTCTAGATGTTGAAATGTGTGAAAAAAAGAAACAGAAATGCATTATGACCCAGAAATGTAGATGTAGTGGATGGTTAACCAAAGCACATTTAGGCAAATAATTAGCCACATTTCTTTAAACCCAAATGTAACTATAGCAATACTGTTTTAACCTCCCAAGAGATGCTAAAGAAGGAAGTCTGCGAGGAAGTAAGAAGAAAAAACAACAACTTATCAGCTTAAAAAATTGCAAACACATGATTCACATTGACTTTGCAAGGATTTATTCTTTTGGCCACAGCCTTATGTCATAGAGAGGAGCATCCTACTAAACGGTTCATTTGCATAACTTTTCATAGGCTCTTTTCCAAAGCAATCATGACAGTTTTTTGGGATGCTCTCACTGGGATAAAAGAGGGGGGGGGGGGGGCATGAGGCTTGGATGTTTATTGAATCTATAACAGCCCCTTTTTGGAAGCAAAACAAAGTCTACTGCGAGCACTCAGGCATATCAAATTTATTCTGAGCACAGCAGTGAAAAGGGACAGTCTATCAGCATCAGAATACTAATATCCAATATTCGGTGAAGGGGAAAACGGAAACAAAAGAACAAAGTATTTTTTGAAGTAATAGAAAAAGTTTATGTAAAACAAATGGGAATTGGGTAATTCATCCACACCCCGGGTCCTCAGCAGCTGTCTTCTATACATCTGCATATTTCCAATAAACATAACAGGGTAATAAATGTTATTTCCTCTGAAGTGAGCGCATCACAAGTGGAGGTGTCATCTAAAATGTATTTGTGATGTGCTTGATGAAGCCTGCTCATCCCTCTGTAATGACACCCCAGCCTCTCTCATGTGTTATGCATCACATCTTGTTACCGTCTTCCTCTGAGCATGGCTGTCATCGTGTGTCTTCTTAGGCCCCTCCGGAAGCACCGCATCAGCTAAGGGATACATGGCGCCTGGAGGTGGGAGGGGGAGCAGGGGGAGCAGCATTATTAGATGCCACTTCAACTTCTCAAACTCCAGAAGGTGTCATTCTCATCTATATTTGCTGAGGCCACCCTTTCCCCCCTCTCCTGCCAGACGGATTCATTACAGAGCAGAAAGCAGACAGTGGAATAAGTGAAGGAGTAGGTGTGAGCGCGGTTTGTGCGAGTCCATTCTCACGATGCATTATTGATGCCGTATTTGTTTTTGTTATTAGAACACCCCTCCTGCATTACGCGTATAAAGTTGACGGAGAGTATTGTTTATAAGTATGAGAATATTTTGGCCTCGACTTGAACAATTTGCACGAGGGTCTTACACATCCTCCAGCAGCCTCATGATCGTGACTACAACGACAATGAGATGAGAATATGTAACAATAAGATGCCCACTGTACGTGTTGCATTCAAATCACAGGCTGAAGGGAACCAGGTCAACTCGAGATGGATCACGCGAGGCAAATAAATAATCTAATAAATGATGCTTCTTAAGTTGCGCATGCATAATTGAAGTAAAAGAAAAACACTACTGTGAATTGGTCTCCCGTAATGGAGGGAAGCGTTTATGACACAAATGCCCGCGGACAGCCTCGTACCGTGAATTCTACAGAGGATTCCTGTTGTGTGTATCAATGCAGATGTGCCATCGAGACGCAGGAAAGCGCATGCATCAACGGAAAGTTACTTCTGCTCATCTTCTTCATTAATCATCGGGAGGACGACTGGATCTATATGTGAAAGGACTGTTGCAAACTAATGACTTTGCCTCCCTTTGTAACCTTCCACTGACAGCTATACTATTGGGTTACAAGGAGAGTCACACTAGTGCAGTCCCCGCTGCCTCATTTGCATAGAATTAATGATGCATGCATATGCAGATGAGCATTTTAAACAATGTTGATTACTGCCTATGTATTCATAGGCCAACAGTCACACATGTCTGACATGCCATTTCTGCATGTAATTTGCACCACAGTAAAGGGCAACTGGTACCGTCTCTCACGTAGGCTCATCATGGCTGCAGGCGGCGGCGATAACCGCTTTATCTGTGTTGCGGCTGATGTTTATTTAGTGGGTCTGGACCCCTCGTCTGAGATGTGGCCATATCTTTGGTCGCGTCAGAACACCAGAAATAGCTGGGCCTCAAATGAATGAATGGCTATGTTAAGAAACATTTGACAGGCTCCACGTACATATTAAACGTAATGCTTTACCAGTATCTGCTGCTACATTGGTGTCTCACACACTGCTTTTTTTTAAATCTGCAATTTTATTTGTTTGTTGAGGCGATGAGTCAGGATCTTATTTTAGACCTCAGATGTTCTCAACCCTCCCACCCTGTGGATACATCATAACATGCTTTCATCCGGCTCCTGGCCTGCTGAGGCCCACAGAGGCCTCTGGAAGCCATCCAGACCAGCCCCTCTCATTTGGTTAAGGGCTCTTCAGTTGTACAGTAGGCCAAGAGCACTGAGAGCCTCTGCACACTCCCCCACTCCCCCCTTCCTCTCCTCCGCCCTCCTCTCCCCCTCGGGTCAGCCCTGTGCTGGGACTGTTGCATTTCTAATATCTGCATGTCGTGCTATGACTTACCGCTGCCCTAAAGCAACATTCAAGTGTCAGGATTATCTCTAAAAGTGATGAGACACGGAGGAAACTACTTCTATGAATAAAGAGGCAGATGGTGACAATTAGCCACCGAATTTTCTCGGTGTTGACATCTAAAACAATACAACCGAGTCTGAAAACGGGCGCTTCCACATTAGCATTAAGCTATAAAGGATTGGCAGTAACATTTATTATGGGACAGAATTTGCACTTTTGTAGTCTTATTTTCCCTTTACAATCAGGGTCACAACCCCTTCTTTTACAAGGTTCCAGTTCAACACATATTACACTTTATTGTGTCAATATTTACGATCCGGTTGTAACCTACATTCACATTATATCTGCGCTTTGTCACAATTTGCATTTATGGACTTAAAGGAAATGGCTTATTTCACAGCTAGACGTCCTTATAAGGGGGGCTTGAGTATTTTTAGAATCCATTGGATCTCTAGGTTTTGCATACAAGACATTTCGTGTATAGGCTGACACATATAAAAACAGTATTAAAATCAATACACTAATGTATTTTTCTCTTCTACTTAAAAAATAAATCTTATTCCTGTAGACTGACACAAAATGGTAATGAATGCTCAGGGGATGTTTACCCCATTTAGATTTCATAGAACTTTGTGTCTGCATTGATTAATGTGTGCCTAACCTATGTTTTCATTATAAGAGGAGAGGTGGTGTGTGTGCGTGTGTGTGAGAGAGCGAGCGCCTGTTTTGGTGCTGGATGGGGGCTATATTTTGGGGTGGTATGATTGAAACCCCCATGCCTCCGTGTGGAGGTAATGAACCTGAAGACAAGCAGCGGCTAGCCTGAAATTTCATGCATTGGGAGTGTCAGGGCATACATAAGGCTGGCTTGGTCATTTGTTATCGTTAATCTTTACATTTATGGCTGCAAATATGTTATTAGGAGGCGTGTCCTGAGTTTTCCCACTTTGATTGGACTGTGCTCTATGACATATTGATCTTTTGCGCTGGAGAGAGAACGGGTCGAGGGGCCAAAGTGACCGAGACCTTGACTTTGGACATCTCCAAAGGCATGACCATGAATGTGGCTCATATTCAGCATCCCGTGGTTATTTCCCTTTGCGGGGGGGATGGATCAAGGGCACGTAAAGCCCATCACGTTTAGACCCGCCACGAGCTGGCTGGCTGAGTAAGTGACAGCATACATGGAAACCAAGATGAGGTCCGGCAATGACCAACAGCCTCCTCCGGATTGCATTCCGGGAAATCCTATCCATCTTCATTCAAGCATTTCAGTGCTCAGTGAAATGGTATGGGAGGGCGGTGATTCAGATTGGTTCTATGCGTCGCTGTGTGTGTCCGTGTGTGTGTGTGTGTGTACGCATAAGTCATATCCGAAGTCGCTGTGACTTCCCCAGCCAGGCGGCTCTATTTTGGATAGCTCTTAACATGCATTCTCACACCCCTCCGCCGGCTGCTGAATTGAGCCCTAATAAACCGACATGATTCCTGTATTAATCATCCATGGAAATTTTTTTATAGGTGAGCTGCGACTTGGCAGGGAGGGCGGGGGACGCAGGTCAAAGCCAGCAGCATTATCCCACACACAGCTCATGTCTGCTGCCATCCACGAGCGACAGGGCCCCGGATCTCAATCAATTATATAGCAGTCTGAAGCTCTAACAGCACTTGCTATTTGCTAGTTCAAGCAGCAAATCCCAAGGTAAAACCAACAGCGACCTATCACATGCAAAAAAAAAAAAAATGCGAGGGTTAGTTTATTAATGAACCACGTCGCGCTCGCCTATTTATGCGGCGGCATCGCTCGCCACCGTATCCGTCTTTGTAAGTCAGAAAACAATATGCCATTAGTCATGAAAATTCGGCGGATGGAAAATGTCCAATTCATGCAAAAAAAAAAAAAAAAAAAAAAGATTCCACATATACATGCACGGATACATTCGGGGGCAATGTTGTGGAACTCACTGATCAGTGTCTGATGAAGGTAACATTCCTCTCTGTCGGCAGGCAGACTAATGTGAAGGGGAAAGCCATTTGGCACACTGCACTGGTGACATTTGTGAAGATTTAGTGATTTGTGGAGGAATACAATTGCAATAGAATGTGTGTGAATCAGCATTATTCTGCGAGGTGATGTCATGCTAAACTGCTCCTGGGCTCCCGAGCAGAATGTGCCTGGTAATTGTGGAATGTCTTTAATCCGAGGTCCTGAAATGCTTTGCAACTCGGCGGATCGCTAACAGATGCTTTCCTTCGTTTGAGATGGGGCCCTCGCTGAATGTTGGGATTTTATTCCCCTGCAGTCATTTCGGTGATTCACGTTTGTTCATGTGTCCCAAAGCTACAAATGGATGAGATGAAAGAAGAAAAAAACACCAAAAATAGTCAAATAATAAACCACAGCACAGTAAAAAAAAAATAAGTTTGAATAATTAGATTTCAAACCGGATAGAAACACAGTGTGTAGCGGTGCATGTGATGAGCAAAGTGCTTTCCAGCTCCAGTGTGTGCGAGTTGACAGCGTACTTAGCCAATTTAAAATGAGGATTAAGCTAGGTGTTGACCCGGCCACCGAGGGACTATAATCCCAATCGCAACTACAAGCCATACTTTATGCTAATAACGGCACATTTTATTAATTTGCTATTAAAAAGTGGCGATGTGTATGCGTATATATAAATAAATTATCGCGCTTAAATGTCATCAAGATTAATGGAAAGGCCGATAGACATCGTGTTTATGGAAATTTTGCAATATCACTCTTTGTAAACTGTGGTCCCGGCTAATGGATTTTATGCACCTTTATGGCAGAAAGCCTTGGCACCTAGAGAATAGAGATCAGGTGGAAACGCGGGGGTCATTATGCATCTGGACGCCCAACCTTCGTCTCTCCTTAGCCCAGTGCCCAGCTTCAGGCTGTAAATTAGAAAGGACAAGTTGTGAAGCGGCGATCACTGTTTATTGCTCTGTTTAAATTCACCCTCCATTCCCAGCGACATATAACAGGGTGTAGCTTCAAAAAAAAAAAAAAAAAAAGAAAGAAGAAGGCAGCATTTAATATAAATGATCTGGTGTTGATTGTGATGGATATACTATGCAGAGACACCTTGCCTTCAAGGGCATCGAGGGATAAGCTATCATTTTCTTCCTCTTACGCATGAAGGGAAGAATGACAGAGGGTCCAATGTCATCACGGCGTCTACACTAACACACCACAATTCACAGAACCGGCCTGATATGCAACGATGGATCGCTTTTACAGGCCGCCCCGACTGTTCTGGATACTTTGCACGGTTTTCAATGTGTGTCGAAATCACTGCCCGTTAGCTTTTCAGCATGTACCAGAATTAAATTAACATTTCACCCACTAAAAAAAAAAAAAAAAAAAAAACAGGTCACTGTCGGTGAGTGTGTGACCTTCTGTCACATGTTTTTGCTGAAGCTACTGCTAAGTTTTAGTCTCGGTGGTGTTTTACCTCCTCTCACCTTTGCTGATATTTCAATAAAGAGAGCCAAAGTGACCCAGCTTTATAAACCATGTGCTCAGCATAATAAGCCTATGTTACGATTAATGAGATACCCAGGGCATTATTTGTTATCTTATATATCTTATTGATTGCATTGTCTTTCATCTTTGCAGACCCTCACACACTCTCTCTCTCTCTCTCCCCTGACTCTCTCCACCAACTCTCTCTCTCTCTCCACCCTCTGGCAGTCTGTTTTGCTCGCCCAGTCTCGCTCACTCCGTCTCCCTCCCCTGAGCCCGCTTGTTCTTGGTTATATAGGAGTTGTTGAAGGTTGAATAGTCATGGCATGCAAAGTGCAAGCTTGTATAACTACGCTTCCATTACCTGCAGCGTGTGCGCGCTAATAAGTCATCTTAAGTCAATGACCCGTATATATCAAGCTTCTTAAGAGGAGCGATCCAGGATCACTGCCCATGCAGGTCCCCTTAACCACCTTATTTATAACAGACTTCAAAGGCTCAACTGATTTTCCCGATCAGGTCTCCCACTTTGATATGTCTGGAAAAACCCAACCGGCTGCAGGGGGGGTTGAGCGTCTCACACACACCCACACACACTCACACAAGAATATACATGCACACACGTGCACACCCTCCGTACACATAGAGCCTCAAGTGTTGATTGACCTCGTCTCAGTTCCCGGGATATGAGAGCGACGCCTACAGGAAGTTGGGACGGCCACGTTCCTGTTTGATTGCATCCAGCGGCGGCGGCTGGCGGATTCCAAAATGCCGTTCATTTATTGAAGGGAAAAGTGCCGGCGTTCGATGGAAGCTCAGGGGATTGGAAGTGACACGCCATGAAGAGGAACTTGTCAAACAATTAAACAGTGTAAACAGCACAGATGAGTCACTGATGAATCTGTGCTGTCGGAAGCCATTTGGCGAGGTGAAGCCAAGTCGCCTGAAAGGTGCTTCTATCCGCCCGTCCTTCCGTCTGTGACAGTAGCTCACACTGACTCAGACACTTTAAAGGGCTCGCATACGCCACAGCTGGAAATGTGACGGGAAACGTGTGTTTTATGACTTCTTCAATTATGTGTACAAGTCGAGCTTAAATTGTTTATGCTGCCTTGGTGATCATCTTGGCTATTAAAGCCTGGGTATTTGGGAACATGCAATGTAAGCGCTACTACTAAAGGTATTAAACCTTGACACCATTATGCACTTATGCAATGTGGAGAATGATGACACTAAAAAAACAGAAATAGGTACGGGGGAAGCTATGAGCAGGTAGGAGTTCTTGGAAAAAAACCGAGAAAAAGGTATTGTTCATTCCGCGGCAGCAATGAATATTAATGCTGAGCTTTCTTTGTGAGTGCCTGCATCACCGTTTGTGGTGTTTATGATAAACGAGCGCTCCTTCCCTCCGTGTCAGGGTCCCTTGACCGACAAATAGCGGGCTAATGACAATAGCCACAACATATGGTAATAGACCCTCACGATGCTCTGATACCGGTGACACCTAGAACCGGCGGGGCTGCTATTCACGTGAACTATACGGCCATCTTCACATTTAGTGTCTGCCGTGTATCGTTTAGGATGATTGAGTGTCTGATTAGCATTATGTTTGCTGCTGGATTATTCACCGAGGGCCCCATTGTGGCTCGTTGAATGGGAACGTTTCAATACACAAAAACGAGTCTGAGTCCGTTTGAAAGGACATTCTGTATAAGCTTTGGATGTTTAAGGCATTTAGTCAAAGTGATTAGATAGCGTGTTGTGACTTTTTACAGAACCAGTCTCATGTTTTTATGGAAAATCAGTTAAAAAAAGCCACATTTTGACTATTATGGCGTGCACCTGGGTTTTCCTGCGATAGGACATCTCCCCGAGTGAATTAAGATCATGTTGCCCATACAGTGTATCGCTCAAACCTCGGGATTAACTTTCTAATCTTTATTTTAATTCTACTTCAAACACCCTGCGATAGACACACACACACACGCCTCCCGAAAAACTCTCATCTGCAGCCCATCTCCCAGTGGGCAGTGACCAGAATCCTGAATCCCCTCTTAGCTGTGTGCGAAATGTAGAATAACCTCTCACTCTCCCCTGTGCTAATCCAGGAGCGTCCATCCCCACAGCACTGGCCTGTGACAGATACAAAGTTACAAAGCTGCTAATCTCGGCGCCCCTGTAGCCCGGGGGTCAGTGGGGAGCTCCTCTGCCTAAGCAGGGCCATCCTGGGAGGCCGAGGCAGCAGATAGCTGGGCCTCAGCCCTCAGCGGCAACCCCTGCCTGTCGGATTAATGCACCTAGAGGGACGTGGTGTTTCTGATGGGCCGCAGGCTCACAGGATCACAGGCTCACAGGCTCACAACACACGGGACTCTAGTAGTTATTACAGGGGGGGAAAGCAGGAGACGTGTGCTACTGGCACATTTCACAGAGAGATAAAGACCAAAAAAAAAAACAACACGGCCAGACATACAATGAGTATGTTATGTTTACATGTCAAACTTGTAAGTGTGAATTCAGCTCGAGGGCAACGTGTAGAATAGTAGGCGAACTCATATTGTACATTAGCCGAGAGAAGCATGTTCCTGTCCCTTCCCCGAAGGATGCGGCAGTGCACTTATATGATAATGGAGAACTAATTCAATAATTAATGGTGATAACCATCAGCAGCAGCCCAAATCGATTCTTATCTTTGCCCGTGTTGAGCAATGCTACATTTTTAATGTTCTTGTCATTTTGATTAAGATCGTGTCGTTGCCTTTGTCCTCACTTATAATGAGTCAGAGCTTTGAAGCATCTGGCGTGTGCGTTTAATTAGACTTAGCCCACATATCACGTCCTTTACTCAAAGCTGTCATCTGTATTCTCGCCACGCAGAAACATGTGTGCTTCATGACATGTATAGAAAGAAAAAAATATGAATGTACATTAAATATATATGTGCGTGAAACTGTGCCATTGATCAACCAACACTCGGTTATGAGTTATGGAATTTTGTTTCATCATTAATTTGAGTTTATAAAAGTTAAATGTGTTTAAAACACAAAACATTATCAACAGAATGTGATTGTTGATGTTATGTGAAGAAGTTGATGTGTTGCAGAATGTCTACTGAAATGAGCATGCTAACCAGCTAGCCCCGGCCCATCCCGTCTTGCAATACCACCTTGTACCTTGAGAGGCGATAGTGAGTCACTGTGGAGTCCAGTCTGCCTCCAGTCTGCTATGAGAGGACGAGGAAGTAGATCTGCCCCTAGGGCTTGTCCATCACGTTGATGGTTCAGAATCTGATTTGATAGTTTGTTTACCGGATTTAATCGACGGTAGCAGGACTGAGACCAGTTGCTACAGCTGCTAACTGGAGCGTCCATCTCCAAAGGAACTCCCTCTCCTCCCGGCGGAGTAGTTTCCTGGTGGTGCGGAGGACAAGAAATATGAGTTCTCTTCTCATTTCTGCCACTTTGGATTCCGTCCAATAAACGAACTATGAAAATGTACACGGACCGTTACGGCCCCCGGGTTAGTGGCACAGTAAACACAGAGATGGCCGACATAAACTAAAAGGTCAGAGCCACACGTGAAGATGATAAGAAGCAATGGAGCAACTTGGAGTTTCACTTTTCACCTTTAAAGTAGCACAAGATCGAGTGGATGGTTGAAAATGAATTGTAAATTTAACTTTACCCTAACTTAGGTGATAGTACCTCGCTCCTTTAAACAACATACAGTTATCAGCCGTTTGGTCTTCGTCTAGATTCCTTTAGTCTATTGGTTTTGCTTTTTTAATGCTGAATGACTTATTTCCAAGAGACCTTTGATCACATCCCTGGTAAACACATGATGTAAAGTGGTGCTTTTAATCTAATGCTTTGTGGAGAAACTCGGGTTTGCACATCTGTCGATTGTATCAACTAATCGATTAATCAATGAAATCACACAAATTAGTCAACTCAGAATTTCTCTGGTTGAGAACAACCATACTACGCTTCAAACTCTGATGCATAAGAGGAACCGTGAGAGAGCGAGGTATAAAGTATGCACCAAAAAAAAAATGGGTTCTGCATAAATGCGATGTCATAATATTCATGAACCGTTCGTTAATGACCGTTTTTAATGACTGGAAAAATCAATGAACCATCAGAGGTATTAATTCCATTTTGTTGACCATTAAGATGAGGTTGCAGGTGAGACCTCTGAAGGTTAGTTCGGTATTTAGCCAGCTAATTCCCGTTTCCAATCATCAAGCATCTACATTATGAACCCACACACACACACGTACACACACACATGCACGCTAACACAACTGCACCTGTGCAGGCAACACAGCAGCGCCGGTATCCTGTGGTTGATTCACACCAAATGACTGGAACCCTGAGGGCTCAGGCAGCCATGATGAGGAGGGATTAGGAGTGGTGGGTTGTCAGCAGGATGCATTTGTGAGTGAGCATGTGTATGTGTGTGTGTGTGTGCGTGTGCGTGTGTGTGTGGAGAGAGAGAGAGAGAGAGAGAGAGAGAGAGAGAGAGAGAGAGAGAGAGATCACGCTGTTTCGGCATCACATGCTTGCTGAATCCGGTGGGTGGAGGCTTTTAAAGGCCTAAAGATGTCCTTGCACTTGAAATCCGGACATCTGCTCTGGAAGTGATGAGGTAGTAGAAAGAGATGCACAGGTCTCACATTGTTCGGCCAGAGAACGAAGCAATTTCTAGTCAGAAATTTGCCAAAAAAAGAAGAAAAAAAAAAAAAGGTAATTATTACCATTTACATATACTAGACAATACTACATCGTTGCTTTTGTACCACATCCATATTCAAATATCGGTTTCTCTTCAGTTAGATGATAGAACAGTCGGCTGTGGATAATGCTTTTCCGTGTCTCAATTGTAACCCTGTTTCATATTCATAAACTCTCCACATGACATTTTCCCACTCTCGTGTGATATCCTGTGTCCACACGGCACTCGTGTTTAGAGTGCCTTCTCATCCAAGCCCCAATTCAAAGCCTAAAATTATGGCCGAGTTAAATGTGCTGTTCCTAATGCACTGAAATAATGCTAAATTACAGATGGCTGGTTTTTATTTGTATGAATAAATTGGTGAGCTTAATGGTTTGTAAAACATGTTTTCTATGCGTAGTTTTGCAAACAGGGGGAAGGAGGACGCTCGAGTCTGTGTTACTCCATGAAACACAATTACCGCTAATTTAAGCAACATACAACAATTAAGTGAAGAATGGAAATAGAAAAAAATAGAGTTCCCTGCTGTGAGTTGGGGAAAATGATTTCATAAACAGTTATGACTTGATTTCTGTGCTGATCAGAAACCACTGAAGCATTCTGTATTTTTTTGTTTTTGGCGACAGAAGGCACGGGTGGCTCGCACCCAAATGAGCTGCAAGCGGAACACATTGTACCTGACCTATGAACAACGAAGCAGCTCCAAATCATAGCTATAAATAAAATGCATATTGTCCATTTGGGACGATGATAGTAAATGTGTACCATATCTGATCACTCTGTCTGAAAATGATATCTGCTCCTAACAGATGGGGGAAACACTGCCCACAATTAGGCAGCACATGGCCAAGATCTGTCCATTTCTGGAAAGTAGAGCTGACATATTTTCCAGTTATCTGCCAGTATCTGACATTAATCTGGCAATAGAAAAAAGCATTTGGCACGGTATCTTAGTGCCCGTAGTGGTGTGCGCTTCCTTTCTGCATCGTTGGATGATACTCTGTCTGGGACCGTATCTTCTGTTTTGCTTATTTTGGATTCAGAAAGACGTTCGGAAATGATTTTGATGTGAATGTGAAGACAACCTGTTGTCATAACAGTTTCCAAAAAAGCATCTGACGAACAGCTGTCGGCTGACTTGAGAATAAAAAAAAAAAAGGGGGCCAAAGTCGCAAGCACGAGAAGTTCTGCGCTCTCTGTTTCGCACTGAGCGCATTCACGAGGCCCATATTGGAATTGTCAATTATTTACATAAAGAATGATATGAGAATTATCTGTCAATTTATCAGCGTTACAATCCCTGACATGCTAGATGTGCTGCGTTGTCGACGGTGACAGTTGCGAACGCGGGGGATGGCTGGTGATCAAGATTGAGCAGAGCAATAATCAAACGCCATTGGACACAACACCTGCTAACGCTGCAGAGATCTCAATTGTTCCCCCAACATGAGAAAGCCTACTCTCTAATCAACGGAGCGGGGGCTAGTGTGGCGTTGGCGAGGGCCCGAGGTTGTGGCCCGCCAGTTGTTCTTGACGTGCCGCACGCAACACTCATCGCACGCCACGCAGCAGACGGGAGGGAGAAAAAAGGGGGAGTTTCAGGGCAAACGTGAGGAGTCTTTTATTTTTAGTTAATGATTGCACAAACAAGCCTCCGAGCTGTGCCCTCTGGTGGGTGTGGCTACCCCTGAGGCCGGGGCGCTGCTCTCTAATAAGCAACCTTTCACACAAAAAAAGCCCAATATTTGCTCAGCAACTGGAGGAGGAGGCAGACGAGCCGTTAGGGAGCAGGATATTGGTTGGCTATGACAACGCACATGAAGAACAACTGTGGGGGGGGGGGGGGGGGGGGGGGGGCGTGGAGCACTAAAGGAGGCGGAGGAAGGGGATGAAGTAGTGGTGAGTTGGGCAGGGGGCCTTTTCTGCCACATATAGCACTACAAGGAACAGATGGGGCCTGATAAATCCTGAAAGGGAGGCATTACCTGCCCAAGTCACCAAGCAGCCACAATTATCACAGGGCTCTGGGTTCATTGTCAATTAGAGTGGCAGTTAAAGCCAGGCAGCAGCTGTGGCAGATGGCTTGGATCCAGAGAGGCTGGGGGAGCCGGGACAGAGGCCAGCCCCCAGGCTCTCTCCATCTCCCCTCCTACTTTTCTCTCCATCTCACTGTCTATTTCACCAATAGATACAGCGAGGTCTGCTTTAGAGCAGGATCTACTTTTTTATTTGGTGTGTGTGTGTGTGTGTGTGTGTGTGTGTGTGTGTCAGAGAGAGAAAGTGAGGAGAAGTGTGTAGCGAGGACCAGAGACACTACTCATTAGAGGGATTGCAAGAAAACAGTGTTGTTTGACATGTTTTTTTTTTCCATGTACAGTGCCTGAAAATCTCATAACTACACAGCAGCATATTTTATGATGTAGTCAGCAAATTGCAGCGTTCATTATCTGAGCGAGCAATTAGTATTTTCTTCTTTTTACATTTTTGCGGTCATAGCGAATGTCTGACATTCCATGGCCACAATAAGGCATTTATGGAGGCTGAGATCATGATCAGTAATGAAGACGAGTTGTCACACGAGATGGAAGAATATACAGGCTGTGTCAACTTGAGCACTAATTCACTAAATACAGTCATATGCGGACGTGTTGTTTATTATAGTATTGTGCTTTTATGCTGCCAGAGAATCCTCGCTCAAACGGTGCTGGAGAATGAACAAAACCAAAATGTGCCTTCGTGGATTCGATTATGATTCTGAATCCCTTTATGACAGAAAGCAAGAGACTGTCTTTGGGCGTGAGTTAGGCTTTTTTTTTTCTCCTCCCCGTTACCCGTTTTCTGTGGTTGTGTGCCAACAGCGGGCTTGCCATCTTGGAGAAGTATATATGGGCGACTGAAGGGAAGCCTTTTGCTGAGTTTGTCCCTGTGATCTTCCAAGCCGTCTCCCCCCAGCCTCCCAGCCTGAGCCAAGGCTCACCAGCAGGCTTCACTTTCAGCAAGTACCACCATTCATCACCAGGCAGGGGTGCTGGAGGGGGGGGTTAGGGGGATACGGCAGGGGGCCAGTAACGGGGCAGTGTGTGCCCCTCACCCCTTCTCTTTTCTTCTCCACAGGCTGCTGAGAATATAGGCCTCCGCCACAGACAGCAGACACACTCCTCTCTTACACACTTTACAATGGAGCTCCAAATTTATTCAGGGGAGGAGAGACCCGCTCCCTTGCTCCTTCACCCTTGTCTCTTGCCCCCTCCTATTCTGCATTTTTTTTTCCCTTCTCTCTGTCGCCCCCTTCCCTTGACTCTCCTCCCTCATCCCGTTCCCCTCTCCCTCCCCTCAGCCTTTATGGTCCCTCTCGCCCTTTTCTCCCCACTGGGGCATCATTCCTCCTACTTTGTTCCACCAGTCCCGGGCCCGGCGTCTGGGCTGCCCTGATAGCAGAGGAGAAGTAGCAGCCTATCCATCTGCGTGCCCGGGGCCTGCCAATGAAGAGAGAGGAGCAGAGGTCCTCATTCATAACAATAGCCATTAACAATGCTAACAGCACTGCTGTTGCTGCGGCGGAGGCTGGGGAGTGAAAGGTTGCAGGGACTGGGACACGGGGGCCGCGAGGCTGGGACTGCTGGGGCCAGACAGTGAAGTATGAGCGGGGGGCCTGGGAGGACCTGTCGCCGGGCAGAGTTGGAGATTGCAGCGATCCGATAGGTTTACGGGGACAGACAGCGCTCTAAAGCATGTTGTTAGGGCGTTAAGCAAGCCCTCAGAGTCTCCCAGGCCTGTAAAGAAATATTGATTTGCCTGTGGTCAGACAGCATGTGAAGTCCTGTCCATGCGAAGCTAGCCGCTCTCTCATATTGCCTTGTGGCTTCATGCCCAGTTATTAAGGAGCAGTTCAGCAGTGGTTATTTCAAATGTTGTGGAATGCTCTTTTTATATATATATATATATGATATAAGATTCTTTAAAAAATAACTCAAAACCAATACCTAAAAGCAGAACTGGATTTCATAAAATATTAGACAAGTGTCGTCTGCATAGCAACAGAGCAACACTACGGAAAAAAAAATGTATTCCAGCAAGCAGGTACCGCATCAGCAAAAAACGCAGTACAATGTGGGTGAACTTCCTGACAGTCACACAATAGCTGTAATGATGCCTAAGTAGGCCACATTTACCTCTGGTACTTTCCCCGGCTTCCCTCCTGAGTTTTGACACATTTTCGCATTTATCAGGAATGCCTATCCGTCTCCAGTAACAACAAACGGCAGCCCCCCCCCCTCCCCCCCTCGAAGAACAACACGGCATGGAGCCTCCTGTGAAATTGTTACAGTAGGCCCTCCCTCACCATGCCTCTCATCCCTCCAATCAAACTGTCAAAAAAAAAAAAAAAAGAAGCACAGTCCTTTCTATCGAGCGTATTAATTAGATTTGGATGGATTTCAAATCTGCTCTTGTTTCCTGGAATGATTCTGAGTGAAAGAAGAAACCCTAGAACAAGATTAACCACTAATTTATCCTTTAGTTACAGCTACTAAAATCTGTCCATCTGCCCCGTCCGTTCAAACACACTGTGGATCTTTTTTTTCTTTCAAATTTGCATACTATCCATTTCTTTGACACCAAATTAATTCCTCATCTTGACAACCAAGTGTACAATACATGAGGGGACATCAGGAAGACGCAGCGGATTTATAGCACAGTTATGTGGCGTGCACGTCTCGCGGTGAAATGTTACTCACCACTTGTGTGCAGGCAGTCTAGACTGGCGTGGGCGTAACCCAACGTGATTAATTGGATGTATACTTCTCTGCTATCCCCCCCCACACATGCAGTATGGTATAGGTATACACTTGATCCTCTCAACATGTTTTCATCAATATAATTGAATTTGTCCACAGGGCAGTGAAACATACTGTATGCCGTCAATGATTTTGATCAATATGATCCCGTTATGGCAACTTATTCTAGGTGGCACAATCAATACCGCGCGTCGTCAACACCACTGTCTTCCAGACTAATAGTCTTCAGTATCCAATATGGACTTCAGCAATCTCTTTACGCACACGAGGCAGGCTGAGGTGCGAGTGTTTCACAGTTTTGAACTTTTCACTCTGCGGCGGCGGGTAAACAGCGTGCAGCCTCGCAAGGAAATGGCCTGGAAACCTGATGCAGACTGCGCATAATTTGCTGACAAAATTGTCAATGAGTTAATGATCACGGAGAATTGGCAGAGCGTTGCAGCTTTTTCAATCCATCTCTAATGCTTTCATTTCTATTGGCAGGCACTGATCTCGCTCTCCCCGCAGTGACAACGGAGATCAACGCAGAACTGTCTGCTGATCACAGAACGCACTGAAATCGTTTTACTTGCTGTGAGGCACATGTTTGAGTCTGCCTCCAACACCATTTTGGGGCGCAAGTTTTGGGTTTGGGGGGTTTCAACTGATTTGTCGCCTTGGTGATATTAAACATGGGTTCTGCTCTATGGCCCTCTGGTTGGCTGATGGAACAAATATTACGGGGACATCTTTACTGTGTCTACTAATTGTTCGGGAAATTCTTGATTTCATTACCGTTACTGTGTTCACACTAAATGTTGTTTCTGCTCGTTAAATGGATATTCTCTTCAAAATAAACTTCTGTGTTCACAGGAAACGTACAGTCTTTGCTCGTTAAATGGATAGTCTCTTCAAAATAAACTTCTGTGTTCACAGGAAACGTACAGGCTTTGCTCGTTAAATGGATAGTCTCTTCAAAATAAACTTCTGTGTTCACAGGAAACTTACAGCCTTTGCTCGTTAAATGGATAGTCTCTTCAAAATAAACTTCTGTGTTCACAGGAAACGTACAGTCTTTGCTCGTTAAATGGATAGTCTCTTCAAAATAAACTTCTGTGTTCACAGGAAACGTACAGTCTTTGCTCGTTAAATGGATAGTCTCTTCAAAATAAACTTCTGTGTTCACAGGAAACGTACAGTTTCTGCTCGTTAAATGGATAGTCTCTTCAAAATAAACTTCTGTGTTCACAGGAAACGTACAGTTTCTGCTCGTTAAATGGATAGTCTCTTCAAAATAAACTTCTGTGTTCACAGGAAACGTACAGTTTCTGCTCGTTAAATGGATAGTCTCTTCAAAATAAACTTCTGTGTTCACAGGAAATGTACGGTTTCTGCTCGTTAAATGGATAGTCTCTTCAAAATAAACTTCTGTGTTCACAGGAAATGTACAGTCTTTGCTCGTTAAATGGATAGTCTCTTCAAAATAAACTTCTGTGTTCACAGGAAACGTACAGTTTCTGTTCTTCCTTAAAATCAACTTCTGTGTTCACAGGAAACGTACAGTTTCTGCTCTTCCTTAAAATAAACTTCTGTGTTCACAGGAAACGTACAGTGTCTGCTCGTTAACCTGCATACAGTTGTCAATGTAGGCTTACTTACTTAGGTGAAGATTGTGATTTGGGTTAAAATAAGTACACTTGTTACGTAACTGGCATTCGTTCAGTCCAGAAGATACATGACAAAACTGCAGTAAAATAAATCAATGTTGAATTGGTTGCACAGGGTGTACAAATGCAGTTCTCCTGGGTGATTGTCCTGTGTGTTTGTTGTTTAGTTGAAAGTTTGAAGTTAAAGGCAGTTAAAGGAAGCCTCAGTGTGGGCGAGTCATGTAAGATACAAGTGAGACGATAGGATACGATCCAACAGCTAAATGCAAAAGTTAAAAAGCATCAAAAACTGCACAATATTAACTCAGGATTTGACAAACAGCAGCAACTATTATATGTTGTGTCACTGTTGGCTTGTAAGCAGCCTAACACACAAATGATGGTACTATAGTTATTTTTGGACCATGTTTATTTGCCTGTTTCTAAAGTGTTGTCATAATTACAATCCTGGATGCGGAGGGAAACATTTAAACGTGTATCTCTGCCAGATGATCAGCTTTATGGAGGCTGAGCTGTGTGGGCTGGTTATCAGTAGTGACCCTGCAGACTAACTGAGAGAAAAATGTGCTTCCCTGAGAAGCCATCTGTGCCGTCTGATTGATTGGTGCATGCTACGTGGATACTGGCTCTCCCTGTTTTATGAAGAAAGAACCACTGTCCCAGTAAACTGGACTCTGTGCTGTTTACAATATGAATCTGGCTGAATCGAAAGCATGTGGTGGAACTGTGACGTCCGTGCTTCTATTCTAGGCTGGGACCTTTCACTACTCTCTCTCTCTCTCTCAGCCCACACATCCTGTTCATCTCTAACCATCTCAAATGCTCCAGTACATTATGTCCAAAGGGTTAAGACATCCATGATTTAATAAAGGATTTATGTTGATGTTGATGTTGTTTGAATGCTGTAAAACGTAACGAGCACAGTCATAGTTTTTGGAAAATCAAAATACCCTCCCAACTCTCAAAGAACGCTCTTATTATTTTAGATAAAAAAAAACAACCTTTCCTTAACTGACATGTCCACCAATGTATCCTGAATGAAATTAAATGGTTCCATCTGTTCGTCGCTGTCATTGCCTTGGCTTTGTGCGGTGTGTGTAACACCCTGTGGGCTGGTTTGTACACACACCTGACTGCTTACTCAGCGACATCCTCAGATGTAACTCGCTGGATTCATTATTTAAACGCTTAGAAGCAAAGTATTTTCTTATTTGCAATAGCTGAGGGTGTTATGTGTTTCCTCGCCGGATTTGCCAGTAGAATTCAATTCAGACCGCTGAAGTATACAAGAGCTGGGATTCTCCATCAGAAGTGGGCCTATCCTTTAGGAGGGGCCGCCACCCTTTAACCCCAACCCTCTCCTATCAGCGCAGGTCGGGGATAATCTCCACAGACGTTCTGGCTCCTTATGAAAAAGGAATGTTGGCAGGAGAAATGTTATTGCTTTGAGATTCTTATGGCAGCTGATATTTGTGGAACATCAGGGTCTTTAAGAAAAGAAAAAAATCAATATCGATATCACTCCTACGAACCTGTTTCTTTACACCCCCCCACCACCACCACAGCCTCCACCACCATGACAACTACCACTTGGTTCTGTGGGAAGTCTGTCCGAGAAAAAGAAAAAAGAACAACCCACATAATTTCAATAAACAAGAGCACCTAAACTGCTTCAATACATCAAACTGTATTGATGTATTGACATACACCAATGTATGCTAGCTCTTTCTGCAAAGCCCCATAAATTGGATTTAAGCCAGCGTGTTTAGGTCACATGGTGACTTATTGCTGATATCAAAATGGCAGGGCTGACCCCTTTCACACATACAGACACAAGACATGTGAACTACACTCTTTACCCTATGAGAGCTATTTTCAGCATAAATAATACAATTCACTGCTCTTTTTTTTATGTTGGCCTTGCATGAAATGTCTTTACCACGCTCATAGAAACAAGCAAGACATCCACTTCAAGGAAGACCAAAAAAAAAAAAAAAAAAGACATTATGGCAAAATAAAAAATTCAGTTTTTTTTTTTTTTTCCTTCTGAATCAAACCCTGCAATGGATTTTGTGCACCGGCTGACACTACTCAATAACTGAAAGCTCTTGATACATGTCATGAAGCATGAACTCTGTCTGCTGATAATGAAACAGGTGACTGCTGTATGGCTTCAGAATGGTCTCAAATGCACAGTTTAATGACTGTGTGTGTGTGTGTGTGTGTGTGTGTGTGTCATCCTTGCGTGGCTCTTTCACAAGGCTCCTGTCAGGTCCGTAATTGACAGTCTAAGTGGGGCAGCCGAGAGGCCAGGCCCTGTTAATTTATTTTCTCAGCCTCTCCATCCATATTTATGAGCCCCCGCTGTTTTGTCTATCACCACCGATCAAACTTACTGTGTAATTGTACTCGCTACAGCGAGAGAGAGCCACGTGCGAGTGGTCACTCGGCCCGCAACGTTCGCATTAGTCTTTATTATTTCATTAATTCGTAGGCCCAGGCAGGAGAGAAACACGGAGAGGCAGAGAAAGATGCCATTGGCGAGCCATGATTAGAGATCAGGAATAGAATAAGCTGCCAGAATCAGGTCATTATGCCAGCACCCTCTTGATCTGGCTGCAAACTAATTGCTGTGGCTCCTGTGGGTGTGTGGGTCCCATCTCCTTTTTCGCCTTAATAGCCATGTCTATCACAGTGTGGCACAAACTCATTCATCATAAACCGTCATAAGCGCCATGATATTCTAAACCCTAAGCTGAGGGGGGAAACGCACCCTAATTTAAACCAATAATAATCAGCACTATGCATCATTTGGCTGCAATGTAAGATCACCTGCTACACTTTAAGTCCAATGGTGTTGCGTTGAATCACTATATATATATTTATATATTGACACCAGCAGGGGAAATTTGCTGCCGAGGCTTGTTGGTGTTTACCTCCAGTCATCCCCCTTTAATTAATTTAATTTGTTTACAAACTAACCTCAAGGAAATATTTGCTGGAGAGACCTTGATGTTTGTGGTGTGAGAAGGGGGGGGCATACCTGTACCGTCAGGGGTAATAGTGTAATTATGTGCTATTTTGATCCTGCAAACATACATTCATTTCCATTCATTATGACTTGTTATGTTTTCATCAAAACAACACTGCAGGCTGATGTAAGCATGCATAATGGGGATTACTGTAAGTGGCCTGGTGTGGCCAGCTCCAGTTTCTTTCTGAAGCGTCACTGAAAAAAAAAAAGAAGTCAGCTCAGCATCCGTTGACGTAGACCGGCGCTCACTTGGAGTCGAGTTTAGGATTGTTGGATTAAGTGCTTGTGAAATTCTTTATTTTGTTGCTCTGTGGTCGCTCTGGAAGAGATATTTAAGTATCATGATTTTTTATTTTTTTTTTGCATTAGGGTCAAGAGACTAACAATCCATACTTAAAAGGCAGCACTTAATGTGCCCCGGATAAATCATTTAAGTCGCTCACTTACTGGAGCTCAAAAGCTTTAATTTGCATGTTGTTTTCACATTTTCATTCTCCCGTTTTTTTTCTTCTCCCGCCTCTCTTTTTCTCCTTCAAAATCTCTGATTGAGTGCAGTTGCTTAATGGCTGCATTGTGAGTTATAAACTACAAAAACAAATTCTCTTCAGTCCAAATGAAACTTACTCCGATATGGCTTCCCAGCATGCATTGATGATTATAGAAACCCTCCCCGTGAAATTGTCTTTGTAATTGTCTCACTGCTCATAAGCCAGATACTTCCCTAATAAACCAAAGCGAGGAGACACAGAAGGCATTTAGATAACCTTGCCGAGTAAAATTGCTCCCACAAATGTTTCCAATCCTACATTTTTACGAACTGTCCCTTTTTTATTTGGTTGTTTTTACCAATGTATGGATGCTATTTGCCATTTGACCATCGTGCCGTCATCACACACACAAAAGAAAGTCTACAAAGTAAAGGGTCTGTCCTGCAGCCTGTTTTTCAACACTTTAAGTGGATCCTTTAGGTTGTAAAGCAGTATGGTGACTATTCTTGTATTCAACAACAATGCAAAGCACTTAAGTGGTTAGCATCAGACAGTAAAAGTCCAGGCCTATAATTTCCACATCTATAGCAAAACATACCGTCTTTACAGTCTGTTTACCACACACAACACGCCGCTGTCCTCCTCCCAGGGCATCACTTTCAGACTGAAACTGTTCTGGGGCCAGTCTCAGATCTATTTTCTTCCCCTCCTAGAATATTTGTCTGCTTGCATGCTTTAAAAAAAATAAAGTTTGAACATAATCGGTTACTTCAAGGAACAAGGAGAAGTAAGAGAGAGAGAGATGAAGGGAAGATATAAGGAAATTAATTAAGGAGAGGAACTCCAGACTTCTGGAATGTGCCCCGGGTGGAAACATGTCATGGAATTGACTTCCCTGAGAACAGAGGTTCAACCCGCATGCCTTGATTAATCAATGCGCCGTGTTTTCTCCCCTACTTGAACCCAAGGCCAAGCCATATTTCACAGGGGAAAAAAATTGAGCGGCAGACTGACACGGGGTTGACCGTTAAAAACCGAAAGGTAAT
This sequence comes from Chelidonichthys spinosus, assembly GCA_029853015.1. Classification (NCBI taxonomy): domain Eukaryota; kingdom Metazoa; phylum Chordata; class Actinopteri; order Perciformes; family Triglidae; genus Chelidonichthys; species Chelidonichthys spinosus. The sequence continues at coordinate 9,757,358 of CM056833.1, read as the reverse complement.
TAGGAGCCGCTGGAAGACGCTCCATAAAAGACAACGGGTCAGACACCTTCGACGCTGGTAACAGACGAACAGAACCGCCGGCTGCCTGCAGACGAAGCGGAGACACCACAGGAATACGGCGGTTGAAAGGAGAGATGAGGCGAGTTCTCACCCGATCTGTTATGAATTCACCGCGTTTGCGAGTGTGCAAATTTTGATAAATAATACCTTCGCATCGGGGCGGTAATTTGATTTCCTATGAGGTAATCTAAAACTAATTGACACAAGGATTGAGTGAGCAACGCGTTGACGCTAAAGCTTCCTGGCACGGCACCCGCGGCGAGATGAACGCATCACCAGCTTTCCTCTCCCATCCAATAACGTGACGTCTTTCGACAAAGATCTGTCCCGTTTTCGCTGCCATTTCACGCACAACCTGAGCTACCGTCGTCCGGGCGATGCAGGTGAGCAACGCAAGAGTGAAGCTTTAGTCGAGGAGCCAAGGGAAGACGAGGCCCATCAGTTAGTCATTTTGCTTAAATGCCTTCGCCGCAGTACGCCGCTGGTTAGAGGTCCCTTTTTTTTTATTACACAACTGTTATGAAATCTGCCAAGGAGCATCTCTTCTTGGCTCTGTGGTTAATGTAGCTTGAAAAGCAAATGGTCAGACATTCATTCTTCCACGCTCTCCTCATTAGAGAGAGAGAGAGAGAGAGAGAGAGAGAGAGAGAGAGAGAGAGAGAGAGAGATACAGTACTTCTTCTCCTTCCCAGACATGTATTTTGATGTTTGTATGCATACTGAGAGGAGGAGAGGGAGCTGCCATTTGCACTGTAAGCATTTTGGGCCGCTGATGAAAAAAAAAAAAAAAAAAACAGCCGCCGTTATTAAATCTATATTTAGATCTATAGGGTAGAGCAGCCCAGACCCTGTTGCATGGGACTCAGTTGTCATATTAATGCCTGTAATTGAATCATCTCCAGATCGTGGAAATTGGGAAGTGTCAACATGAAATAATAATTAAGTATCATAAAAAAAAGGGGGGGGGGGGGGACGAGAAAAAAGGGAAAAGGCCACAACTGATGATTCTGTGCACGAGAAATCATGAAAAAGGAATTAGGCAGCCATAACTCCACTTCTGCGGGTGTATGGATTTCCAGTGAGAGGCGTCAGCATCACGTAGACGGTGACTACAGATAGCCACCAGGATCAATTCACACTGGAATACAGGTGGTGGCATGCATGTAAAGAAATACTAATTAAAAACTGTTTAATTTTCCAAAACAAGATGCATTAGGTCAACGTCTGAGTCGGTTCTATCACCGGTCCAGGGTTGCCCTGGCGGACTCGCAGACCTTCCAGATGGCATCCGCAGCATATGTGGCATGACCTTCTGCAGGCGCGGGTACACAGGGGCATCGAGTCACCGTGCAAACAGCAGGCGGGGTCCTCAGATGTGTGTGGCCCCCCCGGGGACACGGCGGCAGAATGAGATGCCCATCACTCTGTGGCTCTGCAGATGCTCCTCACAACTGCCAGGCTTTCAGCTTCATTAGGCCTGGATCAGATACATACAGAGGAGTGCAGCCCGAGGCTATCGCTGCAGCCTCCCTGCGATGCAGCCCCACACACACACACACACACACACACACACACACACACACACACACACATTTGGATTCATTTCTAAAAAGGAGCCAATTTCATCAGTGGAAGGATGTGATGGCGAGGGATTTATTTTTTTTCCCTGTTTTGAATATGTGCAAGGGAGAGGAGATAAAACCCTTGTGACATGAAGGAGTGAGTGAATGCGTACTGTATGAATACAGAAACCCTTTAATGAACACTGGGAGGGAATGTGTTTCAAGTTTGACCAAATTACGATGGAACCCGGTGATATGGGAATGTCATTCATGCTGGTGTATCTTAGCTGCTTAGGGAGATGTTGCTTCTTTTTTTGTTTTCTTTTTTTCAATAAAATGACTGACAAGAAGCTTGTGGAGATGCTGACAAACAGACAGGGAAGACTGGCATGGAGAGGTCTTACTCCGACTCATTATCCTCTTTACCGTGAAGCCCCCCCCCCCCCCCAAACACCTTGGTGAAATAGGAACACTTCCTCCTCGTGAGCAGTCGGACTTGTATTCATCACCGGTGGAAACGTTCCCCACCATGCAATATGTAATTAGTGTGTAATCCCCTGCCTTTTTAAAATGAGACCAAAAAATGATGATGCGGAACCATAATGAGATATTAATTCAGAAACACTGCAGATAGGCATTTATTTTCTTTTTTTTTCTCCCCCTCTCCTCCCCACCTCAATAAAGCAATGCCGCATGAATTATTACAACGCTTTAATGTAGATATGGTTATTACAGCAATTTGTATGGGCAACCAGTGTTTCATTTCCGCTTCTGTCTGTCTTTTTCTCATTAAAACCTCAATCCCTATCTGTCACTTAGTTGTCTGTTTGTTTGGAATTATTTAGTGGGCGCAAAAGACATAAAAGAAGATGCAGAGATACAAATATTGCACACATTTCTTGCCAGAAAGAAAACGCACAGACGTTTCCCAGCCCGGCTCCCTGAATGTTGTCATGTGTGCCAATCGTGAGCATTTGGCTCAATCATGTAAAATATGTCCCAGGTGATGGAAGCAGGTGGTCCACAATTTAATCCCCCCTCCAGCTCCCAATGCTGTTCCACCCTCCAAGGTTGTGGATGTATGTATGTGTGCGTCGATCTGGTGCATTTCAGATTGAATATTTGAATTAGACAGAAACGATTCCATTGAGTTCCCACTTTAGATTAAAGGGGGTTTTGGGCAGCTACAAATGAAAAATGAGGGCAGAGAATGGAAGAGTGTTGTGTCCAAATGTGATTAATATGAAGGCTTGTATTTGAATATTTTGCCAATTTATCAAGAAGCCAACAACAATTTATCTTAGCTGGATTTTGGTTCTGCGTTTTTGGCTTCGACACTTATCTTTTTTTTTTTTTTTTTTTTTACGCGAGATTTCACCAATTGGCTTCAAGTGAGTGCTATTAAATTACGACACGCATTACAATGTCTCGCTGAAAATCCCACGTTATTTTCAGAATTAATCAAAACGCCACAAAGGTGCTTATTTGGGTGATTCCAGTTGCAGTGCAGATGTTCTTGCTGATGTTTTTTCCAGGTGAAATGTCCGTTCAAACAGACGTTTGAAGGGTTTTTTGGGCAAGAAAGTTCAAGACAAGTAATTTTATACTTCAGTAAAATATGGCTTTGCCTTCCAACATTGATTTGGTGCTGAAACATATTTGTCACCAGCACCGTTTCATATCTCACATTAGAAGGGGGACGTACTCTCCGATTGCATTTTTGGCAGTGTGTCAAGAGTGTAATTGAGCATGTGTGCTTGTGTGTTGGAGTGCGTGTGTGTGTGTGTGTGTTTTTTAGGGGTGTGGATGTGGGTGTGTGTGTGTGTGGAGGCGGGAGGGGGGTCATCCTGTTGCCTGGTAACAAGCCTCAGATTGACAAAGGAAGAGCAATTTAGGACTACTTTCCCCAGAAATCAATACAACAGGCCTGATGTGATGATGTGAGATTAGCCAAGGGAGAAAAGCCAATGTATTTGGCAGGGGGTTACTTCATAACCAGGAGAAGAGGGTGTGGAGGAGATTGCATCTGAAACATTGAATATAAAGATATAAGGTCTGGGAACCCAGCTTCTGAAAACTCACTAAAAATGAGACTTCCCTCAGCCCCTCGTTTTCCCTCGGGTAATGAGAACTTTAGCAAAGTGAACACTCACGGGAGGAAAGAATCTGATTTTAGCTTTCTTCTTTAATACCGTCTGTCAGACGAAGTCCACTATCGCCCTGGGCGAGGAAATGCAGTTCATGGCTGTAATATTTGTAAGGATTGGAGTGAGAGAGAGGACATCTGTATTCATGCAGTCTCTCTCTCTCTCTTTGCATAAAATATTACTCAATTACTGTACTTAAGTGAAGTAGCACACTTGTACTTGAGTATTTCCACTTCATGCTAGTTCACACTTTTTTACTCCACTACGTCTCATTTATCTGACAGCTTTGGTGACTTGACAGCATCAGGTTAATTATACACAAGATAGTCAAATAATATATGATGATGTATTGATAGGGATAATATTTCCTTCTCTTTTGAAAAAATGAAATACTTTTTTTTTTTTTTAAATCGATCTTCACATTTCTATTTCTATTCAGGGCGACTTGCAAAACAAAAAGGACCAGCTGATGCCGCAGGTAGAGGCAATTCTTCTGACTTAATTTGATATAATGTACAATCCAAATGCATTATGTTGGTTGTATATGAATACTTGTACACTACTTTATGTAGGCATAGCTTTGACCAGTGTATGAGAACAGCCTGTCCAATTGGATTTGTGTTTCTGGCCACCAGGGGGACAATGTTTTACTTCTGTTTTGGTCAGCAACAACAAGGGAAACATCAGGTTCTTTAGCTGGAACATTCTGCACTATGTTCACCTGCTTGTCACTAACCCTGTTTGGAGGTAGTGTGGTGCTGGGCGGGTAGCGCACAGTAGGTTTTAACAGAACATTCTCGCTTAAATAAACTGTCAAGTTGCCAAACGTGTTCCATTCCTTTAACATTTAGCAGTAAACCTAGCCTAAAGAACCATTATTATTATACATTACATCACATTAAAGATTTAGCTTAAACGTTTGTCAATTACTTGCATTGAATATTTCTGTCGACATGTTTTGTTGATTTCTAACGATTTAACATTCAGGCACGAATCAGGAGGATTCACTTGGTTTATGGACTATAGAGCCAGCAAAGTGGGGAGCCAACCACCTGCCTGCTTGTCATAGATAACAGACAGTAAAGTAACCATGAGATAGCGTCTTTCTGTTGACCAATACAGAAGTTAGCTCTCGTGTAAAAGCTGAGCGCACATTTGTTTGTATGTGTTTATGTCTGAGCCCTGTGAGACACTCCTCCTCCAAAGCATGCTGGGATGGGCTGAATGAACAGAGCCAGAACAGAATAAACAGTCATAGAGGGGTGGGTGATTTATGCACACTGTTTTTGTTTATTGGAACAACCTTGTACAGATTTGACGCAGACGTGCATTTTATTGCTAATATAACGTTAATCTTATGCTTCACGCAGACATTGTTTTCTCCATGTGTGAAAAGAGCTATTTGAAGCCTTGTTATGAAAAATTCCATTTGAACCGCAATGCAGTAATCCACCCAGGAGGTCAGCAGTGCTGTGTGACAGAGTTACAGAGGAACGTGTTAAGTGACCCTTATTGATTTGTCCTCAGAAGACAAATATTACTGCTATTTGTCCCCTGGCAGGAGGTAATTGTGAACCCTGACTACACGGCACCTATAGAGTACATATGTGGAGGACTTAGCCAGGCCTGGAAGGTATAGGTTTCTGAGAAGAAGGCCAGCGAGACACACACACTGACCAGAAAGGCTACAGATAAGTAGGTAGAAGGAATGAAAACGAGAGACGGTTACACACACAATGACTAATCTGGACGACTGGAAGAATAGATGAAGGATTAGAGAGAGAGAGAGAGAGAGAAACGTTCACACAGGCTTCTCTCCGATTATGGTCCGGTGTAATCAGACTCCTGTAAGGCCGGACAGTGGAAGCTCTTGATGGGCAGGAATGTTGGATCCTGAGAACACAGAGAGCAGATTGATGGTGGAACCGAGAAACGGGGGGGAGGAATGTATCGACTCCTGGGCCAGTGGGAACGGAACGGCAGAGAGAGGATCACTGTGACCTGTGCTGACACCTCTGTCATCACACGTCCTCCGTCTCAAGCCACGGGGAAAGAGGGGATGAAGGGAGAAGGAGGGACTAGAGGAGGAGGAGGAGAGAGGAGGTGGGGGGGTTAGAGGTGGGTTCTCCTCAGCCTGACAGCAGGAGGCAGAAAGTGTCCAGAGGAAAAGCATGCTACCCCTGCAGGAAATCTATACCAACACGAACGCACGATGCAAAATCTAAATTCTTTCAAATTAAAAACATGAGCGGACGTGTAAAAACTGACCTTTAAAGACCTTTTTATCTGTGCCGTGCAAACAAAATGAGAATAATGGACAAGGTGAGACATTCACTGTCACATCAGCTCATCAGCAGCGGCAAATCGGCTCTCATATCAAGTCCATAATCAATTAATTGATCAGTGTGCGGGATGAAGTCGGGCAGAAACGAAGTAACCCGGGAAAAATGAACTCCGGAGTCTTTCTGCTTGTTTTCCCTCCACGACGATGAGGCAATCAGCCCTAATAAGCTCTCGCTCTCTCTCGCTCTCTCTCTGTCATTTACCAATGTCTGGATCATTAGTCTGCCAGACCGGCCCTTCTGGACTGATGTCTCCGTGTCAGGACCCACAGCATTAGACCGCCGCTCAGGTGCCATAATTCACCTCGGCATGGGCAAGGGGTCAATAGAGAGAAGAGGCCGGCTGGCCATTAGCTACTCAGAGAAAGACAGTGAGGTTGTGTCGGGGTCAGCGAGGGTCACCGTTGTTAAGCACAGCGGCAGCGGACGGCGGCATGGAAGCGGTGTTGGCATTAAAACGAAAGGAATGGAACACGGAACAAAAGTAGGAATCGGTTCATTATGAGGCTTGAACTGGTCGTCTGGAAGGATGAGAGGGGGTTGAGCTCCGCTGAGGAAATAAGTGGGCCCTATTGTTACTACTGAGGTGAGGCTACAATATGGCTTGGCTTGGTTTAGCCATTAGGTAGCACTTCCTGCAATTTCAATTTCCTTTATTCCATCATCATCTGTCCACTTTTTTTTCCAGGAGTCCTTGGGGGAACATATTAATCAGACTAAGAGTTTAGAGACATGCTAGCGGCTCTGTGGGACTGTACTTAGAGACCGCAATGCCTTAAGCAAAATTGCTAATACTAGAATGGTTCTCACTGTGGCGATGCTAACACGTTGACTTTAGGTTGGTGTATTAGCATGCTACAATTTTGTAATAATCACGATAAACAAAAAAATATATAGCTGAGGCTGATAGGAATTTGTTTCCAAACAATTGGACCTTACAGAGCTCTTGAACGCAGCATTGCTGGCTTTTCTCACAAAGGTCTTTCCGAGTCGCAGCATCGCTATTGATCACTCGCTGAATCATGACTCATGATGCACGTTGAGATATACAGTATAATACACCACATCCTGTTTTACTTGTGCTCTGCTTCCTGTCAATTCTCAAAAACAAATGACATCATTCATTAGTTGCTGACTGGAAATTTTTATCTATCGTCAACAGTGGATCGTGCATGCAAAAAAAAAAAAAGAAAAAAAAAGAAAAAAGGAGAAGTCCATTGAAGAATCGAGTGACTCAGTCTTGGCTGGCATTTGCTGCGACTCCAATATCTGTTAACAGACTGCTTCCTGGCAGAGTTACATCAGCTCTGGCACCAGCCAGGCATATAGAGAGAGACATTCGTCAGCACTATCCTCTCTGGCTGCAGCTACCGCGATGCATCCGGCAGAGGGGGGGGGTTCACAGATCAGCTGATAACTCATAGTTAGTGCCATTTATTGTAATATGGGTCACTTATAGAATCATAATCGAGCCTAAGGCACCCATGTTATCCATTGCCAATTTTGGATAAAAGGACCATGCCTCTTTTTTTTTTTTATTCTTTTTTTTTACTCCAGAAAGTGGTTATAATAGCAGGTCTGTGTGTGGATGTATGTTCAATGTGACACTCTTTGTTTTATCATCCCCCAGTTTGTGCATCTGTGGGTTTGTGTTCACGCTGAATATCACTCCTGGAACATGACGGCCCCACAGACCCCCAGTGTTTAACAGGCAGGGCCCCTTCCTTGATAGAGGATATTATTCTATGGCAAATTGCTTAATGCCGGCATTGAAGGCGAGGTGACAAGGAGAATGCAAGGAATGAATCCTCCACTTGTAATCTTGAGGCGGGATGTGTCACGCTCGGGAGTGTTATCACCGACACAGCGTGGGATGAATTCCGCCATTTTCTCTCCACGGGGCTATGACAGAGCTCCCCTTTCTCGCAGGGCCCCGAGTGGGGGGAGGGAGGGAGGAAAGGGACCCCGGAGAAGGGAGCACAAAGGAGGAGGAACGGATTGACTAAGAGCTGTTGATAAACTTTCAGAATAGTTCTCTGTTGGATGTGGCTCGGCGGCCCCATCCCGAAAGAAAGGAGGAGGAGAAAAAAACGTGGATTGAAGGGTTTCCTTTTGCTTAATCAGAAGCAGCTGAGTGAAGGGCGACAAGTGCTGTTTCACCCCTTGGCTGTGTTTCAATATTTTTTTTTCTTTCTCTTTAAATCTATAAGACCCAAAGTAAAAGCCTGTACAGAACGACAGGCCTCAGAGCTGTTTGCCAACATCATTTCTGAGCATCGTTGCCCGCAACAGCATTATGGATTTCACCCGCGGTAAACCGGCAGTCGGGGGAATAATGACTCATCAAAAACGTTGCCTTCAATCAAACACAATGTGGTGTTCTGATGGTTCACGTGAACCTGACGGGCCCTAATAACTCAACTTCACAAAGTAATGCTTAAATAATTACTTATGCTAATCATGATGGCTCAGGAGTGGTATGCATTCTTTCTTTTTTTTTTGAGAAAGAGCAATTCTCTAATTAGCATATTTTCATTATCTCGGCCAATTAATAATTTAGAGGATCTGTAATAGACATGAATTATTAGACTCTGGTACAGTGATGGATTTAAAGGGGCACTACACTCAATTTGTGTCTGAAGCCCTCCCTGGGTGACATGAATAATTAGTGGAAGCGTGGCCCCCTGTGAGTCGTCTTGAGTGTATATTGCTGGAGTTGAACGACCAACATCTTGAAATATTTGCCCTTTCACATTATAATCTCTCTTTTTTTTTTCTTAAAGGCACATTACCATGTCAGCCCTTTTATTTCTTTTTCATTCAGAGCCGAGGTATGAAGGAAATTAAAGAATACTTCTGTCTTGTCAAAAACTACACTTCTTTGATTTGTATCCTTTAATACACCTTTTAAAAATGGATTGTGCCCTTGTTCATGTTGAACTCAATACATCAGAAATTATCTAATCATACTTTTTTAGAAGCAGAAGATGAATATGAAAAAAATGCTGTAATCACCCCCCTCCTCTCTCACACTCTCTCTGTTCCCCCAGGTGTCACTTTATATATGTCTCTCTTTTTTTCCCCTACCGATTGTTTCCAATCTCCAACTCTCACTTTCTCCACCATTTCTCCCTAGGTCCAGTTCTAAACAGACTCTGTCATGGTAAGATGAAAATAAAATGATTTATGTTGTCCCCCCTCCCCACTTGTTCAAAGTAATGAGATTCCATATTTCAAGCGGCTTGACAGATGGATTGGAAATTAAAAGCCTTAGATAAGTAATGCCTTTTTGATGTTGGACTGTGAATAACTCACGCGGGCTGATTGATTTCAAAACTCTTGTGACAAAGTGCACATGCTGTACAGGGGGACAACATGCCCATACTGCTATATGTCACACATTAGTTAATGTGGAGGGGTCCGTCTCAGAGAAGGCACTTGCAAGGAAGCCTCATTCTCATTCATTTCAGTACATTAGAATAGCATAGGGTCGATATTTACGGGAGTGATTGTTGTCAAACCGAGGGGAGAGAGTGATGCATTATGTAGGAGTGGGCGTTTCACCTTCATACAGTGCTGCAGAAGTTTGAATTCAAAGTGCATACAGTTGGATTCCAGAGGTTTTGCTGCTCTGTGACTGCTTCATAAATGAAAGTACAAAACGGCATCCTGGGAAGGTATTTTGCACAATCGACAACTTGCCGAAACCTTTCCTCTCTTTACATCTGCTGCTGTGATGAGTACGGATTCAGTAAAAATAAATCAATAAAAGGGATAACGGCTTTAACTCACTTATTTTAAATTGAACTCAATGGCTAAAAGCCAACATAATTTTATGCATTTAGCGTGCGGTATTCATCCGAGCTACACACATTAGATCATTTCTGCATATGACCTTTGCTTGCGGGCGTAATTGTGCTCCAGTTCGCCACAGAAGCCGGAGCGACTCGCGCTTTCATTACATCAGCACCTGCAGTCAATTTGGGAGAACAGACAGCTGTCTATTGCTCTGGGAGGAGACGGAGTGAGAATATCGAACCGGCTTGTTCCGCGAAGACACGACACCGCCCCGACATAACAGTGATTCATCAGAAAAAGTGCTTGACGAGCAGAGTCGCCACCGCCGTCTCCATTTTCCCATCAAACATTTCAAAAAGTAATGTCCAGGTATCCGAATGAGTGGTATTAATGGTAATCCATGCTGTCACCTGCTGCTGAAAGACGGAATTTTAAAAACATGCAGCCGTGTGATTGATTATGCCAATGTGTTTTCTAGAGGTCATATTGATTGGGGTTGTGAGAGGTAAACTCCTATTTTTTTTTACTATCTGACCAAACTGACACACAAACCTATGGAATATGTGGACTGATGGAGAACACAAATAATTCAAGTTATTATTAAGCGATATGCAGTGTATGATCATTTACATACAGCTGTGTATTCCTTTTGACGAGTTAGATTACAGGTCGGAGGGTCGACCTCACGGTTATTAATCCAAACTCAGCCAAGGGTTACTTTATTCCTCCCTACTTCATTTTCCTATGTGAAAGAAAGCTGAAAACCCAGTTAGTGCACATGACTGATCGTAGAGCAGCCCTCCTCATTAGGACCACAGGTGTGTAATGCCATCACCCTCCCCTGTTGCCCCCCCTCCCGATGTTTCTTGGCTTATATTCTGTCGTTTCGAGAAAAGCATATTGGCCGTTACAGAGATCTATGAATCTTCTCCAAAGAAGAATTAACCACTCCAACAACACTATGAGTTTACCCCCCAAAATCAAACAGTTGCACAAATAATCCATCACACAAACCAATACGTACACATGGATAAATAAAGACGGATTGGAGGAGCTGCCTGCCACGCTTAAATCCTCCTCGTGTCTCCGAGAAACAGTGGGCACTCTCATTAGGCACAGGGACGACATCTAGTTATTCATTACCCACTCCATGCAAAACCCCGCTATTAAGACTCTAAAAGCCATTAGAGGAATCCATAATGAAACCCCACCAGCAGCAGGTGCACATGGGAGGCTGGCTCTCGGAGATGACACAAACAACGCCGCTACATGACAGTTCGGGACTCGGTTAGCCCATTAGCACCATCACGTCAAACGCCGCCCACTACCGTTGGTGCGGTTTATTGCCGAGTTGGTTTTTTTAAGTATTTAAGGAGCTGTTGGCTGCTTGGCGAGTCCTGCTCCAAGTCGCTTCATTTCACATGCGGCGCAAGTCGGGCGAGGTGTTAGTCAAACGTCGCGTGACAGTATTGACTGCGGCCTGTTTACTGAAAGGAGTTCAGAACAGGATCAGCTAAACATATATTATGGCGGATCAATACTGGCTGAAGAAGTGAGAGAGGGGGGCTTGATATTAGTCTGGTTTCACTACCAGCCGGCACTTGGCCACTTAAGGTGTCCCTTCCTGCAGCTTTTTCCCCCCCATCTCCGCCACACGGACCGATAAATGCTGGAGGGGAGTTATTCTTCTGCGGTACCGCGGATTGATCTGGTGTGAATCTGGTCTGAGGCTCAACAAGCAAACATCCAGAGACCAGCCAATGAAATCCATCTATCCATCCATCGTACCGCTTATCCTGTATTCAGGGTCGCGGGGGGGCTGGAGCTGATCCCCCAATGAGAAATCTCTTTTTTTCAAAATCAGCAAATGCAAAACAGAGAAGGAGAGAGAGAGAGAAATGTGTATTTGGTCTCCTGGGCCTTAGCCCCCCCCCCCCCCCCCCCCCTCCATCATTATAACCTTAGTCATACTTCATACTTCCTTCCCTTTTATCTTTGACACACTCCATCTGTTTCTCATCATGTGAAACCCCAATATAAATACAGTACCAGGCCTGTGCAGTGCACAGGGCACTTTGTGCTTAACATACAGCCCAAGTACATGCTAGTTCTAAAGTGTACAGATGATCATATATTCTTCGGGGATTACTTTCTTTTAAATGCATTTGAAGCTTGAAACCTCTCAAAGATTGCAGCGCAAATAAAGAAAGACGACGGTATTACAACGGAGGGGAATTTGGTCCATACAGTACATTCTACCGTTAAACCCACATAGAAACTGAATGACAGACAAACACCACAGGTAACTCCCCAGTCTGCAACCCTTCCATGTCGGAACACAATGGTCACATTGACCTCCAGGGAGAGCCCAGTTCAAGACCAACTGACCCTTAAATTCCCCATCAAACACAAAAGCAAAAACAAGTGCGTTCGCGCCGGGGTCACAGTTTACGCCGAAGAACCCCGCCCTGCCTTTAGCCCGCTCGACCCGCGAGGTGTGTGGGTGGACGGGTGGACCGCTCCGTGGGGAGAGGGCCCTAGGAATGAAGTATGTCCTGTGTGGCTGTGCTTGCCCCACCGCGGTGTACCTCATCTGTACCTCATCCCTTCTTCCAGGGTATGCAACCATGAAGTCAATCAGCATGACACCAGGGCATCAATCACTCAAGCTCCCTTTGGAGTGACCTACTTGCTCCTGGAAAGCATACAGAGTATATATGTAAAAAAACATATATTCTAGAAAAAAAAGCAGTGGGCGCTTGGGTAGGTCTGTTCCAGCCCATTTATAGCATAGGCTGCACAATGTAAGCTATCAATGCATTACATTTATCAGTTCAGTGTACTTTCTTTTTGATCTCATGGGTCCCTCATTTTACATTCTTTGATTAAAATGATTTCCAGGAAAGTGTAACAGTGATAGTTTCTGTCCAGATCCTCCTATCTTCCCGTTTCACATTGTGCTCAAGGAGAGAAAATCAGTTTTCACCCCTCTCGATTATCTCGCAAACAGTTTTGCATCCTCCTCCAAACAAATCTCCTGCTCCAAAGGGCCCCGGCCCCATTAATAATTCCCTCTCTAATCTCCCCTTTCCATCTGATCAGGTCTTTTCTTCACAGCCCCTCTCCATTTCTCACCTGCCCAGAAACTCCATCAACACCTCCCTCCTCTCCCTCTGTGCAGGGTTCACTGCTTTTGATGTCCCGTTGTTAGCTTAAAATGAGCTTTAACAACTGTATAATCTGAAATAACATTGCCTTAGCCGATTCCTGGAAAGAGAGGAAGAGAAGACGAAGGGGGAAGAAAGAACATGTTCCGAGCTAATGGATGTTCCCTGGATGTGTAATGCAATAATTTTGGTGAAAAGGAGCGGGATGGTGAGTATGGGAGGAAGAAGAAAAGAAAGGGGGAAAAAAACGAGATGAAATGGATGGATGAGTAGCAGAATGATGAATAGAGGTTAGGGTGAGAGACGGCATGTGAAGGAGTGAGAAAAAGGAAAGAAGAGGAAAGCAGATGGAGCCAGGAAGAGGTTGGGCTGATTTAATCTATTCGCAGGGCCTGTGGTCGCTCCTCTCAGACCACTCTGACAGGCAGACGGGATTTGGCAGACTGATCAAAATTATAATCTCGTACCCTTTTCCACATCACGTTGGCAGATGGCACGCATGTGGTCGCTCTCCTGAGTTCTCCCTGCCAATGTCGCCATTGAATATGCGATAACGGTCGATGATCTGTTGAAGGAAAGTGCTCGACTTGGCCCGGACTTTGAGGCCGCGGCGCAACTTCATTCCCGTTCTTTCACCCTGAATTTATTACTCGCGCGGTACAAAAGGAGCTTTAAAATATTCCATATCTGAATTGTTGATGTACCCCGAGTTTAAACGTATCTCTGTGAAGCCCCGTGTGCTTGGCTGGAACTTCCTCTGATGTTTAATTCATAATCATTATGCAACTCAGCAATGGACTAGCCTTTGCTCGACCCCTGTAATCTTTGAGGATTTCATTATTAGAGATAGCGATCGCCGACGCTGCGGAGGAAAAGAGGACCACGCTCTAATTCACTCTACCATGACTCATCATTACACTCTAGAGCATCAGCAAGTAGCTGCACCACCTCCTCGCTGTCCTCATCAGGACTAATTCCCATTTCCTTCTTCCTCCTTTACCTTGCATTAAGCAGCCGGGCCCTCCTCCCTCTCCCCGTTCGAACCCTTGGTGTTGGATGTCACTAACAGCACTTACTGGTTCCTGCAATACAGCAAAGAAGACTGCAGCTGCCTGGCCGCCAGTCCCTGGTGTGGTCAGAGTAGGAGGCCTATTGTGGCCGAGCCATTGATCGAGAGGAGTAATGGATCTGGCTTAGGCTGATAATGCATGATGTAATTGTCAGAGGAGTTTAATTATATGCTTATTACATGAGGCACTGAGTATTCACGCTCCCTCCCCATTTACTGCACACTCTCCGTGAAGGCCATAAGGAGAAAAAAAAAAAAAAGTCATGTGTCAATTAAGAGGAAGATTTAAGGTCTTAAGTGCATATACATCCAATATGAGCCAGTGGACAAATAGTGAATTGTTAACCTACAATAACCATGATCATTTCAACAATAGTTATTAATAATTAAAAGCACTGCGTTTGGCCATTATGCCATTTTGGGATTCCAGATACCATACAGGCGACACAGGTATCTGCAGTTTCCCCCATTGACATTGAGAGGAGTGTGAGGCACCCTGTTAATCTAAAATTTCTATCACAGCACGCAGCCCTTCCATCCCTCCATCCCCTCATCCCTCCAGGCCATGCTGAACCGTAATGGTGGCCTCATCGCATGTCTGAGTGCATACGCTACACTGAGCAATGCTTTTCAATTACCTGCGCCGCAGCCCCTAGATGAAAATACATAGCACATATTTCTGAGGCAAAATGCTTAGGTCAGACGCACTGAGAAATAAAATATACCTTATGTCATTTAATTTGACAGTTGTCCTTTCCCGGCTATTGAATAGAGGTCGTCACATGTACAGCTGTGGTGGCACGGCTGTGTGTGTGTGTGTGTGTGTGTGTGTGTGTGTGGAGCCAATGCAGATGTGTTTACGAATCAAGTCATTCATGCTGGGATTTAGCTTTGAAAAAAAAGACAGAAAAAATGAAAACAAAAAAAAACCCCAGTGTGAATCCGTACACAACATCACAGCTACATTATTCGCCTCAGCAGGGACAAAGAAAACAACACAGCCCTCATCATAACCTGTGCGAGAGAACAATGGGATTTAGGTATCTGTAACCTACACAAGTAGCACATGAAGAGTGTAACCTGATCATTAGCAGCAAAGCAGACCTGAATGTTTACAACTTCTTGCATGACTTTTAAGGCTGGCGAGACACTCATAGGCGCTAACTAGCATGCCGGGCAGAAATAAAACTGTAAACATCCCGGACTGATTTGTTGGAGGGAGACAGCAATTAACATGCAGAGACAAACGGAAATAAATGATGGAAAATAAAAACTTTTTACACATAAAATGTGCAACAAGATCAACAGCAAATCCTCACAGGCCGTCTTTTAGAGAGAAAAAAAGCCCTCACTGGACAACCGTTTATGGCCTAATCTGAAATTACCCCCTCGGCACTGCACTAAGTCGCACCCAACAACACTCAGGCCACATCTACATGGGGTACACATCGCAAAATAAATCCCATTAATCATGTTTTTTTTTGGGGGGGAGGATGGTGGGAGGGAGGGAGGGAGGGAGGGAGGGAGGGAGGGAGAGGAGAGGAGGGGTTGAAAATCTCCTGGTGTCCGCCCATGTCAGAGGCTGCATTAATGAGCTTCAAGTAGGGAACAGAGGCTGAGGCCTGGCCTGTAATGGTGTCCGCCTGGAATAGTGTGTGTGTGTGTGTGTGTGTGTGTGTGTGTGTGAGAGTGTGAGTGAGAGAGAGAGAGAGAGAGAGAGAGAGAGAGAGAGAGAGAGAGAGAGAGAGAGAGAGAGAGAGTGAATACATGGGGCTGTTTGTTAGGGATGAAACAGGACACCTCTGATCTCTCACACACACATCATAGAAGATCACTGGCTTTGACTGCTACAGTCCGCTCTGTGCATGTGCCTCCCTGCACCACATGCAGCGCTGTTTGTGAAGTTGGCACGTACCCAGCTATGCTGCTATGCATTTTCTGTGTTCCCCATATAGAAATCCCCCCCCCCCCCTCCCCCCGATTGCACATACAAACTTTGGAAAACACAGATGGAAAAACGCGGTGAGACATATGAACCGAAACCTAACATCTAGTCGCCTTGTGAACACTCGTTTGGAGGTTACACTCCAGCCGTATTTGCAGCATTTAGCAATTAGGTGGAAATGCTCGGATCAAATATGGAACAACAAACACTAGCAGTTATCTTTTTTTATAATCTCATGTATGGAAATGAGTGTTTGATTTTCTCCTCATGCAAATGAGATTTTCAATTAACTAAAAAAAAAAAAAAAAAAATCTGGGGCTCGGCAGAGCGATGCACGCTTGTCTATTGTGTCCTCCTCACACGGAAATAAATTATGAATACCTAAATAGCATTTCACATTTGAGATAATTATGGTGCTTGGAGAGAGAGAGAGGGAGGGAGAGAAAGAGAGCATCTTTTAACATGCAAATAAAATACACCACTTTGTTTTCTCTTGCGAAGATCAATCATAATTGGGCAGGTACACACAATCACAGGGGTAATTTGATGACCTATTTCATTTTTTGGATCACACGGCCCAAATCTCTCTGGTGCTCTCCCATGTGCTGCTCCGCATGTACTTCACTGACTTCAGTAAAAGTATTAAAAAAGCACACAGCCGCATCTCATTTGCTTTTCCTGTTCACTACTTGAAGAGGAGATCCCGAACTTTCCCCCCCTCCCTTTGAGGAGAATAGCATGTTGATTCACATTGTCTGTTTTTCAAAATGGGCAGAGAATTAATTGAAGTTGCACTCTGATCTCCAGTCATTCTGAAATCCTTATCACGGTGTCTGAGTTCAAAAGATAAGGAGTTAACGCTGCGGAGCGGCTCCTTATGTCCTGATGGTGAATTGGTAAGTGAGGCAGCAGAGAACAAATGTACAGTGCATCATATAAAAACACACACAGAGAGTCCCCGACGTAAACATGAAGACCCACCCACCGACCCACTGACACACACAAACAGTTCATATTCCATGATTGCCAAGCCAATTAGGCTGTACAAGGGTTGATATAAACATTATAGAGCCTTGGCTTTGTCCCTCCCTCAGGGCTGGTGGGTTGCGAGTTTGGCCCGGCCTCGTGTAAGTTCCCTCCCTCGCCTTCTTCACACTCCCTTTGGGCTTTGTGAACAGTACAGAGTCTCTAATGTAATCATGTGGACTCTGGGGAAAAAGGCCAAAGCGCTCAAAAAGATACGAAACAAGAGTAGGAGGGGGGGGGGGGGGGGGGTCATTCAAAGTCGCGTCTGGAAGGGGATTTGAAAGACGACTAGGACCAGAGGATCACAAAGAGATGAATATTAGAAGCGTACCGTATGTACAGTATGTGCCCGTCAACGCGTTTTCACACATCCTGTGCACAGCGACGGGGGGCTTAGCGGGGTGTCCAGGTTTTAAAAGAGCTAAAAAGCAAAATCGGCAGGTGAAAAGGAGCCGGCGTGTGCAGCGGTATAGACATTCAACCACTTCAGCGAGTCAAACACTTAGATATGAGTGCGTATCTACGCCGCGTGCTGCAAAACGAGAGTGCCGAGATTGATGGGAACACCTCTGAGAGCTGCTGGCTGTGTTTACCGGTGGATTTCCTCTGTACCAGGGGCTAATTCTGCAGGCCTCTACACACTCACAAGTATCAATCTTCCCTGACCTGGCCTAGAGCCGTGTCCTCCCAGAGGAAGTCACTCTCTCCTCCTTCCTCCCTCTCTTTCCACATCACTCCTCCCTCCGTCCCTCATCCCTTCTCTCTCGCAGCCCGTCTTTATTTCCCCTCCTTCATTTCCTTTTTTGACTCTCCTTCACGTTGCCCTCCGTCTTCCTCTCCCCCCCTCCATCTCTCTTCCTTCTATCTGACCTCATCCCTCCACTAAATCTCTCTCCTGTCAAGTGATGCACCAGGAACGCGGAAGTTGTGAACTTGTGAGGAGTGGGATCAATAAAGCAAGGACAGGCTGAGCGATCTCCCCGGAGACAATGCGTCTTGTGCCGAGGATGGGCACCGCGAGCCATAAATCCTGCCATCCCCGTCCACCCGGGCAGAGAGCGGCGGACGCCGTCATCATCATCTTCCTCCTCATCGCAAAGGAGTCACTATAAACAGTTACGTCAGCCGTCCCCATCACTGCCAGCGCAACAGATAAATCCGCATTAGCGGGGAGTGATGAAAGAGACTTTGAGGCATGTTCATAACGGAGTCGAGCCAATGAAATATGAGTGGGCTGAGTCATATATGTCATGACAACATACCGGGGACGGGCTTTGGTATGAGGGTGGCGCGCACGCTGGCAGGGACGGGCTTACCATAAGCTGTTGATGATAAGTGTGATTGCCGACTGAACGCAAGGATAATCTGCAACCTCGGAGAACTTGAACGCATCTTTGACCTTTTAGATGACTCTCCGTAATGATCCATGTTATTGTAGATGCATGCCGATCTACTGACGGATGACAGATATGTAAATCTAAGTCACAACACACACACACGGTGCCTTAAGTGTGAACATTTTCTTTGAAAACCACACCAACCAGAGCAACTTTTTTTTTTTTAAGAGGGAGAGTGTGTGTGTGTTTGGGTGCATGTGCGGGTTAAAAGAACCCAGACAAATATTTTATTTATATTCCATACATAAATAGTAGGCTGTTTGGTCCCGTCCCAGCAGTCTTCATATTTCCTGGTGACATTATCAGCTGTCTCCATCGTGTGCAGAGCAGGAAATAAATTGCATTTTTTGCCATTGGTTCTGTGGGCTGCAGACGGCAGGAGGAGCATTATAATATAAAACATGAATAAACAAAATCACTCATGAGCAAATGTGCAGGAGCATGGGGAGGTAATCTCCTTTAGGCATGGTCCTTGAAATTAACTCAAAGAATCTGCACATGAAACGTGTTAAGAAGATTAATCAAATATTTCTCCTCCCCTCCACCACCCCCCAACTGCTTCCATTCAAAGTTCTTTTTCCCCTTCTTTTTTTTACTCAACATTATGGTAATGACTTATTATTGTGCTTACTTGAGGAAGATTGCCTGGCCACAGGTGAATTGGAGTGAGGCAAAGGATAATGCTATGTGTGTGAAATTGTCATATCTGTTCTCTAATGTGGCTTCGGGTAGGCATGAGGACGCCAGATGTGCACGGCGGCAATGGCGGCGTATAGCATGCGCACGGGCAGTGGGGCGAGTTAACTCAGCAGATAATACTTTCCAAGGAAAGTGTTTTGAATCGTGAAGTTTCTGTGAGTCAAGCGCCGGAAAGACCTCATTCTGCATTCCCATAATGCATCTGAGTCCCAGTGAAAAAAATTTGCTTAGATAAACATCATTCCCCCCGGTATCTCGCACCTCGCACACGGTCACACGTCAATTACGGGATATGATGCGCGCTTCGCTCAGGAGCCACAGTTAAAGAATACAGGATCAGATGCCACTCATCTAGAATGGCTGTCAGACATGAGCGCAGGTAAATCACTCATCTGTCCATGTAATCATGCAAATTTGTATTATCCCTCATGTCCCGCGCAGCTCTTGTCACTCATTTATGCGTGTTTTCTTCGTACCTCATCGCCCACATCATGTCGGACAAATGCGGTTTAAAACACATCGTGTGTTTCCGTCTACGTCATCGAGGGAATGTCGTTCTGCTGGTTCAAGATCTCGACAACTGAACGGATTGGACTGAAAGTTGGTGCCGACATTCAGGATCCCCAATACTAATGACTTTGGTGAGCTAGGTGACTTTCCAGCCAGGCGCCACCCAAAGGTCAAAATGTCCACTTCTTCAATACTAGAGGTATAAGATACGATATCATATCGATTATCTGGACGACGATACGATATTTGTCAATACCACAAGGTCTGGCATGATATGATTAAGATTTGATGTGCCCATTTAACAAAATCAGTTACATGTCGCAAACATCATTTGACAATTAACAAGTATTACTGCAGTCTTCCAACCATTGCTCCATTGCAGCGCTCGCAACTTTTGGTTCCGGAAAGGAGGCGCGCTTAGATGGAATCATTGTCACAGACATGGGAATTTCAAAATAAAAGTGTGCGGGCAAAATAGATCGTCGTCTTCCCTTCTCTATCTAGATCGACGGATCGTTACACCCTATCCAATACTGCAGTTTATTCCATACCACAATGCAAGTACGTATGTAATCAAATATTTCATGAAATTCATATTAGACTGCATAATAAATACGGCAAAGAGAGAAATGCTCTATAACCGCTATCTAAAAACATTAGAGCTATAAATAAAAGAATGAAATTCTACCTAGAAAGCAGCCGGTGTGACAAAACAAGCGTCGGTGGCCTTCAGTTTCATACACAGTGTAGGCAGAGTGACAGAATTTTGAAAGGCAAAGTCACATCCAGACCTTGGAATATGTTATGCTATGGTTTCAGCAGAGAGTATGGATATTGGTATGGCTATAGGGGAGATGGAAGGACGTGCTGAGTTTGTGAGTGTCCCCAGTGACCAGGGTGTGTGCATGGCTGATCAGTCTGCGGCCTGGTCTGGTCCGCGATGACTGATGAGTTGGCAGTGGACCTTGGAGGTTTGGGTGATAGCCTTTCAGTGTGTGATTCACGGGGAGCGCCCTGTGCACTGACATCACCTCGCGTTGTGATTGAGTTCACAATCCTGTGCCATTCCTCCCAAGTATATATGGCTCCCAAATAAATAAATGGCAGAATCATGTGATCCCAGTTGCAATACAGTAGCTGGAACAGTCGGGGATACATCCACCACGTACCAGATAAGCATTTCTGTATTTGTACTTTACTTTGTCTCCTCACACTTATGCATATGTGGACTAGTGTGATGTTATCAACAGTGAGGAAGAGGAGTTGATGGTTCGCGGAGCTAAACTTTAAGACTAGAAAAAGGGAAACAGCTAGCCTGGCTATGTCCAAATGAAAAATATCAGCCTATGAGCACCTTTTCAGCTCCCTAATTAACACGTCCTACATCTCATTTATTTAATCTCTACAGAAACCGAAAACTTGAAATGAGGTATAAGATAATGAGATTCTGCTGGTTGCCTGGCAACCTAACAACACCCAGGAAGTCACTGTGCCTGACCAACAAATAGCCACCATGAAAGGCCACAACTTGTCGTCTTTTTCACTCCTTTTTCACTCATTTTTTAATGTGTTAATAAGCAGAAGTGGAAGAAGTACTCAGATATTTAAATTAAAAGTGCATCTTCACAATACAACAGGGTGAAAAGTACTCTGTTACAAGAAAAAGTACTGCATTCAGAATGTAAGTGATGTAAGTACTGGAGTCAAAATATACATAAAGTACCAAAAGCAAATGATTCAGTATGGCCCAGCATGATATACTGTATATTATATCACTGAATTATAATTATTGCTGCATTAATGTGCAAGCATCACTAATGGTGCTGCCAGTAAAGCTAATTTCAACTGCTGGAGTGCGACTTTATCCAATAACAATACATCATGATTCATTAGTTGGTCCATGTTAGTATTAATAATCTGAATCTCCAAATTAGCTGCCAAAACTAAAAGGAAAAAAACTAAAGTAAAGCACAAGAACTCTTGTGAATGAATCATCTCTATTCAGCTTGTGCTCGCTCGTCCTCCGACTCATTCACTGTTGACCTAAGCGGAGCTGATGTCAGCATCCTCGTAATCAATCCCATCGTCATCGCCTCCTTCCATCACCCCCCCTGTCATATTAATAATAGGTGAACTCCTCCAATCTCTCAGGTTCAGGCTGAACGTACCCATCGCTCCACTCGCACACACCTCTGGCGGAGCATTGGATAGCATGTAAAAAGAGGATTTGCACAAATAACTCCATAATCTCCGACAGCCAGCAACAGGGTGACGTAATTGTTGCTGTTAGTGAGGCAATATGGAGGTGAGTCATTCCTCGGTGAGCATGGGGTCTTAGCCAAAGTCCTTAAGCAGATAAGCCTGTTTGGGCTAATGAATGGGCAGATTTGAAGATGTCATCTGAGATTTCCCGTCCTCATGTAAATGGCAACGGCACACGAGTGTACCTGCAGAAAACCATTAGTGTCCATAAAGGACTTAGAGGACGAAGAGCCTTACAATTTCATAGATTAAAACTCCACTAGCAACTTTATTATGAACACACGAGGCACATTAGAAAGAACTGTCTTCGATGCAGACAATGGTCGCTGTTGTACTATAATACTCAAAGCATCGCTACCGACACAACAACATTTGTTTTTTTTTCCACTGGCGTGAAATTAGCGGTGGACAGAGATAGGGATCAGGGGGAAAAGCAGGACGCGCCGTCTGTCCAGACCTCAGATGTTCAACGTGAGAGGTGCTCGTCTTATCAGACCCCCCCCCCCCTCCCCCGAAATGGCCCTCTAATTGGGGACATGTTTCTATGAAATGTGTATAAATTGACGGTAATTGCTTTTGTATGCATGGAAATGCTAATTTTCCTCTATAATGGCTATCAAGAGAAACATACAAACTCGTTCAGGGGGTTCCTGTATCATGGACGAGAGAACAATAAATAAATGCAGGCCATGTGCAAAGTGCTAATGTAAAGCAAATGCAAATTTGAAATGGAACTAGTATATCTCATCCTTTCGAGTGCTCCTATGGTAATTACCGACTAAAACATACACGGCAGCGGCCTCCCCAACCCGTGTTTTCTCTCCAGAGAATAGGAAAAGCGGACATGAAATGCGGCATCAGAGCACTTTTTTTTTCGGAGGCAATGCACCCACTTGAGATGCTGA
This sequence comes from Chelidonichthys spinosus, assembly GCA_029853015.1. Lineage (NCBI taxonomy): Eukaryota > Metazoa > Chordata > Actinopteri > Perciformes > Triglidae > Chelidonichthys > Chelidonichthys spinosus. The sequence continues at coordinate 9,734,469 of CM056833.1, read as the reverse complement.
CTGCTTGCGATAACTCCTGGGTTCAACGTCCCATAGGCAGAGCTTTGAAATAATCCATTCTCCATACAGATTTCTCCCACGGAAGCTGCTTTATCCCATTATCACAGGCATTATACAAATGTATACCGCTGTAATCCACACACTTAGAGCCGGGCGCTTTTGGAAACAGCCATGTTGACGGTGACAAACAGCTTTTGGTGCAGTATAGCGCATACAGAGTCGTTCCGGTGCAAGCCGGTGCACGCACTGGAGGGAGGTCATGTTCACAACAATGTTCAAATTAAAGTTTGTCTGTTTGTTTGTGCGCACGTCGGTGCAAACTATGTTCTGGGGGAAGATGTTGTGTGGAGCAAACTTGGTCTCAGCCCATATGAGGGTGGTGGTGGGGGGGATGGGATGTTTAACATATCCAAGATCTCCTGCAGAGACATACAGAGACACAAGCGGGTCACGGGGGATGCTGATAGCTCTGTGAACTCAGCAGGTGGTTGAGCGCAAGATGTGATAACTAGATGTTCTCGATGACAACAGTGGTGGAGCCGGTCGGTCCCTAATGTACTGTATTTGCCTAATAACGCAGCAGGCAGCAGAGGTCTGGGTGTGATGAGGAAGAGCCAGCACAAGACATACAGACATGCCCCATATACCCTCCAGGCCATGTGACCCATGAAGGACAAAAGGATGAGGAAAAAAAAATCTTCACATCAATAAAGTAAAGAAGAAAGAAGAAGAAATCTGGCTAATTGTGTTTTTCATCAGCTGGTCTGGATTCGGTGCATATCAGATGGGCTTTTTCAGTAGACGATACCGTTAAGGTGAAGCACGCCAACGGATGGTTGAGATTTCTGCTTCATTGGTTTGCGCAGCGCTGGGGGAGCCATCATCCGCCAGCGAGATGAGCACAGCTCACCACCGTGTGCCACCTCTGTAATTGACATCTGCATGTAAGAGAATGGCAGCGGCACCAGTCTGTGCCATGTTGAAGGGGAGGGAGGGAGGGGGGGGGGGAGGCAGAGAATAAGCAGAGCACATCCTGAGAGGTTTGCATCAACCGTCTCTCTAATGCCTGTGAGCGCTCTGGCATTAATGGGACATATTATGCCTCAAATTATGGAATCATATACAGCAGCTGTTGATCCAATTTGGATGTGGTGCGACAGCTAAAACAAGTCCCCACAGGGTTCGGATGTCTAGTTTTAGTTTGTATGGTGAGATTGGGATCTCCTCAGCTGGCTTGACTGTGTGCAAAAAGAAAAAAAAAAAAATGCTCCAATACTTTGGGAAGGATAAAGACATGCCTCTGAGGATGGAAGTGCAGAACTAACTACAATGTGATGATCAATAGAACACTGGGATCTGCAAAGGGCCTCTGAACAAGCCACCACATCCCAGTGATTCAATCCATACCAGCGCATCCTGGTATCGGTTCAAACGTTGGGCTATTGGATTAATTCATTCGGAACTGTCACAGAGTGGGCTGATGACTTAATATTTCTTTTTGTTTTTGCAATTAAATCTGGTTTTTACAGGGTTTTAAGTCTTCTGTTTTCATTTAATATATATATATATACACACACACACACACACACACACACACACACTGGACGACATTAACTCCCACCTTTAACTGGGATTAAGCACAGCCACCGTAACTAATCAGATTCCTATGACGGGCAGAATTCATCGAGATTTACTGTGGGCTCTCCACCATTTGGGGTTAATGAGTGTCTTCCACGGCTTCCTCATGGCTATTTCATACCTCGGGGATTTGAATAATTCCCATTGATAGTTTCAAAAATCTCAAATGAGACAGGATTAATCAAAAAGGAGAGAAAGTAAGCTGATAAGGGTGAAGCGGCGCACGAGGATGAGGATGTCCCAATCAGGGAGGAAGGGGGACTCCTTATACACAGTGGGCAACGTATTCACATTATTTTAAATAGCTGGTGGGGGTCTGTGACCGAAACAGTGCGGCTTCGGTAGCTTCACCCGAGAGCATAATGATATTTAGAGCTCAAAGCGGGCTTCCCCACTTTAATCAAAAGACACTTCTACATACTGTTTCTGTCATTTATAATAAAAAGTGAAGATGGCCCATGGTATCGCACCTTTTTTTTTTTTCTCATTACAGTTAAGTAAGGTTCAAATATGGGCTATTCATTATGGCGGTACTTCATTGGCTCTGTTCACTTTTACTCGTTTTTTTTTTTTTTAAGCCAGAGGAAAGTTCTTTGTCCGACTAGTCATATTCAGTTTGTATGGTAGCTACATTTTCTGTCTATTATAAGGATTGATTGACAACTGATATTTAGCTGAAATGAACACGTGGATCATCTAAGACACGTCGACGCCATTATTCACAGCAGGGCTGTCGACACACGTGCAGGACTCGAGCACTCGCAGGGTGCTAGCCCTTTTGTGGTACCGACCCTGGTATTTCACTTCTCCGGGATAAATCATTTACATCATTTCAGTCACTGATGAGGCATGAATACATATGGCGAATTCTGTTCAGACGTGATTCATTTTAATTGTCACGCGGGGACCTGCTATTACACCGCTGCCGAATGGGTCACTGCATTAGAAAATTAAAAGCAGAGGCTCTAATTTGGAATCTATTTGTAAATTCTGGCACAGATGTGCTGAGCGCATATAAATGCCCTCCCAGAGAGGCTCCAGCGTCTTCTGAACTGGAAAGCGCTCACCTGGGTGAGTCGCTCCCTCTCGGGCAGTCCGCCACTCTGGAGGAAGTCAAATTAAGGCGTGTGTCTTACATGAATGAGCGGACGTGGGTGCGATGTGGGCATGTGGCGTGCTGGAGGCTACTTATGTTCTGGATTTCATCGGCTCCATTTCCACGGATGGTTTAATGCTTTACCTCATCCACTTTTGGGGGATATACCGGTGGAAGTTGCAGCCAGCAGTTGCAGTTGGCAGCGATCCTTGTACAACCTGGGGATGTATGCAATCAAAGTTGCCAAACTTGTGTAGTTCTATTATGATCTAAACAGTGTCTGCACACAATGGATGTCTAACCTTCCAACGGCGAAGTTGGAGACTGTTCCCGAAAGGCGTGCTCCCTAGAGTTATGTCATCCTGGCAGACAGGCCAAGACCTCCGAAACCCCGTCTGACAGGTCAGAGCACAGAGTGGCTTCCAAAATTGCTCTTTCACATGGCCTTTTGTCTTTTGTTGTCATCAGTGTCTTCCCCTGCTTTGATGTTTTATACAGTTTTGGGAACACACTGTTCCACACTCACTGTACTCGCTTTAAGGGGAGAAACAGAGGTCATGGTTGTTGTTCAGACTGTCTGCAAAGTGTGACATTTCTCCTCTCCCCGCTTTTCAACTTCTATCCGCCTTGTGTTGCATGTTTTGGCAGCTTCGCCACAGGAACTAATGATGAAAGAGCCGATTTGAATCTGAATGCTACCCAGACTGGCAACAGCACACAGAGCGCCGAGACAGTCCTTCTGGTTTAGTATGCAGAGGTGTGGATGAGGAATATCACATTGTGACTGCAGAACAAATCACAACATTGTTAAAGTTCCCGCTGCAACATAATGAAAAAGCTCCATTTTGCATATTTTTGGCGTGCAAATAATGCTCACCTCAGTCTGCAGCTCTTTGCTTGGTCTAACCCCTCGGATGTGGATATCAAAAAACTGATTACATTCAATCATGACATTGTTTCGCATCCAATGCCAGTGCTTTAAAAGTCATGCTTTCTACAATATGCATAGCAACTGTTAGCTTACTTTTGTAAATAAATGTAAGCTGGGTTTTCTTTTCTCGTGATTTATTGATTAATGTCGGGATATGAAGACAAAAGCTTCCTAAGCTACATTATCTAACCCGGCTCTAACACATAATTCGTGTTGGGCAACTAAAACTCTGCATATTGTAGGTGAGATACATCTATCTCTACAGCCTGAACTTTATTCCTAAGGATACTGGGCTGGCAGGTCAGTATGACACAAATTAACCCTAATTAAACTCTTAAACTGCAATGTCCTATTGTGAGCACAGTACCACTGTGCTTTTACTGCAGGACCCCTGAGTTTCTTCAGAAACACAGTTTCCTTTTCCTCCTTTTTTTCAGTAGAATTAATCATCGTACCCATTCTGAACTCAGGTTTACATGAGTTTTACTTTCCAGAACATGAAAGAATCAAAGAAATTACACTTTCATCCTAACCCTCACCCTCAATCATACTTTCTCGACATCATCTGATCCCAAACACACACCTAAAGCTCCTACTGCAGCAACTTTTTTTTAAAACATTCATAAAAAAAACAATAACCAGCCTCATTCAAAAGCACGTTTTATGTGCATAGTGAAAGATTGATCATTTCCATCACAGCACCTGCACCGAAAAAAAAGTACAGTATTCTTTATTCTGTGAGGACCTTGAATATCATTTTATATAGACCCATCTATTCGTTCTCTTCTAAAGCCAAAATCACTTGCTTCCAAATGGGCTTTTTTTTTTGATAATGATCAATCACGAGCAGAGTGAGCGGTGGGTCTGAAATAATGAGATCCTATTTCCCTTTCATTCTACCTTTGCCTTCCAATAGTAAAGTCAAGTTTAAGTAGAGAGAGAGGATGATAGATTAGTTGAGAGTCTTTCTGACAAGAGGATGGGGGGGGGGGGGGGATAAAGCGGGAAAAAAGAACCCAAGGAACAGCAGCTGTTCCATCGAGCTCAGAAAAAAGTGCTGCGTAATGTGCCCCCCTTTTGAAATGCCGCGGTACCTCGAGATCCCCCATCGACATCTCAACGAGCAGAGGAGGAAGTACAAATGAGATCATGACAATTGGAAAAATTCCCCGGAATGTCATTCAAATCTAAAAATAAGAAAGCGAAGCAAATCAATTATCCAGAGTGTGGCCTACAAAAACAGGCTGGAAGAAAAGCGCATGCGACTCAAGGAACACAGTGTTGAAGTAAGCATGTCAGGGCTTCTGAGGAATAGTAGGAATGATGAAATCTTCCTATTGACTTTCCATCGCGTGTACTCGATCCCCTCATAAAACTCATAAATCAGCAAACGGAGTGGCATAATTTACACACACAAACAGATCCACGGTTGGGTTCTTGGTTACTTGATGTCAAACTACGTATCTTCCGATGAAACCTCTCCGATGTCTGACGCCATCAACGGGGAAAGAGAGGCGGCCTATGGAGAGGCGCTGTCTACACAATGCAAGTCTCACGTTCGGGCATATTTTGTGGACAACTTTGGTGTAATAACTGAGCTGGAAATTGCCAAAGTGATGACATAAAAACAAGTTAAAGGAATGGTCCAAACACTCTGAGAAATACAGGTATTTGCCAAGGTGTTCCTGTCTTTGAGCCTTGTTCTTGTATATTTGCCAAGATATGAGTCATATACATTTCTTCATTTAACTCCCAGAAATCGAAGTGCAATTTTGAATTTCCAACAACTGCTGCCTTAGCTTGTAGTCTCTTCTACTCTACTGACAAGTCATAGCATTGTTACCATTGTCACAACTTGCAGTAATCTTTTTTCTTGTTTTAGCAAATGGCTACAATAACAAAATCATATTCTCAAAAAATGCTGTACTGATTCCCATTGCTAATAGTGACATCTGCTTTGACGCAGCCCTTCATCACTGTTCAACATCTTCACGTATTAGCACAACCAAGTTGACGACATTGCTCCAGAATGTATTGTGAAGAATTAACTACGAGCTGGTTGTGTGATAATCTTTGTCTGTACTGTCACTTGGAGGCAGGGTGCGTTTTCTCTGAGTTACAATCGTAGTCGCAGAACAGCTTATTCCATAATATTTGATAGTGCAGTGAATTTATAGACTCACATTTTGTTTTGAGCATTGTCTCCGAATGAAAAAAAAAAAAAAAAAAGCCATCATCATTTTTCTTATGAAACGAGCATTGAGAATTCATACCTCGGTCCTCTTACTTCTTATTGGAATGAAAAACATTACTCCGACGCCCGTCTCTCGGGCTGAAAATAAGGTTTGAATCGCGTGAATAGATGTTGTTGTTGCCATAGTGCCCACTTCCTTTCCCCCCCCACATTTCAAGTCAGGTGATTGGTTCTCAGACGGTGTGTGATACAGACGGGACATTTGGGTCATGAAATGTCCCAATATGGAAGCCATGTTGCCCGCATGATAATCAGTAATCCACTTTGCTCTGGCTCGGCCCTGGCCGCTGACCCCTGCTGACCTCCTTGGGATTGATTTTGCGCTTGAACCCAAAGCAGGCGCAAATTAAGCCAAGATATGAGCAGGAAGGCTGAGAGACAGGGAGGGAGAGGGGGGGAGAGAGTGAGAGAGGAGCGGGGAAGACAAAAGGGAAGGGGGGGGGGGGGGGGCAAAACAGCATTTGAGTTCTGTTGAGAGAAGATATTTAGCCACAGGAAAGATAGATTCTTACAATGACTTACTTTGATAGAACATCTGTAGGAAAGCAGGCGAAATGACGAGGGCCTTGTGAAAAGCTTAATAGCCTAATTTCCTGTCCGGCCCGGCAGAAATATCTGTCTGACACTGACAGCTGATGAAAATGCACCAGGATTTGATTTTCTCCCAAGTGGAGAACAAGTTAAGACCTATCTCGCGCTACGTCCCGCAGGCAATACTCTCTCTCTCTCTGTGTGTGTGTGTGTGTAAGAAAAGACAAATCCTGGCCGCGGCTGCTTCCTCCTCGGGGCTAATGACAAATTTAGTGATAATCGTCATGTTTTAATTGATGTTTCCGCACCACTGACTCAAACCACCGGTGGATTGCATCAGGGCGATGAGAGATAGGAATAGTTTGGTATCTGCGTTGGCCTACAGTTCCCTTTTATCGCGCCGGCTCGTAGCCGATCTGTCCGACGCTCAAAGGCTTTAATGCACAGCGGGCCCCGCCTCTGGGACGACCCAAACCTGCTCCACAGTCACCGCATGAGGTAGATGGTGCATGCTGTCCCGTCTCCACGCCGCCGCTGTTGGACTAGGTAAAAAAAAAAAAAGCTTTACGTACAGCAAGCTGCTTGATTGCCCGGCGGCCCCCCCAGCGTGCTGCACTACGGAGAGGACTAATGTATTTATAACCCCTCTCATATGTGCACTGGGAACAAATTAGAGACAAATGAGCCAGGATTCCTCCGCTCGCCCCGGAAAGCCGCGAAATTAGGGCAGCATCGTTTACAACCGGCACCAGATCACAGCAGCAAAGTAATGCAAAGTTAAATACACTTCTGAAAGCGTCCATACACTACATATCGCGCCGCGTTCTACCGTCTCAATTATTGCGCCATCACAAGCCCAACGCTTTGTACATGCACATGCTTTTAACTCAAGTGGTTAATGAGAACTTAACATGCGAGACGGTCTTTGTTTCTATTGCGGTGCTTTCTACTTGCTGTTATGAAGGCGCTCCTTTGATGATCAAGTCACTGACTACACAGGAATATTTAAACCGCACGAGGCAGGCTTTATTTTAATCCAACCATCTCTACTGGCTTCAACGACACATTTGGGATGCAGTACAGAAAATGTTGCTTTGGTGTTTTTAGAGAGAAAAGAAAAAAAAAGAAGAGGCAATTAGAAAGACAAGGAAAAAAAGCTCCCAACGCGAGTTTGTCGTCCTCCCATTCATTTGAATGACTGTGGTGTGTTCAAGGGCCGCAGGGGAGATCAATAACTACCTGAAACAGAGTCAACTTTTTGGAGAAACGCAACCCAATGTCACACTGCTGTGGCCAATACCACAACACGGATCAATGGCCCATTCAAATCAAACAGGTCCATCAAATGAGTCACTTAAACAGCCCATTAAGGTGACAAACCCACACCGCTGCACAACCCTGAGGTGTGAATGCAGCCCAGAGAGCTGAGGGCCTGTCCACACGAAAACGTTTTCAGTGCGTAAACGCAGAGGTCTTGTGCGTTTCGCCCTGCCGTCCATAAGTATCCGGCATTTTCGCGGCGAGGAAACAGACTTTTTTTAAACCAGCTCTCAGGGCGGAAAAGACCGTTTTGTGTTCGTTTTCGTGTGGACGGCGAAAATGAATACGCTGACGTCATCGGCCCGCCCCTCGACCCTCGAGCCTAACTTCTTCCCCCGACGTCTCGTAACAACAACAACAATGGCGGCCTCCGTGCTAGTAGCAGATATTCTGCTCGTCTGTACGACGGCGTATCAGGGCCACTGTGTAAAAAAAAACGGAGCCGAGAGAGGGGGGCGATAATCCGGGGAAAAAGTCGCAGATATGCTACTTTATTACGATGCTAACAAACAACCGCTAGCTAACTTCCCATGAATGTAGGCATTTATTTGTCTAATTTATCCATCCCAACGTGTGACAACGCCTCGTCAAGGTCCTTAGGGTGACGGCTGTTGATGCTTATTGTTGGTTTTATTTATACGGGACAAATTGTCATGTTATGGGTGTTTATTGATCGGGTGGTCGGGCGGAGATTAGCCGTACCTCTCACGTGTTGCCATAGCAATGGCAAACAACCGGTCAAGCTCCGTCTCTTCTTCTGCGTTTTTGTAGTAGAAACAGCGCCGCATAAGGGCCTGGAATATGTACTACAGCGCGCTAAGTCGTTTTCAGTGAATTCGTCTGGACGCAGATTTTCTTGAAACGACGCCAAGGCAAAACGGTTTTACTTCGTCTGGACGGCCCCTTTAGGCTACTCCGCATACATGCTCCTAAAATATACTGCATGTGGCTTTTGTCTTCAAAGTGACAAAGAATGTCACATTTTCAATAGTTCACTTCCAGACACAAGCACAGTGTCTGCTCAGCAACAAAACAACAAACTCTCTATATATGTAAATCAGATCAATAGGATATCCATACAAACGGCCTGCAGCTGTGTGTTGCCATCAAGCAGCTCACCTAATGTAATAAGGAACGTCAATAGTTGATTTTCAAACCTAGTGGTGCAGAGAAAGAAAACGAGGATGATGAGATTAGCGCAGCTTGGCTCCGGCGCCGGGCTCCGTTTTATAAACAGTCACAATTAACGCCGACTGTCATTATAAGGGGGGGCGACGGGATGAGTTGGGGAGGGCGGATTAATAACTTCGCCGCGTGAGTCGAACTCGGCTCGTGTCTCAGAGTCGACGCTGACATTTGGACGTTGGGATGGGATAATTAATCATGACGTGGACGGATGCCGGCTCGCACTTTCCTGTGCGCGTCGCTCTTCAGACAGGTGGAATAATGCAGTTTGACAATCGCCCGCACTACGTGATAACACAAAAAATTAGCAGGTGTGCCCCGCAGCAAAGAACACCTCCATTAATGGGTACATCCTGGAATAAGTTCCCTGAGGTGGATTAAGCCGGGTTCAACTAATTATGTTTTTACTGGGAACAGACGTGGTTCTCATTGAATAACGAGCTTGGATTACTCTCACATTCACACTGCATTTGATCTGCGATGCCTTTGAGTAACTCATTACATCTTTTGTGAGAAATTTAACTCGTAATTAACTGCGGTTTACTTTCTAGTGCACAATATTGTTGCCACCTGATTTTGACATATCCATTTGGGTTTAAACCCACAGGCTGCATCTATCCTCTGTAACACAGTTGTATACAGGAGGCGTTCTCAACCACCCAGAATTTTACGACTTGTTTTCCACTTCACATTCTTCCGGTTAAGTCTTAAAAACTAATTTGATTTGACCTTTATTTTCCTTGAAAACAAAGTACAATAGTAACATGACAAAATACGCCATGGAAATATGAAAAAGACAAAAAAATAAAAGAAAAATTATAATATATGAATAAATCATTCAAATCAAAGTTCGAGGAGGGAAAGGAGGAAGCTAAGGGTATCATCTCCTGCCCCTTCTTTACATGATCACGTTTAGTTTACGTATAGCCCATATACCTGTGTGAAGTAGTCATTATCCAAATCTGAGCTATATATCCATCCATCGTCTACCCCGTTATACTGTATTCAGGGTCGCGGGGGGGCTGACATCCCAGCAGACATTGGGCGAAGCCAGGGTACACCAGTCCATATGCGACACAAAAAAAAAAAACCTTAGGGTACACAGAGTGTAAAATGAGTAGCTTGCGTGAAAAGTTTAGTTCCTACAAACTCTGATACTCAAAACTCTACTCTCCCCATTCAGAACGTGTAAACCCGCTATTTTTGTGCCAAGACATACCAAAAGACTTGCGTATTTAACGTGTAATTGGTCTACTTCTTCCGTAATCGCGTCTCACTTCCGCCACTCGCTCCGAATCTTCGAGCGTCTGAGTGTAATCCTCACTTCCTGCACGAGGCCCGGGGCTGCGTTTGGAGTGTTTCACTAGAGAAGGGCGTCTGAAGGAGATGAAGCTCTCAGGCCTTCTCCCTTTCTCGGTTGCATGGGATTAGCGCATGGTGAATCAGCCGTTTGTCACCGACACTGTAATAGGCTACTGGTGGCTTTTTACAGGCACCAGGTGAACCAATAAAAAAACCTCAGCTTTGGTATCCTCAGGCAAGCAGAAAGGCAATTCATCTATAAACAGCAAGTGCATGAAAAAGCTCTGTTAAACATGTGACCAGAGGGTTTTTTTTTTCTCCATCTCATTTCATAAACCTCCATTCCTTAACACTCCATCCAATAACATACATTAAAAATTACTCTTAAGAGGAACACATGCATTTTATGAGAAGAAGAAGAAGAAGCCCGTCAGCGGAGACAGAGAATAAACTTCATTTAAGAGTAAATATATGTTTGCAGGGCTGCGAGTTAGCGGCCTCGCAGGTTATAGAAGTATTGTGGGCTCTAATTGTGTTTGGTAATGTGTTTTTGAAGCGCCGTTATTGCCATTCACGGTATTCAAGCAGGAGCAAATGGTTCTTCCTGCCCATTGGACACGTAATTAAGGAGCCTGAGGAAGATTAGCGCGGCGGAGGAAAAGGGAAAAAAAACAGCCCGGAAGAATAAGACACGTTTTCTGGTAAGTGGATGAAGCAAACGCCAGAAGAATCAGGGAGGAGAGAGAGTGAGAGAGTGGCAGCGAGAGACAAAATATGCCTGGAAAGTGTTCAACCACATGTCTCCAATTCATAATTAACTTTTTAGAACCTCCACAAAGCGATGGGAGTGGGGCCCGCTGCCAGTGGAGCTCTTCCTTTTCACTGGCAGATGTGACTCCGCTGTGTTTTATTGTGTTTATTTACATGTTTTTCCTCGGTGCCAGCCGTGAGGTAGTTTGAAGTAAACACGTGTTGCCATAGGGGCCAACAGGCAAAACACTGTGTCTGCAGGATAAATGCAGCAGTTTTCTCCACACGAGCCTTTTCTATGACTGAACGGATGGCAGATGAAAATCCTTGGATTTCTTTTCATTGGTATAAATTGTTTGCCTCTTGCATTTGTTAACAAACACACAAAAAAAAAAAAGAAAAGCAGAATACTATGAAGCATTCCATTTCCATATTAATTGCTACACCTTAGGCAGCCATCAGGTAAGGCAGGTACGTGACTAATAAAACACTAATTGTGCAAATTAGATGTTGTGGATCTCTCACTGAGTCGGGCAATCATCGCCCACTACTGTATCTGGTTAGTAAATCATTGTTTAGGGGTTGCTGGTTAATGATGTCGACTCATTAAGGGTTTCGAACACATCCCTCGCTGCTTTGTGAAGAGGAAGTGGTGAGTCATGAAGCAACGGCAGCTCGGAGACGCTTCCAGCGCCGATATTAATGCAAAAGGAAGAAGATATTAATTACTTTTGGAGGGCCGGCGATGTCTCTCCTGTCCGGAGGTGTCCGTTCTAATCACTGACCGCTGGATGGTGAGTGGCGGGCACATGGCCCTCCTTAATCCTTTCCCCTTTTCTTTGCGATAAATTATGCATCAGAAAAAGCTTTTTCCACCTCAATGGATGTGTCCCTTAATCCCTGGCTCCCTAAAACCTGTTTAATCTGAACTAAGTCATTAAAACAGTAAAGGGATATCACAAAAGACTTTCAAGCCAATTGGCTTAACGGTAACGTGATTAGATCATTGATCTCACGGCAAAGCCTTGGGCTTCCAGGTGCGAAATGACCATGTAATATACCGTTGGAATCGTAAGCTCATTAGCTATAAGACCTGTCAGTCAAAAAATTACTCCTCTGCTATTGGCTCTCTGTATCTGGAGATTATGCGTGGTTGGTCAGCGTAATTTGACGCGAGCCAGTGAAGCACCGGCTCGCTTGATGGACACTTTGGACAGCCAATTCGGATCCTAGCTTGATGGAAGGGGGCTTGTTTTGTCCAGAAGACGAAGACGAACACGGCAATAGCAAACATCCATTGTTAGCCCTTCGTTGAACAGCGGTAAAAAGCGATAAACAAATAAAAACGACATCTTGTTCAGAGACTCACAACGTCAACACATGGCGTGTTATGGATGATTACCGGAGATCGCGTGCTTGTGGGACTAAATGAAGTGGATACTTATGTTCGTTGGACTCTTACCTTTCTGTGGATATGAGGATTATGAAGCTACATGTTTTTTTTAGACTTCGAGACAGCTCCAAAGGTAGGAAACGCCGGTCTTGTTATTGTTTTTTTTCTGTGCACTCCTTACACACACGCTGTGTTTGCTTTTGATGTGTCTCCGTGAGCCTAAAACGGCTGGCTTTGTTCGATTCACGAGACTCGCAGCTTTCAAATGATGTATAATATGACGCAGATGCATTCAAAATAATATGCGATTAAACGGAAAGAATGCCAAATGAGTGAAAAACGACACGAGGTAGGGCCGCTGCGAGTAGAGGGGTTAAAAACTAATTTGATTTTACCTTTATTTTCCTTGAAAACAAAGTACAATAGTAACATGACAAAATACGCCATGGAAATATGAAAAAGACAAAAAAAATAAAAGAAAAATTATAATATATGAATAAATCATTCAAATCGAAGTTCGAGGAGGGAAAGGAGGAAGCTAAGGGTATCATCTCCTGCCCCTTCTTTACATGATCACGTTTAGTTTACGTATAGCCCATATACCTGTGTGGAGTAGTCATTATCCAAATCTGAGCTATATATCCATCCATCGTCTACCCCTTTATCCTGTATTCAGGGTCGCGGGGGGGCTGACATCCCAGCAGACATTGGGCGAAGGCAGGGTACACCCTGGACAGGCCGCCAGTCCATATGCAACACAAAAAAAAAAACCTTAGGGTACACAGAGTGTAAAATGAGTAGCTTGCGTGAAAAGTTTAGTTCCTACAAACTCTACTCTCCCCATTCAGAACGTGTAAACCCGCTATTTTTGTGCCAAGACATACCAAAAGACTTGCGTATTTAACGTGTAATTGGTCTACTTCTTCCGTAATCGCGTCTCACTTCCGCCACTCGCTCCGAATCTTCGAGCGTCTGAGTGTAATCCTCACTTCCTGCACGAGGCCCGGGGCTGCGTTTGGAGTGTTTCACTAGAGAAGGGCGTCTGAAGGAGATGAAGCTCTCAGGCCTTCTCCCTTTCTCGGTTGCATGGGATTAGCGCATGGTGAATCAGCCGTTTGTCACCGACACCGTAATAGGCTACTGGTGGCTTTTTACAGGCACCAGGTGAACCAATAAAAAAACCTCAGCTTTGGTATCCTCAGGCAAGCAGAAAGGCAATTCATCTATAAACAGCAAGTGCATGAAAAAGCTCTGTTAAACATGTGACCAGAGGGTTTTTTTTTTCTCCATCTCATTTCATAAACCTCCATTTCTTAACACTCCATCCAATAACATACATTAAAAATTACTCTTAAGAGGAACACATGCATTTTATGAGAAGAAGAAGAAGCCCGTCAGCGGAGACAGAGAATAAACTTCATTTAAGAGTAAATATATGTTTGCAGGGCTGCGAGTTAGCGGCCTCGCAGGTTATAGAAGTATTGTGGGCTCTAATTGTGTTTGGTAATGTGTTTTTGAAGCGCCGTTATTGCCATTCACGGTATTCAAGCAGGAGCAAATGGTTCTTCCTGCCCATTGGACACGTAATTAAGGAGCCTGAGGAAGATTAGCGCGGCGGAGGAAAAGGGAAAAAAAACAGCCCGGAAGAATAAGACACGTTTTCTGGTAAGTGGATGAAGCAAACGCCAGAAGAATCAGGGAGGAGAGAGAGTGAGAGAGTGGCAGCGAGAGACAAAATATGCCTGGAAAGTGTTCAACCACATGTCTCCAATTCATAATTAACTTTTTAGAACCTCCACAAAGCGATGGGAGTGGGGCCCGCTGCCAGTGGAGCTCTTCCTTTTCACTGGCAGATGTGACTCCGCTGTGTTTTATTGTGTTTATTTACATGTTTTTCCTCGGTGCCAGCCGTGAGGTAGTTTGAAGTAAACACGTGTTGCCATAGGGGCCAACAGGCAAAACACTGTGTCTGCAGGATAAATGCAGCAGTTTTCTCCACACGAGCCTTTTCTATGACTGAACGGATGGCAGATGAAAATCCTTGGATTTCTTTTCATTGGTATAAATTGTTTGCCTCTTGCATTTGTTAACAAACACACACAAAAAAAAAAAGCAGAATACTATGAAGCATTCCATTTCCATATTAATTGCTACACCTTAGGCAGCCATCAGGTAAGGCAGGTACGTGACTAATAAAACACTAATTGTGCAAATTAGATGTTGTGGATCTCTCACTGAGTCGGGCAATCATCGCCCACTACTGTATCTGGTTAGTAAATCATTGTTTAGGGGTTGCTGGTTAATGATGTCGACTCATTAAGGGTTTCGAACACATCCCTCGCTGCTTTGTGAAGAGGAAGTGGTGAGTCATGAAGCAACGGCAGCTCGGAGACGCTTCCAGCGCCGATATTAATGCAAAAGGAAGAAGATATTAATTACTTTTGGAGGGCCGGCGATGTCTCTCCTGTCCGGAGGTGTCCGTTCTAATCACTGACCGCTGGATGGTGAGTGGCGGGCACATGGCCCTCCTTAATCCTTTCCCCTTTTCTTTGCGATAAATTATGCATCAGAAAAAGCTTTTTCCACCTCAATGGATGTGTCCCTTAATCCCTGGCTCCCTAAAACCTGTTTAATCTGAACTAAGTCATTAAAACAGTAAAGGGATATCACAAAAGACTTTCAAGCCAATTGGCTTAACGGTAACGTGATTAGATCATTGATCTCACGGCAAAGCCTTGGGCTTCCAGGTGCGAAATGACTATTTAATGAAATCAGAGAAATCTCGTTACTAGAAAATTACTGATCAAAGTTAAGACCAGGTGACCGGGGTGGCATCGGTATCCATGTATCTGGGCAAAGGTATTTATTCTCCAGATCCCCTCTTGACATTACCGAGAATGTATGGAGCCGGAATGAGAGATTGTGTTCTTAATCCCTCGCCAGCCACTATCCATACCTCTATGCATCTTTAACAGGGATTGCTGCTTTAAGCTTCGATAGTGATCACCATTGAACAACACTTTCTTTCCCCACCAGATGCACAGAAAAGGGGAAGTGTGGTAATATCATTATAGGTTGATTAATGTAAGTGCCATCCTGCAGATCCCCGCCTCAATTGTGTGTTTTTTTTATTTTTTTGTCAACTGAATCAGGATCACAGCTTTGGCATTATCAGTTTGACGTTTGTTAATACCCAAAATACACCCAGCTGGCCTGAAAAGCTCACTTAAACAAGACGGGAGGAGACGAGGAACTAGCAAACCTGCTCCACGTATACACCTCAAACGCATCCACGCCACCTCACCTGATGTGTAATAACGCCTCACACCAGAGGATTACCAGTGTTCTCTCCTATTGCCGTAAAATAAATAATTAAATCACAGAAGACCTCTTTTCTAATTAATGAGAAGAGATGAAATATCACTTAATTTCAAATTTAATTACGAGCCATAATATTTCCTTCATCGGACCGCCCGCTAACGCCGCCGTGGTTTCCCTGCTGCTGATGAATGCTCTGTGTATTAAAAACACGAACATTTACAGTTCCCTGGACCGCACATGGAATTTCCCATGATCCGAACATTGTGTAGGCGGCGGAAAATGCCAGGAGAGACACAAACCCACGCACACACACACATACATAGCGGTGCTATACACAGAGCGGACCGCCGCCAGGTCTACGCAAGATAAAAAGGTTAATAAACACCCGGTAATGAAAATTAATGACACAAATCACACAGACCCCGACACACTTTTCCCTGTTTAATTGCAATGGCCAATATGCACTCATTTTAATTACCTATATTCTACAGCATTGATGTCCTTCAGTGTCGAGCTCCAAAGTTCTCCCTGTGTATATCGCTACCGATGAGCATTTGAGGCCATTATCATAACCATGACAAAAGGTATTGACTTCTACCCTCAGATGAGTTTTGCTTATGCAATAAGAATCGCCATTAATTGGGGTAATGAGGCTTGCATACTGACTTTCACCACTCACTTTTGGTCTCAATCATATTGTGATGATTTTGCATAAACGGGGATTGGCCGGCGTCCCAGCTCCGGTCATTAGTAGAGTACGGTTGTCATTCCACTTTAAACAGATTACCGGGTTCTTTATAAGTTTTGAATGATGCTTCAGCAAATATTTATAAAGCTCCATGATGGTGGCTCGCCCCTTTTCCTTTTAATAAAACAGAGTCTGTTGATATGCTGAGGCATGTAAAGGCTTTATTTCATCAAATCGCACAAACTGACATCAGCAAGGTTACAGGATGTCAATCAGTGGTGGAAAAAAAACGGACAAATGCGCTTGAAAATGAATTTGCAGCCACGCACACACATCACAAACGGACTCATTTGGTTCAAGTTTTTACAAATGCTAAACTAAATTGTTTACGAACGACTGTCTGGGATCGTCTCTTGGGAGCGACTCAAACGCACAAATTGCAACTTGCCGATTTAGCAAATGTTGCAAAAATAATACAAAATAAAAAGGAAAAAAAAAAACAGGAGGCCTGCTGCTGGCTACATTTTGATGATGGATTTTGAATAATGCAAATATGATGAATTAGCCAACACATAGCATTTGGCTAATTAATTATAATTAATCATGTTGAAGTTTGCAGAGGTGTAGTCCGTGATATTGTTGTCTGTTTGATGTATTGCCCATAGGAAGCCCAGCGTGTGGATCAAACCCGTCTCTGGGCAGAAGCTTCCAGTGGTCTCCAGAACTGTATGTGTGTGTGTGTGAGTGTGTCTGTGCACGTGTGTGTGTGTGTTTCATTGGATGTGCCCTCCTCATTCTGCTTCACAGATGGGATTTCATTTTAATTGACAGTTACCCAGATCCATTCGTCAAAATGACAAGCTTCGGGAGGGGGGGGACTGTTGTGGAGCACCCTGAACATAGTCGGCGAGGTACAGACGTGGAAGTGTTTCATTTGTGTGTGCGTCCGTCTGTCCGTTCGTGTGTTTGTCTGTACGCCGTAAGTTTCTCTGACAGGCTTCAATGCTGTGTGTTTGCGAGCAAAAAAAAAAAAAAGGTGCATAGCCTGCCGATCCATTGATCTCGAGCTTTCTCTGTGAAGTCTGGCCTTTGTCCGTCTACCTCTCCTGTCCCGTCTTTCTTTCCGCTGTCACTCCCTGACACATGGCTCTGACACATCCTGAGTGTTGCACCGGTGGGAAAATAACACATATCGCTGACCTCTTGAACTCTCTTTTCTCCGAAAGCCCTGGAGAAAGAATGCTTTAGCTGCCCACGCCTCTTTAAATGTCTACCAAGGGACATGGCTATTGAGACAAAGAGGGGGGGGAGAGAGAGAGAGAGACAGGTATAGATCGTCAGCCGGTGTCAGGTATGGGTATCGAGCAAAATAGCCGGGGATTTATTGCATGCACAGTTCCATGTACTGTGCATGGACAGCACAGGGGCTGGAGTAATAGACAGTGTTGTCAGCAGTTCTGGGCCTCGCTTTTCTATGAGCTCTGCTCGGTGTTAAATCACAGACTGTGTACTAAGCCAGTCAATTCTATTCCGGGGGGCTGCCGCATTCAACGTTTACTGTATCATGCTTAAGATTGCAAAAAAAAAAAAAAAAAAACATTGACGCGCGGAACACCAATATATGTACGACCAGGAACCGAGAGATTGAGTTAAACGGAAATGCTTAGTTAACATAAACGCCCTCGGATGACGGAGGATGTCACATGTCATATCAGACCTCACGAGACCTGCTCAGTATTCTGCTCACAGAGGCCACTGCAAATAGCTCTAAGCACCTCGCATCAGGTGATCCAAAAGGTGTTTGTGAGGGAGGGAGGGAGGGGGAGGGGGGTTTCTGAACGGTCGCATAATGTTGTCTTTGGATCGGCCCGAGGAAGCGATGTCACAGATCATTCATGGAGCCGCCGTCCTATGCATTAAGGAGGAAGGGGAGGGGATTGGTGCAGGCCTCTACACAGCAACAGAGGACAGCCTATGGAAAATGGCCCAGCCACCTAGCCGAGACGGTGATGTCATCAGGGTGGAACATGCGTTTCCACACGCCGTCTCCTGTGCTGCATGTGTGTGTGTGTGCGTGCATGTGTTTCCTCCTGTGCACGTTTGTGGTGGGAGGTAAAATGAACACACGCCTCCTACGTGCTGCATCACCTTCAGGCCGTCCTCAGCTGTACCGCGGGGATGTTACCCCTTGAATGATTCTCTCATGTATATTGAATGAACTGCACAACAAGCTCATGTTCATGGGTGATTTATCTTGCGCAGGTGTGATAATGTCAATATATTGATTAATCAAGCCGTGATTGAGGACCATATGCTCGGCTGATGATTAATATTGATAACTACGTGCCACCCAGCACTTGACAATACAGATTTAATCACACACATCCGTGCGACAAAAAATGCAAGTGTGTGTGTGTGTGTGTGTGTTTAAGAATGTCTTACCATGTGTAACTGGTGACCTGAGGGATTACATCTCTCCCCCTCTAAAGCTCCACATTGTGTACGAGCAAAAGTATATTGTATCACTGTGGGCAGCTTCTTAAAGGAGTTTGAAAATGTGTGCAGCTCGCTCTTTATTCCCTGCTTTCTAATCCTTTTTGGGCTCACAATGGTGCTTTACTCCACAATAGTACAAGCGGTGAAAAGGGGACAACCGCAAGCGTGGCCACAGCACCGATTTCATGCGCATGATGATAAAAAAAAGTGTGTGTGTGTGTGTGTGTGTGCAGTATTAAGCACAGTGTGGAAATGCCGAAGTTTTGCATGAGGTCATGACTCTGCACCCCGGCTCCCTTCGCCCACAGCAGAGAAGTATGCAAGTCGGGGCGCTGGCAACATGTTAATCTAGTTAGAGGGAGTGTTTGAATGGCAGCACGCGTGGCGGGTTTGTGTTCAACAATATATCTCCTCAAGTCTCTGGTCCCTGTGTTGTCACAGCTGCTGAAACTTGGCATCGCTAGGGCAACAAAAGGAGAAAACTAAGCATCAGTGCATGGGCAACTGGGGCCTGGAAAGGGGGAAAAAAAAGGCTGTCAGGCTACAAATATTATTTTTATTAGGTCTAAAACATAAAGGCCAAGATGCTGAACAAAACAAATGTACCTTTAATGTAATAGGTTGAAGGTATACTGTCATACTCAGTTATGTGAGGAGGCTCTTCGCTCCCAGCAGCCGTGACACAGTTCTTTTTTTTACAGCACTTGGCCACGGACAGAGACTGGTAGCAGAGCTAATTTGTTGCGCCGCATCACGCTGACGGATAGACTGATTGTTGACAAACAGCTCAACTCAATGCCAGCGCCGACGCGGCCATCTCCACTGGCCACGCCGCCTGACTGCTGGGTGGTGATTTGCCGGCTCCCCCCCGGATGACAACCGCACTTCATCCCTCACTTTCATTGTGCCATAAAAGAAAAAAAAAGGGTCCTCTGTGGTGCTGGCTGCCGCCGTTTGCTGGTTAGTCATCATTACGGCGTCACGGACAGGATAACCAGAACGGGAGAGAAGGGGTGCGGGGAGGACAGTCGGAGGATGCGTAACCATAGAGTCACCTAGGTCCACGAGAATCAGATCATCTGTCCATTCATCTTCATGTGCCTGAGTCCCAAATGGCAGCTGAGCACTTGGTGACCCACAGGGGGAAGGACACAGACCAGTGCCCAGACTAACACACATCTGATGGAGCTAAATCTTCATTAGGAAACCGGCTATGAGGCGAACAAAGTGAAAGAAAACACATGAAAGTGTCTGTGTTTGCAGTTAATTCAGAAAGATATAAAAAAATTTAAACTCAATAAGCTCTCTAAAGTTACAAGCAGTCTTTGATGTGGAAAAGTATTTGTATGCTCACACAGCAGACACCACGGGGTGTTTTGGGGGGGATTTGGAGGTTTCTATGTATATATATATGTGTGTATTTAAAGCAGACTACAGATTTCATCTGCTCCGCACCTGAAAAATAGGCTTCACCTGTGGATGAACCTGAACTGAGCTGAGTTTGTTTTTTGGGAGGGGGGTGGGGGGGGGATTGGTTGTGTCGGTTGCAGTCAAACAGGATATCGCACATTTCCCCCGACTGTGCGGAGAGGATCCTTTAGGTCCTGCAGCAGTCTGCTCCTCTACGAGGATAACAAGGGGGCTCTGATCTCATCGCGGCACGGCTCGCTTTGCCGGGAAGGAGCAGGATGATGTAATGCTGTACACGCAGCACCCGGCATGCACTTATCAGATGGGAGAGTGAGGAGCCAATGCAATAGCAACACCTCCGCTATGATTTTATGAGGCATCGTCATATTTATCGTAAGTATGATTACTGTAACAAAAATCATCATCACATTCTGTATATATGCATACAGTACAACTATATATACACATTAAGCTAAGTTAATTATAGCAAAATCGATCATTTTATTTTAAAGAATGGCTGGATGCGTTGAAATTATGAAGTAAGTTTATTATTATTTTTATTTACTTTATTATCAACAAGGGTTACCACAGCAAAATGCATGTAGGGCACATTCACCAGACATTCAGCGCGGCGAAGCCATCTAAAGTCAAGAATGATGTGTTGGACAGTTTAATGGCAAACCACATATTCCATCCAGTTCACCTTCTACGGAAATGTGTAAATTACCAAATTAATTGATTGCTTTTTACAGCAACCTACAAAAGAGCCCATCCATTTACATTACCTTCATCTTTCCCCTTGCCACAGTACAGAGACAGTCACCTCCAGAGAATCATACGACTCCAGTCCTGTATAATGCTGGGGTGAGAATATTATACTGTGGATTTTATGCCGGGTAATTAAAGAGATCACTGTTTTATGTCCTAGGCAGGGATGGACCTTCCCTGATTCACAACCCTACACACTAAAGTGGAATAGCCTTGTTCCTACTCTTGACTCCTCTAGTTTAATTGCCCTTTGTGTCCGGCTTATTTCGCTCCTTACTGCCCTAATATATGATACATTGAGCGCGGCATTCTTCTTTGAGGTGTTAAAGGGCTATTGGTGCACTGAAGCAAAGCATCGCACCTGTCAAACCGTGATGATGAGTGAGACCGCACCACCTCTTACCTCACCTCTGTTATACGTGGTCTTTGGCATCACATGGCGGCGTGATGGAACGGAGCGCCCACAGCCACGGGCCGAGCCCACCGCGTCCTGCCCCGGTCCCGCCTCCCCTGTACAGTGCCTCCCAGGCGAAGCACGTGTCGAGGGGGCCTGAGATTGAACCAGCGAGCGGGAGATGAGTCAGACGAACACTTGTCAGGTGATGTCATCTCCAGCGGGCGCCAATCACCGACCCCAGCTGTTTCGGTGCGCTGAGGCACCCTCGGCAGCACCTGTCTGAAGGCGTTTCAGCTTGCACAACTGCAGCCGCAGAACAGCCGCGGATTTCATAACTCCCCGGTGATGTCAGCAGAGGTCAAACGGGGCAGACGGCGCATCTCCGACAGAGCGTGCTTCTGCTCTGCCAGCGTGGCAGAGAACAGAGTATTCTAGGCGGAGAATATCATCGTCGCTAAGTACAAAGCGTATGTGTTCATGTCGATGATGCAGATATGACCAAAAAGGATCACAGGTGTTGTCTTAGCAATGAGAGCATGAGCAGTTCTGGTGACATCACCTCTGACACACCCCTCATGGGTGATCCGTATTACGCAAGATGCAGTCACACAGTGCAACATCCACCTGGTGTGGTCCCGGAACAAACAAAACAAAGAGTTTTAATAAAGCTCCAGGTGGCGAATGGGAAAAGCAGATGCACGCTGCGGTAAAAGAAAATGTATTTCCCAACGCTGCATAAAGATGGAAGCGGCTAGATTGAACGACATACACAAGCACCCACGCAGCTCGGTGCAACACACTACAACAGGGCAGCGGATCGTCTCTCATAGTAAATCAAGAACTATTTCACTGTAATAGCTGTACTTTGTAATAGCCATCGCAGTGGAATAACTCTGATTTAATCTAGCCAGCAATCAATATTTTTTGACTGCTATGATTGATGAGTATTAAGTAGGACTATTAACCGAGTGAAGGAAAAAAAAAAAAAAAAAAGTGTCCAAGTCTGAATTCCACTGCCCGCCGCTCCGTCACTGCACTAATGTGAAAGGGAATCATTTGTCAGCTAATTCGCAAATAGGTTTAGAACTGTGGACATATTTTCTTAATGAATATGTGAATTACTTGTGCATTGATTTCTATTGTGTGGGAAAATGGGAAATGTATAAAGAACTGTCGGCACAGGCGCCTGCAGACCCCACGCCATTGACGTTTCACTTGCAGACTACGAGAAATTATTGCATATGCTGAAACCAGCAGATTGTGTATTTAAAGCCTCTGGTGGATCAAGGTCACGGCGGTGACCCTTTTAGTAGTAGCCTGTCATACATTTAGCGGAGCAGGGGATCATTTCAAACTGTCCTCCATCACATTATGACAGATCTTAATTGACTACCGATACAGCTTTGCTGAGTTGACAGAAAAATCGGATTTTAATCTAATCACTGCAATATACCTGATTGGCTCCTCGCAACACTCTGCCATATTAAAACATTTGCATTGCAGAAATGGGTCAGAGAGCTTGGGAACAACTAAATCCCACACACTGTACATCAGCTTCTCAAATTAATTAATGATGGCTTTTATATAACATTATAGACACTGGGAGTAAAATATGTCTCCGTGTGCACATTTAATGTGTGCTGATCGATAGGCTTTCCTTATTTTGCGATGTTCTCGTAGTTAACCTACACCACTTTGTTGGAATTATGTCCCTGCTGCTGGAAATCCTTCACACATTTTAGAACAAATATTTTGGAGAATGAGAAGTTGGAAAGTTTAAAGCGATGAACTTCTGTTATCCTGCACTCTCTTCCACAATGTGCACTCTTTTTTTTTTTTTTTTCGCTTTCCCTACCACACTGAGACAATTTCCAGTCAGTCAGTCAGTCTTCCCAGGTTTATCACTGAACCACATCATTAAGAAGTGCCCCATGGATCCCTGTCTAAACTGCACGTCGACTAGCTGCCGCCAGCTCCCCGGATAAAAAGCCCAAGGCTGAGCCGGGCTGACATTCCCCTGCTCAAAGGTAAATGATGGCACAGAGGATGGTGGTCCAGTCCCCCTTAGTGGTCTTGGGGGAGAAAGACAGAGAAGGAGAATGATGATAGATTGCACGGAGAGTTGGCTGAGCGGATGGATCAGGCCTCTCATACCCAAAGAGCACCATCTGCTGTCAGTTCAGGTGACTCATTCAACTGCGCTGACATGTGCATGTAAAGGAGCACGCTGAGAACACATCAGACCGCCGTCAGCCGCACTGATGATGGGCTGAATATGAAAGAGAGAAACAGAGGGGTGGGGGTGTGTGGGGGGGGGGAGGTACGGCACTGTGGAAAGAGACAGGTGGGCACTGAAAGCACCATCTCTTTTATCTTCACAGAAAAAATTTTGCATTATCCAAACAAACAACATTTATTTTTTTAGTCATACATTTTTTTTACTGCATGCTTTAAGTTCATTTGTTTTACCAGAACAAACATGCAAATAGAGAAAGGCCGACGCAGAAAAACATCTTTGACAATCCGGATATTCCTGCACAATGAAGCCGTTACAATGTATCGTAACATTAATATCCACCGTGAGTTTCGGAGTCTGAGCTCTTAACATTCCCCCTAGTGTAAAAGAATAAACATCGTTCCCCAGCAAGTGTGTGCTAGCCTCGCGCTGGCAATATTTCACCCGTAGAACCCCATGTGTGCTACTAGAGTGAAATAACGGGATAGCTAAGGGGCGAGAAGCCAGTCTAGTGCCGGTATCAAATGACCATGTCTGGCCCTCTTAAAACAATGAGCTGTTTATGGTCAATTTTAACAAGCTAAAGTACTTCTGACTGCTGCATTCCCCCGAAAAAAAACCCATTCTGCTCAGAGCAGCGGAGAGGAAAGACTGCCACAAGATGGCCTAGTGTCATTGGAAAGACCCGCGAGCACATAAAACACAAAATGCCTCTCTTTTTTTTAAATATATGGGGATGACTATTGAGTGACACTACAGTACCGATTTTATCAAGTCTCATAACTCTTTTATTTTTTAATAAAAAAAAGCCCCTGGAGGGGCCACGATTACTTATGTTTGGAATGAGGTGTAGGATCAAAGTCTGGGGCTTGTCATCTCCGATTTCATTTCAGGGGGCCAGAGGAGCCTAATTGTCAATAAGGAGCAGCTGCATTGACACCTGTGACACTGCTTTGCCTCGGACTCCCTCGTTCTGCACACTGGAGAGGGAGTCGCGAGCACCGTCTCCGACATGCCAATACTAAAAAGGTCGCAATTTATGAAAGGCCGTGACACCAAAGCCCCTGATCAATGTCGTCCATATACAGCAACGAGATTGATTCTATAGGCGATATTGTTCCTGGAGAGCTGCATGCATGCCGGACGATGTCAAGAGGGGATGCATGCTCAAGTTCAAACCAGGCAATTCTATAGGATTTGCGTCAGTCAGACTAGGTGGTTGGACAGTGATGGGGGACCCCGCTGACCCCACATGGTGATGCATGCTCGTCAGTGCGAGACAGGTTTAAAGTGCGGACTACAGGGAGAATATTATATTATGGTGAAATGCTGCCGCCGCCTCGCTGGCCAACAGCCTCTCTCGCTCGCTAAGACCGGTTTATTACTCCTGCGCAGCCTCACGCTGTCGAGAGGCCGGGACGGATGGGTGTACGGGATGCTGATGAGATGATCCAGACAGGTCGACCCAAGGGGAGGCGGAGTACATTAGTGTACATCAATGCCAGAGAAAGGAGAGCTTACTGTGTGGACCCCCACACGCCGGCGATACGCACATAAAAAACACTCTCCAGAGCTTGAGAGTGACTTACGAAAGCCCAGGATCACTCACAGCAACACAGATATAACCATAATATATTGAGAATATAAATAACATAAAAAAATAAAAAAATAAGTCGCTGTTTGTCTTATGCATTATGGATATTTTCAGAGCTTGACCTGGATAACAAATGCAAAAAGGCTGTTCGGTTGTTTTTGCCTTGAATGTTAATCATATAGAGTTCTATTGGAAGGAATGCATTGCCAAAACAAAAAGACCACACTCTAATGCAGGCAGACATTGCTATACGGTATATGTCAGTAATGTATGCACACACACACACACACACACACACACACACACACACTTAGGTGCACACACACACTGTGCACCACCAGCGCTCCCTCCCTTTTATGATTTGGAGATGTAGTTAGACCAGTGTCACCGTCTGTACAGAAACAGTGAGAGAAACAGTGACAGGAACACTAAAACAATGTCTGGAATGGACAGAAAGACTCCAGGGCATCATGAATAAATGATAACACTCCAAAAGCAAGCATTCCTTTGTATTGTGTAGTATTTGTCGATGCTGGCAGAAGCACAAGACTGTGGGCGCGGGGCGGGCAAGCTAAGCAATAAATAAATAAGTAACATGTTCAAAAAGTGCAAGCTGTTGTTAAGTCTGTGTGACATACAAGCAGGGTCCGGCGTTGCATTCCCAGAGCACATTTAGGTCTGTTATTCTTGCTTTTAAGGCTCACTTTTTTCTCTTTTTTTCACTTTCCTCACTTTACTGTTTAACGGCATTCGGTACGTAAATCAAAAGCACGGCGTTACACTTCAAAACTAAGCATTTGATTAGCTTGACTTTGACGCGTTCGCCCATCAGCGGGAAAGGAAATCTTTCATTTTTGATAGATTACAGTGCAATTATAAATAAATAAACAAGACTGATGATGTGGAATAAATCCAATTTACCATGCAGAAGATAATCAATACATTAACCTGGAATCCCCATGCCAAAGCACCTTGAGTCGACGGTACAGTATGTGCTTGTTGACTTTAATTGCAACAGTGTTGGATGCAGGAGCCGTGGGCAGACAATTGATAGTAGCCATTAGCAAATGATTAGGTGGACAGAGATGAACTCTCCCACATTGATCCGGCCAGCTTACATTTCCGACTTCTGCGGCAGGATGAATAAATTCACCTGCAAACCTATAATGCACGACTTTATATTCATAATTTTCCAAAAGAGAGGCTCCCTGCTTTCACACACACACACACACACACACACACACAACACACACAAGCTGGCAGATCGCTGAAGTCTGGCGTCCACAGGATCTGTTTTGTGCCAAATCCTAACTGTTTATTCAGCCAAACACTGCATTATAAAAAATGTATTGCTGCGAAAGCCTTATAATGAGCCCAAGATTGTGAAGTGGAAACCGCAGGCTTTCCCTTTCTACTGCTTTCTAGACATGGCGAAGCCTCCAACATATCAAAGATGTTCCTTATCATCTCCAATTATTGGGAAATATTGTCATTTGAGCCATCTGAACCACCGAGTCTAATTTGTTTACTTCAAGTGCCTCGGAAGCTTTAATGTTTGAAATGAGATCCATTCCCTGTTGGCTGTCTACTGCCCTGGAAACAAATGACAGATTGCACAGGAGAAGTCCTAACTTTTCAACAATAACAGACACGCGGCGCTCTTTTCCCTTCCCACGGAGACGCCGCACACTGCCAAGTGCTTTACCTCACCGTCCAAACACGGTTGCTTTTCTTCAGGCCCCGTTTGTTTTAACCACACGAGGTCTCCATCACCGCTCTGCCGAGAAAAGTTCACCGCTGGACGTTGAAGGTGACTGAACGACTACACTCGTATGTTCACCTTCACTATTTCCAACATTAAACTGAGCCGTGCTCGGGTTGTTTGTCCATGTTCTAGGGCACATGGGTAGGCAGTAATCAAATAGAGGGGGAACGGAGCGCATGGTGTCCTCCAACCTAATTTGTCTGCCTGCAGCTCTGACCCCTTCACCTTTGACATTCCAACCCCGGCCGGCGAGGGTACCGAATCATTTATTTACTTTGTCAAGACACAAGCCAGACGAGGGGATTTCAGCCTCGTGGAAGGAATCTTTGGAACTCGAGACACAAATAAAAGCCAGATTAAAATGTAAACAGCCGAGGCCGATTTTAAAGGTGACCTCGCAATAACTGCCGGGCAGTTCCCTTTTTTCAAGCAATAATCAGTATTGATTCCAGAGGAAACATCTTCACCTACTAAACCAGTCATTTTGATGATTTCCCATTGAGCCTGATCAACCGGATCAATAATTTGGACAATAACTTGCGGTGGCAGCGGATACCCGTCGATAAGAACTGGTGGACTGAAGACCGGAGAGCCCATAGAGGCTAATATACATATCAATACCTCGGCCATTTATTCTGTCCGTTCACAAAGAATCTGTTGTGCTCAACAAATGGCATTAATCGAGGATCATCCTGGGGTCAAAGGTGATGGGGGAGGAGAACCTGAGAGAGCACTTACATGTATGACGGACCTTAATGACAGAAAAGCAGTGGGCCTCTCTCTCTCTCTCTCCCCTCTTCCCCTCGTTCTCTTTATAGCTCCTCCGCTAGTTCCTAACCTCGTCTCTGGAGGATTATGCAACGGTGGCTTGCCACATATCTTCTTTTTTTTTTTCCAGGACTGTACTCATGTAGCTCCACTTACCCTTTACACAAACTCTCAAGGCACACCCAACATTAAAAAGTCGTTTTTTGGAGTTAACAGTGCCTCTGTACAAGCAATTCATCTCCAGCTCTCTTGTTCTCATGCTGAGCGCTCACTGCTTCTTCAACAGTCAGCCTGCAGCATACCCACATGTGCTGCTGCTCAACGGCTGCTCTGCTGGATCCCCCCACCTCACTCCCACCCCCCCTCCTCCCCGCCCTCCAGCCTTCTCCTAAAATAGACCCAACGCTGGGCCTCTGAACGTTTTGCTGTTTCCTTCCTCCCATCTTGTCCACGCCTGTTAGAGGGTAACAGCTGCTCTCTCGCTGACCACAGTTTCCATTGCTCATCACTGTTAAACTCCCAGACCCCTTCTGGAGTCCATTACCAAGGCTAACTTCCCCAGATGTAACACAGCTATGACCTGCAGCAGCCAAAACAACAGCGGCGCAAATGCGCCCGAATGCGCCTGAATGCTGAATGCGCTGTTCTCGGATCAGTGACAGTTCAAAGCTATGCACGAAGAAAGGAGGCCTTTGTTTATCAAAAATATATATTCCGAGGGATACCTTCGATGCAGATGTTGTGAGGAAGCATGACTGTGCAGCATCGGAGAGCTGCGGCGAACAGTGAGTGGATGATGGAATGAAGTTAAAAGAAATAAATGGAAAGTTATCGATGCTTCATCCCATTTATTTCCATCTCCGTTTGAAACATGTAGAACCCTGACCACAAAGCTCCCTCTTGTTTCCTCAGTCACGTCCCTCGCAGCTTTATTGAAATGACAAGAATTTAAACCAGAGCGCCAAATTGCAAAAGGGCTCATCAACACTCTTGGTTGAGCGTCGGCTCAGTTTAGTATTCACAGCGCAAAAACAAATCTATCCTGCCTATCTATCCTATAAGTAATGCATAGTGGATGAGGTTGCCGCTGATGGTCAACAGCTTTGCCACCCCAGACCTACGCCATTGTCTCTGTTTGTTTCCATTACAAAGCAATTCTATTCCTGTATAATGCATTTCTGGAATCACTCTGTCATTAATTCATCAAAAAGTGAAAAGAGAGAGAGAGAGAGAGAGAGAGAGACAGAGAGAGTGTAAGAGATTCATGCCACTAGATTATGCAGCCCTGGAAAAGCTTATGGGAGAGACAATGAGTCTTGAGATGCAACGCCACAGTATTTTTGTTTCACATGATAGGCTTATTAATCACAGTAATGAATCACGAGACGGTTTGCGGAGCAATGGAATCAGGGGTAAACAACTGCAGATGATAAGCTGAGGATAAGGCCATCTGAGACGAAGACGAGGACGAAGAACAACAAGAACAAGAGGAGACTTCTGGCTACAAACTGAAAAGCCTGCCTTTCAATTTACGCCTCTTTGTTTGCGCCATCTTTATCGCCCGTGTTTGTTTGTTTGTTCACTTATTCATTTGACAACTTGCTTTATAATATGGTAAAAAGCTAGTTGTGCATCTAAGTAATTACACTGTAATTGATGAGCTAATAGACGTGTAAATTATGCAGTAGTGTGTCGGCAGTGGAGTCGAGGAAAGTGGAGTGTGTTGTATAATTACAAACTCCAGCTGCCACGCTCCCGTACAGGAGTCATAAATTAAGCGCGCACCAAATTTGAATAACAAAGATTGGAGCCTTTTTTTTTTGCACCGCGCCGTATGGCACGTGGTTTCCTATATGTTGTTTTTTATTTTTTTTTTGCAAAAAAAAAACAAGCTCACCTTTACAAGGTGCGCTGCCATGTGGTCTGACTTGATAAAGCATGTGGTTTTCGCTGGTTAGGAGTTCATCTCCCAGTGGGGTCACAAAAATGCACTCGCATTACTGTAAGGTCCTTTGGGCAAAGCCATCTGCAAACAGCATGGAGGCCTGGTTTACTGCTCCAGCTATGGCAACTGAGCGTTTAGTTTAAATCTCATTTTCCACAAGTGTTTTTGCACAGACGCACGCCTGTAGCTGAACTGTATCTCTGTGGTGACGGCACTTTAAACCGGCTTTTAATGATCAGCCATCATGTGTTACCATTAGATATTTCTCATTTGTGTTTTTGCGGTGTGATTCAGCACCAGCTTGAGAGACGTTTAAAGAGGCCAAACAGTTGTTTGCTAGGCTGCACTGTTTGGGTTTATAATCTTGAAGGCCCCGGACCTGTTGGTGGCACGATAACAACCCTGGCATCGGAGGCCCGACAGCTTGTCAGGGCTCTCACGCTATCAGTTACTCCATCCCTGTCCTCCTCTCTGCTCCTGT
Source organism: Chelidonichthys spinosus (assembly GCA_029853015.1). Classification (NCBI taxonomy): domain Eukaryota; kingdom Metazoa; phylum Chordata; class Actinopteri; order Perciformes; family Triglidae; genus Chelidonichthys; species Chelidonichthys spinosus. The sequence goes on along the minus strand of CM056833.1, from coordinate 9,704,200 downwards.
ACGTAATTAAAGTGGTTAATCTTCAGCTCCTCTCCTGCCTCCTGCCCACTCTCTTGCCTTTCCTTATTAGCCCTCTCTTGCCCACCTGAGATTTTTTTTTTTTTTTTTGTCTTCCTCCTCTCCAATTTTTCCTCCCCTCCCGTGGTAGCAGAGGAGTCCAATCAGAGTTGCCATTGTTTATTGTGATAAGTTGGGATAATGAACAAATGACCTGCCACCTGGAGCACTTAGAGCCTGGTGTTAAACTCGGGTTATAAAAACCTCTTCCAGCTCTATTGATTTACTGGCAACGTTTGATTGTACCCACGGGGCAAGGGGCCTGGCTGCACAGAGCTCTTACTGTTTTACAGTCCTTATTACACCAAACAAATAAATCTCCTGACCATTAATTCACTGCCTGTGCCCTCACTCTCCAGACTGATAGGCCAAAAATCGGAACAGATTCAGGCTGCTTGGCAGCCTCGGCCAGATAACTAGGTAGTTAGAGGCAATGTTTCTTTTCTATGTGCCCCATTCCATATTGGATTAGCAGACCACAGACAACTTTGAGTGTTCTCGGAAGATTTTGATTGCCCGAGACAAATACATGAGGAAGTGATTTGAGTTGCGCTATCCTGTTTTTTTTTTTTTTTTTGCAAACAGCGGCCATTATTTCAATATCCTGTGAGGCTCTTTTACGATCGCCCCCCGCGGTGCTTTTTCGGCTGCGTCTCTGCGATATACAGAAGAGGGACACAGTACCTCAGAGTTAACAGAAGTCAACTGCAGGGAGAGTCAGGCCATTTTTATAACGGAAGGCAATAGTAAACACTCAGGGGGGGCTCCGACAAATGGAACTGAGAGGAGTGTTACTCGAATCAGCAGCACATTCCCGCCGGGGAGGCAATTTGAGAATGAGGCGATCCTCTTGCGAAACATTAATACAGGGGGTGTCCAATGAAATCTGCTCGGCAAATTAATGAATCTAAGCTTCGTGTTTGTTGGCATAAGCGGGTATGTGAGGATCTGGAAAAAAAAAAAAACTAAGTAGATTTTAATGCGGCTGTGAAATGGGTGATGTTAATTATTAATGAGAATAGACACGTTTGTGCACCTTCAAACTCTTTCAGCCCTCCCTCCCGCCGGTTATCTTTCATCACAGCCCCGGCTCTCAACAAACACGCCGCACCAGAACGAGGAATAAACTGCAACACTAGAAGATGAAAGATCCCCCTGATTAGTCCGTGCCAACATGTTTACCATAGTTTGAATCACGGCTATGCCCGGTGATTGTAGACTTATGTAATGTGGGTTTCAAATACGCGCCCTGCCCACTGGTTTCTCGGTGGATAATTGTCGCCACATGTGCGACGTCCACACGTTGTGCAGTTTCACACGCGCATGCACAGTCAAGTGGAATATCCTCGGAGTGATGTCACCTTCAAACGAAAGACGAGAAGCTGCCAAAACCATGCTAACCTCAATGACTGGCTCGGAATAAACAGCCCGGTTGGGACGCGCAAACACACTTGGATTGACAAACACGTGTGTGATGCATCTTCATCGTCCAACAGAGGCCGCGGGAGGAAAAAAGACGCCTGCTTATCATGCAGGACTCACCAGCCGCTGCATGAAGGTGGCTTTGAACACGTAAGCTCTGGCGGTTATATAGAGGCTTCTGTACCTGGAAGGTATAGGGGATGTTGGCTCAGAGATACCTCCGCCTCCAACGGAAAAGATAAATCCTTTTCTCCCCTCCATGTGGCCAAACATGACATGTAAATATTCATACACACACACACACACACACACACACGTGACTGGAGTCGACGTTCAATGCAAACATTTAGAGACGCAGTAATCCGTCCAAACCTTTTCTGAAACTGGAGACCAGATCAAAAGTAGGTCCCCTCCCACACGACACGCCACCTGGGATCGCTGCCATTATGACTGCGCTTAGTCAGGACGCTCTAGTCGCCGGATAAAAGACGAGACCACCAGACAGCTAACCAGCTAATCTGCCGAATATTCTGTTAATCTGACAGGCTGTGTTGAATAATGAATATGTACATTATCACAGAAGGGAGGGATCACAGGGGACGCAATGGATCACTTTCCAATGTGGTAGGTGGACATGGCAGGTCTGTTATCAGGGTGATTTCTAATGAGTTAATTCACAGGTGAGCGTACATTTAGCAGGCCGTGGATGTGTGTGTGTGTGTGTGTGTGTGTGTAATTAAAGCTATCTGGGCACAGAACAGTAGGCTAATATATATATATATATATTTTATTATTTTTATTTTTAACCTCTAATCCATGTGTATGCTTGTGTACGTGCATATGTTCGGGCTATTAATGTGGCTCTGAATCTGCCAACGTTCTAATCACCAATCTGCAACAATATGACCCATGAATGATAAATGAAAGCACGCATGCCGCCGTGACAAAAGACCTCGTCCTGTCAGCTGTAACAGCAGTAAATGACTTTCCACTCAGCCTCGGTGATTTACTTTGGCTCCTTCTCGGGCGACGACTTAAATTAAAACACACACATAACCGCTTATTTATTGATTATCGGGGATATTCCTCTGAGCTCCGTTCGAGACCACCTATGTACGAGGTTACCGACGGCCTTCTTCTGAAGTTCACGAAACACCAGATGACGAGCCGTTTACATCCAGGAACTATTTACATACAGTGATTTTTTTTATCCCGGAGCCCCTCCCCTCACTTACTGGCCCCCCATTTCATTCCAGTTCCTTCTGGGAGTAAGGGCCTGGTTTTACCTTTCAACCACGACACGCTACCTGTCACAGCACAGAACACACAAACACACACACACACACACACATCCCTGAGCGTGGTGCAAGAGGCATGTGACATCTGTTCTCTCTCCGGTGGGCTCCTCATGTCCTCGACCTCATCCACATTGTTTCTGAGCACCTGGGAGGGAGGAGGGGAGGTTGTGTGCCAAGAGGACATAGTAAAGAAAAAGGGTATAGTGTGTGTGTGTGTGTGTGTGTTACGGGGGGAGGTGGGTAGGGTTGTCGAGAGCAAGCAGTCAACCACAACATCAGTCAGGACTGCCACCACCCGGCCCTCCAGCATCACTAACTTTTCCCGTCACGACCTTGACCCTGAGTTTGCCGCTTTTTGACAGCGCGGGTCCTTGTTGACACCAGCTGTGCCTACGCGCTGTGCCAGATGCACAGAATGTAGGCTACGGCGAGGGTTGGGGAAATCAAAGGGCGGAGTGACATAATAGGCTTAGCAGTACATGCACATGGAGGGATAGTGGTGCAGTTCAGCAACCCTCGGTGCTTCAGATAGTCGGATGTGTGGTGAAAATGGAGTGCACACTTTTTTTAGCGGCGGCTGTGATGGTTCGAGGAGCGGGAGCGTGAAAAGTCATGCTAGAAAAGTAGGGAAAGTAAATGCACCCTCCCTGCTATTGCAGTGCCCTTGAGCAATATTACTGCTTGAGTCATACTGCTAAGCAGCAACTATGACGGTTCACCACTGAAGCCAATGCAGGATTGCCGTGAGCTGCAGTTCCCATAATGCCTGGTAGGTTCTGGCTCCATAAGAACTATTCTACTTAAGCCTCCACTGAAGTTCACAGGAAAACTCCCTGAAAATGTAAAAGGCAATACATTACAAGGCTCAAAGTTAGGTCCTCAAAAGCTGTTTTCCCCCTCTTCTAATGTGCTTTTTCCAAACCCGTTCAGCACCCAGACATTTGTGGGTGTTTTTCACTCGTTTAATAGGTTTCTGGCCCCTCCACAAATGTAAGGCCAATATTTAGTCTGCTTGTAGCTCTGCTTTCTGTCTCCACCAACTCCAAAGAGAAATTTATTGCTCTTTTCTGCTAAATGTTCATGAGCTAGTTGCTAACCGTGTGTGTGTGTGTGTGTGTGTGTGTGTGTGCTGTGCAGTTAGGGCACCAAAACAAAGAACTTGAATACTCTCTATAGCTCTGTAAAGCCAAAGGGAACTGCACAGTCGACGATAATTCTGCACTAGTTTGTCATCTCCAGCATCTCCTTTCAGATAACACATCTTTTATTTGATCGGTCATTATAATAAAAAAAATATTGAATATAGCTGCTTTAACAAACGGGTCATATTTCATTCTTGCACAAGCCGGTGTATTTTAATGCAGCTGAATGCGTCCTCATTTCTCTATAATGTCATATTCCAGTGGTGTGAGAAGTGTAGCTGCCTGAAGCGGAGTCTGTGTCTGTTTAGCACATTGACTCAGCAGGGTCACGGGTTCGCTGGCTCAGACTCGGCTCCCTAACAGCCTTTTCAGATCATTAAGTAATGAAGTGGGTGCCATTCAAATATAAATGCATCCACAAGCCAGAATCCTTTCATGTTTTCCAAACCATAAATACTCTTGGATTTTCCTCAGAGCCAATATACCTATCAAAGCCATTTTACAACATCTGTTACCTCCCCCCCATACAAAAAGTGCAGGACGTTGGGCCAATCGCTGTAGCTGCACACCAAAGTGCTCCATAATGCGTGGGATACAAGGCAGTTATGCTTACTTGTTTCTTAATTTGTTAATTGATTATCGTCTAATCTGTCAAAGATCCTGGCTCGGAGCCCTCGTGACCGCCGCCGCGTTTGAAGTCGCTGCAAACACACACAACGCGTGCATGCGGAGACACACGAGCGAGCAGCGAGATAAGCCAGCCCCCAGATGCAAGTCTCTTGATAGTCGCCAATTATAGTGAATGCAGCCACCGCTGACCTTGGCACACATATCCATACCGAGGCCCCTTCCCTCTCCATCCATTTCCCCCTCTCTCTCTCTCTCTCTCTCTGGAGTGGCCCCTGGCCTGCAGCTTATTGGGGGGCCTGGAGCCAGCTTCCCATCTCAGACAGGCCCTAATCTGGGAGGCAAATGATAAGGCTGAGGTTTACAGGAGGGGCTTTGCACACTCACCAAAATTTGCATTTAAAGGCCCTCAAGTAATCTTTAGGCTTATTTAAATCTCAGCAAGACACTAGCAGGATAGATGGCGGGGGGAATTCTGCAGATCCACCTCCAGTGCTTCTTTCCCATGGTGGACCAAATCCCCGCTATAAACGAGCGAGGATGTGGATTGCTTTTCCGTCTCTCACAGCAGCCCCTCTCTTTATTATCAATGGCATTTAATTGACTGAGAATTATTTTTTTTTCTTCCCACATCCAAATAAAACTGCCACATGGGACAAAAGCTTCTATCGTCGCTGTAAAGTGGTTTGTGGGGGGAAAAGGCCATTTTTGCAGGAAAAAATAAAGAAAATACAGAGCTCTTGACATACAGTTGGCTGTGTAAGAAAAGAGTTATTTGATTATTTGTTTGTCTGGTTGTTTTACATGTTTTACTTTTCCCCCCTTGTTTGTTGTGTGTTATTGTGATTACAATAAATGCAAAAGAAACATGTGCATGTGTTTTAAGCTCCCAAAAAAGGATTGTTGATGACCACCTATAAGACATTATTGTCATGCAGGTTCTCTCTCTTTTCTTTTCTTTTTTTTTTTTAGATTTTTTGAGGCACAGACTCCTTTTATTATCAGTGGACAGACAGGAAGGACAGGAGCGAGAAGGGGGTGTGACATGCAGTAAAAGGATCGGGATTCGTACCGGGGTCGGCTGCGTATGTACGTGCATACATGGCATGCGCTCTAACCACTCCGCCACCTGCACGCCATTCTTTCTCTTTTCTTATTATTTTAAAGCCTCCATCAAACTCAGAATCCCTGCTATGTTTTTCTCGCTGTATTTTCTATTGTCACTCGGAATTATTAATTTGACGAAAAGCCGAAAATGGAAGAAAAACACCAAACAGTCCCACCGCGAGAATATATTCCGTCCCAGTTTTTTTTTTTGTTTAAGTGCGTGCATATTTTAACAACTGCTGCAGCTATAGAAGTTACCTTATTGCTGTCAGCACATTCACTAGTTTACTGGCATCACGCCCCACAGTATATACACCATAACAGCACAATGCTTCTGCTCAGCCGATTCGCGTCAGCGTCAGGGGAGTTATTTTCAGTGTGCATCCTACACATCCAGAAGGGGATTTGAAAGATTAATCCTCACCTTTCCAACTGAATGTATGTAATTTGGTTTGACAAACACCAGCCCTACAGGGACGTTTTCTTCATTAATACTTGACAATGTGCCTGGCGTCTCAGGCCTGAGGAGATGTAGCGGTGTGACGGACGAGAGCATTAAAGTGACCCAGATTCAATCTTTCTTTCTCTTTACTTTGCAAGCTTTTAACACGGACTGTGGCACCTGTGATACAAAATTCAGTTGCGAAAGCAACAAAGACGGGGGGGTGTTAACAGCCATTACAACAGGCCACACAGGCAGGACACGATCTTATGATCCTTTCAGACTGGAATAGGCACTGAAATATTCAACAGGGCTGGTGGGATGTCCAGAGGTAGTTTTTGAAGACCTTAAAACAAAATCTGTGTGACAACTTTTCTGCACAGCGTTTCGTCTATCAAGTTAATTTAACAATGTTTTAGGGTTTTCAATCTCCAATCAGTGGTGTTAATTCTTAAATGAAGATTGTAATGGGCGAATTTTAACATCGGGCCATCAATAGCATGCTCATTAAATTTCTTGTTAATGAAAGAGCTCGGTGCTCGGAGCCAAGAAGTAGACTGGCACGTAACAACGCTCAAAGTGCAACGTGCCGTTTTACGCTTTGGTGGATTAAATCACAAAGATAATTACATCAGAGAAATATGTGTTAATAAGAAAGATTACTGGTAGGTAGGGCCTAGATTTATTTTGATTTTTTCCCATTTCCCGGGAAGCTAACCTAACCGCTAACCTAAGCTAACATTAACCAGAAAAATATGAATCTTCTCATCCAACCTTTGGCAAGAAAACACATTTCCCAAAATGTCAAACTATTGCTCACTGAAGAAAACTCATTCTGTGAAGCAAATTCTTCTTACTCACTTACATCCTGTCACCACCTTAAGGTGTCTTTCCTGCACCGCAAGGCCACATTAACTCTACAAAGGGAAATGAAAAGAACACAGTGTGCATTCCAAAGCAACAACAAGACTGTTAGACGATATTAAAGCGTGCGGTAAAAGCTAAACCTGATGTCATATTTAATATTCTGCCTGACTTTCTCTTTTGCATAACCCTGTTCACAGCCTGCAGACAGGTCAAATCAAGCTCATGCATATAAAAGCTGTTGCCCTGGGCAAAGATTTAACCAGCCCGGATGAGTCTGGAGGGCTTGGTGTAAGCTCACGAAAAAACACCAGCGCTGCCGTTCCAGCTCTGAGAAATATGAGGAGAGGTGAGAAAAGAGATCTGGACAGAAGCCCCCCCCACCAACCCATCCCCCCAGTCTCCAAAACTAACCGTTAGCTCGGCTTCCCAGTCACACTATGGAGACCCTGCTCATTCTTCCATGCCACAGTCACTTCCTGCCGACTCTAAACAATGCAGACTCCATTTGGGCCGCCGTAATGGCTGACTGCTTGACATAACCCTTGTCAGTGAGAGCTGAGATAGGTGACACTTGACAGATGTGTAATTGCTGGAAGAGCTCACTGACAGGTGGATGAGCTTAAAGACACCCGATATGCTTCTGAGGCTGTTTACGGAGGGGATTACACCTCTAAGCAGCACCGGCTTGGGTGCTGTTGCTTTTTTTTTTCCTTCTTCTGTGTACTTCAAGAAGGAGAAGGGGGGAAAAAAATGTTTGGGTAATCTATTCAAAGTGAAAATTGGTTTGATTTATTTCAGCCGAGATATGAGCCAAAGCGTGACAGCGAGAAAAGGTTAAGACTCCCAGCAATAACCCCGGTTTAATATATCCAGATGTATATTCCCCGTGAGGTAATGTACGGCTTTGACATCATCCGAGCGGACTTGTAAAGCCTGCGTGGAGGTGTGATAGCTTTCCCTCTCAGGTCAGCCCAGGTGAGGTGCTACCAGGAGCCGGAGATAACACTCCACCCCTATAAGACAGGAAGTGAGATAAACATTCCCTCCTTGATTAGGAGCCTGGGTGTGGGCTGCCATGTGGGAGGCGGTGCAGTCATACGGGTGGAACAGGAAGATGTGGATGGAGTTGTGTGTGTGTGTGTGTGTGCAGAGAGTCGTGTTTTATGTGTGGGACTGTAATGCAAATCAATGAACTCCTTCAGTGCAGAGCAGAACAGCACAATGCCTGCACACCTGTCCATCATTCAACATCTCCTGTTCCACCTCTTGAAGCTGGGTGAAGAAAAGAAAAAAAAAATCGTTTTAGCTCACAGTCAAGGGGTTGAAAGCAGGGGAGGAGAGCGAAGGAGGTACACTTAGAGGCCCAGACATTCACTTTTCTTTTTCCTCGCCGACAAGACCATGTTATTAGAACTGCAGTTACTAAATTGGGGAGGAGGGAGACCGATGCTGTTGGACGTGACCTCAATTGAACTGGCACACTATCTCAACCAAAGTCTCATTTCGCCACGAGAAAGACACGGGAAGAAAAAAGAGAAATTGACAATATCTTTTGTACCATCATGCATAGACGGCGAATAGAGATTTAGTGATGATATAGGAAAGGGGGGGGGGGGGGGTGGCGCAAGCTGCACCCCACAAGCTCAGCTCAGTTCATTGAGGGTATTTTCACTTATAATTGGGGTAGCTTTCATCTTGCCTGCCAAAAGGCGTAGCAGCGAAGAAGAGCACCAAGAGGGAGCTATCGCTTCCCCTATTTCCTGGCCCCAGACAAAGGCATCCAGGCAGGCAGCCTGCTGAAGATGATGTATTTCTGATCAAAGAGCCTGGAGTTGTCAGCAGCCCGGGCTAGCACAGCAACTTGATTGCTCCTGGATAGATTTGTCCCTTTGATCAGAGCAGACTCTGACTCCAGGCACTGTTTATGCAAAGAAAAGATGGCAGCGCGAAAAACCCATCTAGTGTTGTGTGGAAACAGGCGTTGGGCTGGGGGAAGGACTTTAGCTCCGGGGTATTTTGGTTGACACAATAATACAGGATGATATCTCTTATAATTACTGCTAATGAGATAACGTTGCAAAAAAAAAGGCATTTCTACAACTTGTTGCTGTGCTACTTTTGCGCTGACAGCTAAAAAAAAAAAATCTCTTATGTGTATATTACTCTTGATTAGCTGATAAAACGTCTAATTACAACTATCCTGCACATCAGATATAAGAGTGAGATAATGTAACACACTGGCATTTTTACAAAATGATCAGTTAGTTCCACTGTGCAAACATCTTACACATAATGCAAATAACCACCGGCTATGAATTCATGTGGACTGGAAAAAGGCACATAATTTTTGTCATAATATATTGATGTAAATTATCATGGCTAGAGTTAACATTAGTTCTGTAAATGTGCTACAAAGAAATATTAATGCCGTCCGTCAGTAGGATTTGTGCCTACAAATCCCACGGTGACCCGAGCCATGTTTTGTCTGAAGAGAGCCGTCTTCTCGTACCTGGCTACATGAGTTCAAACACCAAAATGTCAAACACGCTCGACTTTAAAACCCTTTACCGACAGGCGGCAAAACGGAGGTCCAAGGAAGGTCTTCGCTGCATATTGTACCGGCAGAATCCTTTAAAGACTCACTGTTTGAAAATACAATAAGTGTTGAATGAATAACGCATTGACAGTATCTACATTAATACATGTTTAATTATTGCTGTCAAAATAGTTCAAGAAAGGCTGGAAAGTAAAAAAAAAAGAAAAAGTCAATATAACATTAATCTTGTTTTCCTCCTAACTCTGCATATTAGATTTGGTCAGGTCGTAGCATTCAGGGACTTTACCGTTTCCTGTCATCTCTGTCATGTTAAACATTAAAAAGCTACAGCTCGGCACACCTCCCGCCGCGACACGTCAAAAGACAAGGTTAATTTATGGATGCAAAATACCTCATCTCCAGTGTTAAATTTATTTTTGTCATTTATTTTTTCTTCTTTATTTTGTTCTGTTGGTGACAGGTGCTATTTAAAGGGCTTTCAGGCGCCCGCGTACACAGAGTTTAAGTCGGTGGAAAGCGGGCTGAGTGGTTATGTAAGCTGTGATTAACATATCTGACGGCTGCATTTGGGTCAAACAGTGATGGGTAATTCAGGTCATTTCTGACAGCTGATGAAAACAGAAATCATCATGGCGGGCGGTGGGCGTAATTATGTATTTATGAGTGGAAGAGGACCTTGGGGGTAGCGAGCAGAAGAGATGAGCACATACAGAGAAGTGCCTGAGTGCCGCCTTGCTATTGTAATGACAGCTCATTTCCCCGTGTGGATGTTTTTCTCAGCTCGCCGCCGCGCTTTCGTTAGTCCCTCCAGTTTACGGTACCTGCGTCTCTCCCGTCTTTTATGGACAATACAGGAGGGTTAAGTGTTGTATTATTAAGGGATGAAGGCTCTGTCGAGACCCGAGCCAAGGAAGAGGAAAGCGTGTCGGTCTGAAACAAGCTGCTATGGAGGGCCCTTTGGGTGTGTTGTGACTACCACTGCTGGGGGTTTACGCAGATTCAAAGATGCATTTGATGTTGAGATGCATCTTGGGTTCATGCATACATACATACATGCATGCATATAGAAACCTCCCGGCCTGTATGGATCTGCTGCTTCCTGCGGTATCTCATTTCAAGTATTATGTATGCATTTATACGTTATAATCTTTGGTAAATGCCACATTTTTGCACATAAAACTTGTATTTATACACGCGTGTCATTAATGTCTGTGCAGTACTCGAATACAAGACATGGAGGACTGAAAAGGGACGGGAGCCGGAAATGCGACTTAAATCAAAGCCATCTTCAAATCAAACCCACAGCAACGCTAACCCCCCCTTTTCTCTGTCAATCTACTGACATTCGTGATACGGGCAACACTTCCAATCTATGGCTGCCGCCTACTCCATTGGCCATGTAAAGTTTAATGAGCACCTTTTGTGGAGTGATATGAATAATGTATACATTACAGAGCTTTAAAGTGCCTACGGTGCATCTGTCTCTAGGATGGACGGAGGGACCGGTGAAAATTAAAAGGCCTGAGGGTAAAGAAGAGAGACAGAGAGAAAAAGGGGAAAAAAAAGTTGAAGGCAGTCACATTAATTTGAATGTGTCAATGTGCCACTTCCAATGCAAAATAGGAGTCATCAGCACACGCATGGCGCTTGCCGCCGCCGCCCCCCTCCATCCTCTCTGCACGATCTACCTCTCTTCTGTTGCTCATCTGTGTCAACCGGCGCTTTGGAAGTGAATACGCAGCGACATGGTGGCGAGGGAGAACGTCTGCTTGGAAATTCTGGAGGGCGCGGCAGGTGATGGGAGGGAAAACACAAGTCAGTACAAAGTAGACAATCCTATCCGGCGCTCCTGCAGATAGCATTGATCTGTGATTTAAAAAGAGGCGATGGAGATGACTCTGAATGACAAGCTCGCACGCCGTGCAGGGGAAAAAGTGTGCACTTTAAAACATGAGAGCGGAGGAAAGTGCGCACTTCAAAAGTTTACGGGAACCGAGGCGGGAAAAGTAAATGAGTGGCGATAAATTCAAAAGCAATGTGGAGTCGGCCGCTATTAAAAAAGAATCTACTCGGCGGCGAGGATGAAAGCAGGTTAATTGTCGCATGCACTCGGATGTAATATTTTCCTCGGAACATACTTTTATGGAAAGAGAAGTAGCCGAGCCTTTAACCTTAAAGAGCATTAGCAGCAGCTCTTCCTCCCCATCGCGCTCCATCCTCTGCTCCGTCACAAACCCCTCAGCCAAAAGATTGGTGGGCCTTTATCTTCTTAGAGATCTGCTCCCTGTTGAATAAGCAATAGAGCGTTCCCCATTTCGCTTGTCCACGCCAGGCTGGCCCGAGCGACCCTTCCCTCCCTTACCCTTTCTCCACCCCCGTCATTCCCTCCCCTAACCCCGTTTCCATCTCCACAGATTGACCCCCCTCCTCCCCACCACCACCACACACTCTCATCCCATCCTCCTCCCCCCCTCAGCCCTCGCTCTCAACCGACATGGACACACAAAAGAAGGCTTCGGCTTAGTGGCCTTGTGATGGATGCATTTTCATAGGCCAATCTCTGTTATCTTGGAGAAACAGGTCTCAGCCTCCATTCTCTCAGGGCTTTACAGTTTTCTCTCTGCCACTCACCCCGCCCACCCCTTCCTTCATTTTTTTTTCCACCTCCTCCCTCCATCCCCTCCGTCCTCCACCACCATTTTCCGAAGGTCACTCATTAATACTCTTGAGCATTGATGCTGACCCCGTGACCCTGAGCTTGAAAGCCCGGCTCTCCCATATTGAGCAACCAAGTCCCCGTCCCAGCATTCTCACCCAGGGCTGAGTGCGGAGGCCTGGACGCCCCCCTCCCACCCAAGGTCAAGGGCTGGCTGACATCGGGCCCCAAAACAATAGGAGGCCCTTCCTCTCCGTATCCCCATGGACGCCCCCTGCGTTGTCCCTCTTTAGATTGATTGGCTATGCAGCAACATCTCAAAGTCAATCAATTTCATTCATTCAATGCAGATGCGTCAAACTTGAGAATTTAGCCATGGATTTCAATTTCTCCCAGACAATAGAAAATCTTACATGTAATGGTTTTGTCAATCTCAATTTAGCTGCAAACAAGTATTCTCTCTTTCTGCAGCTCCTATCAAAGGCTGCACTTCATTATCTTTAAATTTACACTTAGAGCAGATTGGATGCCGCTCATGTCCCGTTGTGTCTAATGAATGTACCTCATTTCTGTTTCAGTGTCTATCTGTGTACTTATTTGTAAATGATTGGAAGTATGGAAGGTGCAAATTATATGCAAAGCTTTTATTTACAGATTAGATATAGTGTAACAATATAATGTGCTTAGCATTAAAACCATCAAAAAGTGAAACTTCTTTGCTTCAATCCTTGATTATTTCCCCCCAAACAAGAATTGTGGTGTTACAAAATCCCCCTACAATAAGCGCCTTCATTTTCTGCTCACTCTGCAGTTTGTAGCTTCCTAATTTCCCAGCCGTGGAGTTCCACTAGGCCTTGATGTATCGTATATCTCTCTGTTTTTCCTGCGTGGCTCTTTTCGGGCCTAGGGTCAGAGGGTGAAATAAAGCAGACCCCATTTCGAAACTGACAGGGTCTCCAAAGCCTGAACCCGAGGGCAGTCCCCCCCAGCCCCGGCCTGACAGAGGCCGCGTCCGACAAAGGTGCAGTTTGTTACGAGCTTCTGAAGGGGGAAAAAAGAAACACAACAGGGAGGGTTATTTGGTGTTCCTTTGACCCCTTAAGCCCTCTGAGATGAAAAGGCTTTCAATTTTTACCAGACGAGGAAGACCACTTCAGCACAGAACACCAGTACGGGCTTCAAAGCTCAGCAGAAATTTTAATCAGAGACAAATTACTGTATATTGCGTGGTGTACTGTGCTCCATTGCCTCGGTCTGGGGGGCAAAGGGGGCAAAAAAATAGTGCAGCGTTACACGGAGGAGAAATGGCCGTAGCATCCTTTGCAGGCAGTGAGTGAAGCTTCGGACTCCTGTCTTTTTAAAAGCATGAAAATTCACCAGGAGATTATGAAGAATATTTAGCAGTGAAAGGTTGAGGAGGTAAAAGCCTGATGGGCTCCCGTGTCCCCGTGTCCATGCCATCTTAAATCATGCAAGCCGAAGGCAAATATCAATACCACGGCGCTGCTTAAAACAGCATTCTGTCAGATAAAAACATATCTATCATTTACAGCACAAATGTAAGAGAAGGGGGAAAAAAGCCCATGAGTGCACCGTGCCTTATGCCATTTACTAAACATTTTATCAAATTTTACAAAGCCTGCTTAATATTTAAAGCCTCGGTCATGCAGCCTAATGGTCCAGGGCAGGAATAAGCTATTCAGGGGTCAATTGTTTTATTAAGATTAATGAGGGGGAGCAAGAGGGTACGTCATATCTGCACTGCTTCCCCTCTTTCTCTGAGCAACAGTGAGGCATATTAAAAGGAGTGCGTACCGTTTGCCACTTAGCTTATCTACGTAAGTGGCTTATGGATGTATTTGTCCAGGACACTCAAGGTAAATTCTTTTTCATCAATTCATTTTTCATCAGGTGATGAACTTACCCCCCCCCCCCCCCACACACACACACAGAATATATCAAGGAACGTTCAAGTATGTTAGATTAGCTTAGAGGGAGGGAAAAAGGCATATTATGCAGTTTTCCTGATGGCATTATAGACTGTTGACCCATAGTCGGGTTCTTCTCTGCACCAAATATTTATTTTTTTAATTGTTCTTTCACCTCATTAGAATTAAAAATAAAACGCAATGAGGATCGTTGAGACTGCAAGGTTAATGTTTAATGCAAGTGTCTATTTATCTTCTGAATAAGACAAGAGAACTGTTTCCAGACTAAAAATACATTTATTATTCCGGAAATGAAGCACTGAATAGGGGTTGCTGACGACCAACGGCCATCTTTAATCAACCCAGCAGCTCAAACTCCCGTGAGTCCGACGCACCGTTGCATCTTTTGTCCAAAAAAAAAAAAATTAAATCTGATGCTTGAGCAAGAAGGAGCAGATGGAAGTGGAGAGTGGGCGGTGACGAGAGCTGGTAGGCGTTCATCTCTCTTACACTCTATCAGCCATAACCCCCAAACCGCGCTGATGTCATTGTTGTAATTGCTTTGACACTTGGAAGCTGGCACTAATCCTGTTTGGACAGTGACTTAAACTGTATGGAAATAGGGGACACATTGGTTTAGGTCCACCAGTGCATCTGTCCCTACTGGCCAGGACAACATCTGCTCGCTCTATGTGTGACTGTGGTGTAAATGAGAGGCCAGATTTTATTGTAGCACGCGTTTAAACATGAGCCATCCTCTTGAAATCTTACGTGATTCAAATCCCAAGAAGAAGTGTTATAAAAGGGAATGTTTTTTAATGCGCTGTGTCTCTGTATGCTCGTTGATCTAATGTGATGTGACGCCGACAATGTTTCCGGTTGAAGAAGAATGACAGGACTTGTTGTGAGAACAGTTTTAATGTGTCTGCTAAGACGTGGAGAGATTATTACAAGGGTTTTTTTTTTTTTTAAATGCAGCATTCGGCGTGGCTGCTGTGGGAGCGTTTACACCATGATCCACGGCTGTCAAGTATATATAGCATGCTAATTAATTCATTTTCAGCCAAAGCAATAAACAAAAATAGAGAGCAAGAGAGAGGGAAATTTGATTCATGCCGCCGGAAGAGGTTTGAGCTACATACCGGCTGAGATGGCAGGCTCGGAAAACAAAGATGTCACATGACAGTCGGTCCAGAGGGGTCAGTTCATTTCCACTGGACTGCCTTTTTTCTTTAGGCGGAGCATAATGCGAACAATGTTTTAGAGGGCCATCTTCAACCACCGTCTTCACAACATGCGAGCCTTTCATGTGTCTGTCTCTCTCTCGCCGCGCCTCAGCCCCTTCCATCCTCTCCAGCACGCCTGCATGCACCCTGACACGTTGACAAGCCGGGAGCGAGTCGGGTGTTGTGGTTGACCCGGGAGGCCAGGCCGGAGAGGTTTGGTTCGCAAAGTGAGAGGTAGACAACAAAGTGCAGCGAACTAAAATGCCCCGGGCCAACCTTTAGCTTCCGTCGACATCTGCAAGCCGTTGGGGTCGGACGACGGGAGCGGTGGAAGTGGACATGGAAACTCGACCCCTTGGCTGTCCACATCACATATCGCACTTAACAGGACGCTCCGCGTTAGACCCGTTTGCCTTACACTGAACTGTGATGTAGAGAAAGGCCACTGCCATTAAAATGAATGTGTGAACATGGGTGTGAATTCTTTTCATTTGTTTTCTTATAATTTATGAATAAAGACCACAATAAACCATTTGAACAGCATGGGGGGAAGAATCACACTGTCTTTCCTTGCTGGATGTCTACTGAAGATGTAAAGTGATTACCAAAGAACTCATTTAGATAAGAAGTGAAAGTAAATTAGCCATTCCATTGCAGCATCAGATCACAGAGTAGCAAAAAATGAGCAATGAACATAAACGGAAGCAAGAAAATACAGCAATATTGGGCTTTTTAGAGGATGTTGAATATAGATGCACGATAGGCCACAGGCCATGGATGTATAAGCTAGTGTTGTCACGATACCAACATTTTGGTACTGGTACCGGTACCAACATGTGTTTCGGTACTTTTCGATACTTTTTAAAATAAAAAGTGAATCCAAAAACTGTCATTACTGACTTTATTTTAATAGAAAATCTTAGAACAATAACATATTAATCAGCAAACAAAATAAAATACCACAAAGACAAGCTTTTCTAATGCACACAATTTTAAAAATGTTAAAATATAAATACAATAATATAATATAAAATATAATAATATAAATAAACCAGCTCTATTTTTTTCTTCCAGAGCAACTTCTGTTAAGAGTGAAGGGCGGTGGCGCTTGCTTTTAGCACTGAATGTGACTTTTCTTCCTGAGTAAATGACCTGTCGTTCCCTGAGCTCAGTGTGCAGGTCTGAGGGCCTGTCCTTTAAATATTTGGCTAAGTCGGAGGTGTTTCCGCCTTTAGCCATGCATGTTTTAAACACCGTTTACGCAGTGGTGCAACGGCGTTAACTGCCTCGCTTTGCGCATTTGTTTTTAGCTAAAGTACGGCCATATCGCACTTCGCGGCGCTGGTTTGTCCGCAAGTTGCGGCGTGATGACGGTTGCAGCAGCCGTTCTCCTCTCCGTGCTTCGCTTGGTCGCTCTCTCTCTCTCTCTCTCTCTCTCTCTCTCTCTCTCTCTCTCTCTCTCGCTCTCTCCAAGCTTTCCTCCCGCTATGTTTGTTGCTACCGTCCACGCTGCTCGCTAACTTGCTAGCCGTTTCCTCCGGCTTGCTTGCTTTTTCTTTTTATCTCCCCAAGCTGCGGCTCGCTCCTCGTCCTCTCAGCTGGAGTTACAACGCGGTGACGTCACGCGGCGAGTTCGCCGCGCTGTTGTGGGCGCTGCCGGCGGCGCTGCAAGTACCGGTCCCGTCCAAATGCAATATAGTACCGTTTTAAATGCCTCAGTACCCCGGTACCAAATTAGTACCGGTATACCGTGCAACCCTAGTATAAGCTTGTGCTTTTGGTCTACTTGTTAGTAAATAGCCTACAACTAATACTACAGTAAATTCAGTTGAAGTGCGAAGTTGATTTAAAAAATCTCTAAATTTCCAAATTCCAACACAAGACAAAGTCCAGTGCTAACGCATCTATTTTTATATTTACATTTCTATACTCTTACTGAACACAAATAAAAAAATAGATAACATTTGTGATATGGATTTATAATAAGATTTTCACAATATAAAATCCTTTTCATGGAAAATCCTTGTCTGTTCATCGTGGTATGATGGTATGGTTAGAAACCAATTGAATCTTAACTGTGTGTTATGATATCATATAGCATGCTACGGAGAGTACTTCATGGCGCAGTGTGGGAGACCTGATGTAATTAGCGTTGCTAAAACCACTAATAGCTGTTGATTGTTTGGAAGACTGCTGTGGAGGGAAGCATTTATTCAGTTATGGCAGTCTTTAATGCTATACAAACATAGAAGCAACATTTTCAAATAACATGTAGTCAAATAGACATATCCACCTCTGATATCGCAATATAATCAATGGAATTTGTGCTCAAACCATGGAAAAAAAAAATCAGCGGCTATGTCTCCATCCGTAGACAATGTGGTTTTCATTTGCACCATTTCTGGGGCGAGAAACAGTCCTAAAACATCAGAGACCCCAAATAAATCTTCCGTGTTCATGTTAACATTTCAAACCAAGACTTTAGCACAGAACAAGTTGGCAACACCCGTTCTGACTGCTGTGCGATGCAGATGTTTGGCTTTGGAAAACACAACCGAGTAAAACAATAAACTTAACCGCGGCTTGGGATAATAGTATGTAAATGATCAATATTTCTAATTGCAGAGGGGAATGATTGCCATGATTATGTTGACTCTCTAATGAGTCCACCTGTTGGCATCACGCAGAAAACAATTTTCCACTTGAGGGAACATAGCGTACGTAAACTCTCATAAAATGTAAAACCAATGGAAGGTCTGCTGCGCTCTGGCAGCTGCAGCCGACTATTATGCAGCATTCGGCGATAACTTGAATACCAATCTGACAAAAAGCGGCGCCTTCCCTCCGAAGGAACACAACGCAGAAAGAAAAGTTACACAGTACATCAGTAAAAAGCCTGGAGTGTCCATTTCCATTACAATGAATTGGAAACTCAAGCTTGAAGTGAGACATCCAAACCGAAATAACTGATGTTGCATTTATGAGATATGTTTGGAGGACTGCTGGGAATGAAAAAAAAAAAGAAAAACCTGTGAAGTTTGATACTTGGTTTACAAAGTCTGGAGGAGCCTACTGTAACCCTGCTGCTCAACTTCAAAGGCTTGTCCTGAAATTCAGGAGGACAGTTATTGATCCAATCCCTCAATGAATCGGGAATTGATAAGTGGACACTCCAGAATGCACTTTTATGTCTTCCCACTTTGAAGCTCTCCAATACCATCTTTCTAGGAGATGGTATTCCACGCAAGCGCCTCTTTAATGTTTGAAAGTCACACTCCTCCTCAGTCTCACCGCCAGTGGTCCGTCTTCATTCACAAGGATCCTTGTTCCGCATGTAAATGTAAATGAGTTGACAAAGGGCACCTTCCTTTCATTTCCGACGTGGCTGAACAGGTCCCAGGGCGGGATCGGGGTCAGGTGAAGTGAAAAGGAGAACCCGCGGCCTCTCCATCTCCTCCCTTTTATTGTGCCGCACTCCCTGCCAAACCATCATTCTCAATATCCCACCAGGGCCTCGCTAACCCTCAACATCTGTCCCACTTTACCACTCGGATTGGTAGAGAGGCGGCGAGTATGACGGGCACACTGCGGCAGTGTGCAGGCTGAGAAACTGCTTCCAGACATCTCAAAGTGCTGTCGTCCGTAATTTCGCTGCATTTACTCGTTCAATTTATTTGTCCGCACTTTGCGCCAACTAATCGCAGGTGTGTTTGCACTATCTCTGTGAGAATATTTATATGGACGGAGCACACATGAAAGTGGAAGGCGACGTTGTTTGGAAGTGAAACATGCGTTAATTACACGAGCTGTTTTCAATTCATCTCGTGCTTGGAAGAGCACTTATTCTGACTGTCATTGTGAAGCGCTGCTTTTTGTCTTAAAACTTTTCACAGATGGTGGAGAGGGGAAAAAAAAAAAAACACAAGAAAAACTAGAGGTCAATTTAAACAGCCGTAGTGTTTTGCCCGCTTGAGTAAATCAACCATAGGGAGGCATAAAGGGACACACCCACAGTAGACGTGCAACAACGTGGTGCCATGTACGAGATCATAAACTCATGCAAGTCAAAAAAAAAACAGGATGCTATATTTTTTTTACTGAAGGATGTTTGGGGCAGCCAGAACATTATAATTGCATGCCGGTTTTCCCTTTGGGAGAAAATACCTTTCCCCATATGTGGCAGTGATAAAGTATACGTTTCTCCCGTCTGGCAAGAAAGGTATATCTGCCCTCTAACTAGACAAGGGGGAGCAGTGTGGGGAGAGAGAGAGAGAGAGAGAGAGACAGGGAGGGAGATATATAGACTGCTAAGAGACAGACAGGAAAAATAGAAAGCGAGGGAAGAAAGAGAGAGGGGATCCAAAACCACCGTCTGTACAGTTAGTGGGCCTGGAGTGATTGCATGAGGGACGGGAAGGAGCTCCATTTACATTGTAGCTGCAGAATAAAAAGCAGCTTTGGTTTGTCAGTTTTCTGACTAGCGTCATGAACCAGGAGATGCCCATGGCTGCTCGTTCTACTTCAACGCAGTTCAATACCTGCCATCTTCACCCTTCTCCTCGTCAAAGAGGGGAATACACACACACACATACACGCACACACACAAACGGGGGTCCCTCTGGTGTGTTTGTGTTACTGTTTGTGAGCATTTGTTCCGAATCAGGCACCTGGCATCTTTTGGGAGAGCAGGCTTCACCGACGAGGCCCCCTGGACTGTCATATGTCTGGATGCAGACCAATACCCATCACGGCAAACTGATCAAAAGCGAAAAAAAAAAAAAAAAATGGACTGCAAACCTTGAACTTCGCAGTCCAATATGCATCCCTGTTGCTTATTATATTCACACACAAACACACAGCATGCAGCCATATGAAGACCTCTCCACTGATGAAATATTCCAGAAAGCAATTTTTTTTTTCCCCCCCCTTGTTTTCCGTTAAAATTGAAATTCACTGCAGGTTAAATTGGACCCTCTCTCCAGACTGCTGTAATACCCCATAGTAGGTATAATCAAAGTAATTACAACAACACGCAGGTGTTCCACGCTGCACGCCACTGAACACAACACACGTCGGTGACAGTGGATGGAGTAGACAACTCTGGGAGAAAAGAGAGAGAAAAAAAAGAACTAATTCAAATCAAGTGTCATTACGGCTACTTTATCGACAGACAGTAAGTGCACAAACAAATGGCATTTTTTTTGTCATCTGGTGCTTAACATGGACATTTTATGCTCCGTCTGTTCATGTCGCTTTGTTTCCACTTTTCAATTATGATAATCAAAATCTGGTGGAGTGAGTTATAGAGGAAAGATTTTTTTAAGCTCTACGCCAGTGAAAAAAGACATGTCTAGTGTCAACTTGTCTTTATAATAAAGATCTACTAAAACTGCAAAAAAAAAAAAAAAAAAAAGAAGCAGCCTTCGAGCATTTGTATGCATTTTACTCCTTGCTACACTATTTGCTTCAGATCAGATGTGAAAGAGCATACAATCACGTTAAAAACCTCCCCATCTGCATCCTCCAGATCTCATCTCGGTGAGAAAGAAAACGGGGGGGAAAAAAGGAAAGAGAGTAGGTGGTGGAGGGGAAGGGAGGGAGGGGGGGTCAAAGAAGAGAGAGAGAAGAGAGAAGAGAGAAGGTGCAATTACCAAGAGCGTAGTCTGAGGGATCAACTTCACATCAAAGAGGCCGGGCCCCGCGTCCCATGCTCCACACAGCCCCGAGTACCAGTGTTGTGAGAGTAGGTAAACATGAGCAGATCACAAGACTGTTAATAGCAGCCAGATCTGAAGAGGTCTCCACCTTGTGCCTTCCTGCCTGCCTCTAAAATTCTCAGACAAGCCCTTGCCTGGAAGGAACAAACTCACCCCGCACACTCAGCTACTTAGAGTGTGTGTGTGTGTGTGTGTGTGTGTGTGTGTGTGTGTGTGTGAGCTCATGAGCATTATCCCAACAGCTTTTTTTTTTCATAGTAATTGAACAGCATAAGCGCACGGCACTACGCTGGAACCTTTTAGACCCTCCCTTCATGCAAAACCAACAGCTGCCGTGCAAACCCCTGAAATATGTGCATGGTAATTGCGCTATAGGATATATTTCTCCGTCAAAAAAAGGGGGGTAATACTGCAAAGTGTGGTAGTTTCAGATGCAGCAGTCGAGCGTCTATCCGTGTGTGCTTTGCCGTTAAATTATTACAGCGTTCACTTTGAGACTTATTGCCAAGAATTATCTTGTTCCAGTATGCAGCCGACTCAGTGAGTGGATTTTCATTCATCTTTTTTGACAAAAAAAAAAAAGATACTCCGCGTCTGAGGCCCTCCCTCTCCGAAGCCGGCTGTACCAATCCGGGGCAGTGTCTACTGTATGTGAAGTGCATTTAACGCCCACTAATCTGTCATCGCTGGATAAATACGATAAGGATAGCAGCGATTCCCCAGAAGTTATTACAGGCCCGATGGCTAAACAGGATTAAACGCTTGTCTTTATGCTATGCAGAGTGATTTTCCTTTTTCTTTTTAAAGGACGGGACGGTGCTGACCCCCCCGCCCCCCTTTTAATTCCCCTCTATCTGTGACAGAAAGGTGGTAAAACCCATAGGCTATTTTCAGTCACATGACAAGGGTTCAAACCCCCATGTCAGGCTGCATTCACCCTGATGACGTGTCACGGATGCTGGGTCCCTACCAGCTCCAGGGGGGGGGGGGGGGGTTATGCTGCATCCGACCCCCACGCTCTTACCGCCCCAGAGGGGCAAAGCCAAAAGAGACTTTCCCTTGAGGGGATCAATAAAAGAATTACATTAACATACATGATGTATATCAAAGTAAATCTCAGACCAGCGTGTCCTCTGCATTGCTAATTCTAAGTCTCAGCGTCCCCCCGGTTGAGGCTGTGGCATTTTGGATGCACTGCCTGTTCCAAATCAACATTTAAAAAAAAAAAGGAAATCAACTGGAAAGGCTGACATCTGTTGGCGAGGATGCGTAACTGCAGCCCAGTAGATCTCGACGGCCCAGCAGGCAGACTGACGTGGTGTTATTGCACCGAGATGTGAAACAGTTCAGAACGGGTGCCCTGAAAGAACAGGACAGAAAACACTTAAAGAGACACGAGGGGCAAAACTCCCCGAGTCACGGACCGAAATGAAAAGATGCCTCCCGGCTAACCTCACAGCTGAAGCGGAATCACCCTGAGTGCTTTTAGTGTGCTTTGCTCCTCGGATGTCATTTGTTAAGAGAGTAAACCCCTTCATGCTTGTGTGAAACTTAATTCCCTGGTCTGTCCTTGAGCAGTAAACTCTCTCCCTCAACCCGGCAGCTGAGAGTGACCCCTCACTAAAAGAAACACACACACACACACACACACACACACACACACACACACACACACTCCTCTCCTCCTCAACCACGCCAGATGTTACTTTTCGTCTGTGATTTATCACACAGTTTAGATAAGGGTAAACAAATAGTCATCACAGTCATAACTGCAGACACCGCTTTCCCGTCTGGCTTATCGCAGGTCACAGCATACAAAGTTAGCCTACGGTGTCGAGACGGGGGGGGGGGGTTGTTGTCGGGAGGGCAAAAAAATTGACAAAATTGCAGCTTTTTCTCCGAGTCGCCAGATCGTCCGAAGCATAAACATACCAAACGTCTGCACACAAACACACACACACACACACACACACAACCCTGAGCCTTGACCTGTAGGAATGTGTGCTCTCTCTGTGGAGGACGATTAGCCGGCCAGCCTCTTAGCTCCTCCAACACAGAAACCTCATTGTGATAAAGCCCAGTCAATGTTTGCTGACACACGTTATCTCCCGGCCCCTCTCTCTCTCCCCGGGCCCCCGGTCTGCATCGAGCTGCCACAGCTCTTTACAACGATTTAGGGAGCCATTTGTTTTTCAAGGAGCTGTTTACACAATGGCCACCTACCACACAGGGGACGGAGGCAGGGGGACAGGGAGAGGGAGTCGTCTGAAATATAAATCACAACCGTTGCCGGCTTTTATCGGTCGACGGCTCGGCCTTTTTTTTTTTGTTGTTTTCCCGCTTTCCGATCTTTTTTTTTTTTTTTTTTTTTTTGCATTCTTTATCGCGGGATGGGGGCGATAAGAACAAACAAGATGAGGTTTTGTCAGCGCCTGCCAATGTGCGTAACTACGAGGAAAGAGGGAAAAGAAACACTTATCTTGTGTGTGTGTGTGTGTGTGTGTGTGTGTGTGTGTGTGTGTATGCTTGTGCATCTAGAGAGGAGGGGAGGTGATAAAAGAGAATATTCCTCAAGGAGGATCAATAGTTGTTATTCAGACCTGCATGGGTCCCTCCATAGGAAGCACTGACACTGTCCTAAGAGTCTGCCGGCTGTATTGATTTTAATTTATTTTTAACTTAGTGATGGATATGGGACATGTCATGAGAGAGAGGCATTGGTCAAATAATTACCAACATCTATTCATTAATTGGAAGGCAAAAGAGATAGAACACTCAATATTCATTACGGCCTGCAAAGACTTTGCAAATGTGCTGTCTGACACAAGGATGTCAGAGAAATATGTCGATCACCTAATCACGCAATGCAAATCCGTCCCCGCGAAGCAAAGTGCACACAACACACCCGTTTCTCTCCATTTGTAGAGAAACAACTTCAAAAAGATTACATATTGGATTATGCTTTATTATCCATCCCATCTTCTCCATCTTTCCTGCTAAAGAGATTTTTACAATGTCCTTAATATTGATCATCAACACACATTGAGCAAGACATGCTTTAAAATACCACTGAAATGATTCATGATTCAACATCTCCAGTAAAAAAAAAAAAAAAAAAAAATCTATCACCATTAAGCAGCATTTCTGAAGAAGAAGAAGAAAACATTTCTTTTTTCGTCTGGAGGAACAAATATTGACGCATGTCGTGTGTGTAGCGAAGCTGTTTGGTCAAAGTGGCTTCAGGCAGAGACGGGACGCTCCGACACACACAAGAGGCGACGTTTTCCCTGAAAAGCTTACAGATTGTGTAAACAATCTGGTTTATGAAATTAAATCCCAAATAATGAGCTGCAATTAAAACGGATGCACTCTGTGAGAGAGGTAAATCTAATTAAGCAAACACTGTATGCAAAATGTGATCAGAAGTTTGCCGAGTTTGAATCAGACTATCCGGCAGATGGAAGGTGCGGCGGTTGTTGCTGTAACAGAATCGGCAGCCTTGTCATACATATGCTGCATGAATATATCATCAGAACCTGTAACCTGCAATAATTCGCTTGATTGGCTCAGCGAGTGAGAGTTCCTTTGGTGTGCATCAAGTCAAACTGACCAAAGCGGCCTATGGGTTCCTGCGGACGGGCGCCCGTGGTTATTGAGCACAATCACAACACTAATTATCCTGCATGCAAGCTACTGCAGGGCTTTGCCCTTTGAGGGAGGCAATCAAACAGCTGACGAAAGGCTGAATAATCACACTGCAGTGAATGTGCACAGCACGTGTGTGTGCGAGTGTGTTGAATACCATCTACACGAACTTCAGTAAAGCTCACATTATTTGTCAGATGCCTTTTAGGTGGGAATGCAATAACAGTGGGTTAAACAGGGCAATGCAGTTAAAATACATTTGGTGATTTTTTTTTTTTTTTTTTAGAAGTTATGCTTGGATGACAGTTCATGTTTGTTTGGGGATTTGAGAGAAAAAAAGCAAAGAGGCTGTGCGTCTGTGTGAGAAACCAAACAAATGGCCCCCATGAGCTCTTATCTCGCCTCGTGTTGCATCATAAGCAACGTTGCCGCCTCCTTTTTTTTCTCCCACCCAAGCTAGGGCAAGGTCGTGGTTAAGTTATGATTACTGTATGATGCACTCAGTGAAGACGCGCTATAAAGAGGTCTCTGCTGAACCATAAAACTGTCAGGATACATCACAAAAGCGTCAGATGCAGCCGGCGCGACATCGCAACAACAACAAAAATAAGACTCGCTCGCCTCTCCAGGCAATCATCACTTCTTCAACTCGACACAGGCAGAATATTATATTAAAGGAATATGAGTTGAAGGAAAGAAAGACTTCATTGATTTTAAAATATCTTGCTTCGGCTACAGGGCCGTGCAGGGTAATGATCAATCATTTGGCCTCTGACTGGCCTTCCTTAAGCCTCTTCTCTACAGTACCAAGCCGACAGTAAGTCACCAAAGAGAATCCACTGATTTAATACTTGACTGTTCAATCCATTTAATGCTCCCATCATCTACCGAACTGGAGAAAGTCTGGTTCTTTCTGGATACTGTGGATAACGACGATATGTTAATGTAGCACACAGACTTTACTTTAAATACAGACAGAGCTATTAAGCTGTAAAAATTCATTTATCAGCAGCTGCAGTTTGTAGCTAAACAGATTTAGCATTTAGCATAGCAGTGCAGGAGGAATGCTACAACTAGACACAAGCTAAGTTCCTGCCTTGTTGTCATCCAGCTGATAATTACAATGAAGGGAGTTAGCAACAACTCTGGCTCAAGAACACTTAAGGTGGGCTGATCTTAAAGGTGGAACAGCGCTATTCCCCCTTAAGTGACAAGCTCCTCCTGAATCTCTTAGCTTTAATATTTCTTTTAACTGTGTAACTGATGTACCACGATTAAATGGTTAAATATAAATACTCTAGAGCAAACTCTGCTTTGTTTGTATCAGGAAAACACAAAGTTAAATGTATTCAAATTATTGTTAGAACTGTAATGGTATTATTAAGTACTCGTATCAGTACTCGGTATTTAAGTATTTGAAAAAGCGTGATAAGGGTGCATCCGTATTTGTCAAGGCTTCACATTCTGGTGCATAATATGCCTTCCGTCATTTATCTTTCTGTTCCCACAACAATATACTGAGAAAATGGGAATTTTACGTATATAATATATTTACATTTATATATTTATTGTAACAATAGGGACGGCCCACATTTCCCATCATGCTTGCCTCAGGCCTAATGCCTGATTAGTTCATTAAGTTTGCTGTTTTAGGTCCCAAAATGCAAATGTTACTTTTGTTAGCATCATTTTTGTGCTGGTTTATAGACCATTAGTGAGGCTGCTGTTACATTTCTTGACTCCAGCTGCTACATTGATTTGGCCCTGTGTTCTGTGTATAATGTAATACCAGGTGGTAGTGCTGTTCTATGCAGCAAAGGTTTCCATCTAGATGTATGTAGTGCTTTGTGATACTGCTGCATCTGCGATACGCCAGTATTAAATTAATCGACAACTAGCCAATTCAATCTGCCAGTTGGAAACATCGGCCGGTCAATGGAGAGAGGCAAACAAAATGTAAAGTAAAGCAATCTTCTGAAGTTCTATATTAAACGTTACCACAAAAGGTGTCTTTTCTGTACTTTGAATTCTAACATAACTGAGAGCAAATGTGCCATTTCACTTCACTGGCACCTGACATGGTCTCATTTCAAAGCGATTAAGATACTTGTCACATTTATTTTGCTGGGAAACCATCAGTGAGAGGAATACGATTTTTTTTTTTTTCTTCAAGGTCCCTATAGAGACCAAATTTTGACACATTTCCACACTCAGTTTGAAAGCAGGACGGTAAATCACACTACACCACAGGGGCCGTGAAGCAAACTGCACTTCGGTCCAATTTTTAAGCCTGGCTCCAAACCCCCACCCCCTTGCGCCTCAATCCACTGGCCCAATAGAGGAAGGCAGCCTAAATGCACCATCAGCACTGAGGTTTGGCTGAGCTGCTACAAGGGTATTATGTTCCAAATTCTATCCAGCTGGAGTAAGGAGAGGCTTGCCCATCTCCTTTTTTTTTAACCCATTCCCAAATCACACAAAAAATAACCCCTGCTTCTTTTGAACGCACTTCATCCGTACCCATTCCTGCCTTCCCTTTCTCTATCAGCACAATTCAACATTTAAACAATCATGCGCCTGAGAAGTAGCGTCTGAAATTTGGGGGACACGAAGGAAAGCCTTCTTATACTTATATTGGACCGGGGGTGGGGGTTTGACAGAGAGGGAGAGGGAGAAAAGGGGAGAGCTGCTGGGGCAGGTGAAAGCCGTCCGCATACAAGGTGGCGATTAGGGGAAAGTGGCCCTGTGTGAGGCAAGAGGAACATCTGTGCCTATTACCGCAGCACACAAAAGACCAGGAGGGGGGGCAGGGGGAAAGACCGCGGTCTCCAACATGAGCAGGGACTCACCAAACACCACAGGCTGAATTGCATGGCCCAATTTGGGGCTTTCAGCGCTCCTCATCATTAGCATTTGAAAAAGCAAGGCAGGAGCTAACTCAGTGAGTAACTCCTAGGTCGGAGCTGGAGTGTGACTTAAGAGCTTGGAGGAGGTAGAAGCCCCCCAGACCTGACCCCCAAACCCCATCCCATAAGCACCTTTCAGGCAGAGCTCTGTTGAATGGAACATGTCGCGGAATCATATTAATGGTACCGCTGCTTAAGATTCAGGATGATTAAGCAAAATTCGGGGAAAAGAATGTGAGAATTCAACACAATATGGGAAATGGCTATTATTTGTGCTGATAAAACTTCAGGAATAGCATTCTCGTGAAGCTATAATATTCCTTTCCAAATAGTTGTCACCACAGCACACATCCAGCAGCTTCTAACCATGAGCCGACTTGCTCCGCCGGGAGAGAGAAAAAAACGCAAAGCGCGTGATGCGCCGCATCCGTACGCATCACCGCATTCCCGTATCTCAGCATGGCAAATGAATGTTCAATTTGACTCCAACATTTTTTGAATAACCGTATTTCAAAGTGTGTCAACCTGGTTCAAAAACACAGCTAATGGATGGCAAAAGCATGAAAAATAAAGCAGTCGTTCTGGTGAGCCGTGCATCAAACTTGTATACTGGATTGCACTCTTTTTCTGAATTGAGAACACTTGGGAGGGAGATGTATTACTTATTTAAATGCCACAAGGCAATATATCTGTTTGCTTAAATATTCCAATTTATTCCAAGACAGTAAGTGCCTTGCTGGAGTGAATTATGGATGGTAAATCAAGACACTGAGTTATTAGTTATGACACCATAAGGTTCAGTCTTAGTCTATATGTCTCTCTTTGAGATTCTTTAGATGGAAAATATTTGGCTGAAGAGAAATCCTGATAAGAGGAACAGACTATACTGACAGCAGGCAACATGAAATATTATAAAAACAGGTAACACAAACTTGAGTTCACAGCAAAGCGAAAAGGAGAAAAATGAATTATGATAGGATTTACTGTTAATTGAGACCACAGCGGTTCCGTTTGCCACGAGGAAGGTCATATGAGAAGCAGACCGAGCAGAGACATGCAGGTGGACTTCAGGCTTCTTCGCACCTTCTCCTTCTTTTGAAAAATGACCTTCCTTTTTTTGCCACAAGGCCGGTGCCCAGTAACGCTCTCTGTGGGACTCATCTGTGAGAACAAACACGGTGCCTCTTACAGCCCAGAGCCAAGCAGTCTCTGTTTAAAAGAGAGAGAAAAATGGGTTCGATATTTTTTAACTATTAAAAAGAAGAGGGAAAAAAAAAGTGTTTTCAATGAATTTCGCCTTAGGTTTCAATTTAAGCACTTAAACACAAATTTGGGTTCTAGGTCACTGGGCACAAACTATATGCTTTAATTGAATATTTACAACGCTGCTTGTTTAATTTTCAAACCTGCGATCGTGTGCTCGAAGGCCGAGAGTATTACCTGATTAACTAAAATTTTGGAATGCCCTAAACCCAGCTATAATGTTTCGGTATTCTGGATGCAAAACAGAAGCCTTGGAGTTAATTTTCAGTTGCGGCGGTGGAGTACGATGGTTATGTATGTAAATCACAATACAGTCCCAGTATGCAGTACTTGCAACAAGTTAGAATTTCAAAATGATGCATGATTACCCCCAATTTTGACATTTTGAGCTCTTAAATCACTTTACTCTCACAAATAGCACTGCCTTACGGATGGAAGTCGGTGGGAGATCAGCAGGAAGGGCTGACCTTTTTTTTTTATTTTACACAAGAGCATTTTTTCTTGATCTTGAGCTAGATGTCTAAAGACATAACAATACATTATGCATGTTGGGAAAAGTCATTTATCTGATGAAATCCTGCATTAGCGGACATTAAAGCAGGTAGGTTCAAAGGCAGGGTCTTCACGCAACTATGACCACGCACGCCGGAATGGAGAAGATCAACACGGAAGCATCCCCGTTACTTCAGATGGCACGACAGCATGGGGTTCTCATCATTAGACTGTTTGTGTTATCGGCCCACGAGGTGACAATGGTGAAACATTAAAGCGGGGGGGTTTTGAACTGAATATTAAAACCCTCCACATCGTCGTTTGAGGGAACCACTTTCAAAGAGCTTCAGGATTTCAGGGCACATGAATGTTTGATATGCTGCTGGAGGAGCGATGCATTCGGCTACATTGTGCTTAAGAGGCACGCGGTCTGAAGGTCATCAGATCTAATTGTCAAATGGACCAAGTCTTGGGCGTTTGCAACATATCCCCACACGGTTCACGGGAATGCCCGATATCGCAGTGTTTTCGTCAGCACATTTTCATGTTCGACTGAAAATAAAGCAAAAAGAAGGGCATTTAGGTCAAGTGCATTGGAAAGAAACACCGATAGAATCCAGACATGGCAACGTGTGTATTGACAGAACAGTCACATTGTCTCTTCCATAACTGTGAAGGTGTGTATTCTTTGATACACAACGTGTCTACTGCGTGTCTATGCACTTGGTGAAGGATAATAGTTATATGCATCCTTGCAAATAGTGATCAATGCACACTAGCAGTGCTCTAACCTCTCCATCAGTGCAGCAAAGCAGGCGTCGGCTCAATTCCTTCCCAACATATGATGTAAATGCTCCGTGGTGCAAATTTAATGTGATGTCATTGTACTATTGACATCCGGGGATGGACCGGCGGCCGAGGCTGATTTGTTTAATACCTAGTTGAGAGAATTCTATTGACTTTCCTTCCCCTCCACCCCCTCCTCTGCTTTGCAAGATGAAAACATATCTTCCTACTCAGAAGTTCTGACCTAATATGCCTTTCTAATGTTTTTCAGAAGGACATGCTATATTGCATTGTGTGTGTGTGTGTGTGTGTTTATATGCACTGTATGTGTATGCATGTGCGTGTGTTTGGCTCCATTCAGGACTTATATATCGATATAAGCCAGGCTTAATCCTTTCACTCTGATGGCTTCAATGACAGCAGCACACCATCAGATAAGAGGTCATTGAACTGCAGCAGCCACCTCTTCATTCAGAATAAATGGGGTGCACCAAGAGTGCACCTTACTATGTGGCGCATTGCTCTGGTCATAATGAAAATGTAATGCATTTTGGGTTCCAGCTGCCATCGCTACCGCAAGTAGATGGAGCCGATACTGTTGATATTACTCGTGTAACTCGCCCACTTTGTCCCCGCAAATGATGCACATACAAAACAGAACATTTCAGCATTTGGTGTGTGTGAACTTACTCTCAAAAAAGAATTAAATTCCACCTATTTGTGAGCTTCTTGGCTCAATCTCAGCTGCACCTTTCTATTTAATGTACTTCATGGTTGTTCAGATTTTCACTCTGAAATTGAAAGAACTAGATGCACTTTCTAAATTCCAACTGTCCATCAACCTCAAGGCCGATATCAGACACTCATCGATCAAAGACCAAAGTCACAATAATGCTCTTTCCTGGATCTTGGCACAGCGTGAGCATATGGAACTTGAGATGTTTCCCTCTGCTCAGCTAACCAGTCAGGTTGAAAGGAGCTTCTAGCATGGGGAGTTTTCCAAAAAAACAAAACAAAAAAATGAATTTAATATCCACACGGGTGTTGCTTTTTGCTCCGTCTGTCTTCAATCTCACTAAGGGACATGAAAACCAGACCACAGACAACCTTGATTGAGGCACAGCTGAAACATGCTAATGCCCTGATTTTGTTTTCATTGGGCGGGCTCCCTGGCTGTGGCATATCATTTGATTTTTGCATGCATCGAATCACTCCGTGTGAGCTGTCACAACATGTGTTTCTGTCTGCTGACGCCTCAACGAGCACTTCTCTTTGAGCAATCATCTGGGGGGGACAACACTGGATGTTTATTTTGGCAGAAATCCCATCATGCATTCATGCCCATTTCCTTTGGTCCAAGTAGTGGCCCTGCATGTCATCGCAAGCTCGACTGGAAATAGAAAAATGCAGATATGGAGGCCTGAGCTGTGCACAAACAGGATGATTTGAAGATCCCCGCCACCTATAAAGTGCTACAGAACCTGAGCAATTTGCAGTAAACTAATTATGATCCAATTTCCTAATCTCTCTCTCGCTGTCGTTTGCTATTTTCCACCTCTTCTCTCCACTCTCGATAGTTTAAGCCCCATCCCATTAAAACAACCGACGCTTTTAATGACAGTGTGTTAACGCGAAAAAAAAAAAAAAAAAAAGAACGTTCTCCTTTGCTTTTTTCTTCATTTAAATTCAATTATCACAGTAGAGAACAGTTAGACAGCAAGAGAATAATAATAATGAGGGGTTTGCACGGGATGAAGGTGTGCAATGGCCGTGCCGTGACATCTTTTGTTCTGGGGTGGTTTTTTTTCGGATTGGCAAGATAATGGCGAAGGGCTGGCTGTGAGGGGGGGGCTGGGAAAAGTGGAGCTCACCGCGCAGGTTATCTTTCATGGTGTACAGGATAATCACGGAGTGGTGAAAGCTGGGGAGCAGCAGAGACATATCTTCTTGGAGATCAAGGTCAAAACAACTCAAAGGAAGGTGGAAATTCAGTTTCAAAAACACTCACAGCTGCCTGAAACATATTGATCTCGCTCCTCTTCCCTCTACCTCCAAAGTCATTTCTTTGATAGACTCTGGTAGAAATACATTATTTTCTTGTCATAGCCTCCACAATGGATCACTGTTAAGAATATACTGCGCTTATATAGAGAGGAGAGGGAGGAACGCTAAGAGCGCGGCGTGCTATATTTGAAATAACAATTCACAGAGTGACCTCTTCTTCTCAGTCCTGTAACACTTTCCCCATTCCGCAAGCTGAAATTTCCATCAATCACAAACACATGACTAGAAAATAAGAGCGTCAAGAAAGTGGACGTCTGAGGAGACAACGGAGCGAGGTGAGCACGGAGAATGCCAATTTGTCGAGCGTGGAATTGCTATAATTAGGGTTTAGGGTATAGATAAATGTTACGTGTCCAGTCTGGACTCGAGCAAGCCTTTAAAAAATGCATAGCTGCTTCATACACGGAATCACTCTGCAGAAACTTTACACAGACAGATCAATAACAACGCCGAGCGCTGAGCCCTCCGAGGCATCGCAGTAAGCTCAGCCACTGATGTATCTGAGCCAAGTGGCCTTTGCAACAAAGGGATAGCAACTCCCTCTTATTCCTTTGATTTATGCCCTTGGAAGTTGGCACATATTCCCACCAAAGAGTGTCTAACTATGTGATTGAAGTGCTTGATGTTAAGCAAAATTGTTATCCTTAATTCACAAAGAGATACAGATCAAAGTATATGAGACGGGCTTCAGTGAATAGATCATTTTGCATTTGATTTTAATTCCCTCAAACCGATAAAAAAAAAACACATTTCCGACGCTTAGCGGGAGGTGATGGGGAGTGACCGTGCTTGTTAGGCCCCAAACGGCGCTGCCAGATTTCATATCAAAAAGTAGGGAATTTAACTCTGTTGCCTTCTTAAAATCGTTTATTGTCACGTCGTATTTGAGTCATCTCGGGCTGACTGACTGCTGGATGTTGTTCACACATTGTCACTTCCGAGTCCTCCACCTCTCCTCCTTTGTTCTGAGCACAAATCCTCCTTTTATTATCCAGGCAGCAGCAGAGGGTCCTGACCCCACTTCCCTGTTGCAGTTTCCTCCATGTTTGATGCCCCCCCCCTTGGATTATTGTAATACACTATGCACTTGCTTTGATGTAATGACTATGAGCAACTTGTAGTCGGTGTGGAATTTGATGGATCAATGACCCGGCAGATGAGACAGACAGAACAACAGACGGCTTGTGTCAAATGTATCCCGTGTTTTCGGATTTGTCATACGAGCATGCAAGGATTTGTGGACATACTTCTTATTTTTATTATTCTGGTCAAATTTATGGGTTGCTACACATTTTTATTTGTCTTGGACAAAGTCTCTTGTACTTACAGCAAGCCAAGTAACTGCACTTCCACAGTAATCACATCGAGTTGAGAGTTGTAAATACCGCAAATGATCCATTGCTGCTATTAATAACCTTGACTATATTGAGCGAGGAGCAAGTTGGAAACAATTCAAATGAACATTACGGCCGTGTATACTGTCATATGTGTAAAAAGGTATGGATTTAATCATTCGGTCCATTTGTCAAAGTCAAATTCAAGAGTAGGTGGTGCCACTGCTGTATGTACTGTACCTCTTATTATCTTCTGCCAGTTTCATTTATTGACTGACGACGTAATTGATGCGCTGACACAATTCCCAAAGTCACCCCAATCAGAAATGTTCCAGAAGAACAACACTGGTGGATGAGGAGCTTATCCAGCCAATTAAGTGTTAAATCAGATGAAGATGCATCTAATCATCTATTTATGGGATAATCCTCTGACCAAAAAAAAAAATGTAAATGGCTCATATAAAGCAAAGCAAATCATGAATTCTGATGACTTGTGCAGGTGTGTATTTAGTGACATCACGCTATAACGGTTTGCATCCTACTAAATCTGAGCCATGGATACAACAAGTCCATCACTCTCCTCAAGGTTGAGGCTTTTTTCCAGTATTGAAGGGGGAAAAAAGTAAATTGCTTATGGCCAAAACCCTGACTTCAAACAGCACAGCTGACAATGAAGTCAATAAATGGGTCACATCAGGCAATGCTGGGAGCAGACGCGGCCAGGCTATTCTGAGATCAGAACCCCCTCCACCCCCCCAAACACAAGGCATTCTAGGTGACTGAGTTCGTGTTGATGAAACTCACCTGTGTTGGGATCTGACAGGGCAGTTCTACCGAGATTTGAACACATCAATCATTAATGAGAACAATGCTGCTCCGATGACTACACAGGGACCTGCAAGGAGATGGTGACACAGGCAGGCACTCTTTGAGTCCTTCTCCCTGGCGCACAAACACGCACGGCAAACGAGCAGTTTTCTTCACGAGAATAATTGCGTGCCACCCTCGACTGTCAAGCTATGTCACTGTCTCGTTAGTGCTGGCGTCGGCTCCGTCGTACCTGGTAGCGTCAGGAAAGGTCAGAGTGGCGGCGTCTGCACTGTCACACTGAGAGCAGGCTGGACACACGCAGCAGGCTCTGCTTGTCCGTCTCAGCGGGCCGGGTTATTACACAAACACCTCAGAGGGGAGCTGCTCTGTCTGGTTACAACCTGCCAGCTGTAAACATCATATTTTTAAAAAAAAAATACCTTTTTAAGATGGATAATGTATGGACTCAAATGAGGGTTAGGCAGCAGGACAACATTTTTAAATGTAGCAAGCGGTATAGCGTCACCAGTGTTTGGCCTTGACACAGATTTTGCCAAACCCCCCTTTGGGACACAAAGTCTCGAACACTGGTCTCCTGGTTGAAAAACCTGTGTATGCTTGACCCGTCCACCTGCTGAGCCAGCTTCACGGCTAACTTTTGGGGCCAACCCCTTTCACTTTAAATCAGCAGCAGGTGGCGAGCAAGGCGAGCCGCGGGAGTCGGAGCATTTATTCACCGACAAATAGTCTCAGCTGTACACACACACACACACAGCTCCGCTCCGCTCACGTCGATAAGGTTACTGATAGCTGTACGCTCGCTCCTTCTCAGTCTCTTGACCGCACACTGGCTGATGTCGCACTGCACGCAGCGGGTTACCCACGGTAACACATCGGTGGGCTGAACGTAGGGGTGGCAAGACTGGAAGTTGAATAAAATATTTTGTATTTTGAAGAAAGGCAAAACGAGACCCTCAAAATGCAATCACCACAGTTACAACAATACAACATCTGTGACGGCGCCCAAGCCTCGCTCAAATAAGGGTGATTAAGATTTTGACATCATTTGTGCATAAGTTCTTACATTTTTTCACTTAAATTTCTCATGCAGGATTTTACAACTGATAATATATATTACCATTGAAATTATATTACATCCTTCCACAAGCTGAGTATCTTACTTACCCATATGTAAGTAAGCCCATATTGTTAGATTGAAGTAATTTGTGTTAATTACGCCACCATTTGTGTACCTATGTGTGTGTGACTCTTCTCACACACACACACACACGTACACACACACACTCCTGCCATATTGTCAACAGCCGCTCATACTCCATGTTTCACACCGCTGTGCTCTCACCGTCTCGTTTCCCCCTCCTTCGCAGATCGGAGCTCGACTCGCATTAGCAGCCCCCCCCGAATGTGTTTGGAGTTTTTTTGAAACAGCGGTGATAACAGTATTCAGATTGGGGAGTGGATGAAGGCTGACAGGTGGAGAGACACAAACAGGAAACCTTTGCTGATGCCCTGTCTGCCGAACCCCTCCGATACGTGTCCAAACTCTGACGGGAGTGAGACAAAAAAAAGAGCTCCACCTAATTTATTTCATTCTGTTGCAAAGCCTTTCATTTTTGTGACTGGCGCCAGCGCGCTTATCAACTGCAGAACTATTAGCTGCATCAAATCAATGTGTTCATTGCTCTCTCCTGCCTCCATTGCTCTCTTCTCCCCTCGTCCCTCCCCCTTCCCCTCTCTCTCTCTCTCTTTCTACCAGACAGGTCAGATATTAGAAACCTGTATTATCAGGTCTTCCCAGGATGCTGGTGGAAAAGTTGATTTGCAACGCCCGATTGAATCTACTTATCCTTCATCCCTTTCCAACCCCCAGCCAGCTGCCCCAGCAGACAGGAGCCCAATGGCCTATCTACACTGAGGTGCCAAGGAATAAAAATATCTATCTACAGAAAGGAGGGGGGAGAAAGGAGATGGAGAGAGGGAAACGAAGAGAGGGACAGAGAGTGTCGACCCACATGTCAGAGCTTTGGACAGCTTGGGGGAAGCGAGAGGTGGGGGGGGGGGGGCAATGTACTCCTTGCCTCTTCCCATCCCAACCCAGGCCCATCCCCTTTGCAAACCTTTATCTACTTGCATTATACATCCATTTATCAGTCAGCAAACAAAACATGTCACACCCCCCCTTCCTGAATCCCACACACACACACACCCACCAAACCTTTCAGGCAAAGTTAAATTAGTCAAATCCCCCGAAAGGAGGCAAGCGGAGCAAAGGTCACAGAGGAAATTCATTAAATGACTGTAACTTGTGCTAATTGAGGCTAGCGCGCGATGAAAGGAGGACGGAGAAAAGAAATATTTATCTGTTGACTGGGGCTGCCATGGCTGAGTGGCCGTCAGCGGCACAAAAGGGAGCCATTATGGCTTTATCTTCGTAAATAGGAGGGGGGGGGGAAGTGAGTCTCGGCTTGCAGACGGAAGGATGAAGGGAAAAACGGAGTCGTCGGAGGGAGAAGGGGAGGAAGTGGGTGAGGTGACTGATGAGGAGTGTGTGGAACTGTGGCTGCTGGAGGAAAAAAAAAAAAAAAGAAAAGGGGAAGAATACACAGAGTGGCAGCAGAAGGGGGGGGAATAGCCACAGAAATGGCGCCTTCATCAGGAGGCGATGGCAGGTTGTGAGGGAGGGGGGCTCAATTTGTGAATGCAATTACTGTAGACCTCCCAAGTTTGACTACTGAATCGAATCAACACTGTGGTGGCAACTGGAGTGCCTAATTTCATTCTGCGTGCCCTTCATTCGCGAGACAAAACGGACAATTAGAGTAATGACTATGGCAGGTGTCCTCGCATAAAGAGGTGTCACCAAAAAAAACTTCACTGTAAGTGCGACGGACTATGACACGTAGAACACCGCGTTGCCGAAAAGCCGAGTGGCTCGGAGCTTTGCGCGTTGCCGCGGCGACACGGCCGCAGATCTAAGAGGACAGCTGTCGATGGTGACCGGGGCCAGATGTGTGGTGTGGACAGGGCTTAGTGAAGTTCAGCGCTTTGGCTTTAATCTCAGACACAGTTGCCCCCAATAACAAGCGCTCCGTGTACAGAACTCTTTGAGTTATTGGCACGGGTGCACCTGCAATTAAAGCCCCCCCAAAACAAACTCCATTACCGTTTTTCCCCCGCAGACGCTTTCTGACGCCTGAGCCAAATGATGTTTGACTTTCGGGCCTTGGAAACTTTTAATGGAGTTCATTCCACAATCAAGCAGGCGGTGGGGGAGCCGAGTGAACTCTGACTTTGTCATATTGATCTCCTTCCAATGTGTTTACTGGCTGAGGTCACCAGCATCCCTTCTCCAGCCTGTGAAGGGGTCAATAATGTCAATACAGTAAATTAGGTAATTCTGCTGTAAAACATCCCTGGATGGTCAATTTCCATTTTAGTAAACTTTATATGCGGAACATGCAATTAAGTCCACGCGTCGACATGTCAAGTTGTCACATACTTTCACTGGACAGAGCGATTGAATCAGGACCAGGCGGCGGGATGTGTATCTAAAGGGGCGGATCTATGAGTAAACAAATCACCTTTTGTCAAGTCCAATGATAAATCACTCCTCTGTAGAAGATGGAGGATTAGTGGCGTTTAACCCTCTACTGCCTTTCCTGAAAAGAGATACGGGTCGATAGATTATATTTGGTGCTGCTGAACAGTGAATTTCTGCTCTTTGGTCAAATGAAAGAAGACTAGTCAGTAACAATGTTTTTACCCACTGTTCTTTGTTACTTCCTCATTTCTTGTGGTTTAACATATTTTGTATTTTATAAGGTCGATACATGAACAACTGATGTATGTATTTCTTTTTTGTTGGCCAAAAAAACCTCAACATTTTCATTCATGAAAAAAAGAAAAGAAATCACAGACAAAGAAATGCACGGCATGTTATCCTTCAAAGTGACATTACATATGTGTGGGCTCATTTAGAACCCACAGGAAAAGCCATCAAAGTGCTTAATTTAATTATGTTTTTAAAATGAATGTCATTAAAAAAAAATGGCACAGGGACTCCAGGACCTCAAAAAGACATTAGAAAACATGTCTTTACATTTGGAATTGTTTAAGGCAGAGAGACAGCAGGGCATGAAAATAAAGTTCTGTGGGCATAATCAGGGACACTGGTTAATGGTTTGCAGCTGTAATCTGGCAATTCAGCAGTGAGGGACTTGCGAAAGACAGATTATA
The DNA here is from genome assembly GCA_029853015.1 of Chelidonichthys spinosus. Taxonomy (NCBI): domain Eukaryota; kingdom Metazoa; phylum Chordata; class Actinopteri; order Perciformes; family Triglidae; genus Chelidonichthys; species Chelidonichthys spinosus. The sequence goes on along the minus strand of CM056833.1, from coordinate 9,665,597 downwards.
AGAAGAGCGGTCAAAATTTAAACAGCAGAGGCCTAAATATTCTGATATTTAGCATAGTGTCAGTCCAAAAGACTGGATCTGTATATTTCCATAAGGCAACTCAATAGAGTTGTTTATCAGCCAAGGGTTCCACTTTTTCTGAACTCAATACCTCGAGTTTCTAATGCATCCTTTTTGTTTAATATCATAAATCTTAACCTCCAAACTGAATTGACGGCATGGATTACTTTAGATGACTCTCCTGAGCCACAGACAGTTACTGTATACTCCATGCTGTACTATAACGACGATATACAGTCAACCAGACACTGCACATCACTTTAATCAGCAATCACTTATTTATTTTCAAGAAAAAGTCTCTCTTTTTACTTTTGGGGAAAGAAGATTATCAATCTGGCACCATGAAGTCATTTTCATAGTTTGTGCTTAACAGCAATTATATATAGTCAAGAATAAAAAGAAGCATCAATGGCAAATACGTACTCCAGGAAATGTAGGCAACAGAGGACTGACAAAGATGTAAGTGTAATAAACATGAAAGCTCACCAAAGAGAAATATTACGTGTGCTATAGTTGAATTTACATAAAACGTTCAGCACTTAATAATGGTAATACAACTCCAGATACAACTTCCGTTCACTTTTCTGAAATATAAGACTACTGATCAGGAGATAAGACCTGGCACCATTCCTGTGGCCGAGATACTAGGTGGATATTTGTGCAATTTCTCTCTGCAAGATAGCTCCATAATTCTGGACTGCAAGATAAACCCCCCCCCCCCCCCAAAAAAAGTGCCACAATTTTCTGAAAGCACTGTCCATTTAGTTCTGCCCAGGGTGGACACAAAAGGTTGAGCCAGCGGTGAATATTTGAAAGCTAACGGTAGGGTTTGTGTAATCATTGAGAATGGTCGGGGGGCGGACAGAAGCATCAAGCTCCTGTAAAGCACTCCAGACAGACACACATCACACCAGGCCTTCTGAGATGGGAGTCCTGGGTCGGGCCTATTGCTTGATACCACAGGGGAAATAAACTGCCTAAAATAGGCACGAGGGCAGGAAATGGATTTTATTGGAGAACTAATCAAGGGGGCCGTTTTAGTGGGGCACAATTTAGATTTTGATTGGATTCCTACTGACATCGGGGTTATCAATGTGTCTCATACTGGGACGTGTAATTTGATCTTTGATGTCCACACAGTGGTCTTGATGTATGTACTGCTGCATGGGCAATGACTGCTGTGCATGTGTTTGTTAGAGCAGCGCGCGGCTGTGCGTGTGCACGTACACTGTGTGCATGTGTGTGGAGATGTCAGGCAGGGAGGTGAAGATAATAGCCTGCTATTGTGGCTCAAGCCACTGCCCTCTTTGGCTGAAGTGCCCTTCCAGTGCAGATTCAGTAAATAGTAATAATATATCTAATTATTATTCATAGGAGGATGAAGGAGGGCTCAGGAAGCAAAAAAAAAAAAAGAAAAGAAGGTAACAGAGGGCGAGCGTCTGTCTCTCAGAAAGCCACAAGGTGAAGATGTCCTCTTTGAGTCAGCGTTTCCTTCTTTCAGTGACCTCAACAAAGAACATATTTTCCTGGTTGAGATTTTTCCTCAATACTATCTAAACCTGTAACTTACTTATTGTTATTAATTGTGTTGTTATTCTTCCTGTATTAAAGTAGCCTTAGCCATTTGAACTATGATTATTGCTTGAATATGCTACTCACGTACTGTAAAAAAAAAAGTGCTGAGTAAAATGGTTACATTTTAGGAAATTGGTGAGTAGAGTAGTATAAAGTAAACACTTTGCGGGCTTCGCAACTCTTTATCCAACACAACAGTAGTCCTTAGAATACCCTCGGTAGAATGCACCAGAAAACAGGACATAACTCAAGACAATTACAAACAGCTGACATCATAGCAGATGTAACAAACAGGAAATAAAAACAGCTGACATCAAGGCGGATGTAACAAACAGGAAATAAAAACAGCTGACACCAAGGCTGATGTAACAAACAGGAAATAAAAACAGCTGAAATCATGGCAGATGTAACAAACAGCATACACACAGTAAATAAAAACAGCTGACATCACGGCGGATGTAACAAACAGCATACACACAGTAAATAAAAACAGCTGACATCACGGCGGATGTAACAAACGGTATACACACAGTAAATAAAAACAGCTGACATCACAGCGGATGTAACAAACGGTATACACACAGGAAATAAAAACAGCTGACATCACGGCGGATGTAACAAACAGCATACACACAGGAAATAAAAACAGCTGACATCACAGCGGATGTAACAAACGGTATACACACAGGAAATAAAAACAGCTGACATCACGGCGGATGTAACGAAAAGCATGACGCAGCATAACAAAACATACTGGAGCAGAAAATATGCATGCAGCAACATGTAACTCCACAGGGTTGCAGCCATGAACGTACACAGTGGAGCGCGAGGCTACGTTTGCGCAGCGACGCTCCGTTGCCCAGCAACGTTGCCCAGCTCTGTGTCAAAACAGCAGTTTGTGTTGTTTCACCTACCTGCTTGTTGTTATTCTGTCAATCTTGCAAACAGCGTAATTCCTCCGCCGTCCGCTCCGGGTTCAAGTTCTCAGATCCTCCATCCCCGCGCGTGTAACCTTCCGCTCAGCCTCTCTGGTCGCTCTGCGCCCACCGTTTACAAACATTTCACAGCTCAAAGCCGCCTTTTCAACGATTCTTGCGTTAATAGACTGTCCTCACGTACAGCAGAAGGGCTTCGCTCTCCTCACCGAAGATAAATGTTTCCGAGTGAACACAGAAATCACACGCAGGACTGCGCTGTTAGCATTTAGCATGCTAGCTTGTCCCAGCGGCACCTGTTGATTACGTAATGTCCAACGTGGGTCGTTTGATTTTGCGTCGCTTTGCTGGTTAAAGGTAGATGCACCCCTTTTTTTGCCCCCCTGTGACGGTCAGTGAACGTCACATTTCTAATATAGGCTACAATTACCTTGGCTTTATAAATTGCATGTAGCATGGAACTGGGAAGTTGATTAAAAATAACGTTTAAACAAAACGTCAAATGTAATGTCTTCCTATTAAGAAGAAAGTCTGAAATGAACACAAGTTACCAATTATGTCAGAAAGATCAGAAATGTTTGCAGCATTACATCTCTGGCTTCTCAAACACAGCGGGAAGCTAGTTGATCTTGGTTATCAATAATGGAGAGCGTTAATCGTTGCATGCATAAACTACTGGCTGCATATTAATTGCGATTAAATAATTTCAACAGTGATTGGACTGTTTGCACTCGTATTCCATCACTGCAGCAGAGAAAGACTCGACGATGCCTTTTATATATATATATTTAAAAAAACACACTGAATAAATTCCCAATAAATTAAACAACAGACATGTTTTTTTTTCTCAAAGCCCTTTTTTATTTGTGTATTTACAGGATCTGTCATTTTCCTCGCTAGCTTGTGCAGCAAAAGCATAATTTCTGTTAATGATTCTGTGTTTATTTATTCATTATAACAATTAGTTCACCAAGACGTGTCAAGCACACCAACAAAACAGCAATAATAATGAAATAACACAATTACTAATAAAAATGTTATTATCGTACAGCAGAGAAAATAAATAAATAAAAAGTGAATAGAAATAACAATGAATGTTGGACATTTTTCAGGAGACTAGAAATGCCTCTCCAATAGGATACTCATGTCTCTTGGATGTGCACTCATGGTGAATTGTTTGTGCTGTTCCAGCCTTCTCCCGGATCAATATGAAGCCACGAGTTGATGAGCCAATGTGACTTCAAGCTATGTTTCTGAAAGTTTGTGTTGTGGCCTCAGCCTTCAGAAACTATCAAAAAACAAAAAAGAAATTTAGTCATTGAGCTGCAGAGTAGCTGCATCTGTTCCAGCCTCATCATGGATCAATATTACAGATGAAAAGTTGTATCCCAGCTTTTTTTTTTTTTTTTTTAATTAAGAAAAAGAATAAGCAAATAATATAAATGCACATCCGTCAGTACTGAATTCACTCTCATTTGAATATTGGCTTCTACCCTTCACTTGTCTAAGTTCTGCCCATACCATCAAGTGTCATGAAAAGTGTTTTTTTTTTTAATTGAATTGGACATCTGGTGTGCTGACTAGCAATTTGTGAACTCAATTAAGCTTGTGATAATGTTGGCATGTTCTGTTAAGTTTCTGTCCAAAGAGTGTGCACTTGACTGGACACTTACTGAACCGGCCCATTAAAGGTAAGGTATAAACGTCTATAATGTCCACGCAGCAGAATGGCAGAGGAGGAGAGAGATTCTGATAACACACAGTGTATGCAGAGGTTACGTGAACCCTGTTCCTGTTTTGCAGTTTCCTTTAACATGTCAGAAGTTTTTCCAATAAGTTTTGACATTGAAAAGTACTTATAATATCCTGTTCTGCCGAGATGAAGCGCGGCGGCCCTTCTTTTTTTTCTTCTTCTTCTAACGTGCAACACACTAATCCCATTTTAGTTGCAGCCAACGCTGAGCAGTGCCAAAATATCATCAAAACCAGGCGGCTTTGATGCCCGGGCCAAGACTTTAAAGACAGAGGAATGTGGTAGTGAGGGCTAGCGCCAGGTGTATACCACAGTGTAATTAGGTCTGAATCAAATTATAAAGCATATCAAATCGAATGTCACTTATTAGCAACATCTTTTTTAGCGTGTTACTGTTACGAAAGGTGCTCGAGGAGCGATGCAGAGAGACCGAAAGCTAGGTTCAAACTCCTCTTCACATAATAAGCGTGTCACTCGAGCGATCCACATGAGCGAAGAGAAACGTTTTTCCAAAAGACGCCGTCAAACTACTGAGACCCCGAACTCAAGTGAGACTAGGCGAAGAAGGCATCAAGTCTTTTTCTAAAAGCACGGCCTGACCCCGAGCTGCTTTTCACGGCTTGACAGCTCATTCAGCGTCCACAACTGTTTTCATGCGTGGGGTGTTCGCGAGATTAAAAGCACTTCAGCACAACATGCGATGTTTGCATGTGAATGGGAGCCATACAGGGAATGTCACATCACTTATCTTTTGTATAAAACTGTGGTGCTCCTCTTGTCAGCCGCAAATAAGCCCATTGTATCCCGCTGATAAAAGGCAATCAAACAAAGTATATAATTGTGAAGTCAAGCATTAATTGCCTGTATAACTACCGCCTAATGCTGAAATAATTAAGAATGTCTCTTACTGGGGACTGGCAATGCAATTATCACCTTGATGATTGCGCTTCACAAAGACATTCAGAGGAGGGAGACAGAAAACGGGAGAGAGGCAAATAACTAAAATGACGGGGATAATACAATTAGAACATGGCTGGGAGGGGGAAAGAAACAAAAGGGAGGCAGCCTGGAGGCTTTTTTTTTTTCCAACTGGGTTGCCATGTCTACACACTTCATTTGCATCCTTATAATGCACAATTATACTAGATAAGTATCCAAAGCTGTGCGAGGAGCTCGGGCAGCCCTTACATAACTGTTTTAGTGTCTTTACGCCTTGCATTACCTCCATGTGTCTGCAAAGAATCCGCTGCTTGACTTCCTGTCTCCAGCCAGCCAGCTAACGCGAAGTTCCTTCAAAGCGAGCAGGTGTCATGCAATGCCTCACTTTAGACATTTACTTAAACCTTTTCCCATTCTGATTCATTCCATTTCAATGAGAGTAACAACGCCCCAAGGTGAGGCGTAATATGGTACCATTTTTAACTACACCTATATTATATAGAGAACAGCTTGTAATGTAATATGTGATATACAATAGTGGACAAAGTCATCATCTATAGGGAAAAAAGGACGAATGTTCTATTCCTCATTTTGCATTATTAAAGGTGGAGATCAAATGAAATATTCAACAGATGATATGCTGCTTTAATATTCATAGAAATGAACTTTATATTAGAGAACACATTTTTATGGGAAGAAGACTGGAGGCCACTGATTAAATTTCATTGTTTGATCACTATGCAGGGACATTATGAGGTATTACGGAGGCCAGCCGGTGCCCCCCTCCCCCTTTAGCAAACATTTAGGGGCGGTCTCAGAGGCCACGCCACTTTGGGCGAGGCACATCACAAGTTTACGCTACTTAGATGCATTTCAAAAATAGAAAAACGCCAGCATTTTAATGAGGCGCCTGAAACTTTTTTTCCCCTTCCCATGAATAAAATCAGTCGATGTTAAGGGAAATGTGTAAGTCATAGCATCTCTCAAAAAGCAGTGATACATATTCATGTATTTACTGGCAAAAGACATCACCTAAGGCAATCATGATTCTGTAAATATGAATAAATCAAATAGGTCCCCGTAGTGCACTTTCTGTACTTTTATAAGCTAGAGTGGTTCTTGTGTTGTTTTGTTTTATTTTGTTTTTCTCATGTTTACATTGGAGTATTAAAGAGTTAATTAAGTTTAAACTAAAAAAACAAACAGAGGCGCCATTACACAACTATCAGGAGAGCCCCCACAGATACTGATTTATTTCAGACGTGGATGAGATGTAGACTAGCGGCTTTATTGGTTATCCTTCCGTCTCTTACTCAACACACACACACACACACACACACACCAACTGGTCAGAGAGATCAAGAGAGGGGTGATAGCGGTCCCTGCTGCGACTCTTAACAAGATGGCATTCTCCGAGGTCACAGAGGTTGCCAGAGTTCGTGTCTACTTTTAAGGGACGTGAAACTCTATTCACGGTTTTCTAACAGTTATCTAATTGGATTAGGTCTCAAAGAGAGGCCCTCCTTTTTCATCCCCGGCTTTTGTCCGTTTGCCTCAGCGTCGAAACAGAGCTTAGAGGGCTCCAGACACTGAGGACAGGCGATGGATTAGGTGAGGTATCCTGGCCAATTAAGACGAGGACAGGTGTCGTGCTGATTGCGGGAAAATTGAGACCTCCACCTGACATGTGTCTAATTCCCCCCGCTCACTGCCCCGCAACCGCTCATTTGCCTCTCTGCCACACACTGCTTTCCTCTCCCCCTCTTTTCTCTCTCTTCCTCTCCACCCCTGCCAAGGTAACCCGAGCTGCCTTCCCCCTGACCCTTCTCTTCCGTGGAGAGCTAATCAGACTCACCTGGAGCTCCCCGGGGCTCTGTTGGCCGCCGGCTCAGCTAGCAACAGCTGATCTCAGGAAGGAATCCCTGAGGCAAGCGCTGCAGGCCTGGCACCCAACACACAGTGACTCAGGATCAGCCGGGGAGATTTTCCAAGTGATGGTTCACTGAACCTCGAGCAGAAATCGCCACGTAGCCATGAGAAGGAAGTGTGTGTGTGTGTGTGTGTGTGTGTGTGTGTGTGCACCTGGAGTCTACTAGTTTGGTCCAACAAACATGGGATTACAAACCCTGCTGTTTATCAAACAACTCATCTCCCAGGCTTTCTCTGAGTAACTGGAACAAACTTAAACAAGTTATATTCAATATTAACCAGGTGGCCAGAAATATGATTCTAAAAAGATTGCTAATGTTGCTAGGCAACTGCTCGCAAACAAGTTCAAGATATCAACTTAAAAGGGTGATGTGTTTACAACTTGTTTACAATGCCCCCTAGTGACCAAGAAATCAGTTATTGCAGTTTTAAATATTTCTTACTGTATTTATGGAAATGCTTCATATGGAATGTTAATATTGAAGAATTTGACATAAAAACACAAGCCTATGGCCTTGGTATTGTAAACCTCTGACACCTTATTGTATCATTTTAAATATGCAGTACATATATATATATATATATATATATATATATATATATATATATACGTGTGTGTGTGTGTGCTTTTCCTTTACACAGCCGTTTCACATGCACAGACTCACTAACATCACAGTCAAACAAACTGTCAAATGCAAACAACCTCATATGCGATAATACATGTAACACTGATTCCCTTAACTATTTATCAAAAAAAGCAATAATAACAACTGCTTTTTTCCCCATACTATTTGGAGCATTAAATTATTCTAATATAGCCGGGGGCCAACTGAAATGGAAAACGGAAACATGCAGATCCAGTCCATTATGCATTGTTAAACGTTGATCTATGGTTTAATATTTGCCTCCCAACAGCAATGACAATGTGTTATTACCTTGACAGAGGGCCGTAATGTGAGCTGACATGCCGGTGATTATTTAAATAAGCTGCGACAATAAATATGGCTCCACATGATCTGGAATATGAGCCTGTCGGAGGAAGAAATGTGCAGACGGAGGAGTAAATCCCCAAGTTTGGGCACCGAGGTTATGAAATGTTGAGAGTGAAAAATATCAACGAGGTGCGTCAGAAAAGCAGAGGAAGTGTAATCTAACAGGGAATGATGTGTTCGCATCCGAACGCATTAAAGCATTCTTGTCAACACGTAAATAACTAACCCTATATGCCGAAAGGCCTGAGGAGTTAATGAAACCAGCAGGGCTGCTCACACATTGGTTAATCCACACAGCTGTGCTGCCTATGTGTCTTTCTCTCTGTGCAGAAGTTTCTCATAAATAGTTACAGAAAAGATACTAAATCAACATCAGATTGTTGCTGGAAGTTTGTTAAAAAAGCGGCCACGCGCTGCTGCTGCTGCTGCTGCGAGGCGCCCTCGGAAGCAGTTGGCATCCACGCTGGCGAGGGATGCTCGCCTTTTTCGATTCGACTAAGGATGCTCGAGTATTCCTTTGACAGAGACACAATAAGTAGCAATGCATCAGCTAAAACCAACATAAAAAGCCTCTTGCCAAACACCAACTGTTATGAAAGGCAGCAGATAACGAGAGCATACTGGCAACCGCGGCAATTAGAGGAGAAGGGGTTAGCGAGGGCTCTGCCTGTCCCAGACTTGCACGCCCGCTCCCACACCTGTTTCTGCTCCTGGTCCAAACCAAACAGAGAGAGAGAGAGAGAGGGAGAGAGGGAGAGAGGCTGGTTACTTTGACGCGGTGCCACCTTAGCCCAGCATCGTCTAATGAGATTAGATGGTTCACTAATGAGCTCTTCAGTGAGGAAAGTCAACTGTGAAGCGAAGGTCAGAAATTTCATCATCCAAATGCGCTGTTGGACTTCAGGAGTCATTAACTAATAACAAACAAATGATTTAAAGGAGCCAGGCGATGGTAGTTTTCTTCTTTTTTTTTTTTTTTTTTTTGTTATTCCCTTGATATGCTTCGCCCTGCTCTCTGCTTTAACGAGCATCTTAAGTATGAAAGTAAAATAAAAGCCAAAGACCAGTTCGCTCCACTTGGCGAATGGAATTGATTACGTCCAGTCCGTCAAATGCTTTTCAATCAGCAGATATTACGACTGCAGAGTTGTAAAATCATACCTGGAAATTAACAATGCAGCCAGTCATTTTGATATTTTTTCCTGCAGATCCAATCATAAATGTAAGCATGTTGTATTCATTACGGCTCTCGGAGAATCTGCTGAGAAAGACAAGCTTTTCCAATAACTTTTTTTTTTCTCCCCCTAACAGTGATCTTTCCTGGATGGCCCAGTGGTGAGGTAAGTATCAGGGCAGAAAAGCCATTTTGCTGGCACCTTTAATAATGTGCTGACACAAAGTCATACATGTTTAACCAGGTAATAGAAGGCTGTAAAATAATGATCCATATTGGCTCTCAAGACAAGGTATTAATCTTCAGCATCCTTTTTGCCCCCTTTCTCTGCCACTTCATTCAGCGGGGGTTAAAACAGGATGACCTCCCTTCAAATAAAATTAATAGTTTTTTTCGGTATTCATTTTATTTGCCAGAGAGAAAAAGCTGCAAAGCTGGTGAAATGTTTACCTATATGTCAGCATTTCCTCTTATTGGCACACGATTAAATGTTTTTTTTTTTTTATCCCGGAAGGATTTCTTATGATGTGTAATACCCTGTTAACCGATGATGAAATACACTTCATTCAGCAATATCAGGAAGATGTGATCAACATGTAATTTGCTTAAGTGCACAAAACTATCATTTTTTGTATCGCGCTGCATATTTGCCGAAGAAATATTGCACGCCAGAGTGTATTAACGCGAGGAGGGCGCCGTGTGTCTTCGCGCCGGACCTGAGAGATCTTGTCACCGCTATCTCCCGTAATCCGTTTAATACTGTTTATGTCCGTCCAAATTGAACATGTGGGATGGAATGACTAATGTCACTCTCATAATTTAGTCATAATCCTCGGGACCCTATAGGGGCCGTGTATGGATGCTCAGTCCATGAGTGCACTGCATGAATAGTGATCCATTCACCCCTCACCTTTAAAAGCCCTGATGGCGAGCCCCATTCGGCTGTAACCGCTCTGTCAAGCCCAAACCATCCTTCAGATATAACAATAAATGTGCACACGTATGCATGCGTGTGTGTGTGTGTGTGTGTGTGTTTAGAGCTAGCTCCTGCGAGAGGATGATCTCACTGACCCACGTGCTGAAGGAGAAAGAAAAAGAGAGCGCTCGAGGTGATGACTTCTCCACTCACTTAGGGAACTTTGACTTATGAGGTGCACTGCATTTAGCCAAGTTAATGCAAGCGAGGGGCTGTGCCATTAACCTCGGGAAGAGAGGCAGGCCTCGGCAGTATGATGCATTCAGATTGGCAGAGGACAATATTTCACCATGACAGGCATTACCAATGAATAATTAAGTGTTTAATATAATGATCTTGAGAGAGAGAGAACGAGAGAGAGAGAGATAGAGGAAGGCTAGAAAGAGAGAGAGACAGAGAAAGGAGAAAATGGTAATTCCACAATTCATTGCCCTTAAAACCTATCTGGCATTATTACCCAGCAGCATTGCATGGGGGAGAGGGCTTTTGTTGAAACAAATAGGTTTTTGATGGCTCCGCTAGAGTAGTAACGGTTATTAGGTTTGAGAACTCTTTCATGATGGAAGTGGTATCCTGCCGAGCGGAGATCATGAAATTTTAAGTGGGGAATTTACAGCAGAAAGACTGCGGGACAGTGAGGCCGTCTGGGCCATGCCTGGGGACACATGTGTTACGGTGAAGCACAATGCCGGTCTAATGTCACCTCGGATAAATAGTTAACAAGCTGGAGATAGTTGTGCTTGTTGGAACCGCAGCCTGGCTCACAAAAATATCTTCTCTCTTTCTTTTAGGAAGAATTTTGGTTTTAGAGATAAAGTTGGCTGAGAGATGTAACACTTGTGCAATAAGGTCAAATCATACTGTAACAAAACCAGTTCTATCAAATAGTAATAACAGAAAACCAAAAGTGATGCGGACATAAAGCAAAACTGCTCAGGCTCCCTCGGTATGACATCATGTCGATACAGTGCAGATATCTGTGCTCTGTGCACATTTGTTTGAAAAGAAAAGCTGGAGAAGTTGTGCACTTTTATACTCGTCAAGTATCTTAGTGGGAGTGAACTCCATGGCTACAGTGGACACTGTACTGCAGGCTAAATCCAAATCTGTGACCTCTGGAAATGTGGTGTGTTTTTACCCTAAAATGACAAACAGTCTTCCTGAAATTGACAGATATTTAACCCAATTACCTTGGCTTTTAAACATGCAAATAAGGCTGCACCGACAATAATACCAGGAAGACAAAGCATGTAGCATATCTCGAGCGCGTCCTTGGTATATTTTCGCACCAACTTGGACAATCCCCTCCCCACCCCCTCCGCCTCTAATAAAAACAGATAATAATAAGTGGCCAAACTTCTCAATCAACGTTGTCCTCTAAAAGTGAGCCAAGGACTAAAATTCACACATTAGCATGATTCGCAGTCCGCCCACGGCTTCCAAACACAGTCTTACATGTCTCCAAATGCCCAACAGAGAGCTAATTTCACTCCTCACACTGTGACCTTTGGCATCATATATATGTAGTGCTTGTTGCCTGTATGACAGATTCCCATGCATATTCATAACTACATATGGCCCCGCCAGAATGAAGCCTGTCTACTTCCTGCAGATTCTGTAGCGCGCATGAGGCAGTTCATTACTGAGCGTTCTCAATCGGGTCCGGTCGAACCCCGAGGATTTCATAGTGTGCGTCTGTGAGAGGGTGATGATGGCTGTGGGATGTGCATGGGTTTTATATGCATGTGTGTGTCTGGGAGGAGGGGGGGTGTATCCATGTGCGTTTTGTCGTGGGGAACGGGGCTGTTGTGTTGAAAACGGGCTAATAAGTGTGTGTGACGGAGGGGGTGGTGGGAAGCGTGTACATGGTTGGGGGATGGGGGGGTGCGTCTGTGCATGTGCTCGTGTCTTTGAGCGGCGTGTGGGAGTGTGTTTGTGTGTGTTGTGGCACACGCTCACAGGCTTCTCTTGTTTGTGAGGTGAGAAGAGAGGAAAAGTGGAGTCCCTCAGCATGCCTCCACCTCCTCTTGCTCCATCTGCCCATTTCGCTCGCTTCTCCATAAATTAAAAAAAAAAAAAAAACCCTCACTACATCTGCTTTGGGGTACAATGTTAGTTGTGTGCATTTGGTGGTTCCTCTGATTATGAAAAATTAAACACTTTTCTGCATTCGATTATTCCTCCCCCCCCCACCCACGACTCCCGAAAGGCCCACCTGCAGCAGAACGTGGCCCCCGTGCTACACCCGCCATGCTGAGAAGAAGAAGAAGAAGACGGGAGCATCCACCTACGAGAGTGAGGAACATCTCAAGTAAAGTACAAAAAAAAAAAAAAAGTAATTAACATCTGTTCGTGGTAATAGAAAGCACATGTGTGAAGCCTGGAAATGCCATTCAGCATTGGCGTGATGATCTGCTTGCACAGCAGTAATCCGCCACAGCCAAACCAGTTTGATAAACACTGACAACAGAAATCAAGTGTGCTACATGTGTTGTTATATTTCTCTCAGCTGTGGTGTCAGAAAAAGAGCAAATTAATGTTCATATATTAACTTAAAATAGAATGAACGAGACGGGGGCGGGGGATGCCACTATTTCACATCAGCTGTCAATTATACAGTCCCCGTGTGCAGCCAAACTCCCAAATGTGCACTTGTTCCCATCCCCAAATGGAATCACTGACTGGCCTGATGAAATATGCTTTTTGTAGTAAGTCAGCGCATCTGTATGCAAGAAGATGTGTGGCTAAAGATGAATGGATAATTGGGACAAAAGGGACCGCGGGATGGCCCCTCAGAGCAGCCAGCCTTGAGTGGAATAATGAGAGTAATCAGAGGTTGTGGCCACAGCGTTGCCCTATACAGAACACCCAGGTCACTGGGGAGGACCCGTGTTTGTCTTTGACATCAACACACGCGTGGCTCCGGGGCAGTCATATTTGGCCATGGTTTGGTAACTGTGAGCCTCGTGGCGGAACAGGTGTAGCAGGCCGACGAGGCCATCAATCTCTCGCCGGCCCGTCTCTGTAGGATTCAGGGTTAATTATCGTCAAATAAGCCATTAAGGAGACGGATGGACGCGTAGGGGATGAGGGAATGCTCACCTTGGCAAAGAGGGGGACAGCTGGGTGCCTGAGGTAGGATAAGTTGGCTTCGATTGTGTTGCTAAGGTACCGATTCTAACTTCTTCATGCGTAAATAAAACTTGAAAAATAACATTTCAAATTGACACGTTTACATGATGTTACATTGTCTTGAACTTACATTGAACTTACATTGTCTTATGGTTCTACATTCTTAATTAATTGAAACTTGATACATATATCGACTTTAAGCAATCAACTTAGTAAAATGAAAGTCACTAGAATCACAAGCAGTGACACATAAATTATTATTTCTACTTGGAGGTATGTTGTATTCATATACATGCATAAAGAAATATGTGCTTTCAGAGTAAGAAAAAATAATTATGCTAACTTATGCTAAGTAGTCAAAATCGTGTTTTTTTAATTTGAGGTTATTTTTGTGAAATGTAATTTGAACATTACCAATGTATCTTATGATGTTATGTTATTGAATAGCATTTGTATATAATGTTAAATGTCGATAATATTCTCTATAACATGTTAGTCTTCAGTCTAATTGGGTCAAATATGATTATTCTAACCTTAATAAGTTTTGAAAGTTAGCGAGATAACGGCTACACGTGGCTGTGGCTTGGTGTAGATATGAACTAAATATGAATATTATTACATCGTTTGAGATGTAAACTCACAAAGAGCTGGAGCAGCTGGCGTCTGGTGAGCGTACGGATGCTTCGATCACTTTTGTCCAAGATTACGATGACAAACGGTAAAATAATTTGCCCACTGTGCTCAGGTTATCAATACCCATGAACACATGCTCAGGTAAAAAGTAATGACTGAAAGAATCAAAGGTTTGAGTCTGTGTTAGAATTACATAGATTCATACCTTTATAAAACACCCTCACGGAGCGCTCCGTTTTATTGCGGCGCACCTTTAGTCTTAACGGTATCCATCTCATTGTGGATTGCTTCATAATGCACAAATGGAAAATGCCATTAAGGGTTTCTTTTCATGCTCTTAACATATTAATTGGCATTGCGGCGAATGTCAGAGCGTACAGTAAATTGTATCCGGTGAAGTCAGTGACACCTGACCTATTGAAAATTTTACAGTGTGCTTATACCTTCATTTATCTACTCAACGTGCCCATGAATATTTAAGGTTGACAATTAAACCCCAGCTGACCTGCGGGACGGGAGCCAGACCCAGCGCTGTCAAAGTGAGGCAGCATAAATGCGCCCACGCAATCACACTCATCAAAAAAACAACCCGAAAATGCTGCCTCCCCCCCTCCCCCCCACACACTTCCACCTCCCACATGTACACAAAACAGGCGCGCAGGCATAAGAGCTCTGTCACAATGTCACGCGGACCCGGTGACACGGCCCGTGTGTGACAGGCACATCACATATGTGTCATGTTTATGGGGGCATCAACAGACGTGGTTTGTGTTTTGTGTATGTAAATGTTTGGGCAGGGTCAAAGTTAATGCATGTCAGTATCCTCATTCACCTTGGTTTGGTGATGCAGGGCAGGACGTGTGTGGGGGGTTGCGACGCTAAACCTGAATACTGAACACTGGATGTTGCATAAAAACAGCACCACACCGTGCGTTACGGCTTTGCAAAAAAAAACAAAAAAAAATACATATTTATGTATGTTAAGGTATAAAAATAGGAACGTGAGTGTCTTAAAGTGGCTATGATCAATATTTTTTTATCTACAACGGATCACATGACTACTCGTGTGAAAGGAATCGCTTATAGTGACAAACAGGATTATCAAAGAGTCTGGAGTTCCTTTCATCTCTACGAAGCGTTTAAGCGTCTTTCAGCTCATTGTTTTGGTTTTCCAGCCCTGTGACTGTTTCGGTTGACTGATCAGCATCAATTTAAGCTGCAGCACACAACTGTATAAAAAAAAAAGTGCAACAAACATACAGTGTCTGGCTGGTGGAATGGAGCCGCTAAAGATATTTCCCCGGTGGTGGTGGAGACCAAAAACAGAGCAAAAAGGGGATGTTACGGTTACTATCGAAGAGCCTCAGGGGACTCATGTGACTAGTTACTGACATGACTCACATGACTAATGATACTAATAACAAGTCACATGACGTGATGAAAAATAACTCAACGTGGGACATAAACCGTTGTCTCCTGGGTGAAAAGCCTGTGTTTTTTTCTTTTTTAACCTTTCCACCTCACCCCATGCAGCTCTTCTCGGCCTTTATACTACGTTGCTCTCACCATCTAACAGTGACGTATCATTTGAAAGCCACTAAAAGGTGCCTCCATGCATCAGTATCAGATGATGAGAGGCACCGAGCAGGCGTTGGTCCCCAACTCTCTCATAATTGAATAAAAAGTGTTTGCAAAACCTCTAATTATTAACCACAAGGGCAATGTTGTGAAAACTGAAACTGATGCAGCCCAACACTAATAATGTATGGAGTTCAACCAGTGTCTCCCCGATGTCAAACTCTCCACTATATGTGATGTGATCTCACGCTAACAGCATGCCATATTCCCTGACAGATATCCATATATACAGCCAAAATGTAATAACCATTACATTATGCAAGACGGACTCCGACTGATTTCAGATATCTCTTTGCAAAGTGCCCATGCTGTCACCTTATTTTCATCTCCAACCTAGTATTAATGCATTTGTCCCCCTGAATATGGGTTATACAGTAGTCTTAGTTTTTAATGATGTAAATAATGCAGTAATGCCATTGAAATTAAGCAATCTCATACAGATGTCAGCGTCCTTACTTCCATATCCAGCATGAGACACAGCCTCTATAGGTCAGATTACTTTTTCAAATGGTATGAAATATAAATGAACCAAAGCTTTCTCTACCCTCCTAATCACTTCCTTATATTTATATCACAGTGACCGTGAGGATGGAGGGGGAATGACTTCCCATTCTAATCATATTGTCATACCCTCAGGTTAGACCTTCCATTTTGCATACCAGAATAAAATGGCATTGGAAGGGGAGCCTTGATATACCATAAGTGTGAAATATATGTAGAAAGCATTCCATTTATTCAGTGCATTACATCAAATGTAAACCATTCAATAAAAAAATTGCATTTAAGACTTGTTCAAACTTCTTCAAGGCTGTGAATGAAACTTTCAGGTCTGCACTGATTCTACTCAGATGTGAACTCTATTACCTAAAGCGTCCCGAGCATCCATGATGCAGCAATTTCGTGCAAAAACATTTGCTCTAAATTGTCTCACATCCCCGTTGACATCCCCGTTCTTGACTCTTTCCAAGCCCAAGTTTCCATTTATGAAAAATGCTTGGTTAGGGATCTATCATTACGGCAATCGCTCCCTCACTGTTGTATAATTTCTCCTTAAACACGCCTCACGTGAAAGCATGTAGACCTATCCTGGGCCAGTATTTCCAGATACACTATTATTTTTACACAAATCGTGATCTCCACCGGCAATCTGCATCTAGCTGTGGTGTAGAAATCCGACAGCTGTCGGTGCGGTGGGAGTTTCTTTTTTTCCCCCTTTTTCCTAAAGCAGCTTCCACGCAGCCAGGCATATCAAAGCAGCATAGTGATCATTTTCTCCTTGTGGAGCAAGACAAAGTTAGGTTGTAAAATAGGAAAGGCATTATGGCTGTCAGGCATCGGGGACTAATAACACTGCTCCTTGTTTCCTCCATCATCGCTGACATCTGGGACAGTAATCATACCCTAAACGGAATCACCACGGTGATGACAGCTTTTTAGGATACATCATTTTCTCTAAATACCTCTACAGTATATTACTCTGTCAAGTACAGGGGATATGTAGGACTGGGAAACAGGATTATGCATCTTAAAAAACACTAAAAATGCACTCAGGACCTTTCTGATGACCCTAAGGTCTCGGACACAGATAATAGCATCATATCAAAATGTTATTATTCTTGTGCCTGTTTTTACATGTATACTGCAGATTGTGGCAGATGAAAGGGTCTCTACATCTATTGACTTTCTTTCTTTTTTTGCCCTTTCTGTTAAAGGCAGCGGTGTGACAGCAAGGTTTGAGTTACCAGCGATTTGGATCGGTCCGTCGTCTAAATATCTCCCCTAAGGATTGTTTCAAATGTGTGATTCCATGTCCTGAGGGAAATAACAGCATGTTGTGAATGCCATATTGACGATGTTCTGTGCTCCGGTGTTTTCACTGTGAGATCTGGATCCACTGTAAGGCACAGGGAAAAAAATGATGTCGCCGGGTCACTGAATCGAATCCATGGAAACTGAACACATGGATCATGTGAAGACCGTGTGAAGGAAAAACAGCTCGGTGGCTTAAATAGCACGAAATATCCAAAACACAAGTCACAGTGAAATGAGAAAAAAATAAATTTGACAAGTTCTAATCCTTTGTTCCATTATTAATTTCTGTTTTTACATTAAAAAATATATTTTTTATCTATAACCTATAATCTTTTTTCCTGTAAAAAGTAAAAATATTTTTGACGACTCAATGACCAATATCATTTTAGGTTGTTTACATTTCCGAGGAATGTGGTTGAGGTCTCATTTATTCATTTAACCCTCCTCCTCAGGCGAGGGAGGGGGGTGGAGGTATACAGTACCACAGCTCCATATCCCTCCACAGCGTTTCCCCCCACAATCAAATCTAATCCTACTCCACTGTATTTATTTGACTTTTATATTTTCAGTACTATACAACTATGAAGCATCTAATGCTGGCTCCCCATTGACAAACAAAAAATACATGCATTTGATAGAAACAGAATAATATACTGATCTGTAATAATATGAGTACTTATACTTGAATTACATTTTGCTCATAACATTTCTGTACTTTTCCTCAAGTAACCATTTGAATTCAATGTTATTTATAATAGGGTATTTATTACGATATTTTTACTAGTAAAGGACGTGAGTACCACTTCCTCCGCTGGTAGTGCATCTGTACAGTACAGCAGTCCACAGGTAAGACCTCCATTTATTCCGAAGCATCTGCACTGCCTCTATTACATACATAATGCTATTAATCCTCGTCGAGCATTTTATGCAAATCCAATTCCACTCTTAGCCCCACAACTTCATTAATCTGCGGTTGCATCCATCCTGGTACTTCTTGATCGGGCTGCGGCTCAATACCCTTCATTAACCGAACCTTCTCCCGTGGAACATCCAATCTAAACGTGAGTCAGGTCAAGAAGGACCACGCGGTCGGAGATTCCGATTCTCATCGTGTCGACGAGGACGACGTACACCCATACATGTCTAATTGGCTCATGTGCCCGTGTTGAGCAGGTGCTGATAACATCCCACATGCACCATTTCTTTACGAGTCCTCCACCATCACCTTCCCCCTCGCCCGAGAGGAGTGAAGAGGGCAAGTAAATGGATAGTCTGCTTGAGATATCCTCAGAGTAATTTCCTCCTGTATGTTTGAGGCTTTTTAGTTGCTCCAGTTGGAAAACCCTCCCCACTCCACACATACACACTTATATAGAAAACATTATTAATATTCACCGGAAATTACCGGGGAGAGCAGGAGAGGGTTGCCATATCCAGATGGATGCCCCTTAAATCGGTCTTCAATTAGTCTCCACTAACTTACATCTTCCAGTTGAATTCTGATTAGCTGATCTGGCAATTTACTCAGCCCAGGCTGGAGAGCTCTTGGTCCCCCTCCTGAGTGCAACCTAGCTGCTTTGGAGTATTGTGGACCTTTGATCAGTGGCCCTTATTACATATAAAAGCCAGTGCCATTAAATCCCACATTGCCTCATCTCCTTGTCCATAGCACTGTCCCCTCTTCTGTATCAAAGATCACAGGCTCATGTGATAAAAAAAAAGAAAAAAAAAAATCCAGTAATGTGTAGAAGTAAAGCAGATGATAATACCTTCTAGTTAATACATCTCACATATCTCTCCAGTGTGATTGTGAACCTGCTGCCCCGTGTTCCGTCTCTGTAGCTAGCTACTTCCCTCTTGTGGCCAACTAGGACACGGAGGTCCACGACACACTTACTGAGGTCAACATTTTCACTTTCCTCCCTCCTGCTTTTTCTTTAAAGCAAGTAGAAGGAGGATTAGAAAATGTGTACAACACAACAACTACTGACATTCATCTTCAGTGCCGGCTACATGCTCCCCCCTCTGCCCTCACACCCCCCCCCTCCATCTCTGTAAGAAAGTGGATCACCAGTGGAGCTAAACCCTGCCCATTAACATATAGAGTCTTTATTTAAATCCCATTCACTTTTCCATCCATTTAGAAGAGTAATGCCAGCAGGTTACAGCCATGGCGTTGCGTGAGGCCCTGATTGAGCTTCAATTTGATCATTTTATCTGATTGTGAGGTAAACAGTATCATGATGGATAAGATCTCATTACAATGGGAAAGTGAGAGTTTAATTTCCTGTACATGTTCCATCTTTATTAATGTCAGAGGCAGCGGGTCGTCAATTGCATTAGGGTGCCTTGATGCTCCGGCTAGGCATCCTGCTTGACACAAATACAGCCAGCGAGCCTGTGTTGGAGGGATTACAACCCGACAGACAATTTCCAATCCGCTCTCGGTGTGTTACCGCCTCACGCAGTGTAAAAATAAAATATAAAAAACACAACAATACAACACTATCGCCCCCAAACGGATGCCTTGAGATGGCGTCCATAGTGGCGAGAAACCCACTTGTTGTCTGTCAAGGAGGAAACTACAGAAGAAGAGAGCGACTATCACACCCCGACACCACCACTCCAGTGATAGATAGAGATGGGAAACAAACCAAACTTCAATAATAAACCTGTCAACACTCCAATCTGAATACCCAGGAGCCATAACTGTCTCAACTCCCCTCCTCTGGCGATAGTCATCATCACGGACACTCTCCTGAGAGACAGCATCTCATCTATCAGTCAGTCACACACACACACACACACACACACACACACCCCTCACCACATCATCTCTATTTGTCCCATTATATCCTAAACACAGTCTAAAATACCTCTGCTGCTCCAGGCAGGGATCTGTGGAGGGCCGAGGGGGGTCGCGGAGGTGTGTGTGCCATCAGTGGCTTCATTACTAGCGCCGGCTATTGGCTGTGCCTGTCGCTAAGACTCCGAGACAGCCTTGTTTGTTTGCTCCCCCCCCCCCCCCTCCCTAATCCTCGGTTGAGGTTTTGACGTGCGGCGCGGTGCCTGGGCTGTGTTACCCACAGGCCTCTGGGAGCCGGAGAGCAGTGGCATGTACCAGGAAAAGAGAGAGAGCGAGGCACGGGAGACTTACACCCCCTGCACCTGATCATTACCATGCTAAATTTATATTGATTGCTGTAGCTTAAGAGCTAAATGTGAGTTATTCCCCGGACTCCCACCCCGGCCCCCGTTCTAGGATCTGTGGTGGTGGGCTTGCTGGTAATCCAGAGAAACCACAACATGTGCACTGTGTTTGGCCATAGATGTTAGCACATATTACGCAGAACCAGGGA
This sequence comes from Chelidonichthys spinosus, assembly GCA_029853015.1. Taxonomy (NCBI): domain Eukaryota; kingdom Metazoa; phylum Chordata; class Actinopteri; order Perciformes; family Triglidae; genus Chelidonichthys; species Chelidonichthys spinosus. The sequence goes on along the minus strand of CM056833.1, from coordinate 9,644,690 downwards.
GCGTTTATGTAAACCTGACCTTCCAGCGGGTTTTTTTTTTTTAAATGATGGGTTGCTCTTGGATTTCGCATCCCCTATCCAACCATGCTTGCGGAGGCTTATACGGGGGAGGGGGTGGGCTGTCCTGAAGGCGTGGGCGGCGGGTTGGGTAGCTGGTTCTTCGAGACAAGTTCCCAGCTTTTTTTTTTTTTTTTTACTACCCTTGCTCCGCTGGATAAAGTTGTGTGTTTGCGGCGTCTCATTCCTCCTGCAGGCAGCTTTCATCACGCATATGCATATGTGCTTGCCCTTGACATTATCATCAGCAGATTTGTGTGAGGGGGCCCCGAGGTAAGGTTGAAATACTGCTGAGGCTTCTGAGAGAGAGTGGCCTGCTTTAGAGTGTCCGAGGGCTAAATATTCACCCGGAGATGGAGGCAGAGGAAGAGGAAAAAAGCTCAGTAACTGAACCTAACAGAGCGGCCCTCAGGGGACAGCAGTAATTAAACAGTGATTAAATTAAGGGGCAACGCGGGCAAAAACGCAGACTGATTGACACTCTGCTGGCTCCTCTCTCTCTCTCTCCTCTCGCTGCCTTCCTATCTCTCTCACTCTCTCTCCCTCTCTGCGGGGTTCAGCTCTGTCGTGGAGCATTGCTTTCTATTGACCTCCAATTACTCAGTCAATCTGAATTCTTCAAGGTCCAATTTTCACAAACTATTTTTTAACAGTGTTAAGAGAAGGGATCACTGCACATCTGCTTGTGAAATAAGGCTGAGCTGCTGGACCGGATCATAACAGCTGAGTAACGGCCAACCCTTAAATGCATAGAGTGTCTTCCAATAATATTAGTGTTTACTTCAGACAAAGTCTTAAACTATTGCCAGTGATTTAGAAAGCGGTTTCTTGAGCAGTGTTTTGAGCCTGTAACTGAGCATCTTTAGAAGTGCCTTATCAAATACTCTCCTGGGGGGGCATACCATAAATTACCTTTGGTGACGCCTTAAACCCAAAGCAAATAGACAGACAGAAGGGCTGAGCAACGGCAATAAAACCAGCGTTAACAAAACAATCAGAAAAACCAAGACACTCAAATTGGCTTCCTCTGGATCTGAAAATTCCCCCCCACATCCCCCTGCTTTACCAGAGTGCGGCGGATCCTCCGGCCCCTTGTATTGATTTTTATAAACCAGTCCTTGTGCTTATGAAAATACGTACTGAGGGCCCCCTTAAACAATCTGTTAAGTCTTCTGATGGCGAAGAAGCTCCTCTTAGTGCGTAATACAAATTCAAATAGGTGTATGGAGATGGATTACGGGGGGGGGGGGCAGACGGAGAACAGGGGCCTACTTTAGAGGATGAGTTCAAGATGACAGGTATTGATTAAGTGCTCAATGAGAGCACGCCTATGAAAGGCCAGCCACGGCGCAGCTCATGAAAGAATCATACAGCTCATACACAAGGCTCTCAGCAAACACACGGGCGTGGAGCGCACACTCGCTTGTCATGTAACGCGCCAAATAGTTGACAACCTTCTCGGGGTTTTCCTGCCGTCAAAAGTCGTTAAAAAAAATGCTATCAAAACTTTTCGCATGTATGCCTAAAAAAGCCTGCAAGTACTTATATATCTGGTTAAAGGAGGCATCGACGGTGAGCAGATGAGCGTTGCTTTTCGAGACAGAAATGATTTCTTACGCCAGGATCCATTTTTCTTCGGTTTGAACGCCGCAGTTTGACAACACGCATTCCTTTGCCCCTGACACCGGTGTTGGAAGGGGCTGGAAAAGAGGACGGATGTTCTCAACGATAACATGTGAATTTAATTTCTTGGGGAAGCTCGAAGATTTAGCCCTCCCCGAGCATAAATCGTGCGGTTTGTCAGGGCTCCTGATGATGGGGTGGGCGAAAAACAGCCGTAATCGCGACGCCACTGCCAGCCCTGACCCACCTCATCATCCTTGACATTTAAGCGCGCCGATGTTTCTCTCTCTCGCTCCCTTTCTCACAGTAAACAAATGTTTTAACCCTGATTTGTATCAGTGTTACCAGAGGACACGCAGTGACACAAACTGCGGGAGAAACTTCTGAGGGATGGGAGGGGAGAGAAATACAACGAGGGAGGGGTAAAAGAGAGAAGGAAAAGGGATAAAGATATAGAAAGAGAGGGAGACAGCGGAGCAGCAGGGAGAGAGAGTTCTGGCCAGACCGCCACCTAAAAGGGGGCATCTGAGACTAATCTCTAAGGAAAGCTGTCAGGTCTCTGCAGACAATGTTCTAGGGGAAACTAGGCAATAAATGCTTCTTAAAGCCGTCATAAATATGCAGCTTCCTGACTAATAGTCACCGCTCAGACCCAGGTCCAAGCTCATTATCCTTCGTCTGCACTGGCAGGTGTGCACGCCAAGTTACAGGCAGGATCACTAAAAGCCCCTTCATGCAGCCTCAGTGGGATATGTGGCTCGCCTGTGGGACTAAAAAGCAGGCTCATCAAATCAAGACGTGCTTTTTTTTTTTCTCTCTTCAGTGTTGGGGAAAAAATATCCATACACGACTTTAAAACATTTAGAAAGCACTCAAACAAACCGTAATCGTTCAATGAGCGCTAAGACTTTCATGGCGAAAACCCAAACATTAAGTATGTATGGCTTCTATTTTTTCCCCCCATTAGTGTATGGAACTATATGTGGTTTAAAGGTGGATCGTATGAATAATCAAACGACGGGAACGTCTCCGGTTCAATCAAACGTGTCAGGAAGGAGCATTTTACAAACCCATCACCCAAATATTTCCAATATATAACATCAGATCCATGAATAGCTTTGACCAAAAAAAAGGCCCATTTGACTTGATTACCTCTTGACATTTCCCCCAATGAATGAAGGCAGGGCTAGATAAAGCAATCACTGCGCTGACAGTGTAAATAAATAAATATGCTCATTTATCCTGGGCTCTAGATAAAGGTATAAGGGCACACAAACGCATGAATGGACAACGTCTCCCAGCAGCCAGCAGGTGCCTGCCTGCCTCCCCTGCCTGTCTGCCTGTAGAGGCTGACAGTACAGCGGCGTGCCCTTCATTATCACCGGGTAATGCTCATCACAACGGCTGTGGCTTTTCTCCATAAAAAAAAAGCCCAAGTCTCTCTCACAATGAGAAATAGGGGAGAGATAAGGTGCGGGAGACCATTTCTCTTGACATTCACAACGGCAAACTCATCAGTCATGCTGTCAAAGGCACTGGTCCTGGCTAGTTTGGGATTTATGAGAAATAATGATGGGTCGAAAATAGCGGGTAGGGGGGCTTTGCTTTTTTTTTTTTTTACCTTTAGTTGGGGAGTGTTGTGTATTGAGGCACGCTCTGCATAAAACCCAATTTCTTTTGTCAGTGACCCTTGCACTGATATCGCATCCAATCTCGCCCCGTGTTCGGGAGCTTCGGCTGGGCCTGTTTGAGTCGGCGCTGACATTTTCCGCCTGGCGTGATAAAAGAGTAGAGCGAGCGATGAGTTTATTTAAAAGAGAGCGTGAGCATTAAGAATGTGTACCGCCGCCCTTTGATTCTCAGGAGTGGCCTCTCTGTTAATTCACCCTATTAAAACGGCTCTGACTAACCAACATCAACATGGACCTGTCCTCTCCTGGATCTGAAAATGGGATGACAACAATGATAGCCGGGTGTCAAAGACTCACGTTGGCTCTTCAAACTGGTGACAGGCGGTGACAGACGCTCCCGGTGCAATTCTCCCCCCGTAAACACTCCGGGACACGACGCCGCTGACGTCAGAGCGGCGACCGCGATGCACCACGAGGTCTGCAAATTCAACATCATTTATTAATTCCAAAGTCATTTGAAAGTGGATTTCAATATTGTCACAAGGGCAACATAGCCAAATCATATAGCAAAGCTGCACAACTATAGATTATAGACTTTTAATGGGATCCCTATGGGACCACACTGCAGGGATGTCCTCAAGCACCACATTATTAGTCAATTTCAGATTATCAAGTTTATTAATTACTATTCTTAATATATCTTTTGAGAGATATTATAGCCTAACTACCTAAAAGCCGCAAATGAAAAGCCCGACATACATTTACATTAAATATATTAATGGAATAAGCTGGGGTGTCGCTCGCCTCTTACTTTGAAAGTCTGTGTAACAAAAAATATCAAAGTGCGGCATTGCTTGTAACCAAAGTGTCGAGGAATTACCGGACACGAGAGTTGGGGGTGGGGGTGGGGGGGCAATTTTGATTCAAGTATGTGAATGAGACCTCTTGAGGCTGGAGGGTTCTCGGATCTGTGTGGAAATTAAGCCGTGAGATTGTAGCTGAGAGGACGGAGGATTGACAGCCACATTAGCCCCTCAGCACCTCGGCGGTGTCGTGGCATGGCTCTGCGAAATAAATGGACAGGAATAGCAAATTAAATCTTCTTAATGGTAGCAAGGGATGTACAGTCAGGTTGGGTTTTTGAACCTGCAGGACCGTACGAGCGCGGGACATGGAAGGGGTGTGGGGTGGGATGGGGTTTAGTGGGATGAAAATTAAGTGGCTCTGAAGTGTTTTGTTTAATGGGTCCACTCCAACCAACTTCATAAAAAAAAAAAGCGCTGCCATATTTATATCAATTTGAACCAAGCTCCTTCACAATACCTCCTGGCCTGTTCTTTAAACAAGTTCAGGGGTCACGTTCCAATTCTCTCACCGTGAATTTGGGTAGATTTATTAAACGCACCGCATTACAAGACTTACTAACAACACTTGGAACAGCTACCGTTTATAGTGGCTTTGTTGATGCTTTTTCTCACTGGCTGTTATTTATTTCTGTTATTTTTTTTTCCCTTCCCTCTCCAGGTTCAGTGACACCACACTGCTTTGCCACAAAGACTAACCTTAATGTAGACAAAAGCCAAGTCGGCAAATCTTTGCACAAGCAACATGCATGCTCGCACACCGCTGTTAAAAGGGAGGAGGCACACAGAGGGAGCAGGCGTTTTTCAATGCATTTAGATGAGACCTTTAACAAAGGTCCCTAATGCAGATATCAATGAACCAAGGGACCGGGGCCTATCGGAGCGAAATTGGCTGACGGAGGGATGTCACCCCTGTGCATGAAAAATGATGGATCCCATTTGTAAACTTCTCCCTTACCCCGCTGCCCCCCCTGCACACGGACACAGCCCCCCCCCCCCTTCATCACCTTCTCCCAACACTGGTTATTAAACGAGGAAGCAAACCTATGACTCTGCTGACAAATAACAAGTGGTCCGGCAAAATTGGCACTTTACCGGCCGGTTTCTACCGACTGTCAGGGAGCCCGCGGAGGACCTGTGAGATTTCAGTGATGACAGGCTAGATTAACATCACGGACTTTGTTTTTCATCTTCCTTTCATTTTCCGCGCTATCCTCCGAGGACGTCGACAGAATGAAACCAATATCTACGAAACCCGCAAACAAACAACCGGAGCTTTCAAAATATTAGATTTTCCACGTTGGATTGGACAATCCACTGTTTCTTTTCACTCACGCCGCGGCCGCACTTGATTTGAGAAAGCAAAGGCGACACCTACACCCCTGTAATTCAGAAGGAACAGGCTGCTGCGTTACAACACGCACCTTTTTTTTTTTTTTTTACACCCCTGAAATAAAACAGATTTATGTTTCATATATACAACCTCTCAGTTTTTTGTTGAAAGAGCAGGGCTAAGGTCTGAATGCAAACATCAACACGGGGCCATGCATAATACAACAATTTACAGAGCTTGCAGAAATCTTGCAAAGCATATTAAGTGTGATAGGCAACATAATATGCATGCCGGGCATTTCTAAGGAAACAATGATATATTGCTAATCATCCTGGAATGAATTACTGCCCGTTTTAGAAGTGTGTTGAGTCAAAGGTGCTGAGGTTAATATAGGCAAACGGTCTCTGCCGGAAAAAAAAAAAGTGAAGACTTCCCTGTGGAACGCGATGGTCGGCCTAAACGCTGACGTTATGCTTTTTCGGTGATGGAGTGACTTTGGGAGGATTTTGTGGACTGCCAGTGTTCAAAGCTGTGCCTTGAGGGGTAAGGGGGTAAATTTGCTAAGTTAATCACATAATGAGGCCAATTAAACACTGGAGAACCCAGGTGAAATGGGAGCTGCCACAGAGACGAGGCCCTGCTGCTTTCTCTGGACAAGAAGCTGGACGGCCCAGTTCAGCTTCTGTAATCCTCTACTAAGTATTCATTCAACACTTATACAGTAGGTCATTAATGTATGTACAGTATGCTGGATTATGTTTCTGTAATGGGTGAATGTATTTAACAGGAATGTGTATATTACCATCCAGGGTAACCAGGATTAGGGCTGCGACCACCGATTCGTTTCCTTATCCATTAAGGTGTGGATTAATTTTTAAGCAAGAGTCCACAGTGATGTCTTTGAATGGTTTAGTCCCACCAACAGCTGATAATACGGTAATAGAGTAATGGGCTTCTACGTGAACACATAATCATCTGCCAAAGTCCGAACCAAAAATCTCATTGTAATTGTTTCCTCAGGTTGCCAGCTGGCAGTCAGTCTGACCGATCCTCACGCACATCGTTCTAAGGGGCGTAGATTAGCTTCTTCAGGACTGAGTTTTTGAGTGTTACACTTGAACTTCACTACTCAACATTTCATACAATCTTGCCAAAAACAAAATTAAACTCACAAAGCTGTCTGCAGAGCGTGCATATTGGTATTTGCTTTAGACGTTTGTGGTGAGACAAAAAGAGAGCAGACTCTTTCCCCCCTCTATGTCTCCAGGCACAGAGTCTGTGTTATCACAATGGGCCGGTTAAGTGAGGAGCTGACAGGCAGGCAATGGCAGTATAAGACATGTAATAAAAGTATTTTTTTTTTTTTAAGAAAGTGTGAGTCACTGCAACCACAAGAGGTCACCCAGAATATCCTGCAGTTTCCATGCAGCAGAATGAGAGATGAACCGTGGACAGACACAGAGATGCACAGGTCACTCACAGGTCACATGATCCTCCTGGAGGAGATAAAAATACCCCAAACTTTTACTTTAGTTATCTCATTTTTAATGATTGTTTATGTAAGAGATCGAATTCATCTCGACAATGTACATGAGTCGTGTCATCTGTCACACTAGACCCATTTCACCTTAACTTCTGCTAACAAATTGGCTATTTCCTGACATTGCTCCTCTCCATAAGAAACAAGCCTTTCAGTTAGCCAGCCCGCTCTCGGTTTCCTTGATTCTAACTGCTTGGAAGAGTTGTTGACGAGTGCTCGAGTGCTCTTGGAGGGTCTAGGGGGGGATACATCACTCCAACGGCAATTAGACCTCCCGAGTGCTTCCTACATACCTGTAACTTCACCGGCACAGCAGGCCTCAGGTCGAAGTGCGAGGGTTGCGCGCCGAACAAGACGAAACAGTATATTTATGTGCCATCCTCTTACACATAAGAGCGCTAAGAGCTCTAGAATCTTGGAGTGTCGCCCTCCCTGTAAACCATTTCTATTTGGCGTACAGATTGAAGTGTTGTTAGCATTATGACGCCTCTCTTTACGATACAGAAATATCTGCTTTACCTGTTCACCGGGCGGGAGCTAAGGCCCGCGGGTAATAAATGCAGAACAGAACAAGCCGAGGAGCTGTAGGGCGACCATAAATGAAAAGCTGGATCACTGTCACGGACACAACACAGAGCAATAAGGAAGTGCAGAAAGAGCAGTGCATTAAAACACCAACACGCGAGGAGATATATGGACACTAATGAAAGAATATTTCATCGCCATCAAGGGTTTATAAAAAAAAAAAAGAAAAGAGGCCCACCACGATCCACTAATCTGGATGTGGAGGATTTGCCCAGAGTAAGACGGACAAGGGGAAATTAAGGCAGGCACATTTTCACCCGATCATATTGCGATGATTTGTTAATAAAATGCAAAGCGACAGGCTCGATGTGAGACAGCGTCTAAAGCGCGCCCATGATTTAGACTTAATCCGTCATTATCCCGCCTTTGAAGTGACCTCGCTGTGCGTGTTCCCACTGTGACCCAGAAGCACACTCGCAGCGTCTTCATTAGCCGGGATGAAACCGAGCCACGGCGCACACACACACACACACACACACACACACACACACATGACTTTAATGTCCCATCCTGTCCGCACAGACATGCAAATGTACACACACACACACACCACACACACACACACACACAACTTTGATGTCCCATCCTGTCCGCACAGACATGCAAATGTACACACACACACACACACACACACATGCATGCAGGACGCCCACTCACACATCACAGATATCCTTATCACTGACTACACCGAGGCATGGAAAAACATTATGGTTTTTAATCAATTACGGCTCTCACCTTTGGGGCAGCACATTCATTACATATGATAGAAGTAGCTAAGGGACAGTATTCCAATTGTGTGCCGAGATTGAAATGAAATAAATTGTATGGTTAGAGGGGAAGACAAAGGCCCACAATTTCGCACAGCCGAACGTCCCCGGCTGGATTTACATATGTCCGCACGAAAAAAAGGCCTCGTACCGCTGATATTCCACTGATATAATTTATGTGCAGCCAGTGATTTATCATGCTTAGATCACCGCGTAGAAATCAAGCTCAGATCTCCTAAAGAGGTTCGGTCCATGCCGCCAGTAAATGATAGCTGTTATAAAAGTTTACCATGGCAATGAAATGGAACGAATCCATCAAAAAGGTACAGATTGCCGTCACGCAAAACGGTGTCCAATCAGAGGTAGTTATGTGGTAGGAGGTGTAAAAAAAGAAGAAGAAGAAAAGATTGAACACATGCAATACAGTCGCAATACTTAGATGCTTACTATAATTGAAAAAGGCAAGTTTCATTCGGTTAATCCGACTGTTCAAAGAAGCACCCTGGATGTGTTGCTAATTAATCCACACAGTTGTGCAGTCAGCTATACAGCAACAGTACAACAGTAGGGATCAGTACTCTACTGAGTCCTTCTGTGAGTCTATGTACAATAACAGGTTGATTACGTGGTTGCAGGGTAAGCAGTGAAAGGCAGGTAGAGCTGAGAATTAAAAATATCATCAGGCTACATTAGCATATTCATAGGAAGCCTGAATCTCAAATGAATCAACGTTTAGTAAAGAAACAAACATTTGGAAGCTCCAGAAAGTACATACATCACTTTGATAATCTTATTGTAACCCAAAACTCAACCTCAACTTTAAATGATGCTAGCAGGTTATTAGTAAATACGTTATTTTCTCTGTAACCAAAACTGGTATATTTAACCCCATAGGAAAGAATAACTGGTACGTTTGGCCTTATAATTAATTTGGTACATCAAGACCCTGAATATTGAAATAATGATACAGTTGTCTGGGCTTTTCTTTTCTTTTTGCAGGGAATTCAATCTAAAAAACTACTTCTTTCCATAGTAAATATCACAATGGATACACGAGTAAATGTCAAGAAAACAAATAACTCACTATGTAAATGAATGCATGTATTTAAGCATGCTCACAGCAAAATGTGTGATCCTTAAAGAAAGAAGCCATCTGTGTGTTTGGCACACAGTCTGCTGGAGTCTATACTTCCTTATATATATATTAAAAAAAAAGAAAAAAAGGTGTGAGCACCCATGTGGTTAGCTGCACAACACGCATGTTTGCTGCATGGACTAGGAGTAGATTCCTTTCCCCAGGCAATGGCCCACGTCAGGCCAGACAAGCAGACCGGGTGTTAAAGTGTGAGCCGGGTACACAGAGTAACAACGGGGCCATCTGCCCTGGGAATGCACACATCCATCTTGCTGTGGACAAGCCAGACTGGGAGCAGATAAAGGAAAAAACACACAGGGCTGGAGAGAGACAGAGGAAGCAGTAGGAGAGTACAGAAGGTAGTCTCAGTAAACAGTAAACTAGTCTGGTGGCACCATCTGCAGACAGGGAAGGCTGAAGAAATTACATAAGAACAATATGGCGTGGACATTAGCACCAATACAAATCAATATTCAGCAGAAAGCTGAATCATTACTGAATGACTTCATTCTGCCGTTAACTACCACGGATTAAAACAGCGAGAACCTTATCAATGAAGTCCTCACACTTTTGTACGTAAATCATTTGCAAAAACAGATTTTTATCAAGCATGACATCAGGAAGGTCAGCCGGGCGGACTGCAGTAAGTCTCGGCTCCCACCGTCGTCCCCGCTTCATAACCATCTGGATAAGACCACAAACACTGCAGTCAGCAATCTGGGTGCAGTGATATCATGTAGCATTTGTTTTTTTATTTTTAGACCATTTCCTCATCACTGTATAATCAGTATATATGGTCTCACAGATATAGCACTCTGTCTCACTCTCTGACTCCACCATACCTTATCACACTGAGAGCTTTTAGCTGTGCTCCCAGCCATTAGCTTCAGACAGTGGGCAGCTACCAGGCTGGAACAGAGACAGAGAGAGGGAGGGAGGGAGGGGGGGGGCGCTTGGTGGCTCTGGATGATGTCAGTGGCAAAGAGGTCTTTTTATAACACCACCTGTCCATCTCGCCGGCGAGGAGTCTCGATACATGTCCCGAGGCACGCCGAGACTTCTGTATAAAATGACCTTCGCACAATTTCTTATTCAGCTTACACAACAGGCGGAAGTTTACAGGCACTTTTGTCCTGTTCAGGCTGCGACTGTGAGTGCCCAATAAAAGATTTCCACAATGGCCACCAGTGCCCTTGAGCAAGGCATCGATCCTGCCCAATAGCTTGCAGACGTTTGCTGTAAAGAAGAATTTTTCCCCCCACAGAGTCAATATTAAATCTTAGTTTCTTGAAAATAAGTCCTTAAGCATGAAAAAAAAGCAGAAAGAGCAACTGAAGACCAAAACGACGATTACAACAGACTAATTGACCTGGCATCAATTATTATTTTGAGTGCAATAAACTATAATCAATCAATTATAACCACTCAGCAAGAATTAGAATGAACCCATTATTTCCAGACAAACTCCGTGGAGCCCCTGACTGAAACAGACCTGTGAAAACTTTCCGCCTCGAGCTTCCTCTCCGAGCAGAATAGCTGATTAGACATCACACTGGGAACAATTGTTGGGCTGCTCGCTGAAGCGTTTGAGCCGGTCGGAGTGGCCGCCGTGTGAGACGACTGATGTGTTATTGACAGAAGGCCGGGCCTCCTGCCCTCCACGGGAGACCTCAAAACCAAACTAGTGGATACACACAAGGTGATCCTCACATCGATATCAATCAATTATTCACATATTTGTGCTTGGCTGGAGTAAAAAAAAACTAAAAAAAAGCAGCTAGACTGCATTTAATAAAAGGCGAGAACCCGACATGCATTTTGCAGGAGGGAGCCCAGCGATTACCCGGCGCTTGATCCTACAATCGTGGCGAACTACCTTTTCCCGTCGTCACAGCGTGCCACAGGGACCGCCATTAAGTGGGTCAATGATTCTTATTGTCTGCATTACAGCCATTAGCTTTGAAAGAAAGAAGAATGAAAGAATACATCGTGGGCCGCCGGTTCTATATTTGATGTAACACGCGGAGGCTTGTTTCATTCATTTGCACGTTTTTTTTCTCCCCCCAACACAAAACCGAGGTCAAGCCTTAAACTTCCCTGCATACTGAGTGCACTTGATCGGAATACATAACTAGGGAGGACTATTTTTTTTGTGTGGGCGCCTCGGCTGTGCTGAAGAGGAACAGTAGCAATAGCACTGTAGTTATACAAGCAGCTGTGTCTTGTGGCTTTGGCAGTACTTGAGGGAGATCTAGTTTATTATTCCTTGTTTAGTTAGCCTCTCTGGACTTTTTTTCTTTTTCCTTGAAGTGCTTCATATGAAGTATAAAGTAAAGCACCACTACACTGTGTTTAATAGGAGGTGCTTTGGCTGGCTTTAGTACATACCAACACACTCTCTTTCTCTCCCTCATGATACATAGAAATATTAAAGCTGTGCCCCGAGGTCAACGGCAACAGCCCTCATTCTACCCATCGCCGTGCCCTTGTGTTCTTCACAGCCACCGCTACGAGAGGCGGTGATTCATTCTTTTGATCCACTCCAATATCATTAAGTTATTAGTTGATTTCAGTGGATTTAATCAGCATAGTAATTCCTCTCCATGGGAAGATAAGTCTCTCTCAAGAGCAGTTACGCCGTTCACTATGCCTGCTGATTAGACACAAGCCCCCCCCCAAAATAATTCATCAGAAAACTGCAAAAAATAATTTATCAAAAGTGCTTCTCACAAAACCCGCTCAGGACCTTTGCTTCTTAATAATTAAACTCCGCAATTAGGCATCTTACCATGCACTCAGTGTGAGGCGCCATGTAATATTCATAACCATACATAATTATGCAATATATTCGCTGAAATAAGAGGCCATATATTCACGGTGGGGCTGTCAAGAGGCAAGACATTTTTATTTGGTTTATAACACTGTTTCATCTTATACATGAGCAGCTGGCTTCTGGAGACGGCGGAGAACGAGGACGTCTGGTCCTTAGCAGTCTGACACTGTATTCTGTGGCCCCGGCCTCGTAGAGGAAAGAGAAACACAGAGAGGGAGAGAGAGACGTAAGCACTGAGTGGAGATGCTCTCACCATGGGAACTGCTAATATCAAAGTCTATCTGCTGGACACAACAAAGGCAAACCTTAGCGGTATCATTCGCTGACCACAGTCAACACAAGATGCAGGGGAAGAAAGGAAAAGGCATTAAATTAAAATGGAGTCGAGATGGGCTGCTGTCTTGGGATGTATTGTATGATAAATTATACATAATGCTCATCCCCTGCATGGTGAAGAACTATAGAGAGAAAAAAAAAAAATAGTCCCAGAGCCCTTGATCACGCCTGCAGCAAATAAGCAACAGCAGCGGACTACAGTGGACGCAGTGTGGACAAGGTTGGCTTTCATCTGGAGACGCGGTTCAAAGCTACGGGTTACGCACAGAACAAACCGGCAATCAAAGCTAATGTGTAACTGGGCAGTGGTGCACTTCACAGAGCCCGTCGTGTCGAGTGCGGCGGAGTTCACACGCAGATGCCTCGCTCCCCGCATCACAATGGCTGATTTTTCAACACACGGTCGTTAGGACTTATTATTTTACGCCATGTAAAGGTTAACAAAAAAAAAAAAAAAAGAGAGAGAAGCAACTTATTACTGTTGGGAGCTGCTGTCTTCTGAAGGCCTTTCATGACATGTGTATGATGAATGAGAAGAAAAGCATACATTTTCCTCCAACTTTACCGTCGTTAACAAAGGCGTGCGCTCTCCCTCTGCAAAGACTATCCCCCAAGGATACCATTGCCTCTACAAGGATGGGTGAATGAAGCGGTGGATAAATATGTATTCTGTAGCCTAAGATGTATTGTAGTGGGCATCCACAGAATATTAGCGATTAGCGTTGAAAAGATCAGAGCTTTGTTGAGAGATTTCAAAAGCACTTAATATCCACACCAAGCATCTGTAATGCTCACAAGTTGTACTAATAACATGGAACATGCTGTATCCCCATATGGTGGATGAACAATGCTGTGCCCTGCTGTGCATGGAGCTCTGCTACACTCTGCATTGTGTTTTATCTATCTGAGATTAGCCGTTAAATCAATGAGGTATCAAATTGTATTATTTGTACATACCTTTTGAATCAATGTCACGCGGAGCAAAGCAATGGCTGTTAAAGTTTCATTTTTCCTGCAACAAAAGATAAAAATTGGGCATGTGTGTGAATATATATATATACACACAAATATAAATATAAATAACATCGTTCAAGACTCAAACAATGCACTCAAAACATGTTTTTTCTGTCCCCGTCCCATGCCACACTGCAAAACAATGACCTTTTAGGGTATGACACAATTTTACTGTCGGTATAATACAGATGTGATTAACATAAATAAGACTTAAAGTCAAATAGGCGTAAAGGTCGTCACTCAGGACTAGTCTCGGGTCTGCAAGGTGATTTACAACAACTTAATTTGACTGTGTGGAGTAATTTATCTGTGACAGAGCAAGCCATGCAACTCTCTGAATGTCTTGTGCACGTATAGCCGACAATATGCCATGACTACACACATCTCATATCTACCCAATCAGTCAAGATGCTTTACAACTTCTGTCAGAGGCCCTAACAGTTCTCGTAAATTACAAGGCCATTGTACACGGTGCCAATAACTTCTGAAGGAGAATCTCAGCCAAACTGAACCGAGTGGTATCTCGCTTTTATACATGGAAGTCAAGATGGAATACCCCGGGTAAAGTATATGAAGGAGCCAGGGGGAAGTACTTTGATGGTAGATTTGCTTTTAGAAACAGACCTCCCATTTTCACTCGGCTGACAAATTCCTTTCAGGGATAAAAACTGCCCCAGATATTGACATTTTGATGCAAAGCAGGTGGCAGGCAGGTTTGATTCTGTTAGAGATCTCTTGCATTTCCTTTCACATCCCACTTCCCCTCCGCTACGGCTCCGAGGCTCCCGGTAAGCTTTGCATCTGTGCCATCTGCAGATCCACTGTGACGGCTGGGGGGGAATGTGAGGCATGAATGATGCAGGATCATTCATAAACAGCAAACAACAATATCATGTGATATTGGGACAGGAAAAACGAGGGTCTGGAGTCTACGAGCAATAATGTGCTGTGATTTATGTCAAATGTCCCCCGCAGTGTCCAATGATATTCTGCAGGGAAATCACAGCCAATACTAGATCATTGTACGAGGCGGCATCTCAACCTCTAGTGCTATCAATGTGAGGATAATTAAAAGAGAATACATACGTTACAAATCATGCACACGTGTACGAGGGGGAAAAACACTTTTCTTGATAGCGTGGATGGATGGCACGTGAGCGAGGTAGGCAGCATGCTGTTAGCGCAGGATGCAGTGATTTTTCCCGGTGTCACACTGATAGGGCGAGCCGAGAGATTGAAGTGCAGACGGCGATAACAACGTGCAGGGATTCACATCCCGTTCCATTTAGTCACTTCTCGAATTTTCACAGGGAGCAGTTGAGGATGCATCGCTACCAACGCCCCGGTTTGTAAGCAATTACAATGAAATTGGCTGAACCAGCTGAAAGGCATATTCCCCCTACAAAGGAGAACGTCAAGTTTGCATCGGTTTGTATTCTTAACATCCCCCCATAATCAAATGTGTATAGCACTTATTTTGTGTTTTGACGGATGTGTTCTTCTCTCGATCAATCACATAAGAGTCAGAACATGCAATTCTACTTAAGACTAAGAAGTCTTGGAGGGGCAAAAAAAAAAAAAAAAAGGATTTTCATAAGCATTTTCATGGTAACAAGGTACATATCCCTCTCATCCTGTCTGAGTGGTTCCAAATTACAAATGACATGGGAAATATAAAGAGTGGTGAATAATCCCAGGCTCTCAGCATGGCACACCTTGATGTGCAGGTGCCTTTAATACTAGAATAAGTCATCTGAGATTGGGGAGGCAAAAAAAACCACTCAACCAGATGGTCTCCATAAACCATGGCGTAAAGCTCTCCCAGATGTTGAGAGGTGGTTGCGGATCCGGTGACATGCAATGTGAGGGAGGAACTGGTAATGCAGAGTGTATTAGTGGTCTCTTTATGGGTGCATTAGGTGCTGCGGAGGGGAACGCAGGGGCCGCCGTTGCTGCTGCCAGTGAGCTACTACCAGGCTTTATGCTTTGATGAACCTACCCTTGAAAAACCGGGACACTCGTGACCGTATTCTACAGAGCCTGGAAGACGCCTCCCTCTCTTTAGCCTCCTGGAAAACATAAATCAGTTTCTCATATCATCATCTAGTCATATTCAATGCATATGCAGCTCTAATCGGTAAATCTGTCAGCTTTCTCCCCTTTTAGTGATATATCAGATTCGTAATACTCTCCCACATATGCAGTAAATCTCTGACAAAGCCTATGTTTCTTAAAATTCAAAGACAAAGCTGCATGAAGCAGAGAACTTCACTCGAGAAAAAAGCTGATACGGGAAAGTGGAGAGGCGGCTCGGTTGAGGATGTCTCTGTAGTGGAAGCTTCAGTGCATTCCAAAGTGTCATCTCTCTCTTTACCACTAAACAGCGGCCGAGACAGGAAACCGGAATAAATTTCCCCAGTTCATTGTCCCCGCTGAGGACTAGCAGAACATCTCAGTCTGATTAATGGCTGTACACTGTCTAATGAACAGTAATTGAATGGTATAATGCAGTAGGTCCTTAAAAGCCCAGAGGAGTCGTCTTCGTCTGTGTAGCTCTCTGGAAATGCAAGGCGGTGACATTGTCTAGAGTTGATTATAGTTGACCTTGCATGGGGAGAATAAGGCCTTTGAAATGGCTAACCTGAGCTTCGGGGAATAGGGGCACGGCAAAAAAAGGACTGAAAGACAAATGAAATGGACTTGCATTGGAAAGGGAAAGGAACGGATCGATGCAATGCTCAATAACGATTCGATTTTTTATCACAAAATTCTTAAGAAGAGGAAGACAATTGATCAACCATCCCTAGTCGTATTGGCATTTCTAACAATATTAATTAAGAAAAAATGCTTAGCTCACTGGTTGATAAATCAGCCAATATTGTTAAATCAAAACAAATGATAGTTGTAAACACAATACCGCACCAGAGGTCCACATTTCCTCAAAGTGTATGACATCTGAAACATAGACAGAGTCCCCCCTCATGAAATCAATCAACTCCTTAACAGAGTGCACTCTAAAGGAAAACCCAACCTTCAGAAAGCCCAACAAAAGTCAGTCAAGTGATTATAAGAAAAGCTTTGATAAATGTGCATCGGGCTCCAGCCCGCCATCCTTCGCTCTCTTCCACCGAGATAGCCTACCTTCAATCCCAGCGGACATCTCCACTTGGCAGAGATGCTGAATCTCGTTATTCTTTATTTGGCCTGGACCACACAGGTCAATAACACACACACACACACACACACACACACACACACGCACACAGCCTCACCGGTGTACTATCTGTAAATGTATTCACTATTTAAATTCAATGCAATAAATCATTTAAAGCTTGGGCTGAAAATGTAATCATGTAATTGAATTCGGTCATCAATATCTACTATATACATGCACATATACGGAGTACATGGGGCATTTCGCAAGCACATTTGAGCGCCGGAGTGGGAGGAAATCTGTTGGAACTCGGCTCAAAATATGAGTCATAGCAGTGCAGTTATCCCTCATTATTATTCACAAGCCCTAAATGAGGAGGTTGCCCACAGTGAGGCAGCGGCAGTCTGTCTGGCCTCACAGGGGAAATATGAGAGTATGTATCAATGATGGTTAGACTCGAAGTTTTGGTACGTCGCACCTGCAGCATCATTATTTCTGCTCTGGTGACAACTTGTATAAATATACAGGAAACATGAAGGAACACAAAACAAAACTCATGAAAAGCTACATTTTGATAAAGTACAAGGTGTTCTGATTTCCCCAAAAAATGTAGTTAAAGTGATATAATTCCAGTGTAAACTGGATATATGTGTTCTGGCATGAGGTTTTCAGCTGGAGAGCTTGCAACAAACATCCCACCTTCTTATGTCAGTCATCGTCAGCAACATTCCTGCGTGCCTAAAAGTGATAAGTAATGAATTCAGCTATTGATGAGCTCTTTAGCCAGGGTCATAACTGGCCCCCAGAAGTCAATAATTACCCCAATAAGAATATCTTTATTGCAAAAGTGCATACGGCAGCAAAACCATCACCACACCAAAACATTCCCCTATGGTGTAATTGCCACTGCTTGAAATTATAGTTTTCATTAAAACAAAATGTTCAAGGTTATTGATTGCTTAAATAAGACTCAATATCTTCTCATTTCAAAGCTGAATGAAATTGCTTGGAATAGTAATATCACCCAACTATTGTGTGCATTCATCACAGTTATGCTGCTTCATACCGCTGTCCCCCGGGGATTATTAGAGCAAAATAAGTGTATTTAAATGAGTGTAATTTCTAGGAACCACGGATCCATGCAAAAACATCTGTATACACAGCTCAGCCCCACTTCATCACTGTGAATGTACACAATCACCGGAGTAGAGGGCAGACTGCAAATACAAGCAGCTCCACTCTAATCACAAAACGCACACTTCTGTGTGTCTTCTCAGCTTTGTGCTGTGATACAGCGAGTATCTGGGACTACAGCTAAGCTCTATAAACCCTATAATACTACATAAAGTCGTACCTTGGGCTCCTGTGTCTTTAATCCTGTGTCTTCAGTACCAGAACTGTGCCCGGTGCCCGCGTCTCCTTGGCTTGACGAAAGGCTGCTCTGGTAAATGCTCTGGTGAACACAATACACACAGAGAGAACCATGGAGACAGAAAAAATTAGGTTACAGACAAATTAAACAAAAATATAGTTGCTGGAAGCAGGCCTACGTGACGCTCTTGCATATGGGAGCGCTGATCACCATAATTGCTGGTTAGACCATTTTTATGTGCCCTAATCCAAAAGCAAATGAAACAAATTGGACATAATAGTAAAAATGAACTGAACTTGGAATGGTAACTTCATGAAAGTAATAATAAAGGGCGCTTACATCCTTCCTGGAACCTGCAGACAAAGACCCCTGCAGACACAAGCTGTCTGAATCATGGAGGGAGGCCTTGCAGGGACCCACAGAACAACTCCCATCCTCGTACTCCTCGTCAACTACCGTGGCCTCAACCTGCAGGGAAGGAGAAAACAAGATCCCTCTTGGCTTACACTGTACTGTACTGCTGTATTGATTTTGCTGAATATTTATATATTTATGCAACTTGTTCTACTGAGAATTTCTGAGTCTTATTCCGAGCAGCAAATGATGCTATGATGTGCTTCGGAATGTATTCTCTATTCTTTTCAAAACCCCACAGAAAGCTAAAGCTTAATGGGAGGAACTATGCTTGTTATGGTGTTCAGTGTCTTCAGTGTTCTACAATTTGGAGCAACTTAAACAGACCCAGGACATGACCAGGTGGCCTATATATATATGTGGCCTATATATATATGTATATATACGGTGATGTTCATAATAGTCTTTTAGAGTGAAATCAATGTATACTTCCTGTTGGATAAATAGGAGCTGTTTAAAGAGTGTATGCTAAATACCTCATCAGGTTGCAGTGTGCGGGGTTGTGCTCTACCTGATCAATAGGCAGGTCCACCTTCAACTGCCGGTCTTCCTGCACCTCGGCGGCTCCTGCCATCTCACTCCTTTTGTTTTGTGCATTGAACACGCTGCCCTCTGAGAAAAGTGATTAATCACAATTACCTCATCGGCTGGCAGTCGCCGTCCCATTCTTTGCGCACACTCTTTCTCCCTTTCTCCATACCCTTCCATCCCTCACTGCCCTCTCCCTTTGCCTCTCCTGTTCAACTCCACGAGAGATCAATGTAGCTGTCAAGCCATTTATTTATTTAGAGTGGTCCCACAGACGAAAGGGCCACAGAAAGCCACAGCTGCCCTGCCACAAATATGGCCAGCCAGCGTGAACTTTCAGTCCAGGGTTAGTTCCTGACAGTGACAGGTTGCTCTTGATGCATGCGGGGAATAGCACAACGTCACACTGTTTTCCCTTGTAAACAATCTCCTTTTTTTGTCTGTGGCTGCTGAACAGGGCGGGATGTGAATAATTAAACACACTATTGAGCTTGAATCCACTTCAATAGCCTTAAGTAATTGCATTTAAATAATAAATAATAAAGCATTGTAGATTAATCAGTGAAAAGACAAAAAAAAAAAAAAAACGCGCAGAAAAATGTCTCCGTTTAATAGCTAGTTAAGAGGCAATCATACAGCTACAAAACATTTAGACTTCATTATGTTTTTCAGTGACGCACTACTTTCCAAACTCATTTCAGAAAGCTGGTACCAAAAGCTGTGATCCCGTCCCAGATGATGCTTGTGAAGACTAGTCCGCGCTATTGCTAGTATTAGGGGTACTATGGGGGGGACTGAAGGTCTATGAACTTCATCTGTTTAACCGTTTGATAATGTGTCCTGTGGGAGGAAGCCGTTCCTATAGATGCGATTTGTCAAAAACTGCCTTCTGGCCAAGCCACAATTTACAGCATCACCATTAACACAACAGGAGAAAGTCACACATATGAATGGAGGTGTCAAATTGTGACAATCAGCCCATTTATGCTACCATATCATACCATATCATGGTATATGTGGTACAGCAGCGCTGTGCTACTCTGCACAGATGGTAAAACAAACAGCCATGGAAGAATTGGCTCCTGAATTATTGGACAGAGGAAGGACACCCACAATTACCGTGTATTAATGACAGACACAGTTTCACTATTAAACAGCGCGACTGCCACAGTGATCAAACCCACCAATCTAAAGGCGTATTTTGTCACTTTTATGCTCTTTCACCGACGTTATTTGTGATTAATAACTTATTGCCATGTTGATCCCCGCATCGGGAGAAAATTAGAGCATTTTGTTTCCCCCCACATAGTTAACAAGGCTTTGTCTATACATATTCAACAAAATGGCCTGATTGAATTCATCTATGATTTAAGCCCCCTTGACGGTGTTTGAAGTCTTGTTCTGTTTAATATTCACAGGAAAGACTGGTGCTTCTTTCAAAGAGCAGGGAGCTGGGTTTCTGTTTGGACTTAAAAGAGGCAGGTTGAGAATCCAAAGAAAGCTCCTTCACCCGCCAAATGTTCGTTTTTTTTCCTTCTCCTCCATGTTCCCAACACACACTTGACTCATATATCCTCACCTCCACACACGGCTGTTCCCAAATGAAGCCCTACACACACACTGTACCCACACGCATACACATATAAATTGGTCTTTAAAAGCCAACAAGATTCTTCATATTGTCTTAGTGAGAAAGGAGGTGTTAGAGGGGATGAGAACACTGGGGCTGGAGAGAGAGAGACGTGTAGAGAGATTTCTATAGAATTGCTCTGCTTACCCCCTGTTGAGTAGAGAACTGGGTTTCTGGACACCTGCCTCTGTTGTTTGGTTCTCTCCGGTTTGGCTCGTTTCTTCATCTGGCCCCTGGCTGTGTGCTCAAGGTCCTCTCCAAAGCCTGTGTGAGCAAACTACATGAAGAGACAAAAGAGAGGAGAAAACAGGGCCACAGATTAAGGCATATTCCCTTAGATTTCCCTGTGATTCATCATCGACTTTTTGCTGTTGTTTTGTAAAAAGAGTAAGAAGAACAAAAGACAAAACACATCAGGGCAAAACTTGTTTCTCCTCTCTTTCCAATGCTTTTTTTTTTTTAACATTTTCCATTGACCTCAATTTTTCATGAGCTGATATGCTTTGTAGCTCCCCCGTGACTCCTACTGTATTGAATTCATCTGGTTCCAATACATCCCGTGCACAACCTATCAATCACCAGGGAGCGTAGCAAACTAATCATTTATTGATGAAATGGGGCAGCCATGAATTTCTAACCGCATTTGTCTTATTTATCAAGCCAGATCAAACAATGAAAATCCAAACAAGCTTAAAGGGAAAGGGAGGGATTCGTAGGGAATAACTTATTCTTCAGCAGTAGACGGCAGAAGGTTATTGATGGAGAGGTGAGGAAGAACAAAAAAAAAGAGGCCTCAGTTGCATGGTGAAGGAGAGAGAGAGAGGGAGATAGCGAGAGGAAGCAGTGGGGAGAGTTTAGAGTGATGTTCAGACAGCAGGGTACACATCTGAATTAATGCTTCCACAAAAGGCAATTTTCTCCTCACGGGCTCCTCATCCCCTCTGTAGGTAGCAAGGTGAGGTATGTCTCCCTCACAGAGACTCAGACACAGAAAGCAGGATCGGCCAGACTTAATGTTTCTTTGCAGCTACAGTGCTCTTTACTGCGGAGCCTGGCTGGATCCCTGGGCTGGCTCGGGGGATAGTGTAGTGATCTCAGGCTTCCACCAGAATACACTTCTGGCAATGGTGTTTGCAAGCTCAGTAACATGGCCTCTGGGGAACGGCAGCGTTGTTTCTTCACTTGTTTGCTTTCTTTAATGCAGACAGAGGCAAAGTCTGTTGATATTCTTTTGAATCTCCACAGCAGTTGGTGGGCTGAGGGAGAGAAATAAAACAACAAAAGGAGGGAGTGAAGTTTGCCTGGTATATTCAGTGAAGGGAGAGTTGAAACAGAGTTCACCCTCTATCGCTGCAGTGTCCACATAACCGCACGAGATCAAAGACAGAAGAGCGGTGGCACAGTTGCAGTGGTAAGCCGTTAATTCAGTTTGGTAACCTCATTGCGTCTGGGAGTGATGGGGGGGGAAACTACTTCACCATAAAAAAAAGTTCAAAATCAAAATACATCTGGGCAATCAAACATTGAACAGCTTGTTTCCCCATGTTTACAGCCTGGTGGTGAGATGTAAATAGATCTTATTTAAATCAACAAAGTTAAATCAAGACTATCCCACTCGGGGAGGGGAACGCGGAGGACGAGGGGCGCTGTGGAGCCAGGAGAGTACAGTACGTGGAGAAGCACGACTGGAAACACGGCAGTGGAAACGCTGAGGTCATCTCGCCTCTCGTTCTGCATTACATTTCTACAGTACCATGTCCTGTGGGAGCAGACAACTGTGTGTATCGGGAGGCCGCAGAGAGAGAGAGACTAACGGAGAGGAAGTGAGTGCTGGAGTTTGCGTGAAGGAGGCTCAGGGGGACAGAGCAGCAGCTAACCCTAACCCTAATAATCTGTGCCCCTCTCAAGTGGCAGAGAACAGGAGTCAACACGAGGACACTGTGATATGATAGCCAGGGGAAAACAGGGGTCCTCCGAACCAATTGGGCCGACCAGCCTCCAGCCAGACTGTGGTATCAATAGGAGCCACTCCCAGGGCCGGGTCCTCAGCGAGCAGACACGCTGGCAGCAGAGAGGGGTATAGTTTTCCACGGGGGCATTGCTACACCCCCTCACCGATGACATCATCCAGAAACAGCAGAGAAATGGAGAGCAGCAGCAGCAGCAGCAAGTCATCGCTGATGTCAGGGAGAGTGCAGCTATTAAAAGGTTTAGTCAGCCTTTCTGGGCTGTTTTCACAGGATGCTTCAAGTGAAGTACACGTGAAGCACAATTGCACTGCTCATTATTATCACTATAATATGAAAGTACTTTGCTTTGATGCACATCATTATTCTCTTTTTCTCTTTTGCATTCCTCTCCCCCCCCCCACTATTAATCTTCTCTATATGTCTACCTCAAAAGTTTCTACCTCATCATGTCTGCGAACACCTAACTCAGCATATATGCTCGCTCCCGATGGGAACACGGTGTGCTGGAGAGTTTCAATATTACACTCAGCAGAGCCGTCAGTTTAGACTTCAGCGGTTGCTCCAGACCAGATGTCCCATTCAGCAGCACGGAAACGCTCTACCGCCCAGTGCACAGACAGACACCGTTCCCATACAGCGAGGTTGCACAGCAAGGTTACATTTAACACAGCTTCAGTGGGCATGTTTAAAGGATGTGTTTTACAGGCATTTCAAACCAGACTGCTGTTGTTTTGTGAGGTCAAACTGGAATTAATGACGGACGTGACCCTATAAATGTATGTGTAATCATCAGTAAGCTAAGCAGCCGACAGATCAAGACAGAGTGGGCGCATTTTTGTCGCATGTATCTTTCCCCTCTGAACGGTCCTTATTAACTGGTCAAATCATTTTTACAAATTCATGAGGGTTGAGACAGGGAGGCGAAGAGAGTAAAATGCGGCAGCATCATGTCCATTGAATGACTAATATTACAATGAACTGGTGGATGCAAAACACAGCCATAACTCTGTCTCTGTCTCCACCTCATGGTACTGGGGGAAATGGCAAATGTTTCCCCATGTCAAGACTGAACCTCAGTTAAGCAAAGTTTGAGAACGGTGTGGTTTCCATATATTGTTTTATGATGGTTAGGTATTAATGGGAAGAAGAAGCCTTGAGTTTCCTTAACATATTCTAATATATTACTAATAAATATTCATTCAGAATATAATGGTAGTCAACCACACATACAGGTTGAGATATCACATGGGGCAATTTTTTCTCCATCTGAAAAAAAAAGTTGGCATCTGCCACAGCACTGTCATCTTTCATGGTTAGAAAAATCAGATGTCAGACACATCTCTCACAGGGCCCCCCCCCCCCACAATCTCTACCTCAACTTGCTGAGTGGGCATGTTCTCGTCTTCACCGTGTGATTTGGTGTTCATCTCGGGCCCACAGCAGCGCAATCCTCATATGGATTCAAAGCACTTCACTGTCTACTTAATCACAATACAAATTGTCCCGGTTCTGGTTTGAATAAGAGATTTTTTTTTTTTTTTGTTTTGAGTCGGTGAAGTCCCCTTGGTGCATATGATCTGTCTATGAGGCTCACTGCACTTGATCAAGTGGGCCAGACTTTCTCTGTGGGGATTACCCATCAAAGTGGAAAGCAAAGGTAACTCAATGCCTCCCGCAGACAGTGATTGATGATAGCGCGGTTTCATAACGAATTGCACCCCCACAACAAGTCTCACACACGTGGGAAATGTTAATTGAAATGCTGTGTGTGCAAAGATACGCTTTTCAACTGTGATACAACCAAGGTGTTGCAGCAATAAACCAGAGGGAATTTACGGGGTGAAAAAAAAAATTATTGAGCATGTCTCGACAAAGTGAACAACCAGATGGCAAACTGCACCCAACTCTGAAGCAATAGTACTCACTGCCTCCTTTGCATGTCTTGTCTTTATAACAGCAGGTAGGATGTTTTCGCTGCAAGGGAAAAAAGGGAAACCAAAAATTCAGAAATGTTGTCTTTGCTCGTCACATCAAAATGGGGAGCCAGAGTTTATTTAAAATATGTTGATAAAAATGTTCATCTGCAAAAGAAATGATAGGTGTCATACCCTTTGAGCATGTTGCTTTCCCTGATAAAACCCCTGAAGGGATCGTGGTAATCATATGGGAGGGCTTTAAACTTTTCTGCACCAACTGCAACATAGTGCTGGTTGTTCTCCAGTTCAGCGGGACCGCAGACAGGACGTCCATCTAATGTGCAAAGCCTGGGAAGTCACATAAAGATATACAACAAATTGGTGCAATGCTTTGTGATTTGTTTCAACTACGCTTATAAATGTTTGTGATATTAAGACGGACATTTATGTCTCCAATATTTTTTTCAGTGGTTAATCTGTTTGCATATTTTACAAATCAATCAAGCAGTTTTGGATAAACTCCTGTGAGCACATCCCAACCAGGCACAGTCCCAATCACTAATTCATTAAAATAAACGTTACGCTCTGCTAAATGTTGCTGCATTTAAACTGACTGGAAAACCTCCACATTTCGACAATCTATAATAGAGCAGCTGATACTTTACAGCGAATCAAGATTCAGTGTGTGTTTTTGTCTCATTGCATAACATGATAGATATTAATTGGGTCATGATTCGTACATTTGAAACAAAGAAATACAAAAGCATATAAAATACGTATTCTTTAAAGATGGGTCCTCTACAGGTTGCATTTTTGCTTTTACTCACTTGTACGTGATGTATTTAAAACTAAAGGTTCATAATGAACTGATGTACATCACCTGTACACAGCACCAGTACGAAGATGCACTTTCTCTGTGACCATGGCTAAAACATTTTCCCAGCTTCTAAGGGTGTACTTTGGGATCCGTATCCGAACCGGGGGAACCAAGACATCTCCATTGGTTAAGACACTATGAAACACACACAAAACAAAGTATTTAATTGCTGAAAAGGTAACCCAGAGTTTCTACATAAAGGCGGGCCCACACTGGACCGAAAATCGGCGTCTTTGAGAGAGTCGGCGTCCGTGACATGAGTCTGCTTGGTGTGGTCGCTCGAATCGGCCCACGTCGGCGTTAATTTCAGCCGATTCAAATGTGTAATCCCCATTCGAGTCGGTCACTCTTTTACCATTCTGATTGGTGGAGGCTAGCAGCTTGACTAGCGAATCAGTGAAGCCCGGAAGTGACGATGGTAAACATACCAGATAACCAGTGGAATCGAAGAGGGTGGTCTAGAGAGGGCCGCCTACTTCCGGTTTTCGTGTTTTTTGGCCCACAATACAGATTAGCGCCGCCTGTTGTTTTGGAGACATTACATCTCGCGCAAGCGCAGAACGTATGGCGTCGGCTGTAGTTCCGTAGGTGTGAACCGCCCATGTCGTTGTTCGAGTTGGCCATGTTAAGTAGCCAGACTTCATTTACCGACGCGAATCGGGCAGTCGGTCCGGTGTGGACCCGCCTTAACACTAAAAAACATGCTTACATTCAGGATAACTTTTTCATCCATCTCTAAATCAATACTTACTTTATTGTGCAAGACTCATCGGCAGTTCTCCTCCAGCGGGCAGAAACTACTATTCTGCTGTGAACAACAGGTTGGATCTGAAAATTTAAAAACTAGAGTGAGGTGATAAATAAGGAATGAGGCAAGTGTTGGACTCCAACTCTGTGTAAAAACGAGACTTCTTGAGTTTATTATTATCATTCAGACCACTGTAAGGGGTCAGGGGTTAGACCTAGTGATCTCCCACTAAAGAGAGCTCCACATAATAGTATGGCTCACGCATAATACAGAACCTGAAAATAAAGGCGAGACTTAATCTTCATCTTCAGTATACACGATCAAAGACAAAACAGTAGTCTTACCTGCTCATTCTTCTGTTTCTGTGGCTTCTTGGTTGTGATTCCACAATAGCTGGAAGGCAATAATAAGCAATGGAAATTATTCATGTGAAACCTACAAATACAGATGGAGGACACCTCTAGATATGATAATGCCACTTAATAAAACACTGTTTTTACAGCTAAAGGTGGAATAAAAAGCAGTCCAACTTAGACTTTATGCCATCTAGACAATAATACTAGTGCTAGGCAGCGCATTTAAATACATTAGGATGTTAACCCAAATTAAAACTTTATTTAAAATGTGTATGTGTAAACGATGGCTATATAACCATTCAGCACGTAGTTTAATGAAAATAATACATATTTTAAGGACTACGGAGTATCAACACAGCCAACTGCCCTTCCAACCAAAGAAGCTAACATTAGCCTGCTAGCTAGCTTACTGGCCGAAATTAATATTTTCCCAACGGCCCAAGATGGAGCTCGTCCTCGGTTACAGCGACCTGACCTCCCTGCTACCACCACACACACACACACACACACACACCTTACAGCAAGGTACCTACTCCAGCTTCTTGAACGGCTCATTTCCGGCGGCTACATAGACACTCCCATGCTTCAAGTCGTCCAGCTGCTGAACACTGAGGCCCAGTCTGGGAGTGTACAGCTTCCTCACGGCGCCGAACGGAGCCTCGATGCCTCTGGTCAAAGAGGTCAAAAACCCGTCAAAGGTCGACAAATGTCTCGGGTTCACCACTATCTTCCTTCCGGGAAAGAAAGCGTCTCCGTTCCTGTAGACAATGATGGTTTTAGTCGGTCGGTCACCTCTCCCCGTCGTGTCCGGCATTCTTTGCGTCAGTTAACAACACAGCGGCGGTTTGAACATTGAACAATAATGTTCAATGTTCACGTTGGGTGTCTACAGTAAATGTGTCACCGGCAGGTGTGTTGAGCCTCCGGAGACGTAACTGGAGATAGATAGCATCTGATATGGAAACCAATTCTTCCACACGAGAGGTGTAACGTTAGCTAACGTTTACCCCTGTGTGCAAAACCCAAACACTAGTCAGGTCACATCCAGCTTACATTAGTTTGACTCAGGTTGTGTCATTTAATTGGGTTTCCCTTCAAAATATCAAATGTACAAACAAACTAACATTTGTTATTATTATTGTTATTATAAGGCATGTTATCTCTGGACCACTTCCGGTGAACCATATTCAGCATCAGCCCTTGAGGATTTGCATTTTGAAGACTTGCATCTTGTGTTTGAACATGACATCATATTAGGTTATTGAGGTTGCAACAAATACCTTTTGATTATTTGGGGACAGAAAAGATACACATTTGGAATAACATAATATTGATAAAATGAAGTGTCCTACATCCACAAATCAAACAGCTTAGTATTACAATGTTATATGCACTATTACCATTCCATGGTGATTATCAGTGAATATAACATCAGATGCAGTGTGTGTTTTTTTTCTTCTAATTTTTAAACACATATCTCTAATTTGCAGGCTATATTTTCTTTCTTTTTTTCCATGGATTATCTGCCAGTACTAGATATAGCTGTCCAAATTGTTTACCACTAAGGTAACCAGAGATTGCACCAACAACAATGGCATCTAATTGGTTTATGCCAGACAACTCCTGGTCAATTAAATGCATAATTCATCTTGGCATTAATTATTCATTTCTTAAGGGACTGGCCCTGCGCTTCATTTGGAGAACTGCATCATGCATATTCAAATTCCTCTTCTTAGAGGGACTCAATAGGATATCATCTCAGCTGGGATGCCTGACCGAAAAAAACAATAGCAGCCGGGGCTGAAACACAACTTCTATCAATCACACAACTAAAACCACAGAGGATTTTCAAACATGAAAATGCCATATTAACCTGAGGTATGTAATGTCTCGTTCTTTTTTTTTTTTTTGTCATTCAGCAAACATGTTGCTGTCATATTGATGCCAAGTGTAATTAATCTATTATTATTTTAAGCTCTCTTGTGTTTAGAGAAAACATTATGTTCCACTAATACACATGTCTCTGCAAAACTGTCAGTGTTAACTTAACACAGCATAATGTTTCATCCACGTGATCAGATTGAATTGATTTTATTATTATTAATGTGACACGTGTGAGAAATTGTTACAATGCAGTACTATTTTCATCCACTGGGTGGAGGCTGTTTCACACTGCTGGGTTTCAGCTGCTGCACTAAATAAATGTAGTCAGCTCAAAGAATGCAAACATGGGCTTTCTTTTAACAATCATCAATGATTTTTTTATTTTTTTTATTTTACATCAGCTACCACATAACTTCTGATATGAATATAGAATGCAGATTATGTTCCATTTTTATGATTAAAAGCGTGCGACTGGAAACAAAATTGTTCTTTTAATTTCATATTTCATGCGCAAACTGCAGCCTTTCTACATTTGCTTGTTCGTCTTGTTTGTTGATGGCCCTGTTGCAGATATTGCTCGTTGGATAGTTTGCATAACATAAAAACTCATTGCCTGGCATGCTGTCTGAAACACTAATGAATCACAGAGTATATTTAGGGGTGCAATTAAAATGAGTAAAGGCTTCAACAAAAGAATGGCAGTTTTGTGGGTTGAGAAAATAAATAGCTTATGCGGAAAATAAAATAGTTTTCCACAACTTGCGTGCGTTTTTGTCATTCTATTTACACTTTTCTCTCTAACTGACGAGAACTCATGCACTGTCCTTGTCAAATTCACAAACAAAATACATGGTAGGGTGGCACGCCACGTCAGTCCACTCCCCAGAGGCCACCATCTCGGCACAGTCCTCGTCGTCGTAGGCGTTGTTGGGCTCTCCCTTTCTCCATTTGCTGAACGTGGTCATGGCAGAGAGGTCCACGTAGGTGAAAACGCCCTCGCGTTGCAGGTCGTGGATGCCAATGTAGACTCTGCTCAGGCCCGCCTCGGAGATGTACCCGGCGATGGCGCGTTGGCTGACTCGTCCTTCGGCATGGCCAGGTGCCCCCCCCTCGTCTGACAGTAGACCTCGGCGTCCGAGTAGCGTTTCTCCTCCTTCACCAACAGATAGACCTTACCGTCTGTCTCTTTTATGCCAGCAACAGCTGCAGGGGAGGGCAGTGCTGAAAAATGAGCACTTGTATTTCTATAAATTTCACAGTGACGTGCCCAGCATCTGCAGTTCTATGAGGACAACAAGCAAGGACTGATATGGATCCCAAAATGTTTTTTTTAAAAAACATGCAAACGAATGCTAAGATCATACCATTTTTTATGAATTTCAGTTCAGAGGAGAGCTGTGCCACGAGAATGTCCATTTCTCCAATCATCTTTCTCATTGGTGTGCACTCACATGGAACACCTGATAAGGCAAAAATGTGGGGGGGATTACCACACGGGCTTCATTAGTTCTCAAATTTGACCAAACGTGTCTTTCTAATCCCGAAAAAATAATCTGTTTGAAAGGATGAATAACATGGCGTAGTAACTCACCTGGATCTCCATTAGGGCCCTGTGGACCTGGATCCCCCATGTCTCCCTTTACCCCTGAGATGTGAAATGTCATTATTCATGAAATAAAACTTAATAGATTCCTAAATGTGAACTAGGTTTCTCAGTACCTTTCATTCCACTCGGGCCCACTTTTCCATAACGCCCCATCACGCCTTTCTGACCTTTAAGCCCAGTCTGACCTGCAAAGAGGAAAAGGAACATTTTGTTGCAATGCAAATTTAAAAAGTCATATGTATCTAATTTCTGCATCTTAAAAGACCAAAATTGCAAATGAAAAGAAATCAAATTCACAAACCACTAGTTTGTTATGCTATATAGGTGCATTTAATAAAATCTGTCTGTGCAGTCTCTTTATAAGTATGTGGACACCCTCTGCTCCTCATTAAGGCCTTCAGTAAACACTCACACAGCAGCTCCTCCAACCTCTCATCCAAATGTAAACTCTTGGCCATCTCTGGATGGCCTGGAAGTGATGTAACATTACTTTATCAGCCCAAGCAATGTGATCTTTACTCCAGATCTTTTTTTTTTTTGTTTGTTTTTTTCAGCTTAGTGGTTGTGTTGAAAAAATGAGGAGATGCGCAATTTTGGGTTAAATAGTTAATGTTTCCCCCTGCATCGAGACATAAATATTCTATACCAATCTCTCCAAGAGGGCCAACTCTCCCTGGTCGCCCCGGTGCTCCTTTTAGACCTTTCTCTCCAGGTTCTCCTTTTTGCAGAAGAAGAAAACAAATACAATTTGAAAAAATATGTAGACCAATTTTTTAAAAATTTACTAATTATGGTGTGTGTTAGAAAGTATGTAGAACAGCATGCCTTTGAGTCCAGGGACAAGGATCTGAACAGTGCAGGACTCCTCTGCCAATTGCTGTCCATATGACGTCTGTAGTGTCAGTAAACTCAGCACAGACATTAGTATTATGGGCAATAACAGCTTTTCTCCTATCATCCTTTACATGGGCTGGTTGGTGGGCTATACTGAAGAAATAAAAGAGATTAAATTATCACACAGAAAGTGCTAAAGAGTGATGTAAGATATACTCAACACAGTATTACAAAACTAAAACAGTGGAATCAGAAATAATAAAAAAAATGTTATATCAGCTAAACGTTCATAATAAATCACTATAAAGTCATTATTATATCCAGTTCCCATATTACTTTATTCTTGAGAGAACACACCCTACAGAGATAAGTGAACAACTTATTCTTATTCTAATATTAATAAATCACAAGTTGATATCTAAGAAAGAACTCTGCAAAAAGCAGGATTTATTTATGCTAAGAAATCTTTGGAAGTTGCAAAAAAGGTACAAGTTAAAAATCCATGTGTACCTTGTAAATGAATTAATGCTTAATAGAAAAGGCTAAGGACTGAAGCAACATCCAGAATCACAGTTGCCTAAACCAAAGACAAATTCAGTTGTTTTGTTCTAAACTTGCCAACGTCTATATTAATCAATAAAACCCACGAGGGAAAAAAATACTATCATGTTCAAAGTATACTGTGTTTGAAAGATCCACATGGCCTACCTGCAGAGGTGTTTCCAGACAGAAGTAGAAAAGTACAGCCAGCTTGCAAAGACTTGCAGGAGCTTTGAACACTGGTGGTCCTACAGCAACATGTCATGTTCCTCCACAGGCACCACAGAATGTGTGTGATAGGACATTCGTAAACAGTTCACAGATAAAGTCCAAGGCGGCTGGGGGCCCCTCAGATAATTGGCTGGGAAAGCATTCGAGTGATTGACATTCGGACGGGTCCGATAAATACACTCAACTTCAAACTCAGATATTTATAAAAGTATGTGGACATGTAATTTATTTCTAAAGGCAGATTAACAACACACACAAAATCCTGAACAGTTAAATTTAACATAACATCGTTATAAATCTGTACTGAAAGTTTGAGAATCAATCCAGGATTTTACATGATACTTAATGGCATTTCAGCTGCTATCGTTTCCACAAAGTGCACTGTTTCCTTATAATGATCACCCCCTCTCTCTTTGCTCCTCTTCTCTACTTTCCTGTCGACAAGTTCATTGGTTTGCGTTTTTGGCTTCAGATGCAGATCTACTTTTCCCCTTTGTGGCCACCTGAGGGAGCCATTGTCCATACAAGACAGTGGTGGAGCTTCAATGGCCTGGATCTTAGCAAACATGTAATTTACTCATCCTTTTTTTTTTTTTTTTTTTTTTTTTTTTAATGTTGATGAATATTACAGTGGGTAAAAATTAGAATTAAATAGATGTATGTTTCACACCTAAACTCCCAATATGTGTCTGTGTTCATTAGTCAAACAAACTAAATGTTACTGGTGAATAGTTGTTGTTTGGAGACTGTATAGGATGTAGTGAAATACAAAATAAAATATGTCACAGTTTAATATGGTCAGGTGGTGCTGGTCTTTGTCGTGCAAATGCTATCATGGACTTTTTAACTTGCGAAAAGAAAAGTAATATAGTGTTTACATGCTGTCATCTAGTGTCAGTAATCAGATATGGTCCAATGCTGGAGTGTCAGATGTCCTAATTAGATTTACAAACCCAGTGGCTGCTTTCAATGGTGGATTGGATGTCTCCTTCAAAAATCCCCCCCAAAAGTGTTAGATTACCCGTCTCTCAAATATTCATGACTCTCAAGGCAATATTTGCTGTCTTTTCATCGCAGCCAGTGAATCGGGTTGAGTGTGTGCTCAATTTGTCCTCTAACTTCAGTTCTATGAAAAAAACAACAACATCTGTTTATTCTGTGACAACGAGTCAAATTGAACGTTGATCGGCCATTTTTGCTGCAAAAAAAAAAGCCGCTTTTTGATTGTCAGACCAAAAACGCGACCTGACACAGGATCTTACGAGCGGTACGTCAACGCACCTTCGGCAGAGTGCGGCCGGAGTGACGTCACCTGTGCTCACCGGAGGAGCACCGAGCGCTGCTGCAGCGTCTGTCCTGTCTCTGGTCCCGTCCTGAAACAGACAGACTGAGGGAGCTGGTTTGCTGCCACTACAACTACGCATCCGTATGAGGGACTTAAAACGCAAATATTTCGCCCTGATCGTAAATTTGACACCCTGAGCGTAAGTATTTGTTTAATTTGAACACTTTGTTTTTGAGCGAATAGTGTGAGAAACAGCCTGATATACTTTGTATTATCTTTGCAGGTACATGGAGTGAGTAGTCTTCTGGATATGATAGCCTACTTGTGTTTATTATTAACATGCCTTGTCTGCAGTAGTTTAGGGACTCAGTTCTGTTGCATAGAAGATGTTGATATTTTTTAGGAGGTGTTAAACTTATTTGATCCTTTCTGTGTGCTTAATTCTACGTTGTCTGTCATGTTGCCTTCCAAATCTTAAGCTAAAAATCTATTTTAATCTATCTTAAAAAAAAAAAAAAAAAAAAAAAATCCTGTTGGCCTGTTGATATTCAATGCATTTTCCACTTTGCCTTTTTGCCCGGTATGAGAACAGGAAACAAGAGGCAGGAAACAAGAGGCGTGTTTGTGTGTCCTGCTGTTGCTGTGAGCCAGTGTCCATTCATTTAGGTGTGCATGTATGTTTCCCCCTCTCTGCTCTGGGGTCTCTGTGTTTCTGATTTGCATAGCTGATCACAGACTTGTATTTGTGCTTGGCTTGGCAGCTTCTCTCTTGTAGCGTCTCACCTCGTTGTCTGGATTAAGGTCAAATACTAAGAGGATTTCAGGGCTGCAGAGTCAAAGTTACTCATGAGGGACTGCTCCCTGTTTTGTTGAGAGAGGTATAGACTTTTAGTGTAGACTTTTAGGCTGGAGGCCATCTCACTAACTGATATACCAGATTGTTTGGAGGTCTGCTTTGGAGGTGAGCATGATAATCCCAAAGCTCTTGGTATACTGAGCAGTGCTGTATATTATTAAAGACATGTGTTGTGAATGGAAGTCTGCAGCAGACCAACATAGACTGTCCTTGGTGTATGACAAATACATGCATTTTCTCTTTATTACACATTATGAGATGAGATGTTTCAATCACGACAAGCATATTTGCGGTGTGATTGGACTCGGTGGGAACTGTGGGAACTGTGTGGTTATCAGTCATCTATCAAGGACGGACTAGAAGCTTCTCAGCAGCCTTGATCTCACACTTGAAAGTTGTAGATAACAGACTGGGGAAAGTAATCTTAATCCTCCTCTTGCTTATGTTTTAATGTAGTTTCCTGGTTTGATAATCAAATAATTTGGCATCCATGTAGACTAAGTTCCTGAAAGTTGCAGATGGAGTTTTCCTCGTTGTAGAATCAGATTTGACCTAAAGTGACTGCAGCTTGCATCCTGTTAGTGTGAAGGCAATAAGTAGCCTCTGCTTTCTACATCCAAAGTTCAAGAAGCCTATTGAATTGAACATTGCTGTTATGGATCCTTAAGGTTGCATTTATAAGTGTGACACTTGGAAAATTGTTTGAGTCATTTGCAGTTTTGGCCTTGGCGCCTTTTGATGTTTGAACTCATCCTCTTACTTGGCTGCTGGCCCAGCCTGGAAAAAGACATCCATTGTAAATAAAGATTATTGCTATAATAACACATAGGCCATATAACAACGAGTCGAGATAAGAGCGATGCCATGTGTCCTACCTTACATTCACTCTCAGTGGAATCAGTGATAACATTCAGCCTTGTGCATAGGCACCACATTCTCCAAATCATCCCGTTTCTCTTCTCAATAACAACACATTTGATTAAAATGTCATTTACACTCCAGATTTCCAACAACTGTAGGTTGTTCCTCTGTTTTAAGGTGCATTGAGCAGATATGACTTGTCTGATAATGAAGCAGTAAAATGGTTTTACTTGAAGCGCCGTCATCTTTGTCATCCTGTTTGATGAGTATAAATGATTGACTGCTCTCATGATGAAGCTATGGTGCAACACAAAGGAGTCTCAACAAGGGTTTTAGAAATGAGCTGTAGAAGTAATATCACAAACAGTATCACAAATATGGAGGAGCAAACGGTCGCTTACACCTCCAGTCTCCCCCTTGGATGGGTCCGTCTCTGTGCATCAGCTGATGAACCTGTTGTACCTCGACTCAGTGTCGACGGCTGCATCAGTACTTCCCAGCACCTATCCTCTCTGACATTTGACCTCAATCCCTGGAACTAATGGGATACTCGGGCATTACGTCAGCACTTTCCTCTGATGTTGTCAGCACAAGTTATGGAGAGGAATGATGGACGCTGTTGTAGTCTGGTACTCTGGTCCAACCACTGCTATCAATTCACAGAATAAAGTTTAATATACAGTTGAATGTATGCAGCGGTGTGCATTTTATATATATAAAAAAAAAAGAAAAAAAAAGAGCCAGCTGGCAATACGACCTTATACACAGATGGTAATGCCTGGAATACCTACACGCAGCTTTAGCCTTTAATTACTGACTAATTGGGATTTAGTTGCTTAAAAGTTACAAGAAAATACTATGAAAATACCCCCCAAAGTGGTTTGATAGCACTGTCTCAGGATTACCTGCTTTAGCTTGGACACTGTCCAAACATACACCGACAGACCTGAGATGATTCCAACCGGATTGTTTTGGCTGAGTAGTTTACGTCAGGTCACTAGAGATTGCAGGTCATGCAATAAACTCTCTTACGACATCAGTCGGAGGAATAACGGCTTCATCAGCTGTAGAAGCCTTTGGGAACAGGCGAGGGGGGCCAGCTTCGAAAGTAAATTCAGTTTATTTAACATACATAGCAAAATGCAAAACTGTTGTACTATTCTTTGCATATCTGTCTTAAGCCACACGTGTGCTTGCCTTCATTCATGTTGCCGCTCTTCCTCTTTTCCGTCTCCTCTCCCAGTTGTGCGGTCGTGCCGGACTGGAGGTAAGCCATGGAGGACGGGAAGCCAGTGTGGGCGCCTCAGCCCGCCGACGGGTTCCAGCTGGGGATGATCACCGACATAGGAGCTGACACACTCACCATAGAACCGCTGAACCAAAGGGGCAAGGTGGGTCATCGCCCTCAAAACATACATAAGCAAACACAATGTCTTCCCATTTACAGCCAAAGAAAGTCCAGCTGGGGGCTCGTTTTCCTTTCAGGTGGCTCTTCGGTTGATATGAGGATTGTTTAGTTCGTTGAGTGACTCACATAAATTGGGTGTTGTTGGCCTTCATCCCAGGAGGGTGCTCACGACAAAAATACTCACATCCATAAGACACTCATGGAGAACTGCAATGCAATGAGTCAGAAATGAAAAGGTGTTTTTTTTTTCTTGTCTGAAGTACGATTTAGAGAGAAAGGTGTGTAAAAAAAAGGAGAAACACGAGAGACCACACGTACAGAGGCATGAATAAATAAAGAGAGCGGCAGCAGGTGCGCTGATAGTGTTGCCTCGAGTGAGAGCTGCTCATTAGGAGGTAGAGGCCACCTGTTACACCTGAGCCATCACGTGTCCTGAGCAAGTAGGCCTCTGATGTTTACATCAGGCGTGTAGTCTCGCAGTTTGAAGTAGCTGATAATGCATCAACCTCTCTCGCCTCGTTCATTGTGACTTGTTAAGACAGCAATACAAGGGATCTAGTACTGGAACAGCTACACATGCTAACATTATTAGCATCAAAATGTCTTAAAAAGCTTAATGCTTCTCTGGTAAAAATGCACGGCAGACGTTGACCCTTGTACCAATACGGTGACTGCACAAAAAGGCATACGTGTTTAAAACGGAATGATTCGGAAGTGAATCTCCGTGGAATCGCCGTGAACTTTGAATTATCATGATCCGTTTATAACGAGGCATAAACTCCGTCCCATTCAGTCGGGGAATGAAAGGCCCATTGAATGTCTTTTTTTTTTTTTCTTACTGCAGTGTGAAGCTCATTAGTGCCTCCGCCTGACTGCCTCTTCTTCATTGTCAATTTTATTGGTTAGACATTTCTCACATTGGTTATTACTGTGGAACGGGCATGTCCAGATTGAGCCAAGGTACTGTAGTGGGCACACACAAAGCCGGTTCTGTTTATGCTCGCAGCTTGTTTGTGGTAATAAACCATGCATCACGGCATAGACTAGGGCCCATTTATATTTTTTTTACTGTAGGGAATAACCATGCACCATCATCGCTCTACTTAAATGGTGCCACTTGGTCTGATTGCTTTGTTTTAGGTGCCCTGGTTCCCTAAATGTTAAGAGTTTGGTTGTTTTACTTCTTTTTTTTTTATTAAAGTGACTTGATTGGTTACAACAAGATCAAGATCCACACCGAGCGCCTCTTCTCAACCACACACACACTCACTGACTCGCTCAGGTGTTCAGATCCAGTTGCTCTCCCACCAAATTATTCATTATCCTGCCATGTCTCCCCTTGTTTCTCTCACAGCCGGCTTGTTCCATTGAGTTTATTTCCATTAACTCAGACTGTTAAACAATAGAGGGAGAATATCATCAGTAACTAAATTAGCTTGGAAGCATGTCGCACCAAACATCATGACTCTGATCTTTAACCATGATGGATGATTCATGTTTATTCATTCTTCCTTGCTGTGTCTAATATGTCTCTCCCCCTTTTTGGATGCTAATAAACATGTTTTGTGTTGTAATCCTTTCAGAGCGCAATGAATAATCTTGTACATAAAGTTGGCAAAGCTACATAGAGACGGTGCCGCTTGTAGCGATCTGTCCTGGAAGTGACATCATGTGAATGTTATAATAAAGGGAAACTGTTTGTGTTGCAGACCTTTCTTGCTCCAATGAGCCAAGTCTTCCCAGCAGAGGATGATGTCAACAAGCATGTGGATGACAATTGTAAGTCAATGTTTAGAATCACGCAATCGCTCTTAACAAGCCCCATTTTCCAAGAAAGAAAAATGTAATCTGTCCTCTGTCTTTTCAGGTTCCCTCATGTACTTGAATGAAGCCACGCTTCTGAACAACGTCAGAGTGCGCTACAATAAAGACCACATCTATGTAAGTTTTACGTTTATATTGGTGTTCTTGCAAAGTCACCTCAGTCCAGCTGCATCATAAGATAGGAGATAGAGTGACCGGCTGGAAGACAGCAGGAGAGAGGATCCCTGTCCTTGTTTCCCTTGGGGGGGATACCAGGTGGTAAAGGGGGACGGGATGCTAGAGAAGGGTCACAAAGTCAGACCGGTCCAGACTGATCCCAGTCACTCACTTAGGAAATGAGGGACAGCTGGTAGATGTGGAAAGCAAGACAGGGAAACAAGTAAAGGTGTTTCCCAGCAGCCTCCACTGGGCTCGTTTTCCAGTCTGTTGTCTCCTCCTTCAATAATTTGTGTTATTTATTAACTTCCTCTAAATGCACTGCCTCTAACAATACCTGTGTTTATGACCCTGACAGACTTATGTGGCCAACATCTTGATAGCTGTGAATCCTTACTATGACATCCCCAAACTTTATGGCCCTGACGCCATCAAGGCATACCGGGGAAAGTCACTGGGAACTCTGCCTCCTCACGTCTATGCTATAGGTGAGAGCATTCCAGTCACTGATAATGCAAACATCATCACTGATAAATGTGTAACTTTGGGCTATTAAGTTAACTAACTACAAACAAAAGCGATACTATTTAAAAGTAACAAGAGTTGCATTTGAAACACATTACCTTTTTGTGATAAATCCATTTCTTTTTTTTTCCGTTTTAGCCGACAAAGCCTACAGGGACATGAAGGTCCTCAAGATGAGCCAGTCCATCATAGTTTCTGGGGAATCTGGTGCTGGAAAGACTGAAAATACCAAGTTTGTTCTCAGGTACGAGCCCGGTGAATCACCCCACGTCCCGTTTTCATCCTCCCTTCACACTCACCTTTGGTCTCCTCCCTCTGATTGCGTCTTCACAGGACATTTTCACCCCTCTTTCCAAACCAAGATCTTTTTCATTTCATTGTTGATGCCATCTAATTTCATCCCCACCCTTTAGATATCTCACCATGACATATGGAAGTGGTCAAGATATTGATGAGAGAATAGTAGAAGGTAAAATTATCAACTAGTTACTATCAGTACTGTACGCACCATATGGGGGCACTGTGATCCTGATTCTGTTTCTTTTCCCTATTTCAAATCTCAGCAAATCCCCTTCTTGAGGCCTTTGGAAATGCAAAGACAGTCCGGAACAATAACAGCAGTCGCTTTGGGAAGTTTGTGGAAATCCACTTCAATGAAAAGGTTCTAGATTATCACTGATTACTTTCTTAGTTGGCCTATAATTTGCTCAAATCTGATTTTAAGACTTTTTTTCTTGTGTTACCAGAATGCAGTTGTGGGCGGATTTGTCTCCCATTACTTGCTGGAGAAGTCGAGGATTTGCATGCAAAGCAATGACGAGAGGAACTATCACATCTTCTACAGGCTGTGTGCCGGGGCGTCTGAGGACATAAAGAAGAAGCTGCACCTGGACTCTCCGGACAGCTTCAGGGTCAGTGGGCTCAGACTGCATCTTATACTTATGCCATTCAATTCAGGTGGAATTAAGTTCTTTTTAAAGAGACAGAATTTTCATAGCTTTATGTTATCAGATGGACTTGGTTTTTTTGTGGCAGTTCTTCGGAAGCCCACTAGATGTCACAGAAGCATATTTTTTAGTGAAGTCAAGAGGTCCTCCTAAGTGAAATCAAAAATCCCCTCAGTGCCAAAACCCTTCTCAATTGAATTCTTCCCCTTTTGAATGCAATTATCAACTCAACAAGGGGGGAAAGTCAGCGAGCGTAAAGGTGTTTACCCCAGCCTTTATTTACTACATGCTCCGCAAGAAGACGCTTAACGGAACAACAAGCAGCTCAAGCTGTTCCTTTAGATGTTTATCACAGTGTTATTATACCGGGTCCCTTAGGTGACACCCACATCAACAGAGGCAATTACCACACGGTATTCACTACTAGTCAGCTGTGGCGCAATATTGGAAGACAACTAAGTCAATCTTTGAGATGATGAAAATCAATACGAATATCCCCACATGGTTTGCCGCCAGGAGTGAAATGCGTTTATACTGGGTGGGAATTTAATTTATCAAAACACTGATTATGTTTGAATGGTTGTAAGCTGATTTTTTTGTTTGTTTCTCCTTTGCAGTATCTGAACCGAGGATGCACCAGATACTTTGCCAGTAAGGACTCTGATAAGCAAATCATGCAGAACCGCAAGAGTCCTGAGGTAATGTTACGTCCCGTTCTGAACCCGACACATGATTATTTTGGACACATTTTGGATTATTTGGACACAATTATGACTTAAAATACATATCAAATATAAATCTGCTGCAAATGTGAAGTACACATGCAGGAACTGGTCAACAGCAATATTTCATGCCAAGAAATGAGTTCAGGTTTGTGTGTGTTTCATGAATTATGTATGACATGAAAAAGAAACAGTGCCTGCAGGAGATGTGTAATTAATACCATGAAACAATTAGAGGAATAAGTGTGACATTTTGCTCTCTCTGGGACTAATTATGCGTGTTTGTTTCATTTCTTGTTTTCTGGGATAGAATGATATATTTTCTTTTATGCCAATCAAAGTTTCAGGAAAATCAGGTTAAACTTCATGGATTCACTCGTGGGTTTATGATTGCAATGATTGAAACTTTTTTTACCCCTAAAATCTTATCATAACCCCTATTCTTTGATATATTTTTTATATGTAAAACCATTACCATGTTGTAAACAAATGGAATTAAGATAAGCTGTTTGTTAACCAGGTTTTTACCAGTTCTTCATGTTGAAATATGTGATTTAAATGTCTTCTCATGTTACATTTACCCCTTTTATATTTGTAAGACATATTATTTGACATTAGAATTGCAATGAATGTGACATGGCCTTTATTTAACATGCTTATTAACTTCACGGTTAAAGCTGTGTGGTTGTAATATGTTGCTAACAGAGTCATTGTACATCTGTCCGTCCTTCCCCATGTCTCTGTTATAGGACCACAAGGTGACGTTTTCTGCTCTTTATTGTGTATATTCCCTAAAGTAAACACTGAGACGCTCAGGTTTTACATGCCGCTGTTTATAGTGCAAACAGGAAATGAGGATGCATGCTTCCTCTTTGTCTGCGTGTGTCCGCCAGGTCGGGGTGCGGTTGGGACTGGATGGTGCTTAGATACGATAGGATTCAAAAGGATATTTGCTTACTCGGCTTTATTGCAGTCATACATTACAGGGCTGCACAATTATTGTATGCCATAGTTCACAGATTGTTAAAGACATTCTATATTTTTGAAAAAGTCACACACGAATAAAGTATTTGTTCTCAATACAAAAAAAAAAACTGCGGCTGGCCTCTAAGCTTGCATATCACCAGGAGGATACATTCAGTAATAATTGTACAGCCCTTATTAATTATCACTGTATAATTAATCTCGACTGCTAAGTGTTCTGCTCCATTTCACACTGCATGCCTGTTTTTCTTATTTCAGCATCCTTGAGATGTTGCTAGATATTACATTGTGCCTTTTCTTTGATTGTATTAATACAGCACTTTGTCATTTAGAGACCAAGCTACTGTAGTGATAGTGTTGCTGTGTGCTGCTGGTGGAGGCTCTTTTAACACATTCATGGAAAACGTTTGTATTTGCTTTGCTAAAAATGAGGTTTACTCTGTATTTATCTAAAACACAGAAGGACGTTGTCTGTTTTTCTTTGGATTTTGACTTTTTTCTGACTCCCCATGTGTTTTGCAGCACGTGAAGGTCGGTGCTCTGAAGGACCCTCTTCTGGACGACCAGGCTGACTTCAACAGGATGTGTGTGGCCATGAAGAAGATCGGTCTGGATGACACCGAGAAGCTGGATCTGTTCCGGGTGGTTGCTGGCGTCCTGCATCTGGGAAACATTGACTTTGAAGAAACGGGGAGCTCCTCAGGTTAGACAGATGCTGTAATTACTCATATTTAACAACATTTTTTAATTATTTTTTTTTAAGTGGTAAGATTTTTTGCATGACTGTGTGTTTCAGGTGGTTGTGTGCTGAAGAATCAGTCGGGCCAGACTCTGGAGTACTGCGCTGCTCTGCTGGGTCTGGACCAGGATGATTTGCGCGTCAGCCTCACGACCAGGATCATGCTCACTACAGCAGGGGGCGCCAAAGGAACAGTTATCAAGTGAGAATAACAGCACTCCTCAAAGCGCTTCAAAACGAACTTCTTTTGTTTTGTGTTGAGAAAAATGTGATCCTCTTAGTTCCTGCAGAAGTCGCTGTCACAGATAATGACAACTGAAGTCCGTGCATGAAACCAGTACATCCGTGGCAGGTCTGAAAATAGCTAATATATCCTGGACACAGATTAACCAAGATCATAATGGACAGTGGCAGTGACGAGGCAGCTGTTGGGACTGTGCTGCAGAGAGTTAAGGTGGTCGTTATTGTGCAAATCCAGTTTTTTATTTTATGGTGTTATTATACAGAGTATATAATGGGTCTATTTATTTCTTGCAAGTAAATGCTCTGTCTTAATCACTCACAGCAAACTCCAGTGGGGGAAAAAATACCACGAATGTAGAGGGATTTGGAGGGATTTCCCGCTCAGGCAAACTGCACTACATGATTGTGTGATGATTTCTCGCGGGTGAAGAGGAGAAGCGTTATCGGCACCGCCCCGTGCTTACTTTGGTGATGATGTGGTGTTTGAGTGATGGGGCCAGGTTTTGATGGATTAATATTTCAGGAGGGCCAGATGCTGGCCTGGCCTGAAAGTGTTTTCTCCACATAAATAATGCAGCCAGTATCTGAGGAGGCAGGCGAAGCATGGCTGCAGTACAGTAAAAGGCCGGTGTCTGGGGAGCAGGTGGAGGGAAGGGGACCTGGCTTTGTCATTAAGCCCCAGACAGATCCACCCTACCCCCAGGAGGCTGAGGGTTACGGAGAGGTTGGTGGATGTGACGGTATCAGGGATGATTGAGTCGCCAACTAGTGTGCATTTGACACATTACATTGGATAACAATGCCTGTCATTGAGATGAATTGTGAGGAGTTCATGTGCTTTTTAGGACTTACTGTATGTCATAGTGGAATGGAGAAAAAGATGGGCCTATTCCCTGGCTGAAGAGGCTACATTAGCCTTAGCATATGTGGACTTTTCCTGTTTGTAATGGATGAGGGTTTTTCCTTTTGGAGGGGGGTGGAATATCAAAAAGAAAAGTGGGTTACGAGCTATCATAGCAAAAAAAAGACAGGCCATCTCATTTTGAATTCACCTTCTCCCCAGCCGGGACAGGTGAGTTGAACTCTGGGTCACTCTGCAACTGCACTTTGTCCATACAGTCAACCCCTCTAAATAATTAAAGAATAAATTGTGTTAAACCCCATTAGGGATTGTGGTGGAGTCCAAGGTTCATGTTTGAGTTTTTAATACCTCGTCTTTGGCTCAGAAGCACTCATTTTAAAACAAATCGCCCTAGCTCGACATCAAAAGGGAGAACTACGCTGCAAAGAAAGTCTCACATCAACACGAATGAACTTTTTTTTTTTGCGACGTGAACATTGGGTTGATCAGGGGAAAACTAAAAGAAAGTTTAATAACAAAATGTCCCAGTTTCGGACTTTCTCTCACTGCCCCACTTTGTGTGTCCCTGCAGGGTGCCTCTAAAGGTGGAGCAAGCAAACAATGCCCGCGATGCCCTGGCCAAGGCGGTGTACAGCCGCCTCTTCGATCATGTGGTCAAACGAGTAAACCAATGTTTCCCCTTCGAGACCTCTTCCAACTTCATCGGGGTGTTGGACATCGCTGGGTTCGGTAATAGAAAGTTTAAGTAGATTTAGCCCAACAGAACTTCCCAGATTCTATGCAATTTGCACATTCTGTCTCCTAAAGAGACAGCATGTTTCTTAATATAAGAACCCT
The DNA here is from genome assembly GCA_029853015.1 of Chelidonichthys spinosus. Classification (NCBI taxonomy): domain Eukaryota; kingdom Metazoa; phylum Chordata; class Actinopteri; order Perciformes; family Triglidae; genus Chelidonichthys; species Chelidonichthys spinosus. The sequence goes on along the minus strand of CM056833.1, from coordinate 9,600,664 downwards.
AATGCACACACACGCACTTCATTAACCAGGGCCCTTGCGTGAGAATTCATTTCCCCAGACTGCATAATTAACACGGGCTTTGCAAAAATTAATTGAAATATATGATTTTTCTGACTCTTCTGTGTTTTTTTTTTCTTCTCCCACTCCTCTTAGAGTATTTTGAACACAACAGCTTTGAGCAGTTCTGTATCAATTACTGCAATGAGAAACTGCAGCAGTTCTTCAACGAGCGCATTCTGAAAGAGGTGGGTGAGGAGCACGTGGATTTACTCGGTGACTCGGTGTGGTTTTCCTTCATCCTGGGAAACCGGCCATGTCACTCACAAGCCAAACTTACCGACTCTGACCCTGACACGAGCCAGGAGGAAGCGGTTGGCACGCTCCGTCTTTCCTCCACTCTGTTCTCTCACGTACATTTTCCCTCCGTCTCTCCCGCGCTCTCTCATTAGAATGCTAATTTCTCAGGGGACGCGATGAGGCGTGTTTCTCTCCTGTGATCTCTTAACGTATTTCTCTTCCAAGGTCTTCCAATTAACGCGCCGCAATTCTGGCTTAAGCCTCTTTCTCATTATCGGAATTGTGTATTGTGTCAGTTTGGAGTTTTTTTTTTGTTGTTGTTTGCTTATTGAGTTGGATGATGTTCTGTAGCCTATATATGAGGAATTATTCAGAATCTGTTTTTAGATTTTATATATATATATATATATATATATATATATATAAAATAATACATATATATAAAATAAACACTGTTGCCCATAGAATTGGAATATTTTGTTTCAGACACAATCCACTGTTTATCCCTATTTAAATGCATCACTAATCACTTGGTGAATAATGCATAACATTTCTTCGGCGCTATAAAAGACAAGACATTTGCAAATGATTCCAACTTCATGGGCGACCCTACAGTTTAACATTTGGCCTCATCTGTGCAGGAGCAAGAGCTGTATCAAAGGGAAGGCCTGGGAGTGAATGAGGTGCATTATGTTGACAACCAGGACTGCATAGGTAAGTGCTCTATTACCTTCCCTCTTCAAAAAGTTTACTCCTTCCCTGAAAATGGCCACTTTGGAGAATAAAACAGACATGACAGCCGTGCAATGCTGCAAAATCAAATTATTAAAACATAACCCAGGACTGATGAGCTGATGAGATGTCTGACTCGAGCCTAAATCAAAAAGGTATGCGGGTGTGCCTTGGGTGATCTTTGGAAGTGAAAACAGGACCATCAAGTGACACTCGGGGACATCGTGAAGTTAAGGACTTGTAAAAACACAAGAGCTGACTGTCTGTTTAGCCCACACAAACCACAAGTTTACAGAAGTGTAACTTGACTACATGTCAGAGCGGCAAAAATACACCTGTCACGGGGGGGCAAAAATATCGACTTGTAATTATCCCAAGGAGATGGCGTATCCCTGTTTCTGAAACGAGCAGGCGTGATGAGTATTTATGGGTTTTATGGCCTCTTTTGTGTAACGGTGAAGCCGGCGGAAAAAACAACGTCCCCCCGTTGTTTTTATCGTCGAGTCTGTCCTCGAGGCGAATCCTCGAATGAATGGGACGGAGTAGTCAGTGTATCAAGGTGAAGCGGTTTGATTTGTATTTCAAAGGCTATGATTATTCAGGTGCGAGGTTAACTGACAGCCGTGAATAACATTTATGACTTGCAAATGACCGTTTGGGTTAGCCATTAATTCACTCATCAATCTTCAGGATTTATGCACAGGTGCTTGTTCATGCAAATTCAGATTTTTTTTTTTTTTTTTTTTCCTCCTGGAGGTGCTTGGCTGTTGGATTATATTCCAAACAGCATGCCGCATGAATTATTCAGATACGTGGAACATGTTTTGTGCCTTGAATATTCACATCCAGAAACAGTAAACAGTGGAAATGTCTAATAAATAACATAATATTAACAAACTGATTGGCTTTTTATAATACCTTTATGACATTTTTTTTAGGGATTTATTTTTGTTTTTTAAGAAAAATAACCTGTGAAAGTATTGCCATCATGTACGTTTATTTTCAGGCATTAAGATATTACTTATACTGGAACTTCTCATTTTCAGACCTCGTGGAGGGGAAGCTCGTGGGAATCCTGGACATTTTGGACGAGGAGAACCGTCTCCCTCAGCCCAGCGACCAACACTTTGCACTGGCTGTTCACAGCAAGCACAAAGACCACTTCAGGCTGACGGTCAGACCCTCGCCATGTTTCATATTCTCTCCGCCATTATTCTTTCTTTTGTGAGACCAGGTCGTGATGTAACGACACACTGGTTTTGTCATTGTGGTCCTTTTTTTACTCCCTCCGTCTCCGTCATTGTCACCATTGTTCGTCATTCTGCCTCTATCGCCGCGGGCGTGAAATCCTTTTAGAAATGTAGCCTTGACACCAATTCAAGTTTAAGATTAGAGTTGCCTGGCTGCAGCCACGCTCCACTGCAGGGAGGGTTATTACTCAAACAAACATGATTCTATACAGTTAATAGGGTGAAAGACATCCATCTTAATCTATAGTGCTGAAATATGTTTTACAGTGTGTGCACTTTAGGGATAATACAGAGTATGGGACCCCTCACTGATGAAGCTAATGGAGCTTAAAAAATGCTGCTTGCTACATTTGTGGTTTTAGTAATGGGGTCCTTTATAATGCTTGAATCAGATAATATGAAAAAAAAAAGATTTTGTCTGCATGCAGTTATTTTCTTGCAAGTTTTCTTGTTAAATAACTACAAATTACCTTGAGCAGAGTTTGTGTGAATACTTATTATATCATGTCTAGAATATTTATTTCATTGTTGCTTGATTTCACTGCACTTCATGGATCCAGTTGTTTCATTCTCCAAACCTTGCCCTCCTCATTAAGCTGTGGTGTGGATAAACACGATAATACTGTAGAGGAGGTGATGGATAAGACAGGAGTGGAATCAATGCGTGTGTTTCTGTTGTTAAATGTGATTTGCCTTCTTCCTCTCCCGCTTAGGTTCCCAGGAAATCGAAGTTGACCATTCACAGGAATCTCCGGGATGATGAAGGCTTTATCATCAGGCACTTTGCAGGAGCAGTCTGCTATGAAACGGTGATTCTTTATACAAATCTTATTATATAGGGACGTTGGGTCTCCTACATAGTTACCAGTTGCATAAGACAGTGTAGTTACTATCAGTTAAAAGCTATACATCACTTAGTTGTACAAAGTTGCTTTGGTGATGTGTTTTGTGTGCCGCTGAATTGGGACATTCTTCATTTTTTTTTTTTTTTTGCATTTTGTATCTGCATAATAGTCTGCACATCACTACTGTACATAACTGTATGCATCTGTGTGTGTGTGTGTGTGTGTGTGTGTGTCCACAGCCTCGCTTTGTGGAGAAGAATAATGATGCCTTGCACATGTCCCTGGAGAGCTTAGTGTCTGAATCGAAAGACAGATTTGTTCGTGAGCTTTTCGAGAACTCAATCACCAGCAAGGACTCCAAACAGAAGGCCGGCAAACTTGGCTTCGTCAGCGTCGGCAACAAGTTCAAGGTCAGACTTATGGTTTAAGCCCCCTAAACATAAATACAATAGAATTAAACTTGGTCGTTGTTGGCTAATGATAATACTTTATTTCACTGTCACAAATAATAATTTAATTTTTTTACATACAAATTATTTATCTGCTGAATTTATGCTACAAATATTTTTTGTCATTGTAGATTCTGATGTCTTTTATTGTTAAAGTCTTGTAAATTATATAAAATGTAGATATTATACAGTATATAACGTGATTTAATTGTACACACTTTTTATATAGCTTTTTTTTTACATAGCTTCACAGGTTTTGCCCAACTGTATAATACATTGTCCAAATTAAAGCCATAACAACAATGTAAATAGATATTTGGTTGTCGAGGAATTTTGCAAAATTACAATTATGTAGATGCGCCTTTTGAAATACACTAATTTGCTGCTTACTGGTACTGTCGATTTAAAAGTGATACATTTAGTAAGATAGTTCTTAATACTCCTTTATCTTTTTAGCTTCTTTTCAGGCTTTTCTTACTCCGATCTCCAGACCTGTTCTGTGACTCTTCACCTTTACAATCTTATTCCCATCCCTCCTCCGCCCTCGTATTCAGGGCTCCCCTAACTTAGATTTAATTTATTCTCCCACCTCTTTCCTCTGAGAAAACCTTCCTTGGTGGATAAAACGGGATAAAGTCAGCTTGAGATATAATAGAGAGGTGTTAGAAAATGGGGGAGTGAAAAAAGAAAGACACTCAGGCTTTCTCCCAAAAGTGTGTCACGCTCAGCTTCATGTCTTTTGTTTCAGCAGCAACCAAAAAATCCAACTCCAGCTTCAGACTTGAGGTTACTTTATCACTAATGTAGCTTCTTTACTTTCACCACTAATGCACTGACATTGACTTAAGCACACAGATGATGTGTGTTTTGAAAAGCTAAAATGTGTTATACTGAGAGTAAATGTGGCAGTAGTTGTCTTTGATTTCTCCAGTTGGAAACATGTTGAAATATATACCGTCAAAATGAGCAGCAGGGATGAGCAGATGTGATATAAAACTGACGAGTCATGCTAAGGTATTGAATGCCATTCCCTTAAACACAGACAGTGGAAAAGTTTCGATCTCAGTGTAATAATATTACAGTGTTGCATTGTTGGCCACAAAACTAGGTGGGACATTTTGGCAAAATGCTAAAATGGTTTAAATTCCATGTAAAGGGCTTGTTTTTATTGATAAAAATGACATGTGGAGTCCCTCATGGCTCCATTCTCGGCCCTCTTCTGTTCAAGAGCTACATGCTCGAACGAGTGCAGGTCATGGAAAACAGATTAATAGAGTATCCCCACACAAGCAAAATAACTGTATAAATCAAATCAATAATTGGATGTAGCAAAATATTTTTTCACTTTGTTTTAATCAGTTTAAATCCCATCTATGTGTCATTTTATGTTATCTTTCGTATTCCCTTTTGTGTCTGTTATGCCTTATAACAAGCACTTTGTATTGACCTGTTGTTAAGAGGTGCTATACAAATCAATTTGCCTTGCCTTGCCTTTGTCCCTGCATGACTGTTAACTGGAGTTGCTCCCTTCCCCTGCCTGTGACATTGATATGTGTCACTACCACCTCATTTGAAATGCCTTTTCTGAGCTAACTTCTTCAAAAACAAAAATAAAAAAAACACTAAACATTTCTGCTTGCACACATAGACCCAGCTAAACCTGCTCCTGGAAAAGCTCCGCAGTACTGTGAGTAATCTGTCAGTTCCATTGTGTATTTCTAGAAAACATTTTCCCTCCCTGCCCAGGATCAATAAGCACTTATTAAACTCTCTGTGTGCAGGGCTCAAGTTTCATCCGCTGTGTAAAACCCAACCTGAAGATGGTCAGCCACAAGTTTGAAGGAGCTCTGATTCTCTCCCAGCTGCAGTGCTCAGGTGGGACCAAACACAATGTACAAAATGTACTGTAGGATGAGGAGCCGTACTAACGATATCTTCACCCAGTAGCTCTCCTGTTAGGAGGAGATGGATATTAGGAGACAGGGGATGGATAACAACTCGGAAATGAAATCATATTGGACATTTCTTCATAAAGGAAAGACTCAGTCTTTTCCTTGAGGATGGAGGCATTTTACACTGCTGTGCGTTTCAGTGCAATTTGTCCTCGTTTGGAAGCATTACACACAGCCATGATGATGTAGACGCTTTCCTTGTTACATAAGATAATTAGGCTGTTTTTGTAAATGCACCTGCGCAGCATGGGTGGGGGGGCTATGATGAAAGTGGAAGATTGTTATTAGCTTCTCGATGTTTTAAAACACAAAACGGTGCTAAATTGTCTATTTTTGTCAATGCACACTGCTACTATAATTGATGCAGAAATCTCTCCTGTAGAGCGTTCATGCTGCAAAATATTACAGTGGGCTGTGATTCTGTTGCTCCTCAGACCTTTTTTGGACTTTTCTTTATGTGTTTATTCTTGTTTAGGAATGGTGTCGGTGTTGGACCTGATGCAGGGGGGTTTCCCCTCCAGAGCCCCCTTCCATGAGCTCTACAACATGTATAAACAGTACATGCCCGACAAGCTCACGCGCCTGGATTCACGACTCTTCTGCAAGGTGGGATTACATGAATTTAATCATTTCCTCATGTCATGTTATTATCTGTTTAAAGCCTAATTAGTTGTGTAACAAAAAAGGCCTATAGCTACACTGACCTTTTTGTGTAGGGATTAACTAACATAAACAGTTTAGCGCTCTATATGATGCTGTGTCGCTGATTGTAAATGTCTTCCTCTGTAGGCTTTGTTCAAAGCTCTGGGACTTAACGACAATGACTTCAAGTTTGGATTGACCAGAGTGTTCTTTCGCCCTGGAAAGGTACAGATAAAATCAACAGAATCGATTCATCATTAATATAGGAAAAGTCTAGAAAACACTATCTTAAACTGCAATATCATAACTTCAATTGATGTTTTTTTTAATGTTTTGTGTGCGTGCTCCAGTTTGCCGAGTTCGACCAGATCATGAAGTCTGATCCGGACCATCTGGCAGAGCTGCTGAAGAAAGTCAACCAGTGGTTGGTGTGCAGCCGCTGGAAGAAGGTCCAGTGGTGCAGCCTGTCTGTGATCAAACGTGGGTTGAATCCGTGATGTCTAAATCGAGTATCTGCGGTGTTGATCAGCAACGATTTTGATCGTCTTCTAGAGTATTTTCAGTTAGTTTGAGGATTGAGATCATTCACCACACATGCTCTGGAAATTGAAGAAATTACTACATATTATGTAATTATCAATCAACATTGTCTTCTCCTGGGTTATATATGTTTCAGATCAAGAAACTTCCTCTAAAGTCACAAGTTAACCTCCATTTCTTAGCACTTATATAATATATAGTACATCCTGCTGCCATATGCTAGTTGGGCCAAGTCAGACATTTCTAATAGAGAGAGAGGACACAAGTAATAAAACCATGTCCCCAGGTCTCCAATATGCCCTCATATCCACATCATATATGACGCCTATATACAAGCAGCACAAGTGTTGTGTTAGTTAACCTATCTCACTCCCCATTGGATGACGTAGAAGATGCATTTCCCCGCGGTATATTATAAAGCTCTGATAGCCATACTAGATCATATTTCTCCCGTTTCCATTCATTCCGAGATATTGAAAGCAGCAGCCTCTAGCAATATGGAACGGTACTCTCAAATCAGTTCCTTGAACCATTACACCCTATGCCGAGTTATTGATTTCCACCATTTAACAAAGTGCAGGCTGACTTGCTGCTCATTTGTGTAAAAGCATCAAATGAAACTCCATTAGAGATCCGATGGAACGCTGCCTCTCTCTGACCACACAGTTCTGGTGTCAATGACCTGAGGAAATGTATGTCCCCGGTCCTGGTCGTTTATTTCCTTCAACATCCCATCTTCTTCCCATAGTTTCATGTGTGTGTGTGTGTGTGTGTGTGAGAGAGAGAGAGAGCACTTGCTTGTGCGTATGATATTCTGTATTACTTGTCTTTGTCCCTGATAAATATGACCCATTATAACGGTTTATAAATAGCTTTTCCTGGTCTTTTCTGTCTTTTTTAGAGAGAGATATGAAAGAGAGATGAAAGGCCACCTCTATACGTCCTCTTTATGTATCTTCTAACTCTTTCATCCTTATCTTTAACAGTCCGGAACAAGATGAGCTACCGAGCTCTGGCCTGCATTAAGATCCAGAAGACTGTCCGAATGTGGCTGTGCAAGAGAAAGTATAAGCCACGGTGAGTCTCCTCCTTCCTGTGGTCCCAAAACACACACACACACACACACACACACACACACACAGATTCACAATGTCTGTTTGTCTGTGCCATTTGCCATTAGTTTTTCTTTCACACTGTGCTTTTTTATTTAAACTGATTCACGCTTGGTGGCTTTTGATGGCTTTCCTGTATCGTGCATTTAGGAGTTCAAATCAATCTAGAAAGTCATCTGTGGAGAAATGATGTCTCACTGCTCTGCTTTTTGGAAGAAGAAAAAAAATGCACGTCTCGCTGCAGTGGGTTGCATGTATTTGGGGGGAAAACGGCTGCTTCCACAAGCCGTCCAGATGATGGGTTTTTTAAATTTTCATTGTAATTGGCAGTATGTGTGCAGATGCATGAGAAAAATGCTGTGTGTGCTAACACTCCATTTGCTCTAATTTGTTCATGATATATTCATGTGTAAGTTTGCGTTTTTGAACTTGTTTCGCAGCATCGATGGCATGGGGAAGGTTCGAAACCTGAAGAAACACATGGAGCGCTTCAACGAGGTGGTGAGCGGGCTGAAGGAAGGCAAGCAGGAGATGGCCAAACAGGTCCAGGAGCTGGCTGCCTCCATAGACGCTCTGTTAGCCAAGATAAAGGTGAGTCGGCGTTCACCACTTTCAGACAACCTAAGGATTAATGCTCTGGGGATTTTAAAGCTGCTCGTGTCAACAGTTTTCAGGTGCTTCGAGCATGATATCGTATGAGCTGTTTTTCTTTCTTCCTTTTTTTTTTTTTTTATCAGGAAGATTTTTCAGAGCACTACCTTTAAGCATGACTGCCCCCGATTTATATGGTTCTCTACATTTCCCATCTGCAGCTGCGTGGCACGAAACAGTCTTCACTATGCCCTTTTCTAAGTGGGCTGTGCCCTTTTCTCATCCCTTCTCTCCGAATCAATATTTCCAGTCACCTCAGGATACAAAAAGAAGAGCGAGGTGAAGAGGAACTCCCCTCCAATACTAGAATTAATTTAGAGAGTTTTGCTAAATTATCAAAACTTGCTTAGTGAAATCCCAGCTCTCTTATTGGACTCTGTAGGATGGTAAATCATTACAAACAGATGCCATCAAGACATCATTTTCATTCAATTGTGTACTCTGTAGTTACCTGTGTGCAATCAACGAATAGGATTAGGGTGCTCATAAGTTCCTCAGTGTAAAGAACCTTTCCCCCCCTCTCACCCAAACAGCCTGCCCACTCCCCTGTGCCCCTCTGTTAGCATATTAGCAGTCCCACGGTCGACACTCATCGCGTTTCTGAGTGCTCAGAAATTGCTTCTGGCGCGGCGTCTCCGTGTGAATAATGCATAAGATGCCAATGGCGTGTCATTCAGACCGCTATACGTTGGGGAGAAGACCTTGTCATCTTCCCTCCGCGAGCCACTGTTAGAGAGTCACTCTAATGAATCTCCACAATACGGTGACCTCTTTTCCACCCCCTCCGCCCCCCCGCTGATCGTCTGACAAGTATAGTGGGGAATTGAGCGTTGTGGCCGCCGTGTGCAAGTGACAGTCACGGCGTCAGTCAGCGTCTTCCCCTGTTGCCACTTGGGAAAGTTGTGCCATGGTAACGTTGGAGTGTGTGCCAACTCGGGCGACAAGTGCACTCGGTGTCACTTCTTGGATTGAAAGCAATTCAAATAAATTCAGAATAGTTTGCCGTCCCGAGGGAATCTCATCAGCTTTTTTTGATAAACACCTTATTAGTAACTATGTTCAAGACACCTCATGGCTAAAGTGTGGATTATGGATAGGAATTGATTAAATAGTCGCACAAAAGACCTGATAACCTGTCATTCCGACCCCTAGGCAACGGTGATGACCTGGAAAGAGATCGACACCGAGTACCAGGGGCTGGTGAAACGCTCAGGGCAGCTGCTCTCCTCCATGCAGAAGAAGAAGCAGGAGGAGGAGGAGAGCGAGAGGCTGAAACGTATCGAGGAGGAGATGGACAAAGAGAGGGAGAGGAGGGAGAAAGAAGAGCAGCGACGCAGACAGGAGGAAGAGGACAGAAGACTGTAAATGATGGCGGGGGGGAGGGACATTTTAACAAATCCAATGGTAAAGGTTTGAAACTATAGGTTTTCTTTCAGTCTTATTAAATATCTATTTTCTCCAAACATTTTAGGAAATCAGAGATGGAGCTGAAGAGGAAGCAGGAGGAGGAGGATAGAAAAAAGAGAGAGGAGGAAGAGAAAGTAATACAGGTTTGGACCATCCTAAAATATTTTTTTATTGTAAAAAGTTGTCAAACCTAAGAAAAAAAAAAGACATTACATTAGTTTGATCATTAGTTGTGTGCACTCATTTCTACTGAAAGTAGATTTATTCTTAGGTGGCTATGTTTATAAAATCACGGCTCCACACAGTCTCTTCTAAGCTTCCTGTTTACTCCCAACGAGGTAACCGACCCTTACACCCCTGCAGTGACTGCCATTATAATCACATTTAGGCAAGATGGTTTCAAAGACTTAATCCTAATCCTGGACTGAGCGTGGCCTCTGTTGGATCAGTTTCCAGCAGTATAATGTGCCGTATTGTTTGTGTGGAAATGAATCCTGTCAGTGATTTATTATGACTTCTCCCTCTATTTCCAGGTTAGAAAACAAGCTGAGAATTATACTGGGTTTATCGGGGACCATTGATTGGATTTGGAAAGCAGAGTTCAATCAAATGATGAAATTTAAGTGTTTCGTCGAGTGTTTGTGATTGTGCACATAATGCAATAGAACTCAATCAACTAGTCAATTAATGGATTAATAAATCAACAGAAAAGCTTTTTTTATTCATCGATAAAAATGCCAGAATTTAAATCCTTTTCTCTAAATCTCTTTTTGACAGTACCTCCAACGAAACAAGCTATTTTGAAGACGTCACCTTGAACTCATTAACCTTCTTATGAGCATTTTCTCTGTCTGACCTTTTGGTAAAGGTTAATTAATGAGGGAAATAATAATTATTACTAGAGAAATAAAAAGGGTCTCTTCCCCACTTCTGACCTCTTTAATTCACACCTAGGTCACAAAGGTTTCCTGACTGCATCTTGTGATGCTATTGACAAAAATCTGTCCACAGACAGATTTACAAACACCTCAAAGTTCTCATGTAGTTAACATTTCGCCATGATAGCATAAACACACACTCTCAATTGAAGTGGTGCATTTAAAGGAAACTCCGACATCTGAGACTTCACATTCACCTAAATATGGACTGATGTTTTTACCCCCTCCAATGTGTTTTCTTGCTTGTAACAACATATCGCTATCTTGACTTCAAAGCAGATTTTCAAAATTTCATCTCACAAGGTTCATTTCATCACTCCTCACAAACAAATCCCAAACTGCTTAGAATGTAGTATAAAGTTTGTGTGTTGTGTGTTAAACCCTCTCTTATGGTTCTCATGTTTCCTCTCACTGACCCCGCTCCATCTCCCATGGCAACGGCTGGGTCACGACATTGGTCAGATTCCCAGTGGGATGCCCATAGTATCTTGATTGATGAGTTCACTTACTGCCGAGTTTCTCCTAACTGAGCTGCTTTATCGCTATCCCGTGTTTTATTATCATGCCTTTATCCATCTCACTCTCATCTAATTTGTCACTTTTTATGTAATTGCTATTTCGTACCTTTCCTCCTCCGGTCTTATCAATACCGACACACCTGTTCCTCCTCCTTGCCATTGCGTCTCACCTTTCCTTTCCTATCCATCCATTCATGCATCTGTTACACGTACATCACACCTTCTGTGTATCTAAAGCCTTTTTTTTTTTTATTCAGCCAAGGCCAGTTGGACATTTGCATGCTGTCATTTTCCCCTCCTTTCTAGTAGTGACACCAGGCTGTCATGAGCCACATGTCTCCGGAGACTTTCTGCAGAGTTTGTTTATCCGCTGCTCTGAGGCTCAAAGCTGCAGCCGTAAACTTTTTATAAGGGTGTCTGCTGTGACTTTGATGGCATTCTACTCTTGTGTTCTTTGCTTTTTTTCCTGCTGTGTCAAAGGTCACTCATCCCTTCAAACTATGCACCATGATGTCTTTGAAACCTAATTTTATTTATTCCGCACCATCCAGTCTTCGACTCAGCAGTATGTTTTCTGCTTAAAGGGGAACCTCACTCAGTTGAGGACTTACAATGCAATTTTCCCCTGTAATTACTAAATCTGGAGCTTCTTTTGAAAAGATAGGACTTATTCTGCAAACAATGAATTTGATTTGACTTTCTTGAAAAATCCACATGGTGAGCTCCGACGGAGATTTTGGGGGGGGGTTTAGCATAAAATCTGTGTAATAAATCACTTTCCAGCAGAATGCAAAGGTTTCTATAAAAGCTGCTTGCACTAGCTTTAAAAAAGCAGCTCAACTTTTATACTGAGGCCATCACAATTTTAAGTATTGGTTCTCATGCTTCACCCAGACCATGTTTCATAGCTGCTGATTTGACCGTCCTACAGTATGAATAATACATCATTCACTGGAGAGGCATTCATATTTAAAGCTCCTTGGAGAAAAGAATCCATTGTGGACTTCATTAGTGGCCTTTCTTTGAGGGGATGAATATATTCTAGATACACATACAGATAGATATAATATGTATACGTTTTTATAAAAATCCCTCTAGGTGCCTATTGGCAATACGGCAACGTTTGTCCTATTCAATATCTATATTTCCATTCTGTGGATTTAAAAAAATAAAAAACCTGAATTATAATCTGGGTCAAACTCATAAAAAAATGTTTGATTGTTGTTGAATGTTTGTCTGCTTTATACCCTGTTGTGTCTAGACCAGTAAAGCTTCATTAGCAGCTCTACAACCGGGATAAATATGCCTAATCAGGCTTGGGTGCACAGCAGAGCTCTAATTGTTATGAAAGGTCTGGCACACAGGGCTGCATTTGTATTTAGACAGGATCTATATAGATTTTATGAAGTCACAATAAAAGCTGCTTTGTGTGTTTTTTTTTTTTTTTTAAAGGCCGACTTGGAGGTTCAGTTTGCTCTGGAGCGCGAGGAGAAGGTCCAACGCACTGCCGTTCTGGAGCAGGAGAAAAGAGACAGAGAGCTAGCCATGAGGATCGCCCAGAGTGAGGCAGAGCTCATCACCGAGGAGGGGCAGATGGACGCAAGCCTGCGCAGGTATATGTCAATGCAAAGTACAGAATGCAGTGCACAAACAAACGGCATGAACAATAACCGGGTTAACAAAGATGTCATTTTGACCGCAGCATGCCTGTATAACATGCCTTTCCCCTGTTGCTGTGTTTTCTCCCAGTGACGAGCCTTTTTCAGGTCTTCCTATCTCTTCGTCCTCAGCCAGATCCATGTAAGATGCCGGCACAGGTTTCTGTAACTGTCCAAGTTGACCTAACAACAGCACTAATCACTCGCTCCCACGCTGTCCGTCTCATCCTCTGTCGTAGTCGTACATGTCTCCTTAATATAGGTGCACGATTGTACCAGCAATGCAAGGCCAACAACATTTTTCTTTTCTTTTAAAGAAATCAGTCAAATTTAAATGTCTTCTATGTGTTATTTTATGTGGCATGAATCATAGGACATGCCCTTTAGAGGATGATTATGTGCGATGATTAAAAAATTAACCAAAATCATAAATGAGAGGTGGATCAGAACATGCAGTATGTGATCTTTTTTTGTTTCTGCATGCAGTGGCTACAGCTTGTCTGTCCTTCGCAGTGCTGGTGCACAGATCAAGCTCATCTGCTTGACTGTCTATGTGCTTCACCCGACTCGTACATTGTAATGAATACGTGTTCACGTCCTCTGGATACATGTCTATTATATAACGGATTATGATGCAAGAATCTTTGCTCCACTCAGGAAGAAGCCCGAGAACCAGTTCCCAACTACATAATATAGAAATATTTACTTGGAGAACCAAATCTCAGAATTGCCTTCACAATGAAAATAAAAAAGCCTCTTAATAATAATGAAAAATGCCTCCTTGGGAATAAGGAATTGTGTATGGAGGGGGTTTCAATGAAAATAAACTATTAAACAAAACAAAGCCTGCAGGCACAAACTCTTGCATGGATAGCTCTAAAGTCTGTCCTGATGTAGGTACGCTAGTGAAAACATTATTTAATATTCACTACAGCTAGGTTTCAGAAAACTCAACATCTCCCTAAAGAAGTAAAGTTAACAGGAAAAAATCTCAAAAAGCACCAGCAGTTCTGGCTGAACCTCCTAAAACGAGGATCAGCATGCAATTTCCCAACTCTCTTAAGCCCTTTAAAAAGGGTGTCGTCATGCCCTGATTGGCTGAGAGGCCAAATGCACCAAGCTGCTCTCAACTCTTAATTAAGCGCCAGTCCCTTACACCCTGCACAACAGGTGATCTGAGTAACCCTCCAATCAACTCAGGGGAACCCTGACAGCTAAGTGAACTGTGAAAAGGGAAATGACAGCAAGAAGCAAAGACTGATGGATGATGGCAACTGACAAAATTCAAAAATAGTAGTACACTCCGTTTAATGTACTGAATAAGGAGTGCGATTGAATTTCTATAAAGCCAGGAGAAGTTCTCTCAAAGCTCGCATCTGCAGCACTAAATTACATTTGATCCAGAAGCCTGTAATCTCATCAGTGTTGGCTCGGGTATACATGTTGCATGTCGACTACGATCCCCGTGAGTCACATGACCCCTGAAAACCGAATGGAAGTAAAGAAGTTCCAAAGGTCACGCGTGTTACACGTGCAGCTTAAACTCATTAAAGCCCGCATGCAGTAGAAGTATACACACTTGGTTGCTAGGGAACCACCTCCCTTGTTCTACAACCCTGGCCACCGCTTTGCTGGTCACCATCAGACACCAGCACACGTCTCAGCCATGATCCTGAATCATCCTTCCAGTCAGTTTGAATTATAGAACGGTAATTGTGATCTGGCTGATGATTCGTAGATCAGTAATCCTCTTCTCTGAGACTGTAAATAGAGGAGGTAAATCCTTGGCATTATTGAATTAGCAGCCTCAACTCAGCAGGGAGGCTGGGGAACATGAGCTCAGACTCGCTGCGACAGAAGAAGCCGAAACTCCGCTATTATCATTTCCCTTCACGTTTCAGTCATCTCTCATTCCTGTTAAAATAACCCTGAAAACCCTCAGAATACCAACAGACGTCAGTCGGCAGCTAAGTAACATTCAAACAGATTTGCGCCATTGAAACGTTGTAGACTGCAATGATGTGGACCAACTCTGCTCTTCAGCTCCCCCGCTGACCGGCCCTCTAATGTGAATTTAATTGGCTGCGACGACGAGGAAGGGCTAGAAAGAAGCGAGGCATCCGTTTTCATTTCTCAGTGAGGGCGGTGGACTTAACAAATCCTGTTTTCCTTTTAATATTCATGTATTTTGTCTGCCATTGAAATTCCACAAAGAGGATTCGATCCAGTTTAACTAACCATCAAATGTGGCTCTTAGTGCTGAGCTTCTGAGGAACTGTTTCTCCTGTTCTTTTAGAAATTGACACCTCCCTGATTACATTCAGCGTTGAATAAAAAGAAAATAAACCTCAAACCTTTTATCTGTTTGTCCCATCTTGTCCCATCCATCTTCACACCTCCTTTTTCTTCTCTCTCCCTCTCTCTCTCTCTATTTCTCTCTCGCCCACATTCATCTGTTCAGGGGCCCTCAAGTGCAGGCAACCAAAGCTGCTGCCGGTGTGAAAAAGTACGACCTCAGCAAGTGGAAGTATGCTGAGCTACGAGATGTCATCAATACATCCTGCGGTGAGAAAATCCCCAAATCAGTTCACCGACTAAGCAGTGGGGTTTGCACACACCAAGGTGGTAGAGCTCTTAATGAAATGCATAATGCAACTCTTTCCCTCCTTCAGTCCAAATGTTCACAGTTGTCATTAAATCTCTCAGCAGCAGCTCATGTTTTGGCACTTTTGGAACCCCAAAAAACTTTCATCTCCACCCCCGTGTCGTTTTTTTTTCTCTCCGTAATGGTCTGAACAGTGAGTGAGTGTTTAAAAAGCGACGGCTGCAGCTGTACGGACGAGAGTGTGGACACAAGATGCCTCGCTTGAAAAAAAAACAACCAATCTGAGGATGCTCCCACAGCTGCTGCGACTCATCAGCATGCTTTTATTGGTGTGGAGAGGAAATTATCACCATTACTGCCCTTCCTAGTCATTCCCCCGCCAACCCCCTCCTCAGTGGGCTCGGAGAGCAGATGCCTTTCTGCCTTCCCACTTGTCGATGCCTTGATAATTGCCACTGTATGCAGTACTCCGATCAGTATTAGGGACTCTGATATCCCTCGTGGGATACCAAGGACATCTGGCTAATTTGTGGAACCGATTTGCTTTGGTGGTTCTGGTGGTGGTACCTAAAAGCTGAAGTCCAATGTCCTGATTATAGTTGTATGCTTGCTAAAAGTTAGTACACCATGAATGTTTGCATTGTGTTTTATTATAGGGAATCATAAATATATTTTCCCTCTTACTTTTAGTGCCTCTGAGATTATTTTGGTGTGAGTTGGAGTGTTGGAGACACCGGCCATGGAAATGTCTGACTTGAGGAGCTCAAAAATAAATTTGAAAATATCAAAAACAATGTTTTTTTTCCAGAAATCATGACCTGGTTTCTCAAGATAATCCACAGACCTGACCAGTTTCATGTACTGTAAAGAAAGCCTCCTTCCCGATGTTGAACTTTAGCTTAAAAAGGGTAATAAATAATGAAATCAGAAACATCATGTCAAAGGGGCATACCAATTTCACGTATGAAGTTACTTTACTCGCCTCAAAGAGCACTACTCATATTTCTACTCATATTCTAGAAAGCCTGCATCACAAACTAGAGGCGTGGGGTTTGAAGGGAGGGTCAAATTATGGGAAATATACCCATACTAGAGACAAAAAATTGTCTGTAAATTTCATGGAACTAAATATTAATACAAAACTAAATCAAGTACTCCTGTAGCATTTTTAAGACACATAATATAATAGTTTCTTCAGATTCTTATGGAATAGTTCATTTCAAGGTCTTGATATCACAAAAAAAAAACAACATGGGGTGAAAATGTCATACTTGTATGTGTTCCATCAGTCTTTGTTACAATGATTTTTGTCCTGATGTTGTCCTGTTGTGTGGACAGACATCGAGCTGCTGGCGGCCTGCAGAGAGGAGTTCCACCGCCGTCTGAAGGTCTATCACGCGTGGAAGTCCAAGAACAAGAAACGCACCGACGACGGAAGCGATCAGAGGGCTCCGAAATCCGTCACCGACTACGGTTAGTATATTCCCTCCATCCTCTTTTTGCTCTCAATTATTGTCATTGAACGCATCCCCTGTGGATATTCCCACAAAAATCTGTGCGTTCACAAAGCAGCACATAAACACACCATGCATTTTTGAGCATGCAGCCCCAAGCGCATTCATTACAGGTGTTTCATTTCTCCACTGTCTCGCCTCTCGCTGTCACTGGCGATATTGACCTGCACACAAATAACCGGCCTGTGTTTCCCAACATTCAATTAGCCGAAGAGACGCCGAGGCCCGAGAACGCGGCCGCCTCCTGTCTGGCTCTGTCGGAAATATTTGTTCTAATTAGGTAGTAACTGCCAGCCATGCCTCGTCGGGGTTGGGTAGCACCCCGTGTGACAGCTAACTGCTCAGCTCTTTGCTCATTTCGTTTCTCAACTCAACCGAGGGTGTTCTGTGCCACACAAACACATTTAGCTGCTTTAATGCCTACTGCTGCTCTGCATTTTAAATATTACATTTTTCATGGTGGAAATTGATTCGCTGTCGCTTTTTACCCGCCTTTCTTTTTTGATATGACAGCTCCTGAAAGCCGTGCTTAACTTGGGTTCGGTTCTCGGCCTAAGTGGGGGTTCTTAACAAGTCCGTTTCATAACCATGTGATATTTACAGTACTTGGACATTTCCCCAGACTTCTGCCACTCTTAAGTGTCAATCACAGTTTCTTTGTTGTAATATAATATACTATTTTAATGTTCACACTCCCCGTGCAGCTGAACAGAACCCGGCTCCTCCGATGACTGCCCAGCATCAGGAAGTGGCCATGAACCGCCAGCAGCGATATTTCCGCATTCCTTTCATTCGGCCCGCAGACCAGTACAAAGATCCCCAGAATAAGAAGAAGGGCTGGTGGTACGCCCACTTTGACGGGCCGTGGATAGCCAGGCAGATGGAGCTTCACCCGGACAAGCGGCCTATTGTGTTGGTCGCAGGTGAGTGCGCCGACTTTTGGGAATACTGTCGTTCTGATTTAAGGTTTTTTGTTATTGTTGATTAAAATGTCTTTTATTTCTTCAATTATTCAGATCTTTCTTGACATTTTAACTTGTGACCCCTTCAAATAAAGCGATATTTACTCATGACCTCACCTCAGGTCATGGGCGTAGTAGAGTTGGGATTTTTGAAGGATATTTGAAATCCTGAATTGTAAAATTATCGAGTGATTTCCAAGGAAGAAAAGAGGAAATAAAATGCATTTGAATTATCTGTTTTTTTTAAATCTTACAAATGGTCTTGGTCTTAATGGTCTCTTTATGTACAGAAGTTTGGTGGGTAAATGTACTGCACGATAACGACTGGCTGAAGATAAGTACATGTATCTTTAGCACATCCTTTTCAGTAAACGTCTGTCCTTGTCCGTCCACCACTCAGGAAAAGACGACATGGAGATGTGCGAGCTGAGCCTGGAGGAGACGGGTCTGACCAGGAAGAGGGGGGCGGAGGTCCTGCCCCGGCAGTTCGAAGAGATCTGGGAACGCTGCGATGGGATTCAGTACCTCAAGAAGGCCATTGAGAACAAGCAGGCCCGCCCCACGTACGCCACTGCCATGCTGCAGAGTCTCCTCAAGTGACCCGCGACAGCGAGATGAGCATCCAGCAACATGACGCTGACACACAGACTCACAAACGCAAACAAGCGCACTTGAGGGTGTACCTGCTGTTTGAAGTAACCACGAAGAAAGATGCTTCCTATACGATTGATAGGCATTCATTGTTTCATCTCCTTTTAAAATAACTGGATGCTCTTTTTTTTTTTAAGATATTTTATTTTGCAGTGTAACACCTTATTGGTTTAGTTAGTTCAATCTTTAAGCTTGAATGGAATATCCCACTGTGAGGCCTTAAACTGCAATATCTCTGCACTACACCCAGGAAGTCTTAATTAGCATATCTAGCTATTAACCTGAAACCTTAACGGTCTGCAATAGGGACAATAAATTAGATGTTTAGAAAAAAATTGCTTTTAATAGTGTCTTTCAAGTCATGCTTTATTCTCTGGATATTAATGCTTTCCTTATTGTTATACTGTATTTAAGTAGAATACAAGTTATTGTATTTCAGTCATCCATAAAAAGGTTTGACGCGTGAAGAAAAAAATGGGACGACCTTTTAAAGGGAAAACTTTTTCACAACTGCACACAATATAACAATTCCATATGGTCGTAAGATCTATTTTTTAAGAAAGCTGCTGGATGTATTACCATCTTTCTTCTTGTAATCCATCTATTATTTGCCTGCTGTATACACAACTTGTTTTTGTATTGTTGTTCATTTGTTACGCAAGAGGAAGTTAGTTTTCAGGTTTGCAGTTTTGTTGCTTTGGGGATTGTTTTACAGACAATAATGCTAATTGTGTGTGTTTGTGTGTGTGTGCTCATGTTATATTTTATTAAGCTGATTACTTGACTCCTGTGTTGGTTAGCTCGGGATCAGACAATCACGCTATCCCTTTATTTTACCGTAGGTTCACTGAAGGATACAGCAGCCGACTGTAACTAATTATTCACTTTCCAAATCAGATGTGCTTGTATCTTGGCCTTTTGCACTGGAATGCTGTAGAAAATAAATGCATGACCCCGTGTTCCTGATGACTTTTCTTTTTTCTTACCAAGTTACGATAGATAACCAACATATGATGGTTAATTCAAGTCAAGCAACTTGTTTACTTCCTCTATGACAAGTGAAAGCTACCGGTAGCATCATAGCCCAACCGCCCGATCAATAAACACCCATAAGATGACAATTTGGTTCATAAAAATAAAACCAACAATAACCATCAACAGCCATCACCCTAAAGAACTTAAAGGCATATACATTTTTTAAAGAAATGCTTAAATTCATGGGAAGTTAGCTAGCATAAATGCCGGTTGTTAGCATCGTAATAAACTAGCAAATCTGTGACTTTATAAACTTACAAATGTACGATTTTTTTCTTGGAATATTGTCCGCCTCTCTAGGCTCCGTTTTCTCTCTTTTTTTCCCCTACAGTGGCCCTAAATACGCTGTCGTACTAATTTCATTTCCAACCTTGGTTATTAGGCCTACATAAAGTATTTTTCACTGTGTGTCGTTAAGTTGGTGAATGATAGGTAAATGCTGCGGAAAATGTTTTTCTTTATCTGCAGTGAGCTGAGCTCTCAGGGCCACCATACAACTGGCTGCAGTTAGACATCTTTATGCTGTCAAAAACCAACAAAACAAAACATCTTTTTATGCAAAAAACATTTTTATTTCTTGCTTTTTAATGCAAAATGTGTGTAAAAAAAAAAAATCCAAATCTCAAAACACAAACGATTAGTTGGAAGAGTTGTTTTGAATCGGACAGACTGATAAATACAGCTCAACTGCTTACATACATTTCTATAAACAATATGTCGTGATCCAAGTCAACAGCTTATACATTCATTCTCTTTTTGGGACACAACAATGGTAAAGTATGGCATTTAAAGTCTAAACTCAAGATACCACCATGTGTATCGGTTTGTAAAATAATAAATACCTCATTGTGAGGAAAGAACAACCTTTGCCAAGGGTATACAGGAAATGTTCCTACCATTCAATATATAGAATAAATATTAGGTTTCACTTTAATATCCATAGCTCTCCGTCTAACAAGACACTGATCACTATGAACAATTCATCTCAACACCTTTAACACCTTTTGACGCGTCTAACGTACCACAGCATCCCATATACAGTTAAACAGCAACGTCAGTCTTTGCTACCACGTGTCTCAGCGTAGTCAGACAGCTCCTCCGGCCAACGCAGTCTCATCAAAGAACTGTTACTTCAAAACATTCGTTATCTGGCACCCGTAAATGACAGCATGTTCTGTATTCATTTGGCGGCCTCCACGTCTAGAAGGGACAAGAGGGGGAAGGAAGAAACTGCTTATTTGGGCTGCACTCATATTTCCTTCATATAAATCAATCAAGTATTTACTTAAACTCAAGAACGGGACTACTGATCACTGATCAACCCAAATATGGAAATCATTTCAAGCTTAATATTTGATCACTTTCCTCGTAATCATGGTATAGCTATTGTTTAAATGCTCCACAATGATTTGGTTTGTAAGTGAAAAATCATCAAGGCTGTCACACACAGGTGTTTACCTTTGTATGCATCATAGAGCTGTAAAATATGTGATGCAAAGGTTATTGTACAACACTTAAAATGCACAGTGAATGTTAAAAGCATGAGGTATTCAAATATATTTTATCGTCCTATTTTCTGAGCATGTTTCGTGATAGCAACTTTTTCTCCCTTGAACTTTTCTGACGGGATATTTGGGGATTTGACCCTTCGGTCCTCACCTCGTTGTGTGGCATACAATGATGGAAGTCCACCATTTCCGAGACTAACTTTTCGGATCTTGTTGTGTAGAGTTGTCTGGGGATCTGCAGAGACGGAGAGTAGATGGTTTTTTACAGTGTGCTTCATTAATATATCATAGAGCCAGAGGCGATATGAACAAAAAGCAGGCAACATAACCGATATAAGGATCTGCAAGAAAGACAATTCTACCACAGGAGGTTATAGCTACGGCTGCTACAGCAGAGTTCAGTGTAAATGCTATACACCTTTGTTGGATTCAGCACAGAGCGTCTTCAAAGATGTGAACTTAAAAGTGATTTTGAAAAATCTGTGGATCAAGGCCTTTAAGCAACTACTGAAGTCCAGTTAATTACCATTAAAGCCACACTGAGCCGTGTTTAAGGAAAACTACGAGATGCATCAGACAGTTGGTCCACTTTGATGGTGAATTAAAAGTTAGATGCGAAGCAAAGATGAAGCGTGCGGACGTCGAGAAGAAGGAAAAACAAGCCGATTATTTGCAGAGAGTATTTTAGAGCGTATTAGTTTATATTACTTTGAAGGTTTGAGGTTAGTAGTTCAGGCACATACGGCAAGGTGTACCTCAATACTCAGATGTATGTTTTCAATTGAGGCAAACTGCTCTTGATCAGACTGTTGCGATTGGGACGAAGCGGAACTTGACGGATATGGCAATGTGGACACTTGAGTTAAGACACCATCATCGTTCTCGAATACGGGGTTCACCCTCAAAGTGTTCTCAAAGGCATAGGGAGCAAGGGTCTGCCTATAACGTCAAAGGAGATGAGGTGGTGAACAATGCTCACAATGCACAAAACGCAAAATCACTGTAAAAGCAACACCCTGAAATTAAAAAAGGGTTAGAAATGTGACAAATAAAAAGGGGCTTGTACTTACACCAAAGTTATGGCCTTTCTGGTCTTTATACATTTCTTGTTAATGAACATCAAGATGCCTATGATGGCACAAACAAAGCAGAGGCTTCCCACGAGGCAGGTTATGATTAACGGAGGGTCTATCGGCATTGACACCAGCTCGTTGCAGTGCTCTCCGTGGTAGTGCCAGTATTTGCCTACAGGACATCTAAAAGGGATGAGATTACATTTATACACAATAGAGAGAATTGCCCTGCAAACACAACCTTTTCACTTTAATTGCAAGGCACAGAAGGAATTTACCAGCGGAAAAATAGTGTCACTTTAATAAATACATCATGATGTAGTCAAATTAAAAAGTTGTTAAAAGTAAAATTGACAACCAATTTAATCATCCAAATTTTTTTCTTCAGGCGACAAAATGAAACCACTTCTCTAATTGAATAATTGCATGATCCCTGCATTAAGTCTTGCTGCAGCATCCTGTTTCAGCAAACTAGGGAAGTGAGATTCTCTTTCATTGTGACTTTAAAAGAAAATTCTTTCTCTCGCTGTTTAATTCTTGGTGTATTCATGAAAGGTCAGACATCCAAGATTTATGATCTGGCTGCTGAACAGAAATAATAATTGTGAGAAACTGATCCTCCCCACAGCGTTGATATTTGCTATAAATTCATCTTCTGATTGTGAGAAAGCAAATGTGTCTCAAATCTTGAATGCCCTTTGAGTCCAAGTCATTTATAAAGACTTTCATTCTCGGGTTAAAATGCAAAGACAAGCCGAGGGCACCTTACATTCGTCAGCTTTTGTGTACCTGCAGGTGGCTCCATGCCCTGGGATTATCTCACACAGGCCGCCGTTCTGGCAGTAGTCCGGCTGCAAAGTGCAGGCGCTCTGACACGGCAGGCCGTCCACGGTGCTGTAGCCCGGATCGCACAGACACTCGGCCTCTTCGGTCCAACTGTTCACGACGCAGCGCGAAAACTCGTTGCAGGCCAGGAACTTACAGGGGTCCGCTTGGTCGGCTGAGAGCAACAAGAGAAGAGAGGGAACATTAACATTAACACACTGTCCACCTGGAGGAACAAGGATTTGCCTGATGCCAATGATGGTGGTTTCAACAAGGTGTGGTTAATGAGGTGACTGTAGAGCCATGAACTCTTCCAAGCAAATCACAGTTACACTGCGGAGTGGGGATGTGTGTTATGGACAGGCTCTCTGACCTTGTAGCATTAATGACGATGCACTGCTGCAAACAGATTTGATTTGGGTTTTTTTTCTGAATATGAGACGACGTAGTAGGGCAACTGTAGGAAAAGAAAGAAAAAAAAGGAGCGAGAGAGGGGGGCCATATTTGGAGAAAAAGAAATGGCAAATTTGCGAGTTTGTAAAGTGGCAAATTTCCAAATTTATAAAGTGGCAGATTTCAAGTTTATTAAGATGGTAACAACAAGCATTTATGCAAGCTAACGTCCCATTGATTGTACGCACTTATTTTTCAAATTAATACATCACAACTCGTGACAACGACTCATTCCGGTCAGTTAAGGTCGTTAAGGTCTTTAGGGTGATGCTGTTGATGGTTGTTGTTGGTTTTATTTATATGGACCAAATTGTCATCTTGTGGGTGTTTATTGATCGGGAGGTTGGGCTAAGATGTTAGCGGTAGCTTTCACTTGTCCGGTGTTAGCAGAACCAAGCAACTTGTTTATATCGGCTATAGATTTATTAAGTGTCAGATTTGACACTTTATAAATAACTTGTTTATATCGGAAAATAGCTGATATAAACAAGTTTTAACAACTTTACAAACTCGCAAATTTGCAACGTTTCTTTTCTCTGATTATTGCCCCCTCTCTCGGCTCCGTTTTTCTTTTCTTTTTCCTACAGTGGCCTAATAAGCCATCGTACTCCTAGAAAAAACAGGAAATTTACTGCATATAGGGGAAGACACGTCACCTGGTTCCACTTCCAAGGAGCGGCTGTCAATCTCAATGTCGAGCCGTTTGGACGCTGCGCTGCAGAAGTCTTCCAGCACGCAGTGGACGGCCTCCGTGACGTTATACGGTACCGGCTTGTCCAGTTTCATCTTGCTGTTCACCACCACGCTGCCGTTCCTGAAGTTGAGAATTTTCAGCTGCTTGAATCCAGTCAAATTGGATTGTAGATAAGGCAACAGCTGCGATGGAGAAAGAGGAAAGCAAATTATTATATATTATTGAAAATCTGTCTCAACTATTCACTAGGATGTACTGAATTTCATTAAATGTAAAAGATTAGTTTTCTGTGCAGTTAGTGATCAGTGAGTGAAAATAATCTTCCTGGAAAGCAAACATTGATTTCATCTTTGAGGGTAAAGTGGGAATCATTTTCAAACCCAACATGGTCAAAGAGTCCCACTTGGATATTTAGGTTAATGAAACGATGTCAGACTCATGCGTGCCCTGTTCGTTTCAAGTGTCTGTAATGATCCGCCCAGGGCAGCAGAGACCACATTTACCTGTGGCTTTATTTCCACAACGACAGGACTGAGGTTGTCGTAGAACGGCTGATTCTGAATTATTCAGGTCACATTTTACAGTGCGAGTGCTATGAATAGTTCATAATTAAATTTTGATGCAAGCATGAAATCCTGCCATTTCTGCGCCGACTGTGTAATTAGATGCAGAACAGAATTAGTGATAGGTTTATAAGCATCGGTATGAGAACGCAGGATGTACTATTTCTAGTTGGTGCAGAGAATCAATCTATAATACATCATGTTTAGCGAAGGCTTTTTATTTTAAGTGCCTAACAGTACAGTCAGGTCAAGTATCTCTGCATTATCCCCACGTACGCTGCCCTACATAGTCGACATGGAGAATATATGAGCCAAACTTCAGTGTCACGTCAGAAGCTACAGGCTAGCATGTGATTTAATCACTTCCACCTTCCCGTTTCCTGTAATCAAACCAACATCTTCATTATTGAATGTGTTATATACTACATAAATAAAGAGATTATGTAAGCAAAACAAAATATTAGTAATATAATATGTTACTCAGAGTAACAAAAACTGCCATAAATCACTTAAATTGTAAATTAAATGTATTCAATTAATGCCAAAAATGCACAGAATTATTTAAACAGCAGGAATACACAGCATCACCAACTCCTGGTTTTAAAAGAACATCATCTATACAGTTAAATCAAACCTATACAGTCACATTTGAACTCCTTCCTCATTGTTGAATTGAAAAATCGTCTCACAGGCTTTTAGCTCAGATAAGTGAGAAACCAATCTTAAGACTATGGACACAGACTGATGACGGTGGGGATTTTTAGGTGTGTGGGGGGGCAACCAGCTAAAGTAATGGACCTGCATCAATGTTCATCGATCTAAAGTGCTCTCCTTCCAGCCACTTCACATTGGCCAGACGGGGCAAACATCAAACCGCGGCGGTGTGAGAGGGAGAGATTACGATGCTCGGGCTGGCCTGGCTGTCGAGCGGGAGATAAGAGGCCTTAAGGAGCTCTGTTCTGATCGGGTTACTTCACTTATCACTGGCAGTCAGTTTACTGGGGGGCTAGCTCCCTATAGCTAATAGTCTCCGAGCAAGTACAAGGGGCCCGACGTCCCGACCAAATGGGCAACAGTCTGCAGTACAGCTGGACAACACAGCTTGCCGTTTGTTCATCCATTTGTCTCAATGCAAAATGTCAAGTGTAATGTACACTGTAGATTAGATACCAATCTGTAGAGTTAGCTCCGTCGCCTCCCACACAAGGTCAAAGCCGCGTTCTCTCACAACAAACCTCAGTGCGGTCTGTATTGTGGACTAAGGAGCAACAGACATACTGGAGACAGCATGACACAAACACACAGCCATAATATCAGTCTTTGACATGATCACATACGCTTCTCTGAGGTTACACATGTATCTACTGGTTCTTGTTTGGGGAAACCTGATCAAACATCCCTTCTCTCACACGTTTATTCAAAAGATTTATGGTAGCAAATACAGTCATTCAACCCTCCATGTCCGATTTTTTATTGGTTGCTTTACAAACCAGTAGGTACAGGAGTAATGGAGGCAAAGGCAAAAAAAGGGGAAATTGCAAGCCACTGTAGGCTAATGGTTCATATATGTATACATATGAGACAGTGAATGTACAGTATGACAAATGGGGTTCAATATCCAGCAAAACATTACATTATGTCCATTTAAATGGGCTGCAGAATATATATTATTTGATATTTCCTCCTGCTACTTTTCAGTGATTTATATGCCAGCTCAGACTGGTTTGAAATACAGGGTCACCCATAAAGTTGGAATAATTTGCAAATGTCTTGTCTTTTATAGCGTTATGCATGTATTAATTCCACCTGGTTAATTGGGCCACATAATGTATCGTTGCACCTGGTCAAAAGTGATTACTGATGCATTTAAATAGGAATAAACAGAGGATTGTGTCTGAAAACAAAATATTCCAACTTTATGGGCAACAGTGTATTTGTTTAAAGTCGTCCCTCGTCTGCCTAAATAGCCCATTTAAAGGAAGATATGTTGACTATTCCTAATGGGATGGTGAGAATATTAGATAGTATACGGTAAATACTTACCACTTCAAATGTCTGACCGGGAAACTAAATCAATTTGATTAATGAGGAAAGGTGCAGTAACCACGGTTTGGGCAACCATTGAAGAATTGGAGATGGAGTGTTATTTTTGTTTAGGACTTGTATGTCATTTCTGTCTACGTGTCCCTACTACTTCATATTGTATTCCCTGATCAAGTGCAGACACTGATTATTACTATATAAGCCATGAAAAGTAATTGCAAACCATAGACTGTATATAAGAAGTCATTGTGACATCACCTATTCCTCGCCTACAATTCGGGATTGATGGATTGGTTTCAGCCATCTTGGTTTTTGGCTTTTTGCAACCAGAAGTGACACAAGAGGGTGGAGCTAAGTCCAACCAGACGCTAAATAAGACATTTTAAGTCAACCAAAAAGGTTAATTAACTTCCACAAACTGAAAACGCACTGTGAAAGGGTTAAAGATGTAAGACGAAATTGCTAAGACTCCAAAATTCGACCTGTCAATCACAACTTAGCCACGCCCTAAATGTGCCCATCATTTACAAAATAGACATCATACTTTATTGGAGAAAACTTATAAAATAGCCATTAAGACCATAAGGTCATGTTTATAAAGTTAACTGAAATAAAAACAAATAGGTTAATTTACTTTACAGAAGACTCTCCCCATGCCGGCTATTAGAAAGAATGCAGGTGTACAGACCCAGGCATTGCCGCCCGTTGGAAACGTAAAACTTAATCTGTTTCAGAATACAAAATCAAATTCATAAAATGACTCATAACTTTTTCACAAGGTTACTGCAACAAATAAGTGAAACGTTTTGAGAAATGATCAAAATATAACACAATATTAACTATTTATCTTAACCCATAGTCTGTATCATCAAGGAAACTGAGAACCAATCCCACCTGTAGCAGCTCACATTCCCCTCTATTCCTCTGGCATTGCAGCTAACACACAATCCAATTTGTATCGATACACCTCCTCGGCTTGAGGCCGAGGCCTTTACATAACACGCGGCACAGGCCTAAAAATATTTCTTCTCCGTCAACCTCCGGGTTAAGCCTTGAAATCAAAGGGGATGTCAAGGCGCTTCTTGTGTTGATATACAAGAATAAGGTTCAGGTTTTAACAGACAAAGCCCCCACGGGCTTCCCAGCAGCTAATGCCAATTTAAAACTTCTATTTAGAGGAAATAGAGCAATGTACCAAATGGAAAAAAGGGAACATTCCACACTTTTCATTTCCCCACAAATGCTCCAAAACAAAGTGGCCTCAACAAATCTGTGATCTATTTTATTTGATTGTCTGCCTATAGAAAAACATACAAATAGTATGTCTATATGACCAGATAACCAACACTGTAATACTGCTGCATACAGATGTAATCTGCCTGATGTCGCACTAAGCAGATTGGAACCATTAATAGCACAATGTGTGCGTTGCTGGAAGTGATCAGAATTACTTAAAGCTTCTTACCACAAGTCACAAACCTCTGAGTCCTACAATGACTAAGGCAGACCCAGGTGTCATGGTTCTGGACTCGTTTGCTCTCCACCATGTAAAGCAATGCAGTTTTAGCATTGCCTGACCTTCCTATACAGGTTAGCCTATTAGCCACATCATTCTGCTTCACATTAATTCATTTATTTGCTCTGCAAATTTATCTTTAAGGCTTTAAAACATGCAAGAAACACTGATCAATGAAACAACACACATATGAGCGACAAATGTACAAAAATAAACTCTGGATTTTGCTGCTGAGAAACTAACGAGCCTGACTAGACTTACTCTGTACACATAAACACAAGCTTGTGGTCCCAAAACTGATAGATAATGGGTCCATGCTACATTATGATAGCAGCATCTAAAATATCACACCATGGTCTGAAATGTGCATATTTGCATTATTCTCATCTGTTGTAAACTCATTTACACAATTTTGCATGATTGTCTCTTTAGATTTCCACTTTAAAGCAGAAGCCTCTTGTGATATTAGAGCCCAGATTGTTCGACAAATCCCTGCAGACACAAACTGTACATCATGACGTGTAGAAATGTGAGTCAAACAGAATCTAAACAGTCCCTAAAAGCCCAATCTTTCACACAATTCAAACAAAGTAAGGCAAACACAAGCTTTCCAACATCAGAACCAGAATTACACAAAAAAACAATAGACGTGAGCAGCTGCAGCACGAAGGTCTAATGACTAATGTAAAGACAGAAGCAATGCTGAAAACTAAAAGCAGAGTACTTCAGAAATGTTAGGTGCTTTCAGATTGTTAGATACGATACTGCATTTTTGAAAAGGTTAGTTAAGAAATAGAAAGGTCATGCTCTCTCTGAGGCATTGAAGAAGTAGTTCCAATATGGAAAAAAAAAAATACCGGTATGGAAGCTAAAGTCTTCTGTCTCCCAGGCCCAGATTTACTGGAAGCTCCAGGGTTTGGCGAGTGTCTGGACCCAGAGTGCTGTGTCTGAGTGAAACAGAGTCATTTCTTTAAACTAATGACACAATGGCTCCTCCGAAATTAAAGCATTAGCATACTGCAGATTTGATCAAGAATTTGGCGCTTAGTTGAAGCCTTATCACGCTTTAACACTTTCATAAAAAAAGTAAAAATTAGTTGAAGAAAAAATATATATTTGATAATTTACTGTTCATTTCAGAATGTAAAACTGAGGATAATTATATCCTCATAACAAGATTTAGATTAAGCATCAACTTGGGGCTATTCCAAAATATGTTTACTCCAAAAAAACTAAACTATTATCTAAAACTTAAACGTTTACAGTATATACATATGTACTTTCATCACACAGTTCAGCTTGGGCTACGAAAGCAAAAAATATGAGAATGAAGCATGCACAAGCATGATATCCAGCACAAAAGCTTGTGTACCTACCAGCTCGAGAAAGGTATTCTCCAGGGATTTATACTCTGGGGAGCTCTTGTTGAACAGGTCATCAGAAAACATCATGTTAGTGACCCTCAAGCTAAAAAAAACCACTAACTCTTTGCCCTTATCCACTGCGGTCATCACAGGCGTGCTGGCTTGTCTCATAGCCGGTGCAGCCGTGGATTCATACGGGCGTTCATCGGACTCAGAGGGGAATCCGCTACCGCTCTCTTCTTCCAAAGGCTCGGTCGCTTCCACCTCCATCCCATTGGGAATCAACCCTACATCGCCTTGAATGTTTGGATTCTCAGGCGGCGGGTCTGTTGAGACCGGGGTGGCCGCACTCTGCCCTCCGCTGGTCTCGTCTCTGTCCTCGGGGGCTTCGCCACTCTCTGCGGGGGATGGCAATGACTGCACATCTGTTTCTGGTTCAAGGCCTTGGAGGACATCCTGAGATGATGGTGTTGAGACTGGCGCCGCTTCCATCACAGGTATCTCAGTAACCGTGGGATCTGTAGACTCTGGCAGGTCCATGTTACCCTCAACAGGTGTAATGACTTCTTCTGGTTGGATGCTTGGAGTTGCTATGGGAAGCTCAATGTTCTGTTGCACTGGATGTTCCTCAGTGACGCCTGCTGGTTCAGATCCTTGTAAAATAAAACACACATGTTTTCAGACTAAAGGGAGTTATTTTGTGTATAAAAGACAGGTACATTCATTGTCGGATAGGCTACTAATCAGTGTTTTAATATTATGCTATTTGTAGAATTAAATTCCAGTGGATTTGCAATAAATCCTAGCCTACCAGAACCATTACATCTCACTGCTTTGATCATTTCACAACAAGTTTAGGAGTTTATACATATTTCAGATAAGAAGATTTATACCACTCTCATGTTTGTGAGTTAGAGCTTGGGGCTATTAGCCTAACGTAGCATTAAGACTGGAAGCAGAGGGAAACAGCTAGTCTGTCGTCACAGTGAGGTTGCCAGGCAACTAGCATCTCTGCTACGCATTTAGCCCAGACTCAGCTTGACAAACCAGGTATATTTAGTATTTTTAGAAAGGTGTTTGGCTGCCCAGCATGAGTCTGTAATGACGACCATCCGCAGGTCGCTGCTTGTTAATGGGTTTTAATATGATGTATTGGCTCAGCAGGGAGCATCTCCATGCGCAAAACCAAACCATCAAGTCTTATTGTACTGCCATTTCTGCACTTTCCATTTCCTATGAGAGGAATATGTGTCAGCAAAACAGAGAAAATAGGTCACTCTTTATTTGGACAGTCCATTGCTAATGTCCGTTCTGAGGGTTCTGTGATTTTAATGTGTCTAAAAATGTCCATGTGACACTCACAATAGTGTAAATTAAGTTCAAGGTACTCTTAGGGTTTGTGGTGTATTTTAGAAGAGAGGCTAGTAATCTTCCATAATGTGTCTCTTCACCACCCAGTAGGTGTGGATCAATGATAGACTAATAAAATAAAGTGTTCAATCGTAATGACATAAAATGAAGCACGGTTTGAGATTCATTCTTAATTGTTTGTCATCTACTCTTTCCTTCTCCAATCCAATTAGGAACTTTCTGACGCGTTTCTGTTTTTACTACTTTTATCGAATTACTTTTAGATATTCAGTCATTTCTTTGACATCATCCATTCAAACACAATTAAAATGTACGTCTACTTCATACTTTCCTAGCCTGGGGATATGTCAATAGCTCTAAATGGAGTCCAAACCTCAATCTTAAGTTTTGCTACTCAATAAAGCTTTGAATTCTAGAAGGCGTCACTCCTGAAAGTAAACATCCTGCATTTAACCTGAAAAACATTTGAACTTTGAAGTCACCCGTTCTTCAGCCTCACCTCCATCCTCACGCTCAGTTGGTGGTGTCTCTCTCGCTTCTGCCTCTGCTTCCTCTTGCTGCTCTGTGATAGTTTCCAGCTTTGTGTCCAGGGCTATGATGTCACCAGGCGCCTCGGCAGAATCTTCTGTGGACTCCTCCTCTACCGACGACATCAACGGTGTCTCATCGGTGACGGCGGAATCGCTCTCTGGGAGGATTTTTGGGATGAAAGGCACAAAGGTATGTGTTTCTGGTTTGAATGTCGAAGCGTCCAGAAAGTTGACTGCCACCGCCACAGTGGGGAAGAAACTCTGGATGGGAGGCTTGTCCGTCACCACGGATTCAATGCCCTCCGACGGGTTGATGCCGAGCTCGGCGACTGAATACACAGTGGTTACTGAAAAGAGTTAAAATATGGATATGGCTTTAAAATTACACATACCCATCATTTTATTCAGTAAATATAACATGATATCATGCTCACCAGTCTCAAAGCTGAGTGTCTGTATGTCCAGCGGTAGTGACGGTTCCTGTTTTAAGGCCTTTACGATGATGTGCTTCAGTTTAGGAGCGTGTACATCTTCGTCAGTCTCGGGCGCCTCGAGAGCCTCGGGTTCATCATTGAGCTCCGTTTCACCATTAAAGACCACGGCGTAACGCACAGACACATCCTCTGAGCTGATCAACACAACAAGAGCAACTCTCATCATAGATTTCCTCACTGCTAATGGAGGTCTGACATTTATGAGTCATATCCCAAAGGAGGATGTTTTTGGAGATGTTATTGTTTCATAATAAAACATTGTCAATAAATGTCACTTCAGGGGTGTGTGTTTGTGTGTTATTTTGTTAAACATCAATCAATTTCACAAAACAGAAGTGCAAATCATAAGAAAGCCTAAAACTGAACTTACCGAAATCCCAGAACACGGATCGTTTTGAATCCTGGAACTTTTTCAAACACACGAAGCATCTGAAAAAAAGAAAAACAAGAGAGTGCAAAAGAAACATGAGCATTTTCTCCCTCTCACTTTGCTATCCAGTCAAAAACATGTATGTAGATGAAAAAGTTGACATTTTGGAGATATAAACATACTTTTCTTGGTCGTAAGTAAATATATTGGACAGTTTTGGACAATTGTTTTTCTAATATTTTATAGACAATTTATCAAGAAATTAGTCATGAAAACAATCATGTTAGTTGCTGCTGTAAAGGCTCAGTATTGCAAGTAATGGCCATGAACACAGAAAGGTTACATTCAAAGGTTTACTGTACCTGAAATTAAAATAAAGGGGGTCCGTCAATATATGGTTAATCCAGCTAAAATGTATCAAAAGGGGAAAGGCATGCCAAAAATGCAAACATATGGTCATAACGAGCAGAAAGTGAAGAGAAGTGGCCCATAAAGTATGTGCCAGAGAGCTGATTAAGGGATTGGGAACAGGTGTGGAGGTCAGGTGGTAGCTAAAGTTGGAAATACTGAAGACTACAGCAGGACTACAGCAGGACTACAGCAGGAGGGGAGGGGAAGGGGAACGTTGAACCTGACCCTGATTTCTGTAGAGGTTTCGTTGTTTAGCTCATACAGCCAACATTCATTTATTTAAAATAATATAGTAATGCATTTAGATCAGTAGATTCTTGGACTGTGTTCAGAGCCTCGGTCGATGCTTTCTTACTCAGAGATAATCTATATGATTAGATCTTACTATTTCAGGCTCGTGGTCATTTAGAAGTCTTAACTAAAGTCCCTTGGGTGCAACCTTAAAGATGTTAACTCAATCAGGGAGACATGTGCACTAAGTACAGTGCCAGAGAAGCAAGAAGACATCTTGCATAATGACACAACATTGTCATAAGAACAAGGGAAAAGTAATTTAAGCTGAGATAGAGGAAGATTTTTCTTTGCGACACAACATGTAATGCAAATACATCTCATCTGCTTCTTTTCCAACAGAATTTCAGGGTTTCATCACCCGTCAATCTCAGTGAGATCTTAAAAAGCTTTTCAAACACAGCTCCGTGTCTGTAAATTTAATACTCGGCTCTCTCTCACCCTGTCTGTGAGCTCCCGCGTGATGTGATTGTACTGCGCCGCCGGGTCGCTGAGCAGCCTGCTGTATATCGGATCCACAATGGTGACCCTGAACTCCACGATGTACTCTTCGTAGTTCTCTTTGATCATGTTGGGCTCCTCCTTGTTCTGGCAAAGAAAAGCCAAATGGTGTTGTTGTTGGGCTGATCACACCTGATTTGGGCTTGTGTGCTTAGATTGTTAAAAGAGTAATATATGAGACTTTGTAGGTTAACTTACCACGTCAGCCTCAGTGGGTAACAGAATCAGCGGGGGTGTCCAGGTGCCTGCAACAAAA
The DNA here is from genome assembly GCA_029853015.1 of Chelidonichthys spinosus. Taxonomy (NCBI): domain Eukaryota; kingdom Metazoa; phylum Chordata; class Actinopteri; order Perciformes; family Triglidae; genus Chelidonichthys; species Chelidonichthys spinosus. The sequence continues at coordinate 9,566,643 of CM056833.1, read as the reverse complement.
CAGCAACTTGCCAGTTGAATTTAGGACATTTTGAAAATGAATCGATGTCATTGAATTGCTTTCAGGGAACAGTATTGGTGCGTTAGTGTTCAACTCACAATCCCTTCCTGACTCTGTGGTTGTAGCGATAACTCTGAAAAACAAAATAATATTCTTTATAAATTCAGGTAGATGTTGCTGTTGCAATATTCACTGTTTGCCTAATATCACCAATATTCCTTTTTCTGGAAGGAGTGGGAAAGGTTTAGTTGGTTCCAACATCCTTTATTTCAGAAAACACTAATTATTCCCCATTTTCCACTGAACATTGTTGCTTTGCAAGTGCATTGTGTATCACATTTAACACTAAATATAAGAAGAAAGTGCACATACCTTTCAGTGCCAGCTTCCTCAGCTACTCTCTGGAGATGAGAAACAAGATAATAACCATCACAGATTTACAGTGAAGCCTGACAAGAAAACGGCATCGCAATATGACCATACTGCCATAAAAATTGGACTTCCCTTAAGGAAGTTCAGCTGTGTTTGTGGTGCTGGACTCACTCTGGCCACCATGTCCAAATGTTCCTGAGAGCTGCTGAAGTTCTGGGCCAGGTCGTCCATGCAGAGGTTTTCGTGCTGGCAGGTGTACAGCCAGGCGCTGTACTCCTCTGAGTTTGGGACTCGGTCCAAGAAGATTCGGAACGCTTCCCATATCGCTTCCTGACAAACTGAACAGATGTCATGACTTTTTTTTTTTTTTTTACAGAAAATATGAAAAAGAAGTATGATGGTAAGACATCATTATGTTAAAAAGTATACTCATTCGTATGGAGGATGACTAGGCGTGGCATTTAATATATTTAAAATATATTTGCAACAAGGGCAGACACAAATGAAATGAGAGCATGGCAAAATCAGAGGATTGTTGGTAGGCCTGTCCGATTAATCAATTTTAAATCATAATCGCGATTATGTAGTTAGGACGATGTTAATAACGTGAAAATCGTAAAAGTTTTTCAAAAAGTTAAAGTTCTGCACTTTATTCATTCATTTTTGTTTAATGGACACACCTTAAGATACATGTGAAAGTGAGGTTTTTCTCTTAATCCCAAAGGGATTGTTATGGGATTTTTTGTTTACAAGAGGTCTACAAGAAGATAACATGGAGCAAAGCCAGGTGGCAAAAGTTCATTAATTGTTCTTTATATTAATCCCTTGAGGGATTTTTTGTTTGATAACAGCAAGGTGTGCACTCAAATCCCAACGGGGAAATTATTTGCAAAATGTTCAATAAAAAACAGCATATTTGAAAAAATGTCTTTGCCTTTTGTCATTTCACAAAATAATCTTGAGATTTTAATTTTTTTAATTTTTTTTTAATTTTGAGAGAAGAAAATCAGGATTTTATTTTTGGGCAAAATCGAACAGCCCTAATTGTGGGTATTGATCTTGGCATCTGTCCATATGAGGAGTTTGCTTTGCTATTAAGATTATTGTTCCCCTCAGTGCAACTTAACACGTGAATACACTGCACAGTCTACAGTGACACAATAATACATCACAAGACATCACAAAATACATTTAACATGATATAATTGGGACAGCACAAAAAGGTAAGAATGCCTGTTTGAGTAAATGTCAAACTCCATTTTTAATTATTATTTATTTTTTATTTTTTTGGGAATACTACATTGTGAGCACAAAGAGCCCCTGAAGCTACAATATGTTTTATCTGCCTCTGTGGGGGAAACACGCTCCACATTGTCTAATATCTTGATGCCTGTGGGAAATTTATTCTCTGACAAACTCATTTCTGGAGCGAAACGATTGTTCCAATACACCAAATTAATCTGCCTCATTTTAAAATCATACACCACGGCAGCTGTTGTGGAATAATTTGTATTACTTTTCCATTGTAACAGCCAAGGTGGAAATGTCTGCCTCTTAAATCATCTGCAATCCATCTCTCTTGGACAAAGGATATTTGCATAGTACTTCATTATATCAAGTGCTTCAGTATGTCTATCCCTAAAACGGCTTCATTACGTGGCATCATTTAAATGTCACCCCGGCTCGAAATGACATCTACATTAAGCTTTGTTTATGTGTTTGTATGGCAATTTATAAGATTTGGAGAATCTCACACATTTCAAAGTCTGACAGTTTACCTCTGAGCTTGTAATAGGCCCGATGGCTGCCGATGACTGCCTTCATCGTCTCCTGGGGACACACTTTGACCCCCGTGGTGAGGAGCGCCGACCTCTTTGTCCGACGTCCACTCTGCTCTGCTCTGACATTTGTGGTGTGTCCGATCGGTCTGGGGGCTTCTAGAAAGTGTCGGAACTTCACATCCCTGAGCCCAGAAAAGCCGTGGTCATGTAGGTCTGCAAGAGCAGGTGAAGATGAAGGTTTAGTGAGAAAACTTTGGACAAAAGCATCTGCTAGATGACCTAAATGTAAATGTAAATGTAAATGTAAAACAAGTACTCTGCACATGAAGTTTGAGTAAGCAAAACATTTGAGAGCTTCATGAAATGGAGCTGAAATTTCGCCCTCAGAACTGTTTCTGTGGATGTGTTTTGTTAAGTAACAACTGATCGGTGAAAGCACAAACCAAAGCACTTGTACTAACTGCTCTGCAGTTAGAGACACTTTCAATTAAGGCAAATGGGTTGTATGAGGAGATAGGAAATTGTTTCTTTGGCAACAGCAATATTAACAGATTCACAATTCAATTCATTTTTAATAGAAAACACAAATATCTTGCTTATCTATCATAAGGGTTTATTTAAGACATGTTGCTTTTGCCCCTCTGGATGAAAGTAAAAGCACAATTCCAAGTATTATTTGCAAGCAACATAACACTATATGCTTGCTGTTACAAGCAAAGCAAAGCGTTATTTTCAAACAAGGCAATCCACCAGTTTCACACACGGAGATCAGTTTAATTGTATCATATTGGGCTTGAGACATTTTAAATATTGACAGAAAGCTTGTCTTATGAACTTGTGGTGACAGGGGTATTGTGGGTATAATGAAAGAACACTTAACTGTAAAAGGACAGCCAGTCTCATAAAAGTGAATCTAGTCAACAAATCTAGTTATATCAACAAAACCCCTCAGTTGAGTTCAGGAACAACATCATGATTGGGCTTAAAATAAGTATGTACAGTCAGGTTTAGGTAGCAAAACCGCTTAGTTAGGTTTAGGAAACTTCTGTTTGTTTGACCAACCCATAAGTAGTCCTTCTCACTGTTTACTACTATACTAGCTCTTTCTGTTGATGCCTATCTTGTGTCCACCATGACAAGTTTCCTCACTGACTTTTCATTGGCATTGTTTTCGTGCCACCAACACACAATGCATTGTTAACAAGTTGTGACCATTAAATGTATTTAAAATCGACGTGGCCTCTTCTGCAATTCTTACCACATTCTTCTCTCTTGCTAGTCCCCCATATTTATAGGCGTGTAAGACTAAACCACTGGAAGTGTGAATCCAGGGATCAATCAATTAACAGCAACTACCATTGAGGAGTATTAAATTGGACAAGTTACCCAATGGCATCTGCCCAGCCGTCTTACTGTAAGCTAAATACTGCTTGCTCTTCCCTCTATGAACAGCATCTGGTTTTGCAGTCAAAGGTATATTATACACAGAGGGGCCGTAAATCTATCTTGGGAACATTCGGCAGAAAGAAGTCCTCTGTATGTGTGATGTTGTATCCCTTTAAGGTGCAATGAGTTACTTGAGCTTTTGAAATTCACTGTTGTATAAAAGATGTCTGGGGCCCGAAGCTTTGAAGAGGTGGCTTGTGACTGGACGGCTGTCATTTTCAATTCTTGGAAAGTGCATGTGTAGAGAAAGCAAATGCGTAACCCTCGCTTCTCCCGAAGGAGCAGTTGCTGAAATGCCCTTGGGCGATTTGACCCCCCCGCCGCATCACTGCAGCTGCTCAGTGGCTGACGGTGTGCGCTGGGCAGCATCCAGGTGTGGATGTGCCGAAATGCACGCATGAGGATTACAGCTGGAAAAGGGTGTGCGTGCACAGCAAATCTTAAAGCGATTAAAATGAGGTACAGGTGGAGCCGATTTTAGTGGTTAACAATCACTGCACATGAAGCAATAGTAGACATGGACAGTGACGGGACTATTTCTTGAAGAATAGCACTGAGGTGCTGCGCATATGAAGAAAACTGCCCTAATTCTGTTTACCTTAATAAAGAAAACAAGCTCAGCCACCGTGGTATTACAGGAAGGTAAGTCCACACCACAAGCCAGTGTGCTAGCCAACACTTTCATACACAGTCACCCCATTGAATAAAGCTATTTTACAATAAAGGGACTCATTGTGATGCCAAGTGGCAAACCACAGAGGGCTTTCTAAGACAATAAGCCAGGATGTATTAGCCCCAAAACACAGACTTCAGGTCATCGGACCCAAATAATAAATGGTGCCTCCTCTGGATTATGGAACAGAATAAAGGTAACAGAAAAATCAAAAGAGCGTGTAATTAAAATAATCACTGTTACATTGGCATCAGACAGAGCTTAGAGCAGCTTTTCAGATGCCCCATTTTTATGACGATAAACAGAACAGGATATCTTCTTGCATTAATGACGCATCCCCTTTACAGCCATTAAATAGTGCCAAGGAAACCTAGTCAAAAGCAGAGGAACAATACAGGAAGTCCAGAGGGTGTCGAGCTAAAGTGTGACGATCACCTTGTGCTATGGGATCCTTATAATATTTTTTAATTGAACCCAAAATAATTGAGACAATAACCAGTTATGAAAGACATCATTAGTTTCAGCCATAGCAATGATAACATTACAAATGACATTAATGATGTTGTGGGTATCAGATTTTTAATGATTACTACTTGAGTATAAAACAAATTTGTTTGTTTGTTATTAGATTTAAATGTGATGTATGTATGTGGTACATGTCCTTGTAAGATGTATTATTAACCAACTCGATGCTGAAACATGGAAACATTGTTGAGCCTCTCATACATTGTACTGTCATAATGTCATTGTGACATGACTATGTGTTGTGGTGAGAAGCTGTGGGTGTTGCATTATATTATGTACATGTACAAATACATCCACCTCCTTTATGAATTCTAGCAGCTCAAGTAGGTCTGTGCATGCCTCCTATGCTACTAGTCATTATTTAGGAATTAGAATTGGAAAAACAGGTGCAAAACAAGGCTTTCATTGATATTTTGCGTGACATAAGTGGTACAGTAGGAGAAAAAAATGTGTTAATCACTGTATTACAAGTAAATAAACTCTACAATGAACAATATTGTTTTTCTCAAATCCAAAATTGGCCCGACACCAAGAACATGCAAGGAATGTGCGGCCATTGGCGTTACAGCCTGTAGCTTTGTCGGGCAAATATCCCCCCCGTTTGTCAGGCAGACCCATTCACCTGAAAAACTTTCCAGTTCCAAACATTTCAGCAAGTCAGAGGGGAGCCTGAAATGTATCTAAAGCATGCATTTCCATTAATGGTCACACGAGCAAGGCAACATTTAAATGGGATATTTTTTTGGAATTCAGTAAGCTTGAAGCCTGACTTGCACATGAAGCGACACGAGGGCCCGAGCGAGAGGAGGGAGTGTTTGAGCAAGGCCCTAATGCCCGGTGCAGCCGCAAAAAGGCCTCACAGCAGAATTACAAGCCAGAAAAGATTAGCGTCCTGCGACACTGGAAACAGAATGGCTTTTGTTTTCCTGCAGGATAATGAGCTCACCCGGGTACATCCCACTGAACAAGACAACCAGTGCGGATGCATTGGCTATGACTGGTGAAATGATGCGATCTTTCTCTATTATATCTCTGCCTGTTTAATTCATAGTGAATATTCATGACCTTAAAAGTGGCCCCCTGGCTGCTTGACAGTGTTCTGAGAATCAAAGATCTGATTTGAGGATGAGCCAAAAGGCTGTAGTTTGTGGAGAATACTTTTGCAGATTCACACACAATTTTAACTGGAAAAACATGTTGCCCTTGAAGTGCATCGCCTCCCCTTCAAATCTCCTGTCATGCAATAGAATGACCTGCAGGAAGGTCTTTACAGCAAATAATAACTTGACATTAACTAAACAAAGTAATGACAATGGGGACCTTGTTCACTTTCCAAGTTCAGTCTTTCTTGAGGTGTACTTGCCAAAAGTGTAGACTTAAATATTTAGACATGATTTAGACATGGAACCTTCTGTGTGAAAACAAAGAGCATGTCTTTCTCCAATCATAAGGCAACTACTGAAATAAACATATCCACTCAGTTAACAGGAATACCCGCCTCCCTACAGGATTCTTACCTTTGATTTGACTTGCTTGGAGGGTAAAGAGACACAAAGTGAAGAATAGTCCTGACTTCAAAAGCATGATGGGCTAATTTATGTGGTTTTCAAACCCAACGCTGTCATTTGTAAAGAGACTGTTGCAACAACATGATACAATCCAGAATCTCTTTATCTTGAGTCCATTAGCGAGTGTGCAATGGTCTCCCCATCTGTGCCGACAAGGTCTTCTGCTTGTTAGCACGTGCCAAACGGAGGTTGTCCAGTCCCCTCTTATCCGTGCTGAAGCTCAATTCTTCAACAAAAGTTAGTTCTTGGACGTTGGATCCCTGCAGGCAACCGAGATGGACGCATGGGTGGCTGAGCAGAGGGAGCGAGGAACGGTAGCAGAACGAGAGATGGTGAACGGATGGAATTTTTGGCTCAGGAGTTTCCTTCTACGGCGTCAGTGTGACAACAGTGACAAGGTTAAAAAAGCAGCTTCCGTTTTGCGTCTAATCCCTTTACCTTCTTCTTGCTGCTTGTAATCCCCGAGGGGCCACGTGGCCGCCTGGCCTCATCCTGTTAGCCACCTTCTGGACCCTCATCTGTCAGCTGAACAAACTTGGGGATCTGCCAACCAGCGTAGACCAGATAACGACTCCCGACAAGTCGTCCCCAAATGAATCGTTGATACCGGAATTCTGTCTGATTGTCTTTTCCCCCTTTCAGTTTAGGTTCCTCCTTCCTGGGTGCCCACAGCAAATCCCTGCCTCAGGCCAGCGATTTTGGGTGCCATGTGAGGTCAGGATTGCAGTGTTGTTCTGTGTTGTGTGCCTCATTCCTACTCTCAGCCAAGTTCAGGCCTCTTTTGTTGCAGTGAGTACATCTAACCCTGCTCCTTCCTCTGTTTGTTGGCTGTTTGAGATTCACCGTTTGATCCTTCTCCCCTGTTATCTGTACTGTGACCTGTAGGATAGAGGACCCAATGAAGCAATCTCCACTTCCTGAGGTTCACAGAAGAAGAAAAACAAAAACAAAACAGGATCGTCCTTCTACATGTCTGCTGCACTCTCTGCAGGTTTGGGTGCTGAAGGTGATGGCTGGGCTTAGAGAAGCACAGACAGTGGAGGCATGTGTGGCCTCTCCTGTTATGGTGTATCACAGTGGGAAGGCTCCATGTTGTTAGTCTCCACCCTCGTCTCTTCCCTGAGAAGAGGATTAACCGTGCTTGTTGGTTGCTAACAATTTGCTGAAGTAAATAAGCCTCTTCAAGAGCACTAAATCCCCCAGGCTGTTTTCTGACACAGAAATCTGGACCTTTAACTACTGATTGTAGTGACAAATTTTGAAACAGTATTTGTCAGGTTTTTTTGGCTACTTGAAGGCAGAAGTTGTCACGGCAAATATGTAAGTTTTTCTCTCTCTCTCTACATGTTCCTGCTGACCTGACCTGGTAAACTGACATTATGACCGTTAATTTCCTATTTCCCATAAAACACAACATCAATATAATTTAAATCAATCTGTTACATGGTTATATTTCAAATAGTCATAGTCAAGTATTTGTACTGCGGTGATTTTGCTGACCTCTCTCAAATGCTTGGTCAGAGGTCAGGCTCATTACTGCCTTGTGGGGTTGGTAGAATATGAAATCAATGCTCTTCAGCACCACTCATGGTCAAACGGTACCTCTAACTTTGCGTGCATGAAGCAAAATGTATTTGGACATATATTGATTATGAAATGGAAAGGGGTAATCCTGGCATTGTATGACAGAAGTCACACTTAAACAAGATAAAGACTCTCACAGTGGGGTTGAGAAGATAATACAACTATACTAGCTTCATAAATGTATATACTGAAGCAGGCCACATTACACCCATTTGTGTGGACTGCTTTGTTCATGTATCCTATAAGTTTACAAGCATAACCTCTCTGGCACTCTGCAGATGTTGTATATTCAACCTGATCCAGTATGTGACCCTGACCCACATCCTTCAGCATGGGTGGGTCAGGGTCACACACTGCATCAGGTCTTACATAAAATTAAGTCCTTACCCTGAGCCAAAACTCTTAAGTTTTGGCTCAGGGTAAGGACAAATAGGATTAAGAACAAATATGACATTCAGCCCTAAGCCTTATTATCAAGTAAAAAAAAAAGAAGATGACACTAATGCAACATCATTGCCTGATTTTGGCATTGTTTATAAAGAAAAGCAGCTTAATTGTGAGGAGTCTTGTATTAATAATGTATCCTCTGATTCACTGAATATTCATGAGTAACTTTGATATTTTATCCAAGATAAACAAAATCTGTGCCATTCTGAACCAGGATTTTGCCTGGACAAGCTTGACCTTCTCCCACTGCCTGATGACTTGAATCATTGTCCAATTACAGGGGTCAACTTAAATTATGCAACAGAGGGAAAGTGGTACTTGCCATCTGTCAGAAGGGGTTATTTCATTAAGGACAGAGTCTAGGTGTCTCTGGCTGGCAGAGTGTGCCACAGAGAAAGACACCTCTGGTGTTACACCCATGATCTGTAATCATGCAGCGCCGTTTTAACTGCTATGGACACACACAAAACACACACACACACACTATTTTATATTATTTCACCTTGCAATTTGTATTAGCTCTGCAAGTTCAGCTGTCCCACCTTATCCTGCTGTTTCATGTTAAGTAATCAGAAACACACGGGAAGACAAGACAAGATAGCAGTTTGGCATTTTTTCCTGGAGAACCATTTTCAGCAGTTATTTTGTAATAACAAAATAAAAGACTGTAACTCTCAACTATAACATTCTCTTCATCTATCCTCCTAGACGTTTCTAGATCAGAACTTGAAAATGTTCAATTTCTGACATTTGATACTTTTACATACTTTTTTTTTTATTAGAGCTTCATTCCAGTAATGTTGAATCAGTTGATTTATTTAAACTTTTACAGCTTACGTTTAAAAACCAGTTGTCTTTTTTCCAGTTGATTTTATTTCTATTTCTGTTTAAGTACATCAAAAGATGCAAAAAAAAAAAAAAAACAGCATCAGATTTGTTGTGATCCGAAGATTTCGTTTCCCCACTGTGACTTCCAGTTAATTGCAAACAACAATAAGGCGCTTCCCATTATCCCTTAAACCCCTGGCATTAAAAAGACAAAAGATAAAGACAATTTGTCGTAAGTAACTGCCAGGTCAGGTCAGCAACTTACCAAAAACCAATGCAAAAAGCACCAGAACTATAACGTTTAAAGTAATAACTATGTGAACAAGCAAGAGTGAGGAAGCCATTAAGCCTCTTGACTGTCTACCTCTGCCAACCACTTTTTTCCATCAAATACCAACGTTCAAGTTTATAACCACAGTCTCTTGGAGGGCCATTACTGGTAGCAGAGCTCAGTTTGAAGAGTATGTTCACAGTGCCATTTTGGACCCACCAACCTTTCAGTAATAGTATACTTACATCTGCCAACTACGAGGAAATGACGACAACACAACTCGGCAAATGACTAATCACATTACAGTGAGGCAACGGGCAATCGGCCGCACGTGGCATCAAATGTGTGCCATCTGCTTTCATTGCCAAAGACTTTGGCCATGCACATTGTTATTTTCCCACATTTGACCGTGACTCAAGCCATTCATAAAACCATTTTAAAATGGTATTATATCCAGCCACAGACTGAATTGTATGATAATTAACAAGATGTTTAATCTCATGAATTAATACAGAATTATTTTAATATCTAAAATACTCAGAACCACTGAAGCAACACTTTACTCTGCCAGCAGTTGGGGCCTCCACTGCTTATGCTATCAAAGGTGTATGCAAAAAAAATAAAAAGCATTCATCTCTGATGTCATTTGCAATTGTATCCTACAAATATTAAAACCTCAGCAATGCTACAAAGCCAAGGGAGTAGCTTTCAAAATATAAACACCTAGTCTAATATTAGAATCGTGTTTGTTGTAGCATTCGACTTTGGGAAAATCCACTGCTGATTATCACTGTGATCCACACTACTAGACCTGCTTCAGTGAAAGTGCCATCGCCAAATAGAAGTGCCAACATCAACTCTGTGACCCGGTACTGGGTTTCATACGTGACGATGTTGTTTGTCGTCCATAATCTGTGACAAAGATCTGTTCATAAGTGTAGTAGCCTTGAGTTTAATACCTCTGAACAACTACCGCTGCTGCATTTGCACCTGTTAACGCTCATATAGACACACACTGATGCTGTGTGGACACGTGAAAGGTCAGTTCTGGCAAAGTGTATTCATGGATAACTATCCAGCCGTATAGTATGTGCAGTGGCAGTAACTGTGATACGGTGAGAGAGAGAGAGAGAGAGAGAGAGAGAGAGAGAGAGAGAGAGAGAGAGAGAGGAAATTAAAATAACGTGTTTGAGGTCAGTAGGAAAAATGTCCAATACCTTGCCCTGTTCTCCAGGAAGGTTAAGGACATCCCAGACTGTCCTCCTCGAGAAAACGACCACATAGGTCATGTGTCAAGCACCGAATTACGACCATATGTTACGTTTCAAAATAGCGCGCCCTCTAGCGGTCAAGTAAATATCGACACTCCGGTGTCTCAGACGATCGCCCCCCCCCCCCCACACGTCGACCTAAACCTACCCCGATTCCACGACATCTCCCCCCCCCCCCCCCCCCCCACCCAACGACAACTGTGGTCGTATGAGTTGGAGGACTTGTTGGGACATCCTGTGAAAGTAGATTGAAGGGATGCAATGCCTTTCTCAAGGAAACTTCACAAGGGTAAGTATTTGTTGACACATCAGTCTTATAGTCAGACATATATCCAGGGCCGAAGTGACCATTAAGACACTAAGATCACATCAGGTCTTTTTTTTTCATGGAAAACTAAAGATATTTCATGCTGTAGCAGCAAAAAAAAAAAAACTTTGCTACAATAAAATAAATACAAAGAATGTCCAAGTCTATGTTTCCAGATAATCCGAATATTATAATCTTACCTAGCATTTCAACAACCTGTGATCACTATTTGATAATTAATGCATTTCAGCCAGCCAGGGTTGTCAGGAACCTGAAGTATTTCATTTCAGTATTTCTTTCTCACTATACACTAGACTGCTTGTGGAAACCTGCAGGTTATTGTTGCACATATGAGTGTGTGCAATATAAAACCCATCAGTCCTTTCTCCATTTTTTGGCCTCACAGAGAGTTGGTAATAGTTGACAGAAAACGAGGGAAGAGAGAGTGGGGAAATTACATGCAAAGGTCTCGACTGAAAATGGGTATGTTACATGTTCAGTATTTTAAACCCCTTGGCCACCAGGATGTCCAAAACACCATCTATACCATCTATTCTGATGGCCTCATGATTGTCACAAGTGTTGCTAAAAGACATTTTTGGATGTCTGATGATTCAGTCTGACTCAAGCTCAAAAGGACCATTTCACAAAGCCCAGTAGCGTTTAAAATTCAAATCATATTTTCATCCTACCGTGGTTTATTTCACGGAGGTGTTAAAAAAAACACAACTGTTCAAAACATATATATTGTCAGTGTTACATTATTATTGTGAGGTAATGCAGTATGGACGAGTCAAACTGCACTTACAGCACAACTATGAAAGAAAACGCTGATTGTGATGGATTACCAACATTGAAGTCGAATATACATAAATTAATGGAAAGCAGCTGTTCTCCGGAATGTGTAATACACACCATGCTTTGATTTGGAAAATGATCAAAACTAGCATAAGAGTATTTAATCTGTTGTAAACACTCTAATTCCTGAACTTTAGTCCTAAATAAGTGCCCGATTCAATTCCCTCAGAAAATGCGCTGGACTTAAATGGAAAGTGGTTACAAAATGACGAAATTAATAATGAACGCAATATATTCCATCTTGTGTAAAGCCAACATATAAACTGACAACTATGAGTGTCCTGCCATTCGAAACAATCCTCACATTCACTTTTTTCAGCACGTTTCATTGATGGGGACCTTTGCTACAGTGAATACAAACTAATGACAAACACAAAAAAAAAATCAGGGCTAGAAAGATCTACTTCATTTAGGAAGCAGCAAAATACCATTTGCCAATGCCAGTTTTGATTTGTGTCACTATACTCATCCAAATGACTCGATGTGCATCTTATATGATCCGTGAAATAAATGATAAACGCTCATATGATGATGTTACACAAGGACAAATCATATAGGGGGACACTTCAATCGAATAAATAGTGAATGATCAAGACGTACATCAGGGACCTTTTTCCTGAAGAGGTATCTGCATATCATACATGTGCTGAATTATCATATCGAGGCAGCTTTAAGATTTTGAAATGACCTATTAAAAGATGTCACATGCAATCAGAGCTTAAAAAGGCGCCTTATGAGAAATGATATCCAAAACTGGTTGACAGGTGGAAGTAAAAAATAATCACCCCTGTCTTTGTTCTTTCTTTGTTATACAGAGGGGTGTAGATGCCCAGGAGGGTTTTCTCCAGCTGTCCAAGCTGAAGTGAAAGTTAAAAGGCTGCATTCCCATGCTGGCAGAAGGGATATGGAACCTTGACTCCTGGTATCCGGTGAAATGGAGCCTGTTTATCATGGTCCCCGTGGGCAGAGCTTCATTTATCTGGTAGAAGAGACACTGATATAGGGTCGGGAGAGGGAGGGAAGCTGAGAAAGAAAAGAGTAAGGGACCATGGAGTGGAGGCAGACAGGGAGGGAGGGGAAGATGAACCCCGGAGAAACAGCACTGCATGGCAGGGGAACAAAGAGGGTGAGACGCCGAGAGGGAGGTCAGGTCAATTGACAGCCCATCAGGGGTGCATTTGTGTCCCGGCATATTAATCCACACCTGCATACAGCCCACGGAAACCATGACTAAATCCACAGCAGAATATAAACCTGTCAAAACTCCATCAACCAGCGGCACACGTGTATTACTGTTGCTTTGTTGCTTTGATGTGATGCCCTCGTATTTTTACACCAGTCAAAGCAGACAATGTAGAAGCATGTACGAGATAGAGAGCCATGACGGTTATCTGCGCTCTTCTTCCTGTGTGCATTTGTGCGTTCACTTTGAGATTAAGTGGATCAGACGTTTTTAATCATGTCAGTGCGGCTTCACTCAGAGTAGAGAGCGCTCGCATTGTCTGAAGATGCTCAGCTTTTGACGCTATATTTAAATTCCGATTGATGAAATGGCCAATGTGGTATCCCTTATTTATGGAAACGTGCAGATAAGTGAGAAAACACAGTTACCTGTCAGAACAACGCACAAAAAAATAAATGGTGCCCTATGTCGTAACCTCTCACTAAACATTTACATCACGCTGGAGCATGCTGATTATCCACAGGGAGCCTCCAGGTCTCTGACTTTTTTTAAATGATTTGGAATAAGTTGACCATTTTGATGTCGGTCATGTGCACTTTTGGTATTCAAAGCTATAGCTTTAACTGGTCGATCTATGCAACACCCATGATCTGGCAGTCATGAGGTTCGGATAATGAATGGAACCATTCAATCAGGTGTCATACAAGATAACCTCAAACTGTGACAGGATACGCAACACTGCTTCAACTCATGCCCCTAGGAAAATAGACTTACATTGGGGACGCCTGTAAATTTTGGGGGGTTAATCGCCTTCCTAGTAAAACAGGTAAACAGCCCTATTTAAATCATTAGAGTTATAGTTGTTGTTTTCCTGCCAAGAATGAGCCCAAGGCCAAGCAGCTGGGAGGCGGGGTGATAGATGCAGAAAATCAACAGATAATCCAGGTAATTTTAACACTCGGCCAATTTACACAAGAACGAATGGGAAATATCCAATTCTCTTTATACACGACACTTTCCCTCCACTTTAGGTCATTTCTTACCTGTTCAGCTTATGTTTAGTAATGACAAATTGATAACCTACTTACCAGTCACAGTCGGAACACGTGTTATGGGGGAGTGCCAGTGTCAGCCAGTTAAGATTGCAGTGAGGCGGGCGAACACCTCCGACCCCTCAGGACACCGATCCTGCAAGTAAATTGGGCTGAAATGGGTTTCCTCTGCCAGGTGAGCTTGCCTCATCCTAATATGCGCTGACCCTGCACCTCCAAAGTAAGACACGCAATTTTAAGATGGTGTGGCATCAGGTAGGGATGAACTTACGGTTCTCGGAAATGAGAGGGAGTTGACCTGGATACGCGGCTACAGATGGATGGTAAATAAGCCGGACTGATTTTATGCACACCCTCCATCCAAACTGCGATAATATTTTTTTTTTTTCCCATTACAGTGAAGTAAACTTGGAGGTGGTGGTATGGTTGCTTTCCTGGTCATTGAGGCTGGGTTGTGTCTCTGCCTCAATAGATGCACCATTTTCCATATGAAGTCACACTGACAGCTATAATTCATGCTTCATAAAATGATTTCCAAAGAGTCCATTCCATTTGTATGGCATATCTGCAGGAAAACAGTTCAACAGAACTCGTATGATTTGATTCAGGCTGAAAGAAATGGACTATACATCACTCAAGAAAAGTCTCTATTTTTACAACTTCCTATTACAGCTGTATCTTCAGTGATGTTATGTTTTTCCTCGACAGCGACATGTGTAACATACATTTCTTTGTGTTATTGTATGACAATAAATGTCAATGTCTACTAGTTCATTTTAAATAAATAAGCGCTGACCACCTAATGGGAAATTAATGTAATAAACACATCAGCTGCTGTAAAATTGTGTAATCACAATGATTCATGGATCTACTTCAAAAAGGTTTGTCATTGAGAGATTTATTGCAGTAAAAATACAATTATTTAATTACACTAAATCCCTCATTTTAGGGTAATTGATTAGAGTAACATTTTATAATGTATCAATTTACAATTAAATATATTTAAATGTATGTTAGTAAAATAAAAGTCGTTTGGACCCCCCAACATTTGCCATTAAAATATGAGTGTATGACGGGTCTAATTTGTCCAGCCCTCTTTTCATTGCTTCACTACCAAATCTGTTCTCTGTATCAGTAAGAGAATACCCACAGCAATAGGTCAGTGTTAGTGTTAGGGTTGGGGTTAGGGCTACTTCCATTTTTTATTTTGGATGTATCTCCGGAACGGTAAGTTGTAGAGACACGGGCTAAAGACTGGTGTGTTCAGAAGCAGAAATCTGAAAATTGGCGTTGGGTGTGGGGTTAGGTTGAGGGTTGTTGGGTTAGGTCCAGGGTGGTTGTTAGGGTTGGACTTAGGGTTGGGGTTAATTCCTTTTTTTATTTTGGCTGTATCTCCGGAACAGTAAGTCGTAGAGACACATGCTACACCGTATCACTATAAGCCTTGGGGGTCCTTTGCCTGAAAACATGGAAGCACTCGGCTCTATAGTACTCTATACTATACTACATGGTGACTTTTTCAAGAATTGAGAAATCCTTTTTGTTTAGAAAGTGCTTTGAAAATCAGTCTACAACAGTTCAATTTCAAAATCTGCATCAATGAGCTCATTGCTCACGCTTGCATCTTATCATTGAGAAATTCTACAGGACCAGGAGTAATTTACCTTGATTATGCTATTGTTAACCTTAAACACTGACCACCAAACTTTAAATACCAAACCTGTAGAAAACGCGGTGACATGAGGCGGAAGCTTGGTTTAAAGTGAGGTCAAAGTGAGAGGGGGATGTGGGGAGAAGGTTCCTTATCAGAGTGACAAGAACCTTGGGGGGTTTGTAGACGATTCAAAGGGGCTGAATTAGGTTGTGTCAGGCAAATTTCATGCTAATAGCTTCGGTGACATTTTGTGTTTGTTATTGCTTGTGAAAATGGGACATTACAAACATGCTAGTTTTGTTTCCATCTCAATGCACCTTCTCATGCTTAATATCAAAAGGTTAATATTCAGTATGTAAATTAGACCCGAGACGAGGGAAAACCCTCATTTATATTCTTCAAGGCTCTTAATGAAACCGAAATCTGTCAGAGTATGATGCTTTTATTCATTAATATGTTGCTGTATTATTTCATTGGATAAAATGGCCCATTTGTGATGGTGCAGTCAAATAGTTCTGACACAAAAAATGACCTGACTTGACCTCTAAGTGGAAGCATCAACGAGTTCAGTGAAAATGTCAGCCAAGAACAAGTCAACCAGCTCCTTATTAGACAACAGCTTCGTTTTCTCTCTTACTTAGATGTTTAGAGCAATAACAGACACATTTGTTGGATGCTTTGTTGCTTTAAGGGTTTTATTTGTCCCTTAAAAAGGATTTTTTTTTTTTAGCGACTCACATCTAGGTAGTTGGATTAGCTGGCGTGAATGTCCAGAAGTCAACCCCCATGCAGTTAGTCACAATAGCAGGCCCAAACCCAGAGAGTATTTTTTTAATAGACAAGCATTTTAAATTACATATGTAAAACTGAAGCTCATTTGGAAACATGTTTAGGACTCATGCTGCTTTCTTATGGAGTTAAATCAGGGCTATAATTTTGATCGTTTGGAAAAAGAAATTGGAATTGAAAGTTCAGGTTTGATCGTGAGTTTTTTAAAAATACAACAATGTATTCCTACTAAAAATAAGTATTATAAAAGTTTAGTTAAAGGTACCGTGACAGGTATTGTGAATAATTTTCTATTCACCCTATTCCCGTGATTGGCAGTGAAAAAACTTCAGTAACAAAGATCCATTTGGCAAGCTGTTTTAGGCCGTACTTGGCACCAATCACGGTATGAGAGCAATAAATTATGCCAGAGTGTGCCGTTCAACAGTTACATATCAAAAACCACAAGTACAATCTCACGACCATCAGCGAAGCGTTCAAGTGTGGTGTTAACAACAGCAACCACCTCAAGAGGGCGAGTAGCCAAGAACTGAGTTTGGGGCTGTGGCATTTCTGTCAACACGCACATCTGACACCTCCTCATCCACTGCTCACCATCTTGATGCATATCTCCCCAGAATCATCTTTGTCTCAACAGAGCCAGACGCTCTATGTCCTGATGCCCCATCTGTTCATGTAGGCTTTTAAGCACTTGTTCCTTGAGGCAGGCAGGCAACAGCAGCTGGTGATATTTTCCAAGATGAACATCCTCGATTTCATTTTACCAGAGTCCAACCTTTTCTCTGATTCGCTGGTTTGGATAGTCCTACACCCTCCCGGTTGGTAGGTTTCCTCTGCCCTCTGCTCCAAAACCCTCTCAACACTCTGCGTGTTGGGTCTAGTGATCAAAAGCTCAGCAATTCTTTGGAGTATCCAGGCAAGGTGAGAGTGCTATCTTGAAATTCCTCCCTAAACACAATCTCAACTCCCTCAGATCCATAACTGCCTGACACTCAAGCCCTGCTGCTACCAAGTCCAGGTCTAGAGCTGTGCCTGTCCTGAGTGTGTTACATATGGTTACACATCCATCATACTAGCATAATAGCATTCTGACTGTAAGGTTCTGGCTCAGTAGCTACTGGCTGCCGGCTAAAAGCATCAGCTGCGGTGTTACATCGGTGATGGTGATACTTTCCCCCTCCCCTCCTACAGAGCTGCAACCAAACCTAGACTGCCAGCATCTCGGAAAGCTTGGAAAGGATTGTGTCTTGTGAGGTTGAATGTTGAGGAGAATTCTGCTCCACTCAGGACATACAGACTGAGTCAATGTGTGGAACCGGAAAGACATATCGCCTGGTGTTGGAGTTCAGCTGCCTATAGTCTACACAAAATCTTAAGACTTCCATCAGACATGCGCACCAGAACGACTGGGGAAGCATATGAGCCCAAACTCTCCTGAATCACTCCCTTCTTCAGCAGTTTGGAAATGTGCTCCCTCCTGGAGTTGGTTAGGCGGTATATACTGGTGATGTAGGGATCACCCTCAACACACTGGCACTGGCTGACACCTACCCTGGTCTTAGGGGGAAACCAGACATCCCCGACTGGGAACACATGACAGTTGGATGATATCACAATGGGGACAACCATCAACCCCCAGGCAGTGGAGTATTCCCTGGCTCAAGCAGCATGTTGCAGTCACCAACTTTTCAACGATCAACTCGTTGGAAGGCCTCTCTTTACAATTCAAGCCCCTCTTTAACGTGGCGTCAAACTCTGAAAGTACTGTCTACGGCATTCATTGCAATATTGCCAGATAGAGTTGAATCTCAGTCTTTGCTGTTGTCATCTTTGATTATAAATAACCACACTCAGGGATGGTAAGCCCCATTGCTAACATGTCTAGCTCTACATAGCATATTTAGGTTAATGGGAACTGGTTGGCTGCAGTTATTTCAAGCCATTTAGCTGTAAAATGCATGTATTTATATTTTCACCATGGAGGTGGTCGCTGAAAAAGTTTTCTGTTAAAGTTCCTCTGTCTTATAAGCACCTACCACCTTTCTGAACATCTACTTGAAGGCACCCGCCTACAGCATGTTCTAAAAAATGGATAGGGTGTCTATTGAGCATTCTGACTTGCCTCACATTGCCGGACTCATAGCAGTGGAGGGGCCCCTGTTAACCTGTGCCTCAGGACTTGGCATCATCAGGAGGCTGGCTTCCTAATACACTGCACTGCACTGATGAGCCATATGTCCGACCCCTTCACATCACAGACGGAATGGCTGACCGACATTAGTGTACTTGGGCAGGTTTTTAGGCTTACCACCCTTAGTATCACCTTCTGAATAGGCATTTTGCATTGTGAGTTCACAAACTGCATTAGTTGACTCACCAATAGCTTTTCCTCGTTGTGTAATTATCTTAACTACTTCCTGTAGGGTCACTGTCAAGTCAGTCTGTGTTACTAGACTACAACCTCAAAATTAAACTGTAGTTCAATGGCTCCTTCAGGTAACTCAGCCTAATGGGCTGCAGATTCTCAATTGCCTAAATGAATACATTCACCTGTTAAGCCACAGAACTCATAAAGTCATTCAGAGGACATTACAGAGGAAAATTATAATAATAAATAACCTTTTATATATATTCTAAGACTTCATATCTCCTCTCTGGGTTACCAAAAGCATACAACATGTACAGTTTATTGAAATATCAAGATAAAGCAGTACAAAATTATTCTGACCATAATTCTACTGCATCATGCCGACCTGTAAGTCTTGCCCTCAGTGTGGTGGAGATATCACACAGCAAATCTACAACAATCAGCAAAAATACAACACTGTCCTTAGTCAACTTTAATCTGGGAGATTAATTACACTTTCATCACTGTTTACTATTGTTGTATTTTGTCGATTTTGAAAGAATGAGTTTCTTACAACACAAAATACACACCTCTGAAGTCACCTGTTTTCATGGGTAGCGGTCTCAGGGAGCTCAGCGAACTCTCACGTGAAGTCTCGCGTGATCTAATCCAGCTCTTAAAGTGACAGCGTTGTGACGTGTGTAAGAATTTTGAGTTTAGTATTTCTTCCCTCTAGTGTTCGTTTAGGAGTAATTCATCAAGATCTTTATACTCCTGCTATCGTTTTCATTGGTTGTTTTAGTCATGTGAGACAGCCAGGTCATAGTTCAGAGACTCCAATCAAGAAATGCTTTATTTACATTATGTGGTCATCTTGCAGCTCCAGCTAACTTATCATTACCTTCCTCTGTTTATGATTTGGAAAGCATCACTTATAAGTTGTATATACATTTGCAGTTTATTGTAATAGTAGACAAGTGCCATGCAATGTGTTCTGTTATGTTACATTTTAATGTTTAGTTATTGACATGTGAATACTGCTAATGTTGAACTAGCAACCATGGTGTTTCCTATTGTAGTTTGATAGCTTTCCTTTTAGGCTGGTGAACTTTATGTACATTATTTACAATATATTTTAAAAATTATGCATCGCTATTGACATTTGTACATTGTAACTTTGTAGCTGTCATTTACATAATTGTATGTCTGTGGATGTATGATGTTGTTTAGATCCAGTAATTGCTGTTATCTTTCTGTATCATTTCGGTTTTACTTCCCAAGAATGTCATCCAAAACTATTTTTAAAAAAAATCTGTACCGCTTGTTGACGTGGCTACATACTGTATGTATCACTGGAAGGTCATATAGAGTAGCGAAAGCACGGTATGTGTGTCTCACAGTACATTTGACACTACATGTCTCCACATCTCCACCATTAAGAGAATGCACATTTCCTACAGCGAAAAAAGGATTCCTGATTATTTTATTTGTGTAAATGAATGATACTGCATGCAAAAATCCAACCGCACTACGTGACAACACTGCATCTCCACAATGTCAGCTTTTTGCATGAACAATATGCAGGTACTATAAAGAGGACAGAGAAAGAATCATAATGCACACCCCTATCTACCACCACAACATATAACTGCCTAAATTGGTGATATATTGCTTGTCAGACTACAGTGGATGCTAGTGGGGCAAGATACGAGATTGGGAGCATTTTTATTGCCTCTCAATGGCACTCAACATGGCAACATCTGAATGGCGACTCATAGCTAATGGTTTTAACAGCGCCAACAGTACAAAATATGGCAAATGTGCAGACAGATCTAACAGTGGGTGCTACGATACCGCAATGGCTATGTCTACAAAAGGAGGAGAAACTCGGATAATAACACACACAGGGGGAGAGCGACTTCATCCTCTGCCCAGGGAGACATTACTCCACTATATCTTTACATAGCAGATAGTTGTTTGATGCTATATTAATGCTGTGAACGTCATCTATTGCTCCATTAAGCGTTAAGCTCCACTAGTGGTGGTCCAGGTATAAACACAGTTAGCCAATTATTGGGATTTTCTAGCTAAAGGCAGGCAATCACAGCATGCGCCTCTATTTTGGTTTGCAGGGAAATCCTATTATATGATTCACAGAAAGATATAATTATACATATCGGTGAGGTGGAGGAGAAGCTAATGCCGAATGCTGGGAGCCTTTAATTTAACCCACTTTGTTGAATCTGCTTGTGGCTATGGATCCGCTGTGAAGCACGGAAAAAGGACACGCATGACTGAAGGCTGTGATTTAACACTATAGCATATACTATGCACCGCTCGGCGAAACCCTCTCACGCGTAAGCTGAGGTGTGTTTGTGGCACTCCACTATCCAATTTTTGCTCCATATCATCTTATTATCACCAGGTATTGTTGAAAATAGAACATGGAGTTATGATTCTGCCAGGAGGTAATGATAAAAATTGTATGATGGATCATGGCTGTTATTCAGTGGCCAAGGACACATAATATGCAAAACTATATGTAAGCAAATAAGGCATATTTAATTATACCAACAAACTTTATAGATGTAAATGTTTAGGAGCCCTGTATGTATCCCGGATGCAAATGTGCAGCGAACAACGGTGTTTTTTTTTTACAAAATGTTAACTAATGGTGTTAGAATGAGAGGACGGCTGAAAACTGATTGTTATTCACCCTCAATCTCCATACCTGCCTTGCCCATTAGATGACTTACTGACTCGTTTTCAGTTCTGTCAAAGGCCAATTGTTATCACCGTGGTAATTTATCAATGTGGGCCCTTGTGCCTCCACTTTTCAGATGATGAACAAACCTTTGTCAACCAGAAAGGGTGAAACAATAAAGCTGTTAACCAAACCTTCATTCTGAGACGGAATATTTTATAGGTGTAGTCCATGTGTTCAGCCTCACTAGCTATTCAATCAGCAACGACCTTCACTCTACAGCAGATACAGTATGTGGCGAACCGGCAACGCAGTGCATTCAGTTATACAACAACAACAAAAAAAAGGTTGTGTAATTAATGTATTTCTTTCACAATGCAATCATACCGTGTCAACACAATGATGATGTGTACTGATCTGCAGCTGGAGGTAAAGCAGTGTTGCCTACATCGGCCATGCGATACTCCTTTGGATACACAAAATCATAAACCCTGTTTGTTAAGCGTCAACAATCTCTCAGCATGAAAGATGTATCTGGCCCAGGATCAACTCTGCTCCAAATAAACCTCCGCATGCATTAAAGACCGTGCGACACCTACAGTGTGAACACCTGTGCTGTCCTGTATGACATGGAATTAAATATTAAAGGTCAAAACTTCTCCACTGAGGTCTTGGGGAGTTCTGACTGTATATGTGTGCAAAGGTGCATAAAGTTTTTTGTGGCAATCGTGGAAATATGATAAATTGCCTCAAGTGATGTACAATGCAAAATAGCACCTCTTGAATGGAGTCAAGGAAAATAATTGATTCATTTGAAAATTAATTTGAATCTTTGTCAGGCAAACATCCATGTGAACAAAAAGACTTGCAGACAGACGGATAGCTGATACAAGACAACATCCTTCACCCCAAACAGTTTACGATGCACAGATAAAACACATAATGTCCCAAAGAAAATGAAATAATAACTGCTTGATGGCACTATAATGTAGGTGTACACATTCCATTATGTATTGTGAGCCTGTTTGTTGCTCAGGTGGATCTTTGCCTGAAGAAGACCTTGTGTAACATTGCATTCAAACTTTCGGAGCATGACAATGCGTCCTCTCTGCAGACAACCTCTTCTTTTCTTGTGTGTCCTTTTGTATGCCAATGTTCTTCAGATACCCGGATTCTTTATTTGTCTTTTGAGCCTCAGGAGGCTGTAATTTGAAGTGTATATATTTTGATAATAAACCATTCTGTTGCCTGACAATTAAACATAAACTATGTTCCAGTAGCTTTGTCTGTATCCCACACTCCTGAGGAATATTTATATATTATGTATCGTGAGATGCATTTTTGTCAGTCTTCCCACGTGCGGTTAACGGCTGCAGAAAATCGAGGAAATGTTTTGCATGTCTGCCTACTCAGGTGCTATAATCTTTCATGCATGACGAGCCATATGGAAATTCCTATAAGGAGAGTGTGCATGTATTTGCATGTGTGTTCATAATGTGAGTGGCCCCCTCCTGTGTGTTTGGGTGTGTGTGTGTGTGTGTTGAAGTACACCAGAAGAGCAGCCCACTGCCGCTGTCATGACTTATTGAACTGTGACAGCCGTTCTCCACGCAGACCGTGTCCTCCTCTGCCAGCAGGAAGGCACCGAAGAGACGGCGAAGGGCAGAAAGATGGCGGAGAGTCCGAACCTCAGCCCCAACAAGAATCTCCTCGTGACATTAGAGAGGAACGTCAAGAGGAACTTATGTGAAATGACGCACATCCACTCAAAATGATCTGATATTATTTAATGCTATGCCACGTTCTGGGAGCACCTCAAGGGGTTTGTCGCATTTCACTTGGACATCATCGTGACGCACCGGGGGCTTTTTTGTGTCTGGTGTCATTCCAAGGTCACGTTTTACAAAAACTACAAGTCATCTGTCAGAATAACAATAAAGAATTGTTTTTGCTGCTGATTTGGAGGAAGTTTTATCCTGACTTAAAGGTGCACTCAAACTCCCACTCACAGAACAAGTGTGCCAAACAAGTCCTTGAAATCCTTTATTGCACAGCATCTCTGAATGTAAACAGTAAATTCCTACAACATACCTTTTATTTCACATGATAGGGCTGAAAAAAAAAATCATCTGTATTATTTTTTGTGGCTCTGCAGGCCAGACTCAGGAGATGGCAAACCATTTCACACATGTACATAACATACTGTAGATGCAGATATAATGCAGCAGCAAACAGAGCCACACACACACACACACACACACACACACACACACACACACACACACACACACACAGTAAAACAAGGTGGTGTTTGTTCAGCAAAATTGAACTTCTGATCAGCTTTCAGCTCTGCTGGGTAAATATGAGCTACAGTTTCTTTGTTTGACACTGATATGACTCTTTTCTCTTCTTTTTTTTTCAACTGCACATGTGTGCCTTTCTAAATAACAAAAGACGACCAGGTCAGCAGTGAGCAGCCGTAGCAAAGCATATTTCACTGCTATCATTTATCAGAATACATAGACACTTTGTCGATGTATTCAAACTAAAACTGCCATATTTTGTATGCATAATGTACAATGCAAAAAGGATCCTGGGTAACTATATTGGGAAATGTATTTTAACTTGGGATATTCATCACTGAATGTTTCCTACAACAGAAAATTATCTCACCAACATGAGCTTATGGCAGGTTTTAGTGATTTTATTAAAACAGTTTTTATATAAATTTGACTTGCCTTGGCTTGAGCTTCGAATCCACGAAAAGTATGAACACTTCATTTGTTTCATAAAAAAAATAGATCAAATGACTTAAAGATGGAAGTTATTTTTTCTTTTGCATGCACATCATAATTCCCTATGAGTCCCAGAAATGATATTGTTCGTGACCTTCTTCCTATAAGCTTACACTATATCCTCATACATTTTTTTAAAACTCCATATCCAAAAATAAATAAATAAATACATCTTATTGCAATCTGCAGGGAAATGCGTTCACGACCTGCAGCATCTGAAGCGCACAAGTTTATGGAAAGCTTTCTTGAAGTCCTCGTTGGACATCGTGTATATGATCGGGTTGATGAGCGAGTTCAGATAACCCAACCAGGTGAAAAAGTCAAACAACTCGGGGTTAAAACACGTGTCGCACGTGGCCACCACCAAGGTGTAAATGAAAAACGGCAGCCAGCAAACGATATAGGCGCCGAGGATTATCCCCAAAGTCTTTGTCGCTTTTCTCTCTCTGGCCGCCGAAATGCGCTTTTTCTCCAAAAGCGCGTCGGACACCGTCACTTTCACCTGGTTGTCGCTCATCGAAGACCCGGTGTCGCTGGACTGGGTGTCGTGTCTCCCGCACTGCAGGGAGGTCGTGGACGCCACGGACCCAGGGGAGTTGGTGACCAGGTGCGCGGAGGTCAGCCTCTTCCCCACCTTCTTGGGGGACTGCTTCAGGATCCGTTTCCGAGCCTCGACGTAAATCCGTCCGTAGAGGACAATGAGCAACAAGGTGGGGATGTAGAAAGCCCCGAAGGTGGAGTAGATGGTGTAGAAAATATGATCCGTGTTGACGCTGCAGCTGGTCAGCTCGTCCGCCTTCACCTGCCTCCAGAAGAGCGGCGGCAGGGAGATGGAGATGGCGATGACCCAGGCCGTGGCCACCATGCCGGCCGCGCGCCCCGGCGTGCGCTTTTTGGAGTACTCCACCGCGTCCGTGATGGCCCAGTACCTATCCAGGGCGATTACGCACAGGTGGAGGATGGACGCCGTGCAGCACGTTATGTCCGAGGACAGCCAGATGTCGCACACGATTTGGCCCAGCGTCCAGGTGTGGATGACCGTGTAGAGGACGCAGATGGGCATCACCAGGATGGACACCAACAGGTCGGTGACGGCCAGGGAGGAGATGAGAAAGTTCGCGGGAGTTTGCAGCTTCTTCGACTGGGAGATCGTGGCGATGACGAACGCGTTGGATAAAGTGGTGGCGAAGGTGATGGCGGAGAGGACCGCCGCCAGAGTGATCTGGTAGGCGAGACTCTCCGCGCCGACATCCACGGCGGATGAATCTGCGAACAGACTGCCGTTGGTGGCGTTCACTGGCTGAGTTGGCTCGACTTGACCGAAGCGCTCCATCACTTTTAGTCACTTTTGTGTCATATTTGTTTGCGTCTCTCTCCCCCTTTGACATTTAAGGTGCCCCTTTCTCTTGATGGAAGTCGCCTTATCCGTGCCATCCATCCAAGTCAGTCCGAAACACACATTCCTTTCTCCCTCATGTTCTACTGTTTGATCAGGTTTTAATGTGCAGATGCCAAATTGTGGATGCAAATATCCATCCCCACGCTATTCAAACTTTCCCGTTTTGTAGCCATAAAAGAAAAAAGAACTTCTCAGGCGTTCTATGCAACATATTAACAGGAAAGCCTTGTGCGTCAATGTAAACTATGAGCAGTGCGTCCTGGTGGCCCAACATCTGGGAAGATGTCACAGATAATCCGCATGTAGGGCAGAAGTTCTCCAGAGCTGCGTCTCCTCGGGCCCCCCTGTGGTTGAATGGTGAGCCAAGCCAAAGTCTCACTTTTATACTGACTCTGACATCAAACAAGCACCACTGATCACCACACCAGCCTTGGGTTTTTTTTTTCATTCTCTCTCTCTATGAAGAGTAGGCTATCTGCTGGGTCATAGTGCCCAGTGGGTCTCATTCGTCACATGTTGGACTCCATAAACACATAAAAACAACCTTCTTTTATATCACAGAATGCAAAACCTGCAACTATTGCTTTCAAAGAAGTCACTTTTTATAAAGCCTTTATAAAGTTTATAACGTCACTGTTTATAAAGGCTCTGTACGTTGTGACTAATGGATTGAATTATTAGGGAGACCAACTGTTGAGTCATCAACACTTTCTACCCTCTTAATAAACCTTCAAATCTCTGGTTATTAAAGTCAATAAGGTCATAATAAATGATATGAAATAAATGTTGATCTATCTTTATTGAAGTCCAAAAAATCTGCAGTTTTTCCATAAATTAAAGCCACAACGGAACATGAAAAGCATTTGTAAAATTAGTAATAAGGCCATAAATGACAAGTGGTGCTTTCAGATGAATTACATCAGTCATCATTATATGACAAAATTATGCGGCCTCATTTGATTTTTCCTGCATAGAAGATTCAGTATGAGGTGTTCACACATATTGAATCCTGACATCTTCGGCTCTTCTGATGTGTGAAAACGCCTTTCGCGGATATTGACATTGGGTCACTGCCAGTCACAACCTCTCACTCTCATTCAGTGTTTGATGCCAGTTCTAATGCCTTCGCTCAGGCTGCAACGAGCCAATATTCAAGAGCCTGAACACACACACACACACGCAGCACAGTGTCCATTTTCCAAAAGGAGGAGCTGAAATGACCCGGAGTATAATGAATTTGCTGTAATATATTCTTTTCTTGTCTCAGGCGGCTGTAGCAATCATATCTCCCCTTCCACTTTCATTCGTTTCCTCATCAGAAACTTCTAATTGGAATTGACTTGTCACTTAGATTGCACCCCTATTCTTCTGTCTACATCTGTGGTGCTGTGGTCCTGTTAACAGCTGGAAAACATCATTTTAGAAGCACTATTTTAGCCAACACCTTATTCACACTTTTTATTTATTTATTTATTTTACTTTTTTGGCCACTTACATTTATTTTGAATCCAGTGTAAGGATTCAAACACAAGAACAAGCTGCCTATGATTTAATGCATCAAACATGTCATTTAGAGATAACCACCTGTGCTTATTAAGACATTAAGAACTGTATTGCAGATCGCTTGGGGAACATCATTCTTTCTTCTACTGTCTGAAAATCCAAACATTGTCCAATAAAAAACAAGAGCGAGGCTATTTGCTGCATCGTTATAGCATCTCAGTCCAAATGATACACGTCTTCAAAGCACTCAACCCTAGAAATCGATATATTTGAGTGCTTTTCAGCATGCTGAATAAAAAACTTTTCTATTAACCATGCCTTTAATAATAGCTTGTGGTCATGAAGATGAATTTCAACATCAGGGGTTTTCCACAAATCCATAGGTCATTAGGCCATGCTCTTGAGGTCTTGTGGTCCAGACCACATGTGGCACACTGGTATGCCTTGGGGATTTGTTTTGTCTTTTATAAAAAGCAGTACTATAAGATCACTGTTTAGCTCGTCTGTAACTCTAAAAACAGTTGTGACATGTGACTGTCATGATGATGCTACATGATGCTCATAGGATGTATAAATGCTCTTAAACAAATTCATTGTTTAGTATTTCATTTATTTGGTTCTTTGACCATTAAATGATTTAAAGCTACACACTGCCAGGAATATAATTCTGAAAACACTGAAATCAGAGTCCATGAAACACCCAACTGCTCTTAGCTGCTGGTCTGATGGATGGTGTTCCTATAAGTTATATTGACCTTTGTTGTGAACTTCAGACAAGCCATTAGAAACACCAACAAAAAGGCAGTTTCAGAGCGTCATGTTTGATGTAGCATGAAGGTATATCACTGCGGTTTTAACGAAACAGCATGTGCTGCCGGATGTATGCGGTTAATGTCATCCTATAAGAGTATCAAAGTTTTTTGTTGTTTTTTATCAAGTACAGTTGAGCATTTAATCAGCACTTTATAAGCAGTTTACACTCCTACGCACATGGAAAGACATTTTGAAGCTTTAAAAGGGGGTTGGCATCTTAACCAGCAAGAGAGCATCCTGGGAAAGTGAACATTACAGACTCTATATTGACTCAAACACCAACTTAATTCATAAGGTGTACAGATAAATACCTTTGACACCTTTGAAAATCACATTAGCGATGCGCTTTCTCTCCGATCCCAGATAATTGCTTTCGAGGGGAGGCCGCGTCTGTCGCAGAAACCTGTCATTAACTTTGTTTTATAACTTGATTACACGGTAGATTTTGTTCCCGTTGAGCATCCCCAAGTTGTTTACTTCAACATCTATGTTGGTAAAGTGATTTTGTGTCCTCGGTGATTTCCATGACTTGAATTCCAGTGACAGTGACAGAGTTATTCCTCTGTATCCGAGCTCAGCAGAGAGGATCGTGAAGCCGTGAAACAGACCCTCCTGGGGGCTCGTGATTGTACCCCTTGACTGACCGTGACCGCCTGTCACTGCTAATGCACGAGAACTGGGCGCCGCACGGCCACCATCACCGCCGTCTGCCCAAACAACACATGCTCTTTTCTGTCACCCCAACGTGACACTTTGTTTCGCTTTCCCGGTTGTGGTTTGCGATGTGAAAAGGCTGCGGTATGAGTGACCCAGTTCAGTGGCAGCAGCAGTATTACGGGGCGATATGTGTGACTCCGTTTCCGTTATCTACCTTCATCAACACATTGCAGCACAGCACAGGAGCAGGCTCCCATCCAATCTCACACTGGCCCCCGAAAGTCCTATTTTTAGTCCGGTAATAAGGTATCCAGCAAGCCTGAAAGTCGATACATTATACCACATACAAGCACAGGTCCATGTGGATTTAATAAAATCCTTTTTCTTTACAACACGATGAATGTTAAATGACTATTTAAAAAAAAAAAAGATTTCGAGTTTGAGTATGCATCTAAATTAAGGTGCTGAGCCAAAAATGAGCAGATCGTAAAATAAACACACAATTAGCTCTAGATGTAATAAATGAATCAGAGCCCTGTGTGAGCTAATTATTTCTAGTTCCCCAGATAGTGTGATGAAAAAAATGTTTTTTCAACAACAATAAAACCTTGCAGTTTAATCTTATTTCTACAGTAATGTGACAAATTAGAAATGCATAAAGAAGCTTGTATTTTAATTCTCAGCTTAATTCTCAAAACCCTTGAGCTGATTTAAATTATATCCATAACTAAGTTGATATTAAATATTGGATATCAGGCAGTGAAATCTGGCATACTTTCAAATGGCAACACTGTTCCAGCAGGCACAGAGCAACATTAGCATTTATTAGTCACCCAGTCCAGTCTTCTGTTCCCCTTTAGCTCCGTTTTTGGTCTCCACCAACTCCTAATAGAAATATCTGGCTCTCTAGTTGCTATATACTCCAAAACAAGAAGCTGAAAGATGTTAAAACTCATTAAAGGTGATAATTCTCAGAGAGTTTGTTGCTCAGAGTGAAATATTACTTTGTTCAGATAAAACAATGATTTGGCAGCTTTCAAGTGACAGCAACAAATCACAAAGGCAAGAAACTCAGCATTTCTACAAACACTTAAGACCCTTATTTACACGTTTACACTTTCTCCGACTGAAGTTTCATCAGCGGCACTTTTAACACGTTTTCTGGGGTGACCTTTCGGTTAGTGTGGTCATCTATTCCTGTCCTTAACTGACAGCTGTAGAGATCGAGACCAAATAGGGCAAACCCAAATCAGGGCAGATCCCTTGTTGTTATGAGATTCAACCCTCCCTCTCCACCTAGCCCAAAACCACTGCTGATGGCTCCTTCCTATCTGAGTGTTTATGACATGAGACACGGGAGCCAGGTCAGCCATGTCTGGAACCTGGATCCTAAAAAGGATCTGTGCCTGTGTCGCCGTATGAATTGTGCGTTTAAAAAAGCACAGAATCAGTTCTTTGTTTGTCACATTATGAGCTCATATTAAAACACTTTACGGACATCCTCATGCAACATGTTGTTCATTGAGGATTAATAATTAGATTTATGTAAAGTGAAAATGAGAGAAATCTGGAGGTATGGATTCAGAAAGCTTCCCAGACGTCAAACATGCTCCTCATCTCTCGAGGTTATTAGCTGCTCCCAGCTGAACACGCCTGAACGTCTAACTGGAATTTCAGCAGTCAAATTGCATTGTGGTACGGAGGCTGTTTTAAAATGCTGCTTGCAATCTAATGCATAGGGACAATCCCATAATGTACAATGAACACTGCTGTGCAGTGGCTTCTCCCTTGTCTTTCCCTTCTCCTGTCTCTCCTGTCTCTCCCGTCTCCTTCTCCTGTCCTGTCTCCTTCTCCTTCTCCTGTCTGTTCTGTCTCCTTCTCCTCTGTCTCCCCTTTCGACTCCCTCCTGATTATGCCTCATTCACCTCACCTGTCCAGTCTGCACAGCTGCCTTCCATCTACTCATCTGCTCCCCAGCATGGGGTCGATACTCATGCTCAGGTCATTCCTAATTAAAGTTTCAACTTATCCTTGCTGTGATGTTGGGCTTTTTTTTTTTTTTACTTCAGTACAGGATCTGAACACGTCCTCTCCCCTACAGTGAGAGAATCAAATATAGGACACATGTTGAGTTGCAGAACCCATCCCACTACAGCGTGTGCCCAAGACTGGTCTGATCCAATATGGTGCCTTCTTGCTCTGCCAGTCGGCCCTCGAAGGCCCCCGGATAAAAAAGTAACTGGAGAGATGTGGGCTACTATTTACAACTGGAGGCTTTTTGGGGTTCTAACTTTCCAAAATATGATGATCATATGAAGGCACTGGCGTCACCGTGTGGGGAGGGGACTGTGCCACTCTTTGGAGGGCTATGCCCCTATTTTTTCCCGGGAAGGAACGTAAATGCTCTATATAGGGCAGAATTCTATTCTCTGGAGGGGAAACGTGTCACAGGAAATTAGCTAAGTGGTGACAACTGACTGTTTTACTGCGGTCAGACTCATCTTGGCTTGAGCGGAGGCGGCTGAGTCCATTTGGAGACGGCACAGTCAGATGGGAGACCGACTGCATAGGCAGTTATGAGTTTTATCAGCACTTTTTACAGCTGGAGCTTCTCCACACTTTGAGGAGGGGAAAGGGGGGGGCATAGAATTGATTTATTAAGCCCTAGCAACGATGCTGCAGTGATACCATTGTGTCAGTCACTGGGGTTTTTGTTGCATAATGCATATCATTCTCTCTCTAAACATTCACACGGCGCAGCTACAGTATCACAGATGGCCTCATTGTAACAATTAAAGGAAGATTACCCAGCGGTATAGATTGCAAACATTATAATTGATATGCTGCTCTGTGATATGAAGGAGAATAGCACTTGATTATGTGAGCATGAGATTGATTTACTGCCTCCTGGAGGTATAAACTGTGTGTGTGTGTGTGTGTGTGTGTGTGTGTACTTATATACTGTATGTATGTGTGAGGTTTGTGTGCAGAAAGACACAGAGAGGGTGATAGTGAGAGGAGGCGACCAGTCTGTTCCTGAGGGGGCAGGCAAGTGCTAATAGCACACATCAGTGCTGGTGGCTGATGGCTCGTGGAGTGTGAAAAGGCGGGGTTATCGAGCAGAACGGGCACAGGGTGGACGGGCATCAATGAAACTCGTCACCCCGTCGGCAGGAAGTGAGAATCGAGGCTGTGGATGATCCTGGAGAAACGTTACATATCGTTACGTCTGTAATGTGTGCGTAATGTTAAATGCAGGGTCGTGGTGGCAGCTGCTGCTTTGTTTAAAAGAACATCATGCAAGAGAGGGAAGGGACAGACGATGTATTGGGTAAACCCTCCTCACCTCACCTCCAAAGAAGACTGGGATCAGGGATGTAGGAATGAGAGAGCCCACACAGCAGTTTGCCCAAAGTTTACTTAACATGGAAGATTTTGTGCAATATAAAGCTTTTAGTCACCCGAAGGAGCACTAAGCAGGAGAATAAGGAGAACAGGGGAATTCTGTGTGTGTGTGTGTGTGTGTGTGTGTGTGTGTGTGTGCGCATTACTGCATCAACTCCTGTGTCAAACAGCACCAGATGCTCTAGCAGTTTCTATTAATACACCAAAAAATATAGTTTTTCTATAGTTTTTCAAAAACTAACTGACTAAATTATGACAATGATTAAATCATTGTTGCTTATGTGGCTTAATTACCATCGATTATATGAATATGTTGAGTTCACAATGGTGGGATTGATATTTCAATCATTACTGAATTATTGGCCGATGCCATTAGGTTTTAAAGTATTGAACAATATTTAGCAGCCAATGTTTCTCTCTGAGTGACCTTTGAATAGTTTTTGGTGTTGTAGTCCCAGTCTCTCCACTATGGGGCGCTGGTGGTGAGGGGCAGCGTATTCATCAGATGGTATACCAGTGAAAAAGAGGAAACGGTATAATTCACTCTATGAATGCATCAGATCATCAGATACTGCAGAGACGTAGTCAATATTTTGTATGTGGCCTATAATTGTGATTTTGTAGAAAATCTTTGTAAATTCTTCTGAAAATTAATTTTCACTGGAAGGGGACAATCTTGAAATTAAATGCACAAAATAAATTAGAGATGATGATTAAAGAAAACACATTGCAGTCCATTAAAAGAGCCACATTCTGACAAATTAAGTTGAAACTGTGACTCTCTCTCTCACAATATTAAATGTGTCAATATTTTTGACTGACCATTCGTCCATTTTCTAATAAAGCTGTGTTAAAACTGTATTAACTTGCGATTTATGATTATTATACTGCCTTATATAAGGCCTATCTGCCTTTGAAGTCACGGAGTTCAGCCTTCAACTGTTAATTCCCGAAAGACAGAAAGGGACACTCTGAGGTTAAACACAGTGTGTTTAAGGACACCTGTCAAGGCTGCAAATAACTAACCTTACCTCTCCAGCGCGTAGCGTCCGTGTCCGTGGTCATGCCTTCATACATGGTAGACGGAGGGGCGGCTACACCATGATCAAGGAGGAGTTACAGAAGCATTACGCAGGTGGGGCCAGTAGTGATGGATTTACTTCTAATTAAATGTTAATATGGCCAATGTGTTTCGTGAAATGTATAACTCAAAAGAAGAAATCTATGAGCTCAGTGAAGAGGCTGCAATTACCGACCAATGATTCTGATTAAAATAATCCCTTAGAGATGGCAGACCCAAGCAATTTCCACACCAAGTGCAATCTTTTGTGCAACATTAATAATAATAATAATAATAATAATAATAATAATAATAATAATAATAATTATTATTATTATTATTATTATTATTTCACTGTATTTCACTCATAAAATTAATGCAAAGACATTAACATTGCAGCCGCATCCATCAGTGATCTCATGTCTTAGGAAAGAGTCCCTGTACACTCACTTCAAGAGATCACCTTGGAGAATTTATTATAATTATTTATTATAATATTATAACACACTCTGGAGGGAATGTTTTAGAAAGCAGAGATCTCTCACATCGAAGCACGGGGAAAAAATATATTATCAGGAAACTATAATAGAAAAGTTGTCATTTTCTTACCTCTTGCAGGTGACGTGGACATTTCTGTATTTTCCAAATACATCTCGGACAGGAAGTTTGTGTACCCAGCAGTGGAAGGCCGGATCACATTCAGGAACTCGGCCGTCTCTACAGCCTGCAGCCTCGGTTTGTTGCTGCTCGCTTTATGTTCATGCTTGACCCTCTGATTGGGTTTGTACACTCTGGGAAACTGTGATAAACGTAAGGCCTGCCTTTAACTCTTCTAGGACTTGGTTAAGTGCCTTTCCATTCAACAGGTTCAACCTCTGTGTTTACTCAGTTCTTATCACATCTTTCACACACGCACAAGATGGAACTTAATAAACAACTTAAATATGAACATTGTAAATATGTATAGGATATTTCTAATATTGTTGACTAATATTGTTGATATTGTTGATGCTTTGCTATACATATTTGCTATATCATACAAGAGCCGAGAGACTGCAACTTCTTAATGAGATAATGAACAGAGGGAAAGCTGTCTGGGTGCTGAATGGATGGAAACACACCAAATCTTAATAGTATTCATCCACCTGATTGTGCCTTTAAGTGTTGTTTACTCTAAGCCAGTTGAGACTTTCTTACATGTTAAACTCAGGTCCATTTATAAAGGGTTAGCGCTATTTAAATATGGCCACCATCAAGAAATAAATGTATCTTTACAGCAAAAATACACTGCTTAAAAACATTAAGGGAACACTTACTCATCACAGTATAACAGCAAGTCAGTTCAACCTCAGGGAGACCAATCTGTCCATTTAGGAAGCACAAGTGATTGTGAATCAGTTTCAAATCGAAGGTGTAATGGAGACGCAAACGCAAGACAACTCCCACAAAGGGAAAGGTTTTACATGTGATGGTCAAAGAAGTTGTTCTCTCTTTCTCCTTCCAGACTGATTCTTCTCTAGTTTTGTGTTCTGATAATTTCTTTTTGAGGTACTTACTTGTAGTTTGGGTTTCTACTTGAACAGGTTTGCATGCTTTAATGTTCAAAAAACACATTGTTATAAATATTAATACATAAATAATTGTTTTGCTCAATATGTCTGCTTGAATCTGTATTGTCCCTTGGTCTTTGAAAAAAATGTTTGAATTGTCCTGCATACTTTTTTAGTTTATAAAATGTAGTGGCATGTTATTATATATTATACTTCCTTTTTAAATGAAAAATTGTACATTTACTCTAAAATTCCCACATGCTGATTGCTTTTAATCATGAAAGCAGTTTGAATTGGACGTCGCACATCACCCACCTCCACCCTATAATGTAAAACAATCAATTAGCCATTGGACGCTTAATAGATTGTACACCTTTCGATACTTAAAATTCATAACTATTAAAAAAAAAACATTCTGACCGGACAGTTAAAATGTGCTCTCCCATAAACTGATTCCAGCGTGACCACTTTTCTAGCTGATGCTGATAATGTGAGGTGATAGTTTTATAGCACTTCACATCTGTGACAGGAGCACGGTGCTCAACAGTATCGAAGTGTGAAATAGGGGGAACAAGTAATTAATTTAAGGTTTTACGACAGTGGAGTGAAGCTGCCAAACAGATGCACACTTTAACACTGTTGGCTTTTATGGATAGGAGTAATTACACTGTTGTGTATTTCTATTTATTTTACAAATTCAAAGACACGTACAGCAGGAGAAGTCTCGTGTTTCCTCTTCTTGCCGTGGCATGAATCCAGGTCAGATAACCCACTGTGCATGTTAGCTTCAGGTAACCGAACCAACACAAGTCCCTGCAGGTGTTTCGTTTAATGCTTAGAAAGCCTGTCGGTTTATATCCATGGAGGTGTTTATATTACATCCATGGAGCCATCACTGAGGTCTCCTTCTGTACCTGCTGAGGAAACAGAAACACAGTGTGAGCACTAAAATAGAAGTTATTTTATGTCAAATAGGTGTTCCCATAATATATTTCTATCTCATAGATAGAATGTAGTTTCCTAATTGATTTGAAGATCTAAATACAAAACAATGCATGTTAATAGGACTGTGATATTAATTACACAATCACAGTCTGGGAAAAACACGTCAAAATGTACACAGGCTATACCTTGAATTTGTATCCTAATGAGAACCCTAATGTACAGCTTAAGTGTCACATATGTACAGCATTAAATCAAATATAACAAGAAGATAAGATCTCAATCAATGGAACATAAAATCTTTCAGTTGCTGTAATGTATGCTAGCCATTTCTTCCCATTTTATAGCACACCTGAAACTAATACGAAATATAACTATTCTGGGGAGATTATGCAGAAATCTGTCTTTCTGTCACATCCTTCCAGGTGGCGATAGTCAATCTTGACTCTATAACTCTGACTTTCCACATCCAAAACACTGAAATGTTAAACGGAGACATTACGAAAACCCAAACTACAGGATAAACAGGTATGAATAATGGATGGGTAGATGTTCAGACTCTATATTTCTTTAGAAAGCGTTTACCTTGTTCAGCTCAGGGAAAAGTTCCTGAATGGCGATGTCCAACAGCACATATGTTAGCTGAGGAAGGCCAAAAGCAGGGAGAGGATGAAAAGCATTGAATGAATACATCCCCCACAAACTGACCAGTAGTAAATCACTTACTCATAAAACACACGTTAGTAATGCATTCTTGATGTTGTTCAAGAATCCAAAAACAGAGAAAAGTCTTGTGTGAGAGTTTTTGATGTTTTGATCACGTAAAAATGACCCGATTTACTTCAATTCATCAAGACTTTTCTATGTTTTTGCATGATTTGTTCACCGACAAAACAAACAATTTCTTCAACAATACAAGGTCAGAGTGAATAATTGATATACAGTGCAGATATTTTGTGGGGGATGTTTTCCTTTAATGGCAGAGATCTTAAAATACTGACAGCAGATGCTTTTAAAAACAATATTCAAATGAGGAACAGAAGGAAAAGGCGATATTGCAATCACATTTTACATAAATAGTCAAAGGATTTTGGATTGTGGTTTTAAGGTGTGAGCGTTTTGTACCTGTTTGTTGAGAACCGGCTGTTGCAGTCCATCAAAGAGGAGACGTACTCCTTCATACCTGGCCTCTTCTCCAATACACTTCCCCAGAAATTCTAAAGATGAGCGTAAATTTCTTTTGAATCAACATTCTCACATCAATTAAATTCTCTTGCAAAGGTTAATGTTAGTAACTTGGTCTACAAATGACAAAACACTGGAAGAACTGAATGAATACCTGGTATGTAGGTCATCATCTCCTCGAATGTCTTCTTCGCCCTCCTCTGCTTGTCCTGAGCTGAGCGAGGCAGGCTGCTCTCACAGAAAACGGTGTCTAAAAAGGAAAAGATTATGTAAATCAATTAGACATCCTTACGTTTTGGAAACTACGCTTATTATTTTGTAATGCTTGCCTCTCAGCAGGGTGATGAGCGAGACCAGCCGGTGCTCCTGGACCACCTGGTCCAGTTTGTTCTGAAGGTAGTAATCTGTGTAGGCTTCCAGTGTGTTTTTAAACAGGATCCTGCCCCCCATTAGCAGGTGGTGCAGCCAGTCGGGGATGTGGAAAACGACGCGGGCTGACAACCATGACGAAAAGGGATAGAGAGGAAGAGACAATTGAGTGTGAGTGAGTAATGAGCTTAGTAAAATTCTGCCTTCTTACTGTCTTTTTAAAAAGAAATAGGTTTTATGTTCTGTATTTTGTTTCTAGTGTTTCTGTAAAGTACCTTCTTAGTTATTATCATTACTAGATTTAACAATAACATCATTTTTTTTTTCTAATTACAATGCAACAACAGCACCTTCCAAGTAAACAAATGATCATAGTCACAATGCAGATGTCCCATACAGTGGATGGTGTTAGTTTTACCTGCCTCTATCTACTGCGGTAAACATTGTGTATATGCACCATCTGCTTTTGCTGGTGTTGCTATGCTAAATATGTTCATGCTGCTCACAAAACCTCCAAGGTGACGCACTTACCCAAATACATTAAGTAGTCATACAGCCCTTCCACCGTGATCATTTCCATGAAGTAATTCTGATTGTGTCTCTTCTCGGTCATCTCTGATCGGTTGGCGTTGTTTTTGAAGACGTCATTGAAGAGCTGGGAGATTTTAGGGAATTAAATCAGACTGAAGCCTATTAAAACCATAATAACACTATTCTGCTCTCCTGTTTCAACTACATTTTCTAATCTGAGGGCTGACAGAACTCTGCTGAGACAATGGAAGGCAATACATGTCTATTATATCTGTGCTATTCATCAATCAAATTGGTTTTGTTGTTAGTTGCCTAGTTTTGGTGATGTATGCCTTCTCCCCAGTATAATGGGACTATATGGCGATATATATGGCAATATATATTCAGCTTGTAATTTGAAAAAACTCAGCAGCTACATCTGCAACTGACATTATAAAGACAACATAAGGAAACGTTCGTATCGTGATATCCAGTGGCAGATGCAAAGCACAACTTTGTTCTGTAAACTATCTCAAAAACATTTAGCTGTAAAGCTCAATTTGATTGACGATTTTTTTGCCCAGAAAGTTGTAACTGGCAATACTTCAGTGTAAACAACTATAAAACTAAACAAATGAAATGTCAGCATCAGCAAGGACAGATAAGAGTCGTTCCTTGGCAGAAAGAGAGAGGGAGAATGAGGTCCAAGGTAAATTTGAATCCCCAACCTTTTTATCATTTTCTGACGTGGGGCTCAGGATAGTGAGCTCAGGGCGGCTGGGTTTAGGTTTGGGAGATTCACAGGAGTTGAAGAAGGACTGGATGAAAGGCTCCAGGTGCTGCCCTTTCTGACAGAGAAAGCAGAGGACACAATGTGTGGGAGTTACAGTGACTATTCATTCTCTTTTAAACATTTGTATTGTAAAAAGATGAGATAGAGCGAAATAAATCAGGCCATACACACACATATACACAAACACTGCATTTCTCACCTCTTTTATCAGTTTGCTGGGAACTGACTTAATGATTTTCCCTGTGAAAACAGAAATACTTTATCTCAGTGATGGATGGCTCTGTCTGAAACTCTAATGTCTTTTCACTGCAAACATTTTCACAGTCTGTATGACGTGTTCTCCTGTCCAACATAATGCATCTCACTGGTCTTTGACACAGTCATACTGTACCCAGGTTCACGTCGGGTAACATCTTGTCCAGGAACTGAGACTCCATACTATGCGGGGACAGGAAGTCGGCGAGGAGCTGACTGTTGCTCAGCTCTGGGTGCTGCAGGAGTTTCTGCAAAAGCAAAACACATGGAAATATACTCTGTTGTCAATTGTATTCTACAGTATTACTTGGCTTGCTGTGTAGTGTATTGTTTTGTAAAGGAACAGTTGTGTTTAATAGCCTATCAACGGAGTTTATATTATTGCAGAACATTTTAAACAAAATATAATAGGGTTTTTAATTCATTTCCAGCCTTCAAAGTAGCATTTTCTGTCCGTTAATTACAGCATGCTGTAAAATTCAACACACGAAGCCTTATTTTGAGCTTGGTTATCTATCAGAATGAATACTTTGACTCCCATACTAAGGGCATGGCTCTAGGGATAACAATGTCGGTCTCTCACTCTTAACTGGATTGCTATTTATTTTTCTTGTCCCCCTCAGGAGGAATTGTAATTACTTTGGCAATCCACCTATTCTGTTGGTCACCAAAAGGTCAAATACTTTGGTTTATAACCAAATTGCTGCAAAACCTAAAGTAATTCCCATCAGCCTCCGTTTTTACGCTTATCAGCATGGTAAACATGGCTAATGTGACCTATAGCATTATGATTGGAAGCATGTTGATGTTAGCTTTAAGCTGAAAGCACCAAGTAGAGTCTCACAGGGATGCTAGCATGGCAGCTGTTATATGTCTGTTATCTTGTGGTCATGAAGCACCTCTGAGCCGGGACCATTTAAAATGACTCCTGTCTGCTTCTCCAGGGCGTCTACTGTAGGTAATATACAGACTATAAGTACCTCACACAACCCCACTTCAAAACACCCAAAGTATTCCTTTAACAGCTGGCTAAATCGTCCCATTCTACATATACATTTGCAGAAGACGTGAGACTTGTTTCTCATTTTGATTGACCAGTGTTGAGCGGGGAATTGGCATATGTTCAAATATGATTCAGGTTTTTGCTTGGACATTTATGAAGCCCACTTGTACACAGCTGTGTGTAAATAATCTCCCTCTCTCTGCACAGGAGCATCACATAAAAGGAAGTTATTTTGCTCAATTTACCTGAAGGTATTCCTGGAACTCCTCCCGCTTCGATGTGAGGAACTCGTAATTCTTGGGACCGATGATTCTCTTCGAAGGCAACTGAGCATCTGGAAAGGAGCCTGCGGAAATATAAAATAAATAGAACATGCTTCCATTTACTTGAACAGGAAAACAACAGTTGTACGGTCCCCATAAGGAGTCCTGAAATTATGCACCTGGGCCATATATCTTACTTGACTCGTTAAATTAAGGTTCACATGGATGTAATGCTGTGTGAATCCTCTGGAAGGAGAACATTTTGGTGGGAAGTTCTTTCCAAATAACAATAAATGACCATTAAAAGACAGACACAGGCGCAGTAAACAGAACACTTACCATGGAATTCAGTGAGCTTTGACTCAAGGACATAGAACTCCAAATATCTTCTGTACACGGACCAGTGCTCAGTCTCATGTCCCACTGCAGACAAACAGGGAGAACAACCAGAAAGGTGAATAAGTTAGACAAGAAGCGAAGGGTAACTTTTATTTGTTCGTCTCTTCATTCACGACTTCATCGACCTCTCTCGACCACCGCTACCGAGTCCGTTAAGCCTCACCGGCCTTCCGGTCGTTGCGCTCTACATCGATGCAGAACACAGGAATCCTCTCCCTCTTCACATCGTCGTCATAGAAATCAATGTACGGGATGGTGATGTTCCAGGCTGAGAGGTTTCGGGGGGTGCTGGGGGTGGAAGCTGCCTCCATGGGGGAGTCATCCTCTAGCACCATCATGGCTTCCTCCACCTTGAATGGAAGGACGTGAGAGAGGTCAAGTCAAGTAAGCGTCTTCAGAATAAATAGGTCATAGGTCAAAACTGCTAAGGTGCAAAATCATGTGTACAATCTTAAGAGCAGTACTGGCTTGAGGGCTGAATTTTTAATTCTTGGATTTCTTTTTTC
This sequence comes from Chelidonichthys spinosus, assembly GCA_029853015.1. Classification (NCBI taxonomy): domain Eukaryota; kingdom Metazoa; phylum Chordata; class Actinopteri; order Perciformes; family Triglidae; genus Chelidonichthys; species Chelidonichthys spinosus. The sequence continues at coordinate 9,525,576 of CM056833.1, read as the reverse complement.
TTGTTTGGGTTGTAATGAATTACAATCCAAAGGTGTAACTCATTAAGCATACAGTGTACACCTATCAAAATGACTAGGAAACGAGTATTTTAGGGGGAAATAATGGTCAGCTGAGATGCAGTCACAAATAAGAGAAACACAAAAGCAAACACAGCATATCTCCTTTCACTGGATACAGGGAAGGCAATTAAAAAACCTTTGCAGACATTCAGCTGCTGATTTTCCAATAGATAATAGTTGTACAGTAAGCATTTTCTATTCCGAAAAAAAGAAGTAATTAATTAAGTCTGAACTGTGATAATGAAAACACACCAACAGAAGCAGATGTTGAGCGATGTGTGTTTTCACTGGGAAATAATTGCTCCTTTAAACCCACAAAACCTGTCAGTTGAGCATGCAAACTCACACTGTGCAAACAAGCACTGCTTAAACAGAGCAATTTTTCTTCTTCCCCATTTGATGGACTAGTACATCCACGTTAACTGACTGAATACAATAATAATAAAAAAAGCTTCAGTGGAGATATACTTTATGTATTTGATTATGTGCAGAAATATTATAGGTAAGAACTAGGAACATTAAAGTTCAACTGGCTCTTGAGAAATCATGTTAATGTGTTGGAAAACAGACAGAGATTAAAACCTCTGATATCATCAAAACGGAAAACTCTGGAGTTAACACAAGGGAGGCAAATTTGGTGAACAGTTTGGCTTTTCTTTCTTTACTCACTAACTCCACCAAGTGGTAACTAGAGCAGCAATTCTCAACCACTGGGCCCCATTGGTGAGCCTCATAGTGCCATCTAGTGGGCCGTGGAGGTACTGGCAAATGGTGACGTTACATTTTTAAAACGTTTTTTTTTTTTTTTACATTTACAAAGCTAGTTATTTTTATATCTAAATGTGCTCAAGAATTCACATAATAATATGATAACCAACGCAAAGCATAATTTCAATGACCATTGACGTTTGAATATCTTAATACCACTGTTATAAACTTGCTATGCTACGTTTGCTTGGATGCAGTGAAACAAAATGGACTGGGTGATGTGAAAGTCAACCCTGCACCAGTTCAAAATCCAAAGCATGTTTTGAGGAAGTGTGACCCTGAAAACATTACATTTGGATTCATAGTGGCAGGCGGTGAGTGTAAGCAGAATATTTATTCTGGTAATTACAGCTGACATTGGCATAAAACATATTTACAGTCCCGTTGATGGAGTTTTTTTTCTCCTTTTCCATTTTTCTTGTTTAATTTGGGAAGGTGGTACTGATTTTTTTTTACAATCAGAAGTGGGCCTTCAGTTTAACAACCCCTGTTGTAGGAGTGCTTTATTTTATTTTATTTTCTCTATTCCTTTACTTTTTGTTTTCTTTAAAGAGACATCCGTAAGAATGCAGAACAGGACAATTTGAGTGTTTAAATCTAGACTCAAATCATTCTGTTTGTAATATAATAAATAATCTAAAAACGGCTGTTTGAAATATTTTTAGATCAACCTCACCATATCGTCCTCTCCCTCCACCAGCCCATAGGATGGCAGCATTGCTCCCTCCATGGTTGTGCTCTTGAACACGCCTTTGATCTTACTGCCAATGCGGCTGATCCCAAAGGACTCGCCCCTCTTTGATGTGTTCCTGGAGGCCAGACAGGGAGGTTATTAAACAGTGCATAATGGAGGAGTCGTGCATGGCTTCTGTAAAGCGCATGCAGCTTAAGAGAAGTGACAGGGAACTGCAGCGGACAGGAGGGGAAGCAAGGAGCATATACTGCGTCGGTATCATGACTGTACAATGGGGAGAAGAAGCGTAGGTAGCAAATTGTCACTTCACAGCCATCTCACAATGAAATGCCTGAATTGATGTTAAGTGCTGCGGGGCCAAAAGCAAACACAGCACACAGCAGTGATTTCATGAAGAGATTGGAGCACAAATTTGAATGTTCGCAAAATATATTGTATGATCTGTTACCAATCAACCAAAAAAAGCACACGACCCCACGGGTGCTCTGTGTGAGTGTCGACTAGATTAAGTGAAATAAAAATCCCCATATGACACATGGTAATATACACAAGAAGCTGAACATCAAATAGAACAGGCGAGAGGTCAGCCATAACAACACAACACCGTTGCAGGAAAGACACGTGGCAAAAAAAACAACAAAAAAAAAGATCCCATGCATCGGTCCCACCACGCAGGCGTCTGGCTGGGACTGGGGTCGCGTAGGGGAAGGTGGACGGCATGACATCACACTGAGCGACCTGTGACACACAGATGGACCCTGACTTACTTGGGTGATGAGTGGCGGTGGGATAGCGAGCCGTATGGGAAAGTTGTGAACGTGGACTGGGCATGGAGGGAGTTAAAAGCAGGTGAAGAGCTGCCAGAGGCGGTGAACAGTGAGGATGGGGACTCGGGGCTCCAGTCCCAGGAACTATATGCAGAACGGGGTCACGTCCCCACGGGCAAGAGGAGGGAGAGGACAGTGGATCATACCAGGGCAGGCAGTATGGTGGTTACAGAATCAGAGTGGACATACAGTCACAGAGACAGCACGAGGGTGGCAATACATATATGGAGTAACAGGCGGACAGACGGGCAGAGTGGAAGGGGGGAGGGGGAGGGGGTTACTGAATGGCAGAAATGGAGGGAGTTGAGACTCCTAGTTGGTTAGTGTTTACAAATGGAGTGCCAATGAAAGCCATTATCTCATCCGTCTCCTTTGAGTAACATAATTCATGCTGCTTTGAAACCTGCCTTCATAACAAGATTGCTTTCGAAGCCAGGTGAAAAACTGAAACATAAAATCAACCAACATCCCCCCCTGAAGCCCCCTGATTTTTAATTCCGTCATTTTGGAGGCGAGCAAACCTACGTTTGAAAATGTTGTTGAAGCCTAAACTTTTCAAAACTACAATTTTTTTTTTTTGACATTGCATTTGTTCAGCAGCAGCACTCTTGATTAGTTTGATTAACATACTACAAATGATGACTCACGCTATGATTGACATGATTAGACGATTAATGTCACTTTTTCTCAATCTTATTTCATTTGCGTTTACAGCACAGGCACCAAATGAAACGTGTATTTATGGGCGAAATTAGATTAGCAATACAATTATATATCATTATCATATTATCAACTAGCTCCCAATTTAACTGACTTCCTGATTGCAGCACAGTGCACAGTGAATTTGTTAAAAAGGCAGCGTGTTTCTCTGACGACCAATCAGGCAAGAATGAAGTGCCGTTTGTATCCTGCGTGCAGCAGCGCCGCTCAGCCAGCCACCGTTTTGATCAGCACACTGATGCCTTATACTCACCGAATGTCATCCAAACTGAGGCTATTTCTGGAACAATATGCACAAGGAGTTAGTGGCAGGGCCCCATGGCCACATACACACCGCACCCCATGATAGAAATATGACAGTTGATCCCTGGCCTCAGGTCACTTCACTACTCATTTCAGTTCTCATTCTACTGCAAAGTTTATTGCTGATTTACAGCTTATTTTCAACTGCATCTTTAACTGAATTCATATTTATATTTGATGTCAGTTGAATTCAGACAGATTAAAGAAACTTGGGTTGACACAGCCAAATAAAACCCCTAAAAATTAGATCATCAAAAGTCAGCTGTACCTTTTGTCAAATACTAACTGATGAATTAATATATTAGAAAACATTGTGGTTCAACTTATACACAAAAACACAAAAATTGGTAAAGCAACACCTACCTGCTCATCCTGGAATTCCTGGCCGGAGACTCTGCCCCTCTCAGAAGCTGGCGGAAGTACTGGAGAAGGACCAATAAAGGTACATTTCAGTTCAATCAAACACAGCATATGCAAATACTGGAACCGTTTAAGCAACATTAAAGAAAAATACTGCATATCATTCAATTTACCTATTTTATGCCTTTTAACCTCCTTTAACCTAAAGCTATGGATATCACATGAAACAAGTCTAATCCGGTTGAATAAGGTCTTGGTATCTTAATGTGGAATTTTTGGTGGGATTTTTTTTTTTCAGTGGTACAAAATGTTACATTTAGCACATTTCTGTCATTAATGGTATCAAATCTAAAAATTGCTGCAACAACTTATGAGACATAAGTGAGCATGAGGATGGTCACTTGAATCATAATGTTCTAATGTTTTTTCACACTTTTACCATTTATTTTCATTCAATCAATTAATGAATGAATTACTTGTGATTGATGACTAGAACAACTTGAAACCCACTGCAGACCTGCATCTCAAATCAATCTTTAGGTTCCCCGCTTTCAGATGAAGTACACCATTTCTATGTGGCATCTACTGACCTGATGTCAACCTGATATCTACCCCCCTCCCAAAAACAAAAAGACAAAGGAAGGTATATGTCAGCTAGGGTTAATAATAATAATCACGACTGTACTGTTTATTTTTGGAGCATGGACAGGAGGGATGACAAAATATAAAATAATATCATTATTTTCCAAACACGCTATTCATGCAAGGCAGTGACCTGCTGTGGACAATGGCCCGAGTACTGGTCCACTCAGCTGTATTCAATGAAACAGCCTCTGAGGGGTGAAATTTGGCTTGGCATAATGCCAATGTCGGCTCATTGGCCAGTTGCGCGTCTGGTATTGATGACACGGCCGATCGTGGTTGGTGGCTGAGAGATCGGAAGAGGATGGCGCAAGGGAATCAGTGAATTCCAAATCAACTCTACTTCCAGCATTTGGCAGATACAGTTTGAAACAATCAAACACAAACAAAATTCAGTTAAGGAAATTAACATTTAGTCTGTGCTAAAACAACCATACTTTGAAAGAACTGCGTTTAGAAATCAGATAACTGGGTTGAGCCTCAGACAAGCTGGGTGACAGTGAGCACAGTGAGACACTAACCTCATCACTGTGACAGAACATGGGGGTGAAAACGTTCTCCAGCAGGGACAGAACGTGCTCATAGGCTTCAAACAAACACCTCATGGTCTGCAGCTTCACCACCTCTGCATACGGGCCCTCTGCAACTGGGAACACATGTTAATAGCACATTTTCTCCAAGTAAGTAACTACATGCCTCTTTTAAGAAATGCTCATTTCAGGGATTAACATACTGTTGCGTATTTCTTCCACTATGAAGGGGTCGAAGCGGATCTTGTCAACACTCTCGTCCAAGCAGTACGTCTCATAGAGCTTCTTCACCTCCTCGTGAAGCATCATCTTTTCTGTGTCAGACAGTTCTGGGCACAGTATCCTGTCGTTGAACTCCTCTGAGAAGTTAAAAGAGTCAGACATCTCAGGGCCGCCGGGGAAGGACCTTTAAGAATGCACCACTGTGGTATCCATGAGTGTCAAACCTAATTTAAAGGTGATGTTTGTCCCCATGATGGTGGCCTGGCTGGCTGTTAGCTACATTACTCCATGCATGTAAGAGCAGTATATTTTGAAATCATCTGAACGTTTCGGGATGAGCTTACCGACTGTAAGGCAAAACTGGAGCACGTGGACGGCCCCTTCTTGCTTCAGGAAGTTCATAAAACGGAAGAGAAGGTCTTGCTGTTCTCTGATTTCCTTTAGCTCCAGCTTCAGCACCTGGTGAGAGAGAATGGACACACATATTGTGATGACAGTATCACGACATAACTTATAGTACATATGGTATCTAGTGGCTTGTTGAGGAGTGGAAACACTCACAGAGGCCTTCTTGCTGCGAATATCTGAGTACTTTTGCAGGAAAGGAACCAACGTTGAAGTGGGCTCTGTTGCTTCTTCAGGCTGGAGGGACAAAAGTAGATTGAAAAGATGTTAATCTCCTGAATTACATACTCTGACTCTAAACGGTACTGCCTGTGCACATAAGTTCAAGATATACTTACAGGAGAGTTGTCGATGAATATCAAAACTAAATGATTCACTGTATCCTGAAATGACAAAAAAGCAGCCAGTAAGTTCACAAAACTCACATCAAAAACTGAGTACTTTTGGTGTTCTGAAAAAGAAACATCTTTGTTTTCCATTTGTGTGCGCCTGTGAACCGACATGTTTACTGATTTCAAATCAAATAGACTTCAAGTGGGCTTCGAGGGCTTCAAGTGACAACAGTTTTGGATTCAGAAAATCTGCCCGTGATGTATCTACACTCACAGGATCAGCCAAGTAGTCCATTGAAGGAAGGAAGACAGAACCAGCCAAGACTTCTCTTATCAGGAGAGTAAGAGATCTGAGAGAAGCGAAGAGATACGGCAGCAGGAAATAAGAAAATGAGAGAGTAAAGAACGATCCTTATCTACTTTCCTATAGTGTCAGTGTGGCAGTTTTCCTAGGGGGGCAATTAAGTACACTGACAGTGTGATGTTTTGTTGACTTTGACAAATATGGAGGCACTGCCTTTATTGTCACATCACTGAGTTACCTGCAGTCTGTGGCCTTGGGTGGCAGGATGTAGGGGAAGAGCATCTCAGTCAGCTTCCTGAGGTAGAGGAGCTCATCTCTGCGACTGCGAAGGGCTACATGGAGGTCAGGACCATATTCCTCCAGCGCAGCCTGTTGGAGAAACTCTGCGTTCTTCACTGCAGAGGAGAGAGGTTTGTTGTTTGCTTGTTTATGCTGAACACACAAAAAAAGACTCAGAGGGTGATAAATATGAGCAATACCTTTCTGTCTTGCTTTGCTTATTATTTCAATGTGCTTCATGGAAACTTTAAGAAGCTTCTGTGTGATGAGGGATGCCACATCCACCTAAGTGGGACAAAATAAATAAGATTAAAAATAAATCACATTCGGTCAATCAGCATCCCAAGATTTGAACTCCATACAGTCTCGTTTGTCACCTTCTGGGTTCGGCGGACCAACACAGCTGCAAAGAAGCGCAAAGTCATTCTGAGCTCGTCAACAAACGCTTCATCATCCGTGATGTCTCTGAAAAGAAACACTACAGTCACATCCGTCGCTATATAACACATTATTCTGCCTCACTTTGTATTACGACATGCAAAACATACCTATACCAAGGATACACAAAATTTTCCAGAACCAGCTCCAGAATCTGGAAAACAATAAAAGAGAACTGCTCTATGAGATATTTTGGTCTATTTATCTAATAATCACAAATATGTTTAATCCATGAAAGCATTACCTCCGAAAGAGAAGCGTCCACCTTAGAGGGGACTTGCAGGTCAAGCCATGGTTGATAGTTTTCCAGTAATAAAGTTGGTCTATCAGTAAATTGAAAAATAAATAAAATTACAATATTATCCATCCATCCATTATCTGCTACAGCTTAACCTATTCAGGGTCATATGGGTGAAAGTGGGGTAATCCCTGAACAGGTAGACAGACAAGCATCCACGCTCACTCTCACACCTACGGGCAATTTAGACTCAACAAACAATCCTGCATGTCTTTGGACTATGAGAGGAAGCCGGAAAACCATGCTGACAAAACATAACATGGGAGAACATACAAGAAACTCCACATAGAAGAGTTGGTCATCAAGCTCAAACCATATGTTGTGAGGCAACAGTGCTATCCACTGCACTTTCCAGCCACCTATCACAATTACCTCAAGAACCGTTTCTGACCACTAGGAGGCAGTGTAACATCTTCCATAACTGGATAATCAACAACAGCATGTGCATGTTGACAAATCAAAACAATTAGGATGGAATTATATAAAGAGACACTTCAGTTAATTCAGAGAATTCTTTTCTCCAGTGTTCCTGACCTTTTCTTCCGAATGAATCAGTTGGTTTGATTTTTTCCCTGTCCTTCACTACAAGTACTGCAGGAGCATAATGTGCTTCGTTACAGGGGATATCAAGGTCTATGGATTGCCCTCTTGTGTCTGCTGGCTGTTAAGAGTTATCAGCACAACTGCTGTTGATAAAAGTGATAAGGTCATAAAACAACACACAGGAGCCACGTCCTCAACTACCACTGCACCACAATATAACCAGGGATCTCACCTGTGCCTTTTGCATTTGATTTTTCCACAAACGGCACAGCTGTGGCCCAGTGGAAACAGCTCCTGTTGGTATGACTGCAAGAGAAAATAAACATACTGTGGATTAACACAGCTTGTCGGGATCCTACCCATCATTCACTGCAGCTGCAGAAGTACCTACATTTTAGGGAATCTTGTGTCTAATTAGTTAAATGTCAATTCATATCCACAACCTCTTCAAAAAGCATCATTAGAATAAAAAAAAAATTAGATTCTGTCAAATTGTTATGATCAAGGCACAAGAACTGTGATATTTAATTGTCTTTGTATGACACTACTCTATTCTGCAAATCTTGCTTTCTGAGGTACCTTGTTTTTTGGTTTGATGGAGGTCATGATGTTGGGCAGCAGAGACTCGGGGCCCAAAGAACAGTAGAAAGTGACAACTCCGGCCAAGAAGGACCAAAACACCATCATAATGTGAATATACCTGTCAAAACAGAAGAAATACACATTTGGCATATAAAAGGAATTACATGTAAATTATGTCAAATATGAATATATATATGACTGATGAGAGTAATAACTAATATTTAAACCAATTTACCTGTTTAAAAGCACAGTGGACAAGAGCAGGACCAGCAGCAGAAAACAGAAGACTGGATATTGCCGGCCCAGCTCTCTGAACCGGTCCAGCTTCACCCTGCGTCTTATTTTCTGCAGACAAGCCCTGATGCATCCCATCTTCGTCGCTTTGTGGACGCTGTCACATGGAGCCTATTGCATACTGTAAAATAAGAAGCGGTCGTGGAGCGACTGTCAAAGGCGTGCTGCGTCCCGCACCCACCCGCGTCACTGTTCAAAACCATTTGGTAGTGTGTTTATCTATAGACTCCAGCACTTACTGTAAATGTACGGTGGATGTTAAGGGCCATTTCTCGTGGTAGTCCGGCAGCGACACCATCATGAATTTGCAGAATAAATGCGCAGGGTGCCTGTTTGTAGGATCAGCGAGGTGCCGTTCACAGCTGTAAACCACAGCAGGATTAGAGGCAATTACACAGCAGCTTCTGTGTGGACCGTCCCGAAACTCCGAGGCTGTTCGGCTAATGGCTGCGGTGTTTTCGAGCTGTCATTTCTGTCCATTGAGGGGGTAACGGCTGCTGCCTGGTTGTCCGCGCTGGACACGCGTGATGTCACCTCCGCTACGCTCACGGCAGCAGCTCGCAATGTGCTGGCTACTGCACGCTTACAGACGAACAAGACGCGTTGAATCAGCCCACCAAAATAAGGCCGAATACACGACAAGATGCCCCCGTTTAGGAGGCTGGGTGGAGGTGGGAGTGGCGTTCCACAACCATGTCAATTTCTTCTCGTTTTAATGACGTACTCGAAGTGCATTAGCGTCACCGTGGTGTTAATAGCTTACCATGTCAGTTTACCAAAGAAAGTGACACTCAAATGCGTTTATTTTAAGAACCTAACGGGAAAAAATAATAGTCGGGCCAATTAGCTGGCGTTAGCATTAGCTAGCTAATTAGTTCAGCTGCAGTCACGAGTCACATCGGCACTGTTGCCGTGGTTACCTATTTTACATTGTTGAGCGGAACCGTCTCTGTGGCGTTACGATAGTCCGGAAAGGACATTTTAGCGACACCGGTCAGCTGGGGAATGACGGCCCTTTTGCCACGTTATATGGTACACGAGTCGGTTGAGTCTTAAGTATAGAGACCTGTTCAAACTCACCGAAACATCAAAATCATGGTGATGGGTAGTTTCTACTCGCCCAACGGTAAAGTTTAGACATATTTTAAGGCCCAAATTGCTCTCGACTAACCGAAGATCCAAACTACATTATTTAGGGAAGCCATACCGCAAAACCACTTTCAGGTATTTTAGAAATACCAGGAAAAATTATTGTGTATTGTACATGTTGACTCACTTGGCTTCATGGGACACTTGAAATTAAACTGTTTATAAAAAAAATAAGAAAAAGCATAGTGGTTTATTTATTCGTCTGATTGGACGTCATTGTCCTTTGTATTTTATTTCTTGGTTTAAATGTCCCAATGTTCTTTTGCAAAAGAAACACTGGAAACAAATACAAAATTAGTAGTACCAAAGGCAGAATTGTTGCAGAACGGAATCAAACACCATCCAATTAAAACAGCATCTGCATCGCAATATTTTATCCAAAGACTAAGACACAGATAGAAATCAAAAACTTTATTACAAAAATAAGTTACACTCACCTCCATTTTACAGTATAAAACAATTTATTTGCAGGAATGCAAAAAACGTTGTTGGCCACCAACAATAGTTTAAAACTGCTAACATCTTTTTTTCAAAAGGTGGTTGTTATGATTTTATTGAGGGAGTTAACTGTATAGAAAACTGGGATTGAAGAGCAGTTTCCTTTGCTATACCCGGGAAATAGAAATCCTTCACTGCAGTATCCCTTCTACCACTATGAGACTATGATCCCTCACCAAATCTGAGCAGCTAACATTAGGCACACATGCTCCACTGGCTGGGCAATATGGCATTTCAGTCATCTATCAAGATACACTTGAAAAATCTTTGACAAAGTTGCTGTCTTGGGAATTGGGAAGGGATCATTCATGGTTAACATGATGACGTATTGGATTAGGTTGTTTTACATGATTCTGAAGTTGTTTGAAAATTCATCGGCATCAATATAAAAACAAACCCACTGGAATAATACAGTGGCACAAAAGGGACACTGCAGGGCTTTATTTTTGTTTTAATTTTTTTTTTAAATCAAAGGCAGTTGGATGCCCGTGATGTTGAAGCCTTTACAAAAGTAACATTTTATCCGAAAAACTATACAACCAGTAACTACATACTCTGAAGAAGCAAGGCGGCTAATTCAGTTCAAAATAGGATAAAAGCAGGGCTTGTTCAGACTCATCATATGAGATTGTTTTGCATGCCCAGTTTGACTGTTTGCAGTGTCAGAGCTGCAGCTAAAATGACTATATTACATTAAGTACATTGTTTTTGCACTGCAGCTCTTGTGCATATTTTGTATGAAAACAAGCCCTGCTTTCATCAATATAGTTTCCCTATTTACAGTACAGGCCGGGTAGTTTAGTCCTCTGTACTGAGGTAGTCAACCAACCCTTTAAAGACAAGTTCTGAAAAGAACCACTTTCCTGGAATGCCTGACTTATCCATGCCAGGTGGGTACACCCTAAAAACCTGCAAATGTTCTCTGTCAAACATCCAGATCAAACGATTAAGAACATGGATATTCCGACAATAAAAATTGCGATTAGCACAAAAATATACAACAGCATCAAGCTCCTTTGAGCCACTTCAAACCCAAGAACTTAAAAAAGTGCAATTTCTTCAATAATTATTTAAAAATGGCATGTTCAGGGACAGGGAATGGGGAGATTGTAAGGGCAATACATAGAGCCCTGTAAATCAGGGCTAGGTACAGGGGCTCAGGGCAAAGAGGCTGTGGCGAGTATTTAGAATCCTCCGGTCATCTTTTTAAGGTGGCAGTTTCAGAAACAAATGAAAATAAAAAATATGGGGGGATGCTTCTTCTGTAAGGCTGGAATATCATTGGACCTTTTTGTCGTGCTCTTTTTTTGTTTCAACATCCATTGCAGCTTACGGTGTAACCCCACACATCAAGTCAGTATCCACTGTGACAGGTCAGGACCGCCCTCGGCCCCGTTTCCCTGCTGGACCAATGAGACGGAAGATAAAATTAGTACAGAATTTTGAAAGAAAATCCAGACACCCATGATGCATATATTCCCCTATTAGCTATGAGCATACTGACACATTGATCAATTAGCACAAAACTTGCACTTGAAACAGTGTTTTGCCACTAGAGCGGGACTGGCTGGCCTTTTTTCTTTTTTTTTTTTTTTTTTTAAGAGTAAAGTATGTTGCAAATGACCTTTGTCTGCTGGCAAACAAACTGACTGCCCTGAAAAATTACACCCATCAGGGATTAGTTGTGAGGCCAATAAGCAGGTGTAATGCAAGTTTAAGCGCAGCGTTATAATTACTACAAACATTTCAAGACGATCAATACCTGCGCTGTAAGTCATCCTCAAATTTGCCAGTACAGCTGCTTGCATTTGCTAATCTGCTATACCCCTTTGATCCTGATCCAAAGACAGAAAATATACAGACACCAACACTGAGCACAGTAGTTGTTTTTAAAAAGCATCGACTTAAAATTAACCAAGCCAGGTGGAAAGTTGATTTATCAGTTATCATAATGTGACAAATTAGATTTTACCCCCCTTTGAATGTTACTATCGCACAGAGAAATTAAGTTTACCTCTGCTCGTTCCAGGGCCTCCTCGCTGTGAGAAGCCCACTCGGCCCCTCGGTGTGACACCACCGCGGCCCCTGGTCTGACTGGCACCACCACGGACTCCTCCCCTTGCTCCTCGTACTCTCCCTGACCCCTGGAAGTCATCATACCCATAGTAGGGGTCATCGTAACCACCCCGGTAGTTGTGGTAGTCGTATCCATAGTAATCGTAATAGTCTTCATAGCCATAATAGTCAGGGGGGTAAGAATAACCTCCTCGCCCTCCTCGGCCTCTACCTCTCGTGGGTGGTGGCATGTGGGGAGGCCCATAATAATAGTATTCGTCATACCTGGAAAATGATAGACATTCAATCTCAACATTCATCCTGATTTGTATCAAAGTTTGTATTTGATAACTGCATTTAGTAAAGGTCACAGTTTTGAGTTGCACTGTTCCCCCTTACATGTGTGTTTTAGCGGCTTGTCTCTGGGCTTTGCGCTCTTTCCTCTTTTGGTCAGGGGGCTTGGCGAAGACTATTTCAATGTGCTCTCCCTCAAGGTCTTTTCCATTGAGATCAGTCAAAGCCTGTGAAATGATCAAGATAATATAATTACGTTTTCACTGCAACTACAACAACCTTAATTTTAAGTGCATGCGCGTCAGTCCAGCAACAAAGGTTTTGGTCGTCCATACCTTCACAGCACCATCTCTTTCCTCAAAGTGGATGAAGGCATAATCTTTCAATTTTTTCACCCGCTCCAGCTTGCCAAACTGACTGAAGGCCTTTTCAAGTATCTCCTCTGTAACAGTGCTTGCCAAGTTCCTCACAAACAGCACCTTTACCTGGTAATGGAAAAACAAGATTGTTTTTGCAGAAAAGGTAACAAATACAACTGCAACATAGAAAGCGAACTCATCTGAATACACAGACTACACACTAGACTAGACTATGCTACCAATGACCCGTCACCCTACCTTGGCCATGACCTCTGGATCTGGGTCCTCGATGGGATCAGCCCACTCCACGGTGACCACATTTCCCCACACCTTCACCTTGCCGCTCATAAGCCGGCGGCGCGCCTGAGCTGCCGTCTTGTGGTCTTCATACTCCAGGAAGCAAAAGCCCCGATTCTTCTTCTTGTCATCTGGCTGGTGGTACAATATGACATCATTTAGACCCTCTGTAGAGACAAGAAACAGGGAAGGGACATGGAGAAGAGGCAGCAGTGGGTTAACATGCTTTATTTAATAGAAATCATCATTAGATCAATGGCCTTCTAACAAACTAGTGACTCGTGTCAAATCTGCCTTTAGAATTTTTTTTTTAAACCTAAAATGAAACATTTCTACAATTAAAGAAACAATTTGAAAAATGGTTTTACTTTATTGATAATTGTTAAAAAAATAGCACAAAATGTGCAATGTCAAAAAAAAAATCTATTAAATTATGTTTATTGTCCAGTCAGATCTTAGCGGTAGGCAATCATCATAACGTGAGTTACTCCACCTTAGTAATGAGGTCATCACTTGGACACAAAAAGGAAATGCTTCCAAAAAATGTCAAAGCTTCATGCATTTTTCTTTTTGTCTTTACAAACCTTAGCAAGAGCAAAACTAATCAAACAGTTTATAAATTATATTAAAATAAAAAGGAAATTAAAATCAAAGGATGGTGCTGACTCACCAGTGACTTTTGCAAATTCTTCAACAATTTGCTCTTTTGTTTTACTCTTGGGGATGGAGCCAACAAACAGTCTATTATTGGCCACAGAGATGCACACGCCAATGTGTTTACCAGGTCGAATTTCATTGTTGTTGCACTGCGGAAATATGGAAGATATAATAAGTAAGAAGGAAACAAACTAGTACTTGTTGACTAGGGATGGGAGGATATAGGATTTTAGCACTCATCGGGAAAAAAACAGTCACAATAATCAATTGTGGTGAATTTCCATTATCTGTATATAATGACCTGAAAAAGCTGTCTAGATTTAGATTTCATGGTAGACTAGTGAAAATTATTTTTGCAGGGAGATTTTATTGTTCACTAAAATGGATGGTCACTAAAAAAAAGTCGTCTTATCTTTGTTAAGGGATTTGTTTCATGTTTTGTGCCATTTTAAGAGTTTTAAGCACATTTTGATGATTATCGGTACAATATCATGAATCACAGTTATTTTGGCATGGATCGGCATGATATGAAATTTTCATATCGCCCCATGCCTATGTTGACTAAATTATAGTGTCTGCGTTTCAACTAGCAAAGCCATCGAACCCTCTCTCTTTCTGGTCATTCTTTCATTCGAGTCAACATACCAGTTTGACAGCCTGCTGTGCAGCTTCTTTAGTGCAGAACGTGACAAAGGCATAGCCTCTGTTCAGGCCACTGAGAGGATCCATCATGAGGCGCAAGTCCCAGATGGGACCAGCTTTCTCAAACAGCGGAACCAGCTCATCCTCAAAGAGGTCTCTGGGGATTTTGCCTACAAATATCTGCCAGGTTGAGAGGGAAAGAAATATGGTGCATGAGATTAATTATTTAGCTTGACATGCAAGGTAACGACATGGGAAGGGTGGCATTTAGGAAAGAGGTATCCATTCAGCTCTTAGCGGTAATCTGTCAGCATAACCATGGTTACTACAGTAGACTAAAGTTTCATCATTTGGACACCTGAATGCACTTGGCCCACAACTTACAACAACCAACTCAACAAAGTAAATAAAAGTGCATCATTCTTGTATCTTAATGTTTCATAAATTATACAACATAATGGGTGACTTGTTCTGTACCTCTGTACCAATGGTGGGCTGTGCCCCTGATTGAGCAGACTCTGGTGGGGGACCTCCATACTTCCTCTGGCCTGTTGTCACATCAAGTGTGTATCCAGTCCTCTCCAGCAAAGCCTGATTGTAAGAAAATATGGAAAAGATACCATTTGTCAACCTGAGATAAAAAAAAAAAAAGGTTCCACAGTAGACAAAGGCAAGGAGCATTAAAGCATGAAGTACACAATATTTGAATTAACCATATTTTTACACTTAAACATTGCATCAGCATGGACACACTTGTCCAAAGAACTTTCTGAATTTAGGATTAGTCCGCACTTTGATTTTGGCTTCATCTGGTCCTTTATTGGTGTCTGACACTTTGGTCCCTTGTTTCTCTCTCTGTCTGTACGTCTTCATCACGCCACAAAGAAAGGCACTTTTGTTCTGAAAGAAAACAAACAATGAATTACCATCAAATACTAACTAAGTATGTAAATAAAACATGTCACCAACAACTAATGATTATTTTCTGAGCTAACTGATTAGTTGTTTCAGAAAATGTTGATCAATGTTTCCCCCAAGGTGACTTCCTAAAAGGTCTCGTTTTATCCACAACCCAAGAGAGATTCAGTTTACTTTCATAGGAGCAAAGAAAACGCAAAACATAAATCACTTGATTAAAGGATTATCAAAATAGTTGATTGATTTAATAGTCGTATAAACCTGATAATCAACTAATTGCAGCTCTAGTTGTCAACATGATCAGCACAACTTCTGATTCTTGGTTCCACACAAAATTGATAAGCCGTTACCCAAACAGTAAAAATCTGTCTTGTAAATAACGATAGCCATAGGCTATTGTGCAACCACAATTCAACTGCATGTCATTATATGGAGCAGCGGCTTAACTGCCTATATTTAACAGAAATCATCAGTAGATCAATGACCTAACAAACTAGTGACTCATGTCAAGATTTATTTTTTTTAAACATACAATGAAAAATGTCTACAATTTAAGAGAAAATTAACAAAATGGTTTACCTATATTGGTAATTGTGAAAAAAGAACCCTGCACACAAAATGTGCAGCGTCAAAAAAACAAATTCATTATGTTTATTGTCCAGTCAGATCTTAGCGGTAGGCAATCATCATAACGTGAGTTACTCCACCTTAGTAATGAGGTCATCACTTGGACACAAAAAGGAAATGTGAAAGAAAATATGTCTTGTAAATAATGATAGCCATGGGCTATTGTGCAATCCCAATTCAACTGCATGGCATTATATATTGCACAGAGGACAATCATCCACTTTGTAGGAAGGAGTCATAAATGAAAGGTCCAAATTATCTAAATAATATACCAACAGTGTCACATGCATACCTGAACATGTGAGAGGTCGCTGTCCTTAAATTGCAAAAGGACTTGCAGAGCACCTTCCTCGTTGAATTCTTTCAGAGCCTCAATCGCTCGATCATCTAAATCACTGTGTGACACCAAACCTGGAGGGAGGGGGCAAGACGGAGAGAAACAATGAGCCACTAACAAGAAACACCGACTACCTTATATTTCTGTGTTTGACTGACAAGTACAACGGAAAGTATCAAAGAGAAATATTTGCACACTATTTTCCTTAGAAATCATTCAAATTGTGCAAGTGATTTTGATTACTATAATTAGAAGGGAGGAGCAGGCTAGGCTAATCAAATAGCTCTGGATTCAGTCAAGTTGCACTTTACTCTCTAACCAGATAGTTTTTTGCAGAAATAATCACAACAGATGTGACAACGCAACTTGATATGCCCCTCTATACTGTGGCTGGGAGTTTCTAATGAGCCGGTCTGCATTCTCCTCTATGGAGGGGCCGTCACCTGTCCCAGGCAGCCACACAGCAGACAGCTGCTGCCATTGTTTCTGCCTCGGTCCCATCTGGCTGAAAAGGCCAGACCTGTACATTTCTAGATATGACCAACCTAAACAAGTCCTAAAATGACCCCCAGACTTTGTCACTGCAACTCGTCCCATACAAAAATGGTAAAGATCTGACCAAAGCAACAGATACCTAAGCTGAAACTGACGTCATAGTAAAGCCAGTTCATCTCTCAGCAATAATTTTATGGGATGCTGAGAAACTTCATAGAAATTAATGGAGAGACTGAAAAAGGCTCACCAAGACACTCCCAGGGAGAGGACAATTAATTTGCCCCGACACCAGTGATAATGCAACCATGTTGGGAATGCAAATGCTGCAATTTTTTTACACATTTTCACACTGGCAATGTGTAATTTAATATTTTGTAGCACTGCAGTACCCATTTTGGTAGGAAACCACAAAAAGTTGCTTCATGATCCCAATTCCCCCATTCAAAAAGGTGATAAAATGACAGTACATGCAAGAAATTGATAAACAAAAAATTGCATATTTGGATATGCAAGTATATTCATTGTGCCTTACCTGCTATGTAAATTTCATCTAGTTTTTCAGCAACTTTCTGTGGTAAACCAGCTTCTAATAAAGTCTGGAAGTGCTCAGAATGGGTAACTGCAGCAGAGGTGTCCATTGGTTCTTCTGGACCATTTCCATTAATATGTTCTGTGGCCATGTCTCCAGAAATCTGTGTGAATGCAATGAGCCAAATTAATCCTGGGTCAAGGGCACGACTTGGGATCTGTTAAGAAGAGTGTAAAGTCTCAAACTTGTCAGGAATTTTTTAATTTTTTTTTAAACCCAAATGTAAGACCAAGTATAATCCTGGATACAGTGTGCCGTTTGTGTCAATATTCACAAACCATCAATAAACAGGGATGTCACTGTGTGCAAAACAAGTTATCGTGGCTGTGTTGTCCTGTACAGTGGAGACTTTTCACTATCCTGACAGTACTTGCAGCTCGAATGAGGTAGAAGCCCAGAAACCTGTATATACGCAGTTGACATATGCTTGAACATTGCAGGAAAGACAGACAACGCACACACCAAACTCCCCGCGGAAACAAACGGATAAATATCTTTTTTTCCTCTCTTTTTTAACGGCAGCACTACTGGGTTAGTGTCCATGTGGCAGTATTTTCCATTTTGGTTTGTCCTGGGTTAAGAAGTTTGTACAAATGTTGCCAAGTTCACTTGCTAACGCCTGTATCACAGCACTCTTGGTCGCTGCTGGTGTAGACGCCTCGTCTGCTTGGGTCTCTAAATTACACGTTAACTTACCTTCTCATTGCTGACTTCAGCACAGGCTAGATAGCTGATACACGTGTTCCATCAGAGAGTGAGCCCCGGTTTCCGGTAGCTGACCAAAGAGCAAGTATGCATCCTTTAGCATTTTGCTTCTTGACACATGGGCACATATTGTGACAGTATGGTAAATACTTAAAAGTGTCACGTTAATGGCCAACCCAACCAGTACATCCCATTAGTACGTATCGTCAGATCCCGATACAACTTGTGCAAACATCTAAATGCTCTCCGATCACACTATATCCGTTAACGCTGGACTGAGCAAAACGTGGACAGCATTTCTCTGTTTTGGCCTAACGCTAACTTAGCTAGCGTTACGCGTAGCTAATATTGGCTTAAATATTTCACGCCACCGATATCTTGCAGTGTCTGTTAATCTAGCTCATATCCGTAAGCACGTGCTTTTTCTGTGGTTAAACACATTTCTACAAAGTTAAAGTAACGTTAACTGCAAAACCATCGTGCAAATCGATCTTGGGTTTTGAATTTGTAACGTTAACAATCCTCTGAGAATTAATCATTTTAACCGATGTTAATGATTTTCTTTAGATTTAGCGGGGAGGGACCGACTCGCACACGTTGATACTAGCTAGTTAGCGGGCTAGTGTTCACAGCTAATGTTACAGCAATCGAGCTAACTAAAGACCTTCATCGGGGCAATAACATGACGCGCTAATATGCACCGTCTATGAATGCATCTGCATTTAGTATTGTGGGTTAGTAGGCAACGACCATGTCCGTTTGTACAGTAGTAACGCGGGAAAGCACATTGCTAAGATAACTGGCTTTTACCAGCTAGCCGCTGTTAGCATATGATGACAATGAGCATGTCAGTTCCACGATCTGTCAAAATAGGCTAGCTTCAGCTAGCATGCTAATGCGAACGGAATTTCAGTGAGGCCATTGTTACAACGACGTTTGTCGGTACGGACTTCACGAATGAAATAGCATGGCTTTTGAAATGTACTAGAACCAACGAGGCCTAGAGGTTTAGACTGCTAGATGCGTGGTTTGCCAACGTGCCGCCATATAGGAAGAGTCCATTTTCAAAAAGCCGGTCTGGAGAACTCGTTCCCAACCAACACCAGTTTCCACATTGTTTGAAACAGCACCGCACGATTCAGACTTTTTAGCAAGGAATTAATCAGCAATCACGTGAACAAATAGTAGCATTCGCCCTACCTGCCGCTGGATCACCAACGTGTATGGTGTTGATTATTTAGGAAGATAAATGGGATATTTAAAAGACAGAAAAAGTGTAAAACTCCCGGCACTGATCCGGCTTCAGTCATTCACTCTTGATGATGTAAAATGGCTGCCACGTTCACGCCTCGAGTTTTGTCTCGTCGATGGGGTTTCTTGGACAGCCCTGCACGGGCTTGCCTTGTATGCATTTTACAGAAGAGCAGCAGGTCATTTAAAGCATCCATCATAATTAACGTTACTAACGACGAGTCATTTCACGACAACAGTACCGTTTATGTAACGGGTTGTAAAACGTTTTAGGCTTAAGTACAGAAACCAATAATTTAACTTAAATATAAAAGTAAACAGTAATGAAATAGCACGTATAACAATGACATACATAAGTATAGTATTAGTAAGATTACTAATAAACTACCACAACCAATACTTCTACTACTAATAATACAAAATGTAAATAAAAACACCTTAAATATGATCTCTATTTGCAGGTTTAATGTAAATGACAGTCCATATTTAAATCCAAAGCTAGACCTTAACAGACTTAACAGTGTTTCAATTGAGGGAAGTAGTGAGGTAGATCCCACTTTCCACCACACTGTGTCACTCTTCTTATTGATTTAACACTCAACTGCTCCACGAACAAAAGAATAGGTCAGCATATGTGTATGTTTGGAGGACCACTTTTATTTGTTTGATAACACAGATACAACATGAGGTTTGCACTCCTGAAGAGTTGGTATGTACGTTGTGCAAAATTCTAAAGCATTTTTTTTGCCTGATTTTGTGAAAGGCAGCAACATAACATGAACAAAAAGTTGCATTTGTGTTTACAAACTGGACCAGATTTGTAACACGTGTCTATGTTTGTTGCAGAAAATCTAGTTTATAAACTTTGTTCTCAGTTGGTTGAAAGTGAGTGTAAACTGCTCAATTGCAAGTCACGAAACCAGTAAATTCCAGTTGATGTTAATACAATATCTGGATTCACATATTTCACATTCCCAAAGTGAATAAATTAGCCTACTTGCTATGAGTAATCATCATGAAAATTGACTTGTGTCAGTAGCCTCGACAACACTTTGAAACGCAATACATTGTTGTGACAATAGAATGCATGGTATGAATTTGGGATTAGGTTATCTGCTATTTTCATCACAGCGAGAGTGAATCACGGAATCAAGTTTTGGCTCATGAGCTGAAATAATAAAACTCAATCCTCATCGGTACAGAGCAGTAACAGCTGGATTATTGTGGCTGGAATATTTTGAGGGATAACTTGTGCAGCTGTTGAGGAACAGTGCAGCAGAAGGATTGATATTTTCTCAATCAGTATTAATGTTTCACAAAGAAATGCAACTTATTTCACACAGAAAAACATTTTGAATGACACCAAAGAGAACAGCTGAGCGTTACAAAGACGAATCCATTGACATAAACAAATAGTTTCAGCTTAGTAAAAGCTTTGCAAATAAGCTTTGTCTTCCTCGTAACCATCCTACTACAGATCTCTCATGCCACCGTGTGGAGAGAGTGTCCCAAGCAAAAATGATCCCACTCCTGGGCAATTTAGCCAAACCTCCTCTGTTCACCCCTTTCAGTCTTGTGTTTTCCATTCTACAACGCACCATTCTAAGATACAAAAAGATACATGTGTATGCCTGCATGCATGATTTGAAATTGCTTATAGAAATTGTTAAAGTTCTATACAATAAAATTGGCGCTTTGATTTGTGAAAGAAATTAAATGTGTCATAATAATTTGTTTTGTACAGATGCAGTAAGATTGCTCTGGTTTGAATTTAGTCAGCCCTCAGTTTTGTTCTGCCGTAAACTCCAGATTGTTAAACCTGCTAACCTCACTGTGCCTCCCATGCTCTCTCCTCCACAGCAACAGTGACAGCATCAACACGGGACCCCCTGAGGATCCGATTGTTTCTCCGAGCGTGACCTTGTCTACACTTTACTACACCTGGGGCTTCCCACATGTCTGTGGTTCTCATCCTCATCCAGCCATATCAATGTATCACCAGGTGGCTCAGACAAAGGGTCTCAATTATAGAGAGAGGGAAGCTGCACAGGTCCTCAAATAATCCTCTGTGCCTTTTACTCTCATCTGGTTGCCTTTTTCATTGTCAATGACCTGCTGTTGGCCTTTAATGTACAACAGCAGTCCTTTCAGGTATCTTATGTCACTCCCAACATCTCATCTCTCATATCTTAAACACATCACACCTCAACTCCTTCAAAATAAGTTTGATTTTATATAAGATCTGATTAAAAAGCTGCCATTTGATGTTACTCGTTTTTATCAGTTTATGTTTGAGATTCTGTAAACATTGTGTTTAAGCTAAGATGCTCAAAAAATGAAACCTGTGTTTATATTTCATTGACATCAATAACATGACATGCATGCCGTATAGCCAAAGCAGTAGCTTACACAATGCCATCGATATTGATTCTTGGGTAGGAATTACATTTAGTGCTACTTATTATATTATTATTATTTATAATGCTGTGATAGAAGCTAAAATAAAAACAACAACCCAGCTTTAAACATCACGTAATTTAAAACGTCTCATCTTCAACCCTTATTGAATTACACGTCTTAGGCGACGTATTTATCACCAGCACAACCGGGACAAAGGACACAGATACTTAAGTAAACAGACGCAAGACAAAAAAAGAAATTCATATTCAACCTTGACATTTTGGATGTTGGAGGTGGACAGATGGATACTCCATGACAACAATCTGATATCTCTCCATTTATTCATAACTCCTTCCGTCCGTCAATGCCTCCAGTTTTGGAGAAATTACGGCTTTGAAATTAGTTTTTCCACAATATATGGGGCAAATAATGGGCAAAAAGAATACACCCACAATAAATTCACCCTGTAATGTATCATGGAAGTATTATGTATTACCATTTTTTAAGTACAATTTGTTATCTTTAAATCTCTAGGCACTAATAGTTATAACATAATATATACACCGTCACAACGGCATGTGGGTTGCAAATAATGATTACCAATGACCGGGTATCAAAATTGTTTTGTCTATTGACTAATAATCAATACATAAATGGAAGGAAAACACAAATCCTGTGATTTTCAAGAGTGAAAGTCTACAGGTTTATATCTTGAAGAATATTTAGCATGTTCTCCCCTTGTGATTGTGGGTTCTCTCCGGGTTCTCCGGCTTCCTCCCACAGTCCAAAGACATGGACAGGATGGGGATAGGTTAATAGATGATTCTAAATTGCCCATAGGTGTGAATGGTTGTCTGTCTCTACATGTCAGGCCTGTGATGGACTGGCGACTTATTGCGACCTGTTCAGGGTGAACTCCGCCATGTCAGCTGGGATCGGTTGAGTACAGGATAAGTGGTAGACAATGGATGGATGAAAAATTGTGATGCTGTTCTTTGAATACTGACAAGATGAATGGACCCAACAAGTGTTTGAATAAGTCTGTGATGACTTGAGTGAGGACATTGCTTTAAAAGTGATATTCCAGCATACACTCTTCATAATAAAACACTTTTCCAGCCACTGACAGCCTTTCTGCAGCAAACTGAAATGCCCAAGAAAAACTCAAACTAATGACCCTGTCCCTTCGCAGTGACATGACAAATAATAACAGCCCCCACTTAACAAAAACCCCAGGGATTAAATGCACCATCCATAGTCAGGATGGAAGGATGATGGAAATGTGTTTTGACTTTCCATGATTTGTTCTTATCATTTTGTCCTTTAAAGGGATTATGAGAAAAGGGAGCAAA
Source organism: Chelidonichthys spinosus (assembly GCA_029853015.1). Taxonomy (NCBI): domain Eukaryota; kingdom Metazoa; phylum Chordata; class Actinopteri; order Perciformes; family Triglidae; genus Chelidonichthys; species Chelidonichthys spinosus. The sequence continues at coordinate 9,502,350 of CM056833.1, read as the reverse complement.
GTGGCCTGTGAGTCAGCGAGATCGCTGATAAGGTTGTGTAGGTTTCACCTAATCCAGGAAATGGCCACAGACTGAGGGACGTGGGTATAAAACAACATGAAGGGAAGCAGAAGTCCCAGATAAAAACCTAACCTGCAAGGACGCACTATGAAGGGGAATTTTCTCTCAACATGGTGATGCTCCGGCACTATCTCTGAACTAATCATGCTTTGACTCAACAGATTTTCGTTTGACCGTTCTCTTTTGTCTCTGTATTACTAGGTAACTGTTGCAATGGGCTCAGTGAAATCTGCTGGACTGTCTCTTCTGCTGTTGTCTTTTTTTCTTTACATCGCCGATTCTTACCCCAACACAGACTCATCAAGCAGTAAGACGTCTTTATAATACATGTACTAATGTGCCAATTACTCCCCTCTCGGGTCCACAAACCATCTGCTTTTCTCTATTCGGGAAGAACGTACACTTTTTTTTATGATCTCAGATCAGACACTATATCACAAGCTGCATGTGATCAATCGTTTGGTCTTTCTCCAGTGGGCTGTGAGGAGTGCACGCTGAGAAAGAACCGTGTTTTCTCGAGGGAGCATCCGATCTACCAGTGCATGGGCTGCTGCTTCTCCAGGGCGTACCCAACCCCTCTCATGACCATGAAGACGATGATGATCCCAAAGAACATCACCTCAGAGGCAACATGCTGTGTCGCAAAGGAGAGCTATGAGGTGCAGGTGCAGGTAAGACACGCCAGGCAAACTCAAAATATTGTTCCTATTTTATTTACATGGTAGAGGTTATAATATGATTTAAATGACTGACAGTAGGGAACTATTATGCTGACTAATGATTTACCCAAAACCTGCAAATAAATTTCATCTGAAAAAAGAAACACATTGGAAATATTTGTGATATATTTTTTGTGTTTACATTTTTTTAGATTCTATTTTATGTTCAGATTAATAAGGATATTTCAGCTGTGTTGTTGGGCTTGTTAGGTCAGCAGTAATAAAGGAAAACATTTGAGGTACTTGTACTTAACTGAAAGGATTGTGAGTAGTTCCAACAAAGAGACGTTTACCTCAAACTTTTCAGATGTTTTACAGTTTGAGGTCCATTTATCCAATACTTCCTAAAAATGGGAACGCAGATCTGCATCGCAGAACTATGAGATCAGTCACAGGGGCCAATGTCTGCAGAATGGTCACTCTTATTTTTTAGTTATTCTTTAAAATATAGGGGTAACATGTTTCCAGTCTGTCTTCAAACAATAATCTAATTCCTCCTGTTCATTCTGGTCAGATCTATGTCTAATGTGTTTATAATTAATAGTTTGCTGATAATAATTCTGCACCTTAAATGTAGTGATTTTACTTGTAAAAGAGTCATTGTGGTATTATAATATAAAGATTTATGTACTTTAATTTGGTTTGCTAAAAAGAGCATTTTGATCAGACATATTTACTGCTAACTGCTTAAGATTGATGTGACTTTGGTAATAATCAGCATGTCTTCCTCATCTTTTCCTCCTCCAGACGGAGGTGGGTCCCATACCGGTGAGAAACCATACAAAGTGCCACTGCAGCACCTGCTTATTTCATAAGATATGAAGATGGGAACTGGAGACCATTCTGCAGCACTCAGCTTGGCAACAAAATGTGTTTCTTTTAATTTGCACAAGCTCATTTCTGTTTTAACATGTCTGTTCATGTGTTGCCAGATGACATTTCTGTAGCAGTTCTGTGTCTGTGTAATTAGTCTATATTTGCAGTGATAGATATATATGATTCATTTGATTGAAAAGCAAATAAAATGTGCAAACCAGATGTTGCATGTGTCTAAGGGTGGAATCTAAGCTGTTGGGACTGTGTTACATAAGGGGGCTTTGGACGACCGTCTCTGTTAAAATGAAAGTAATGTAAGGAATAGATCATAACTAACTGTCTGGAGGTGAATAACAGGTTTGTGCCATGAAAAATCTGACTCTCCAATCAGCTAAAATATATGTGACGTAGCCGAACAGAACTGAAATTCAAGACAGCATTAGAGAGAAGTAATCTTGCTCAAAAAAGAAAACATTATAGAGATTTTAACCTCTATGATTCCATCACAACTGAGCAAACTTCATCTCCTGATGAAGATTGTATGAAATGATGGAAAAACTCAAAACACTTTAAAATCAAATGCTTAATTAATTTCTAGTGTGTGTAGATGTCGATGTGTATGGTAAAGCCGTCTATTTGTGTAAATTAATTAATCTATGTTTGAGGGTAATACAAAATTTAAAAACGACATCCTAGTACTAAACGATAACCAGTTATATTTTGCCGTCATTCTTAAAGTTATTTCTTTTGGCTCCTCATCATTCAATAACATAATCATAACACTTTCACGCCACTTCTGCTAAGTTACATGTTGACTTTTAGACCAGTAGATTAACTAGGAGTCTTTTAGCTGACTGACCCCTGTTAGTAAACATGTGACCTCTAGTATCCTCGACCAGGTCACACTGAATCAGGGATGTTGGTGGAACTGACGCTGGTGCACTTGGACTATTCTGGACGGAAAGGAAACACAGAATATCGCACCTAAATAAAATATTTAATACATTTTGGTATAATATTGGTTGATTAAAAATATCATAGATTTTGCTTCATGCTGAAGGTTTGTCTGATGATGCTGTGCCTGGATGTCATAGCTGACCTGCCGGATCTTTGCCGGTAAAAGCATGGAGTCTTCAGGGGGGTCCAGCAGTAGTTCAGTCCTGCTAACATTTCACCAGTCTGTGTGCAGAGTGCGATCACTGTAAGGCCACGGATGCTTTGTTGACATCAGGGGTATGTGTATGGGGAGCACACTGTGTGCTCTCCCTTCCCCCTCTGCGTGCGCGTGCGTGTGCGGGTCTGGCAGCGTAACATCTGTGCGTACGCGGTCGTGATTGTTGTGAAGATGGCGGAGGGGGAGACAGAAAAGGAATATGACACACGGAAAGCCATCGAGGAGCTCCGAGAGCGGTTCCAGGGTCTGACCACAGCTTTGAAAGAGAGCTCCCAGTCTCCGTTGGAAGCTTCTCTGCATTTCTGCCAGGAGTTTTGCCAGGTTAGCCCGTTCTCCTGCTGCTCATCCCGGGCAGCCTGCAGCCCCTCTGGCTTCCTGGCCGAGGATGCGCGTCTACGTTTGCTACAACAATGTAGCTAAAGAGCTAGCTGCCTGGTTAGCTTCCTGGCATTTCAAGATGGGGAAAAAAGTCCTCCGTGGTTTTCAGCCGTTCTTTCAATGATGTTCGTCCGTGGCATGAACTTATTTGCAAAGTCTGGCTATCCACGCGGCGAGAAGTCACACCAATGTGTGCGCGCCGTGCACGTATTACTCGTATTTTCCAGGCCAGATAGCTAATAGCAGATGAATGTTGCTAGCTGGTATGCAGGGTCCCCCTGTCCTGTGCAGTGGTCATGCTGTGCAAAAAAAAAAAAAAAAGGGTAGCTACGTTAGCGAGATTTTACAGGGCGATTGCACTGATGCACTAAATTATACGCTCGTGTTGTCCGTAGAAATGATCATTCAAACGTTATAACGCTGCATCTCTATGCTGGTTTGGGTTTTTTTGAGCTTGGTGTAAAAAGGGGTTACTTTTGTGAAGCTGTTTTATTGTACGGAAAGATCAATGATTTTTTTCCAAGGTGCTAGCCCAGGCCTTTTGCACTAATTAATCCCGCTAACCACACCAGCCGAGATGTTTATTACACTCGTATAGCCAGCAACAGCTAAAGATGTTAAATTGATGTCAATGTTCTAGCGACCGATCTGCCTGCAGCTGACTGAGGCAGTGATTTAAAAGGGAAAGTGTGGCAGTGGTCACTGACTCCATTACACATCCTCCTCATTAATTTGCCCTGGCCACGAAAATATAACGCGAGGTCCTCCGTGTAGCTGATGTTCCTCGGATACTACAAGGATTGCTGTCAGCACGTTAGTTTTTGATTGTTGGTTTTTATTTCCATCCCCAAAATCCACCGGCAGCGAGGAATCCATTCAACTTAAAAGTTATTTGAGCAAAAGGGGACGAGCCTCGGGCTGCATGCTGTAGTTGTGAGCAGTTAGGGCATGATGGAGATTTATCTCAGTGCAACGGCAGGACTAATGGTGGCATTCAGATTTAAATGGGTCTCTATGAATGTTTGGTTGTGGATGTAATGTTGCGAGTTTTCATTGATGAACGTAACGCGTTACTTGGAGTGGATAATATGGGGGGAAAAGAGGGAGGACCTTTTTTTTTTTTGCAGTGCCGCGCTTAACTTTGGCTCTTTTTGTCGCAAATACCTGCATATTGGCTGGATTATGTAATCCATATATAATAAACTAAGTCTTTTCTTCATTGATCGTTTGTGAGATTATGTATTTTTTTTCATCATCAAAAAGTTAGCGAGAAGCAAAAAGTCAAAAGTTTTCCATTGGATCTAAATTGCTATCACATCTTTGTGTTCATTGCTATTGCAGATGAATGAGATCATTCTTTTCACACAGCTTGATTTTGATACTATCATGATTATGACTCAAAGTTTTTTGGCATAAAATTATTATATCCAAATAGTTTTCTTTCCCCCAGGCAGCTGCAAAAGGCCACCGAAATGTTAAATTATAGAAAAGTAGCAGTCCTCCCATTTAAGAAGCCAGAAACAGAATGTTTTGCTTGATGAAGGTCTCATTGTTTTAGTGTTAAATAAATAGTGACATACACACATTTATTTGTTTTTACAAACTTTTTATTTTTCCATTTTCCAGGTGTCTTTAGCCCCTTATTCTATACTATACTATTCTATACTAGGATGCCTTAAATTCTAACTGTAGAATTATGTTTCCAGGTCCTTGTGGAAAATGCTGGCCGTTGGAAAACTGATGAGGATCCACTGCCTTTGCTGGAGGTCTACACTGTGGCCATCCTCAGCTTTGCCAAGGCCGCCTCCTGTCTCTCCTCCGAATGTGAAAACGTGCCACTCCTACTTGAAAAGTTATCACTGTGAGTCTGAAATGGATGCTAGTGGAAATAAGATTTCTCACAATCCGGAATTATTTGTCTTAGTCTTCAGCATCTTAGTTATGAACTTGACATGTATTATGTGTTACACGTTAATGACACGTAATGCTCAATTGTATGCATCTTCATCAAGTCTAAGCTGTCCTGTTGTGTAGAGTTGATGTGGCAAATAATGTGTTACAGATTTCCGACATACACCTGACATTACACCTTAGTAGAGCCCGACCGATAAAGGATTTTGAAGGCCGATACCGATACAAATGTTTGTTCATTAAAAAATCTGATATATACGATTTTCTAAATTTTTTTCAGAAACGCGTAACAAAATTCAATTAAATTGTATTTGTAGTGTCAAATCACAACAGAAGTCATCTCAGGAAACTTAACACATTGAGCAGGACTAGAATATGCTCAAAATTTCAAGAGTCAACACAATTTTCAAAGTCCCAACATCACCCAGGGGTAAGCATCACAGCGACAGGGGTGAGAAAAAACTGCCTTAATAGGCTTTTAGGCAGAAATCTCGTGCAGCCCAGGCCCTTGGGTTCCAACTGCATTTGGTGTTGGTAGTATGGTAGTGGTAGCATTAACAGTAGTGGTGGTATTAACAGAAGCAATAGTATCAACAGTAGTAGTCCATGGCAGCAGGCACAGCCACGCCGAGATGGATCCATCCCAACCACGTCGCCGTAGACCAGAAAGCAGGAGTAGTTGAGCAGTCACACAGCGGGCAGGTGGAGCTACAATGTGGTGTTTCCAGCATCAGGCCAGTAAGCAGTCTGCATCGGTCAGGACTTAGTGGACTCTGCTGGACCAGAAAACATAACCAGACTCCCGGGTATGATCCCAGGAGTAGTCAAATAAATTAAAAACATTAACAGATTTCCCTAACATTAGTTATTTGTGATTGCAAATGAAAGATGCAAAATATTTGACAATATGAATGAAACAAAAAAAAACACTTAAATCCAAAAGTATATTGAGATACGAAAAGTTCTGAAATACTCTGCAAACATTAAACAGTAACTACTCTGCAATTCACACCATGTGATCTTGAAATAGCTATGAAGGCAGTCCTTGAGGCTGTAATCAGAATAGAAATGGGGAGCTTTGACATATTTGGGATGAGCTGCACACTATACTTTGTACATGGAGACGCAATGCATCACACTCAACACAAAATGAAGGGAATCAATGTCAAAAAATCAATCAAAGTCAAGGATGTAACTTCCTTTTTGTAAATTATTGATTACAATTACTGATCTGGCCACTCTGAGCGGTTTTTCGTTCCTACCATATGAAAAACAACAGGGGCTATTTAATAACACCTAGAAGCACACCTATATTGATCCCTATATCTCAAGTGTCTCACTGCTGCTGATTTACACCCCCCATTTTTCCTGTTTGACATATTTATTATATTTCCAAAACGCCACACTGACTTTACAGCAGCACACGTTTGAATAGATATTCTCGTCTGGCACCCCTTCACTTGTGGAGTATGTGCACATCCTTGACCTAAATGTGGCTTTAACAAATGACGTGTGTTGGATTCACAGGAGCTGTGCGGAGCTGCTGCTCTTAATGCCCCAGCATGTCCCTGGTGCCTTATGGGAGGAGTTTCAGTCCTCCATTAAGGTCAGTATTCTCAGGGAATTCTTCGGAGGTTTATAATTTGCAGGGATAAGTAATGAAAAGTTGTTAAATAATAAGACTGCATTTGGTTTAGCTCACCATTCAAAAGCAGTAAACACAAATGTTCTGTTCAATCTTGCTTTTGAGGAAATGTAAACTATTGAATTGTGACACTTTCACAACAATAATATTGTCATTACAATCATTTTAAGGCTCTTGCCTGTGTTACAGTAGTATGACTCACTGACGTTTTAGTAATTAGGTTACTACATCTTCATTTGTGTTGTGTTGCAGTTGGCACACAGCCTTTTACAAGAAAGTGGGAGTGCACAGCTTTGCCTGCTCTCAGCTCTGGCGCAACAGGATGGCGTCTGGTCCAACACCACACTGAGCAGCATTCTGTCCAATCAAATCCCTCAAACTGAGCAAGGTTAGTCCTCACCAGGTTTGAAGATGCACTGCGCTGGCAGCTGTAATTGCATGCTTCTCATCTGCAGTTTCTGACTCCTGTCTCTTTTTATTTGGCGGTTTGTTTCTTAGTTCACGAGTATCTTGAGTTGGAAGGTGCCACGCTTGTGAACATGAGAATAAAGCACCTAATCAAAGTGGACAGTGTTGATAAAGCTGCTGTACTCGCGAAGATGTGTTCGGAGTATCCGGGATATGAAGGAAAAGGAAACTTCAAGCAAATCTACTTGCTTTGCATCTGCATGACAAAAAGTCAGGAGCAGCTAATGGAAGAGGTAAGAAATGAAACGCAGCAACACAGTTCCTTGTACACACTAAGTTATTACATTTAACACTTCATCATTTTATAAGAAAATGTCCCCACAAAGTTGTAAAATGTGACAGATAGTTATTTGATTTCAATTAAATTGACCATTTATTTGATATTTTCTCTCTTTCTTTGTAATAGATAGCATCGATTGACTGTAAAGATGCTCTTGAGATGATCTGCAACTTGGAGTCAGAGGGAGACGAGAAAGGAGCTCTCTGCTTATGTTCTGCCTTTCTCAAGCGACAGCTACTTCAAGGAGATGTTTATTGTGCCTGGTAAGTGTTGCTGTTTGTTTCAGATAAATCCTAGAAGACTCACAGAGTTACTCTCGGGAATATTAACAATACATTTTACTTATAAAGATGCTTTTCATGGTACTCTACAGTTAAAATACAGTTGAAATAGAAACAGACATGAGTCACATTGGAAGCAGATGTAAATGGGTGAGTTTTAAGTAGTGGGTGGATGGATAGGTGCAGTCTCGTCTTGATGTTTTTTGGGAGAGAGCGCAAGCAGGAGGTTGCAGCTCTGTATAAGGCTCTGTCACCCCAGGTTTGGTTTTTGGTCCTGTGGTTATGGTCATGTGCACAATAATGAAAATAAGAGTTGTTTTTCACAGTTGTATTTGTGATGTCTTGCAGGGAACTCACACTGTTCTGGAGTAAGCTACTCATGCGTTTAGAGTCGTCGGCTGATGCATTTCTCGGACACAGCAAAGAGATGGCTCTTCTCTGCAGGAGCGTCTGTCATATTTTGTTTCTAATCAAAGTAATCCAAAATGAGGTAAGAGAAACCACCTATAGTCTTATTTGTAGCCGACTGTAGAACCCTTACGGATGACCATTCACACCAACAACATCTGTTAAATGGGCCTTAAAATAAAACCCTTGGAATATATGTTGCTTCTTTTTTTCTCCTGTAGGTTGGAGAGGTGGGGCTTCCAGTGTGCGTGGAAATGTGCATTCAAGCTCTGAAAATGACATCCGGTGACCATAAAGATAGCAAGTCCACCATCTGCAAGACTATTTCCTGCCTTTTGCCAAGTGATCTAGAGGTTAAGCGTGCATGCCAGCTGACAGAGTTCCTCCTCCAGCCCACAGTTGACTCATATTACGCTGTGGAGTCACTGTACAACGAACCCGACCAAAAGCCTGAGGAAGATGGGAGTCTACCAGTTCCCAATTCTTTACGCTGTGAGTTACTTCTGGCCTTCAAGACACAGTGGCCTTTTGATCCAGAGTTCTGGGACTGGAAAACACTGAAACGCAACTGCTTGGCACTGATGGGAGAGGAGGCAGCTATTGTGTCATCTATTGACACACTCAATGACACAGATGAACAGGAGGTGGAAAATGCACTTGGCAAACTCCCTGAATACAGAGACCTGGAGGATTTCCTGCTAACCACTACAAATGAACTCAATGAAATAACGGATGAAAAAGAAAAGAACAGAGAGGCTAAAAAACTTCGCGAGCAGGGTTTTGTGTCGGCCCGGTTCAGAAATTGGCGAGCCTACATGCAGTATTGTGTTTTATGTGACAAGGAGTTCTTGGGTCACAGAATTGTTCGCCACGCGCAGAAGCACTTCAAAGATGGAGTGTATCTTTGTCCAATTTGTGCTGACAGTTTTGAAACTAGGGAGATTTTAGAGCCACATGTAGCATCGCATGTAAAGCAATCTTGCAAAGAGAGACTAGCTGCAATGAAAGCCGCTAGGAAGGTAACCAAACCACCTCAGTCCCCTAAAAGTCCATCAAAACATTCAAAAGTTGCTGCCAAGGTGAGCATTAGTCCTGTTAAAATTGAACCTCAAACCGGCAACCAGTTGGCGCCTCCAGTTAAGATAGAACAAACTACATCTGACACGCATATAAGTCAAGACTGCTTCTGTCCTGTCAAAAACTGTTCCAAGGCTTTCAAGTTTTTCCGCAACCTCATGGCTCACGTCAGATCTCACAAGGACGACGAAGAGGCCATGAGGTTTTTAGAGATACAAAAACAGAAAGTGGTGTGCCAGTATTGCAGACGGCAGTTTGTTAATGTCAGACATCTTAATGATCATTTGCAGATGCACTGTGGCAGCAAGCCATACATCTGCATACAGTTAGATTGCAAGGCCAACTTTAACTCCAATTCGGAGCTTCTAATGCATCGAAAAATGCATCCTGAATTTAAAGCCCAGTGCATGTTCCCTAACTGTGGTCAGGTTTTCAGTGAGGCCTACCTGTTGTATGATCATGAGGCTCAGCATTACCTTACTTACACCTGCCAAACTGAAAACTGTGGGAAAATATTCTACTCACAGTCTCAATTCTTGTCTCACCAAGAGAATCATAGTACAGACGATGCAGTAAAGAGTTTGCTCAACACAAATCAAACCCCCCCTGATACTTTAAAAGTGGAACCACCACCTGAGAGCAGCCAGAGCAACGAAGACACCTGTTCTACAGTTGTCTGCATTGAGAGGCTGAACACAGGCGTATATATGATGGAGGAAACAAAGGAAAACTCATCACCATGCAGATTACCAGAGCTTGCTAAAGAACCTATTCCTGTGAGAGTGAAACACTCAATTGAAAGCATGCTGAATCCTGCAGCAGATCCTGACATGAAAGAACCAGAGAAATGCTACACTCCGCTGACAAATCCCACTCCAGCATCCGCTTCTGTGAAACCAGCACCGGAGGCTCCTCATGCACATCATACTATGGCTGGGCAAGCTGATATCCCTCCAGTAAATCATGTGACAAATGCAACAAACCCTGTGGCAAGTCAACACGGAGAGGGACTTAATAACGTACAAGGCAACAAACTTCCAATAGCGATTCCGCAAATGATTTCTCCAAGTCAAATAAAGACCGAAATTCCTTGTTCACTGCAAGGATATCCTTCCGGCACACCCGCTGTTACTACTGGCAATGATGAGAACCTGCATTGCTGTCCATATAATGAATGCACGAGGGCATACAGTACGAACAAAAGTCTGTCGAGGCACGTGAAGAAGCAACACCCTGAAATATTTGAAGACTGGAAATTGGCGAAGAAATATAACAAAGTAGCCAAAATTACAGCAAAGAAGGTACCAAGCGGGCCAACTTCACCGAATCAGTCTCAGAACCAGGGGAACAGGCCGCCAAATCAACCAGGAATACTATGCAACAAACCTGGGATGCAGCAAATGGATTACCCAATGGGATCTTCAACCTCACCTGCCCAGTGTTATCCTGGATCAATGGAGCCTGTGCCCATCACTCCAATGGTGAACCCCACACTGTACCCGGCGTGGGGAAACTCAAATAATGCCTGCGGAATGATGCAGTCAGACATGTCCCAGTCATGGTCTTCACCTCCCATGAATAACTGCTATCCAGATGCCTTCAACATGAACGAGTACCCCCCTCGGAGCTATCCTCAGTGGCAGGCGGACCCTTATCCAACCACAGTGTCTCTTCCCTCTGATAGAGATCATTCAGTGGCAGCTATACATGGTCCCTCTATGTCACATGCTCCTTCCGTTTCAAGTTTGATGTCTCAGTATGTGTCCAGTTCTCTGATGCTCGACAATGGCGGGCAAATGCACAACGGGGGCCATCAGTATGGACTAATGCATCCAGAGGGCAGCGAAGACAGCGTCGATGTGGGGAAAAGCAGTGCAAGTGTAACAAGCCAGTTGGATAATGGAAACAGTATCTCAACATTTGATAGCCTCCCTGAAGGAAGTTACCACACTCCATATGCACAGAGTGAAAACTCTTGTCCTACTCATGGCTCATCAGTTGATATGCCCATGAAGAGTCTGAGCCCAGAGGCCCAAGGTTCATTAAAAGCTACACATGAAATAATTAAAACAGAGAATGTGTCCATTCCATGTTACGAACAGATGGACAACTCTGTTGATGGCATGCTCAGTCCAAACAGCGGCAGTCACACAGATTTCCCTTACGAAGACGACTGTCTTACTGCCGACCTCGAGGCTGCTCCGTCCGATGAAAAGGCCGGTGACTCTGACTTGCAGAAAGGAAAACGCGGTAGGTTGAGCAAGCGAACCAAATGGCCAGCCATTATTAAGGATGGAAAAGTAATCTGCAGGAGATGTTTCAGAGAGTTCACAAGCACCAAGTCTCTCGGTGGTCACTTATCCAAACGCTCGCAGTGCAGACCCGTAGATGAAATTGACCTTACTGCTGATCTGCCAACATCTTTCCTTGATTTTCTCAATGACCCCCATGTCCCCGATACTAACGGAGCAACATTCATGTCAAATGGTGATTTCTCACAGGAATCGTGTAGCTTGACCACTTTGACTTCCCCCATGGTGTTGAAACAGGAGCCCCAAAACACAAATATAATGGACTATTCAGACGCCATAAGTGTTTCCCCTGAAAACCAGCAACAGAAGGCCGGAGAGATGGCTAATCCAGCCCTACATTATCAAGAGGATCACTTGATGGAAATATCACATGCCTTTCAGAGGTTGGATTTGATTGAAGCTGCGCAAGGGAAGATGAGGAGTGCCCTGGCGTTAGAGCAAAATGTCAGTCATCACGATACAGCCCATGACATGGAAAAAAGTAAGATGCTGAGTAAAAGTGACGACAAGCCTTCTGAAAAGATCCCCAAACCGTTTAAATGTGACCAAGATGAGTGTGAGTACTCCTTCATGACAAAGGAAGCGTTATTCAAACACTTGAGTAAAATGCATGATTACACTAATGAGATGATAGACGATCTAAAGAAAACCCCATCCAAACTTTCTCCGTATCCTTGTCAGATTTGCCCCAAAACATTCACGAGAACGACAGGTTTGAGAATTCACTATGAAAAAGTCCATCGATTGTCGAAGGCAGAGATACAGAAGCTGAGAATCAGTCGCTCGAAACAGGCGTGCGTTTAGACTTAACAAAGATGACATATGTATTAGCCGTGTGACCACTGATGCAAATACCAGTCACACGACACAGTCTACAATTGTGTTGTCTGCTATAAAACAAGAACCACTCGACTTTGCAATTGCACCTCAAACAGACAATGAGAACAATCCACAAATGTCTCAAATGACTTCACCAGGAGATGCCGTTAAAGAGGGATTCATGCCTGAGGTTTCCATTGTTGCACAACTACCACCACCTCAACACTACATGACTGACGGCTCATTCTGTGAGGTGGAAGCATCGGTTCTGGAGAACTCCCCAGAGCAACCTAACATGGCTTTTGTAAACAAGAGTCCAGATGGGAAACAGAAATCCGGTTTACATGAGAAACTCAGTCCTGTTGGCAAATCGAAGAAGCAACACGCAGGGCGATCCGATGCATCGATTAGCAAAATGAACGAGTCAATGTCCAGCCCGTCTAATGAATCGGCTTCATCCTCCCCAGAGAAACCCAGCAGCTCCAAAAACACACCAATAAAGGATGAACACCAGAGGAAGGAGAAACATCAGAAAAGGCTGAGTCTCAAAATGTGTGAAATAGACGCCTACAGTCCATACAGACCATATCGCTGTGTTCACGAAGGATGCACTGCCGCATTCACCATCCAGCAAAACTTGATTCTCCATTACAGGGCAATGCATCAGGCGTCCCTGCCCCCGAGCAAACTCGAACCCGACACTGAAAAAACGAGTATTCAAAATGGACAAGAGAGCCATCAGAATATAGACAAAGATGATGAGGTCAGGTGTCAAGTGAAGAACTGTTCAAGGGTGTTCATGGGAATCACAAGGTTAGTGCAGCATTACCTCTTACTTCACAAGTTTACCCGCGACAAAGCCACCGCCATGATGGCCAGCATGACCATTGGGACTTTCAACTGTGACCGGCCAGAGTGCGCGCTGCCCTTCAACTCAGTGGAGAAGTACATAGACCACATTAAGAATTACCACAAGGAAATCGCCATATCTGAGAGTGGCTCAGTTGATCAAACGTTCAAGTGCGAATATGAGGCATGTGACCGCGTTTACACTACAAAATCAAACCTCCTGCGTCACCTGATAAAAAAGCATGGATATGTTTATGATCCGAAAACAAGCGACGGAAGACGGACTAAATCGATCGGGCTCTTCCCGGGGGCAAACGGGAAAGAGAACGTTGAAAGCAAATTCAAAGTGAAGAAGAAAAACACTAAAAAGAAAGACGGGAAGTCCATTGAACACTGGACTAGTTTTGGAAAGCCAACACTAAAATCACACGACGAAGCGTCAGCTATGTGCACCAAGAAGTCCTCCCTGCAGTACCCATGCATGATAATAGGCTGCGATGCAGTGGAGAGGGCTGAAAGAAGTATATTTAAGCATTACACCACTCATGGCCTCACAGAAAGATACATCGAAGACCACAGGAGCCAGTTCATTTTCTGCAAAAAGTATTCACGTGCCAGATTCAAAGACTCAAGCAAATCAGAGGGTGCATCGAGCTCATCTTCTGAGGAGACGGACCCAGATGACACCGAAAAATCCAGCGACATGAAAACAGATGAGCTGGTGGATCGAATAGGCCAAGAAGACAGCAAGCTGTCCAACGATGATAGTGCAGAATCTCAAGCTTCCACTGGGACAGAAGGAACTAAAAGAGGCCGTCCCAGAAAGCCTGCACAACCTACACCTGCGTGTCCAGAGAGGATGCAGACCCTTAGGAACCGTTCGACTGTTAACAGTTCAAGAGAGAACTCAAATCCTGGTACCCCTACAGCCCAAGAACAACGCGACGACGGGGTTATGCCGGGGTCTTTCAAGCCTTTAGGACTTGAGGACTCTTTCCTTAAGTTTTTGGAAACCTCAGAGTCAACCAACACTTCCAAACGCAAATTAAGCGACAAATCTAGTGCTGAACTGCCGTCCAAAAGACAGCAAACTCACAAACAGAAATCTGCAATAAAAAATAAATTAACAGATGATTTCAGAGGCTATGAACATCTAGTAGACTTCAGAAATCCCCTCAATCTCAAATCAGTGAGCAATGTCAAAATCGTCATAGACAAAACACTTTCAGACGGTGCTGATCTTTTGCTAAAGCAGCTACAAGACATGAAGCCCATAGTCATAATAAAAAAGTGGCTCTATAGCGGATCATAGCGATATTTTGTTTTCAACTCGATCTCACTCAGGATTTGAGATGTTATGCTGCAGAATGGTTTGTTAATGCATCAGATTTCCAACTGGTAACAGTAATGGTCACAGTTAACGATGAAATGGCCTATTTTGTACTTAATGAAAAAATGTCTTGGATGATTTTAAGTATGTATGTTAGTTATAATAACCAGGTAATCTATAGGGCATAGATTTTAGAAACATGTTTGTATTTATGCTTAGTACTGAAGATGTTTTTTTTTTTTGTTTTGCTAAATGGAGACTTTTAAAGAAAAACTATGTTTTTATATATCCCTATGGGATTTCAAGTTCTGTTTGTATTTATTTCATCCTTTTTCAACACTAGTAGACCTATCTGTAATATTTACATGTCTTCCACAAAGTGTTCAATAAAATGTTACTGTTTCTTTTTGTAAACATATTGTCTGCAGACCTTTTGTGTTGTGTGTGTGTGTGTGTGTGTGTGTGTGTGTGTGTGTGTGTGTATTGACAACCAACAGTATACAATATGCACAATGCTATCAAGACATTAAAAATATATAACTAAAGAATGCATAAAAAAATCCTGGTCAGGTCCCTATGAGATCTATATCATAATATCCACTTGAATAAAAACTTAACAAGTCATGTGGTATATGAATAACTAAAAACTAAAAGTGTATCCTGCTACAGATGTTTATACTACTACTACTTTTGTATATATAATAACGTTATTTGTAGTGTTAGGGGAGCATAATCTCTCATAAACATCATTATCATCTAACTTTCCATGATATTAAACACTGCAACAGGAAAAGTAAGGGGGTGTTCAAGATCAGCAACGTAAAAAAAAAAACTATCCACGGCAATTAAAAGTAGGGACAGAAACTACGTAATGAAACCTAACTAGGCTTTAAGGCCGAACTGGTCATTTTATTGTGTTCATGAGAGTTTTAATCATGCATGTGAACTTAAAACTTTACCAAACTAAGCTATGAACACGCACGTTTCCGTTTATATTTATTGAATACACCCTTTCCGCAAACGTCATATTGGCGGGAAGTAGCAGCTAGTTTGTTAACGACACCGCTGCACACACACAAGCTGCATTTCGTTCAAATACTTTACGTTTAGCCAGACGGCATTGAGTGCACGTCACTGTCCGAACTATCCTAAATACAACACAGCCGCTACGTATAGCTAACGCCAAGATGTCTACTTCATCCGTGTCCAAGGTAACGTAATATTATGAAGTTACGTTGCACGTAACGTTAAGCTTCATAAACCTTCATGACATTATAGCTCGGCAGTCCTGACACAACATGGCCGTATTTAAGTTTAGTTTCTTTGTTTGTGCGCATAGTTAACTGGCACATGTTGCTACTTTCAGGGCTGCTTCGTTTTCATGCCAAGTACGAAGAAAAAGAAGACACTCAGCTTGGGTGAGTCCTGTTTAAAGACGTGTATCCTCACCTGAGAGGTGCCAACGTTACACTGACGTCCATGCCATCTCTCCACAGAGGACTATTTCATCCGTGGCTGTGAAGGTGATGACAACAGTGACGTACGATTCAAACTATGTCACGATCTATGGGACAAAATCAAAACGGACACGGAGGTGAGAACAGATAGTCATCTCATCCGACGGAATTTACAATATAACTTGGTCTAAAGTCCTTATTTGGCACATTTTAACACACCATAAACATTACACTGACTGGACATGTATGACACGTTTCATATGTGATGCAAAACTAAAAAAAAAAAACAGGAGATGCCTCCCAAATAGTCCCTTTTTGTACAGCAGCCATTTTGACACGTCATTGCAGGATGATCACAGATGTCATTAATAACATTAATTATGCTCCTGCTCCATTTAGGTGGGCCGATGTCCTGGTATTGTGCATGCCTGACATAGAATGAGAGCATTATTATTCTATCAATACTGTTTACCCTGCTATGTCAAAATGGTTGCCCTTAAAAAAAAAAACAATAACCTTAAAAAATTTGTCCCATAAACAATTTCTGGATGATGTTACTTTAACTCCTTTTTTGCTGCATGTAAGACTTTACAGGATGAGCTCAACAGGAACATCCTGGACAGCTTGCTGGACTTCACAAGGAAGTGCTCCTCCACTCGTCACCACGGTGACTGGGCGTCACAGATGAGGGCAAGTGAGATTCCTACAGCGGCTCTTGTGCTCGGTACGTTGTTGAAGAGGCAGCAACATGAGATATTTGCTTACTTATCCACATGTCTCGTGGCGTGCCGTTGAGGGTTTTGTGAAGCCTACTCCAACATTTCGTCTGACCTTCTTTTCCTTTCATAACCTCCGTAGGTGTAAATGTCCCGGACCATGACATGACCTTCCAGAGCCTGTCTGAGCTGCTCCAGCAGTCAGTCACTCCTCATGTGGCCTCTGTACAGGCCAAAGAGTGTGGAGGTAAGGGACTCAGAGGAAAACACATTTCCCTGTATCTTAGAATAGCGTCAAACCGTTACAGTATGAACTTTCAAGTACGTTTTATCATTTCAGCATTAAAGCATTTGATGAAGAGGGTCCTGGAGAGGTTAATGGGCACTGTCGTGAGTGTGGATGATGAGGAAGAGGACGGGGCTGAGCAGACCGGCGCTCCGCTCAGCAAGAGTGTGCACTGCTCCCTTGGCACGCTCTGTGCTTGGTACGATGCAAAAACAAAGGTGGGACCTTAAAACATAACTAGTGCACGTCATTTTGCATTTGTAAAGTTACCTGAAAGCACGTTTTTCCTTGTATTTCAGAGATCTGACACGGGTACTCCTGGAAAAAAGCGTAGCTCTCCTGTCAGAGATAATCTGCACATCAGCCTCCCGTTGTTGTTATTTTCAAAGATTTAGAGGCTTTCAACCCAAGAGTCCTTCAGGACTTCATACTCATCTGCAGGTAACGGGAAACTACAGCCTCTTCCTGTTTGTGGAATTACAATAAAATGATCTACAATGTGTCAATCTATGAAATAATTATGCTTTTATGGTTACCTTCCCATACATCATTAACCTAAGTGGCCCACAGAGAAACCGTCTTTTATTGATAGAGTTCTGAGTCCACTGTTAAAACGGCGTCTCCACAAACTCCTTCCACAGCCGGTACATTGAACGTCTTCCTCTGATGTTCATCTTTGGCATCGCCACGTCGCCCAGCACCATCCAGCACATGCTGCCCCACTCCGTGTCCTCCCTGCTGTGCATAGAGCTCTTCCAGTCCCTCTCCTGTACACAGCACCTGGCTACAGTCATAGACAAGGTGGTTGTTTTTGCTTTATGTCATCTTCAAACTTGTGAGGAAAGACTTGGCTATTTTTGGTATTGCAGTGTGACATGTAATCCATAGAAATAGCGAAGCATATATTTCAATCAAATTCTTCACCAGGTTATCGTGTCGACATTTCATTGAAGTGAATTGTATTTGTCGTCCGTATTTCTAGTTGATCCTGACGCCTGAGTTCCCCTTTAAGCTCAATGGTAAAGTGATGCAGGTACTGATCAGCATCTTCCTCTACCACGATTTCTCAGTGAGAAACTTCATCAAGGGCATTCAGGTACCTAGTAGCTTTTAAATAGTGTATCCAATGTGCGTTTTGTCGATGTGTCCTCTCTTCGTACCTTTTTTGTCTGGAGACCTAATTCCGTTGCACAAAAAAAAAAAAAACCCTTTCTGCTCCGTCTTTGTGCAGCTGGCCCTTCTAGAGCACTTCCACTCCCAGCCTCTCAGCGTACTGTGCTGTAAGAAGAAGGTCGCTCTGCATAATGCGACGAAGCTCGGTCACTGTGACTTGGAGAGGATCAGGCAGCTGCCCTCGTTCAAGAGGTGCTCGCACACACACACACACACACACACACAACTTGGTTTTTGCAGTGATTCTAAGTGGACTTGGCAGACAAAAGATTAAGCCTGTGTGAATATATAATTTAGTTTTGTTGCAAGCACTAAACACACAGGTAACTTATTTTTCACATGAATCCAGTCTTGTAAATCAAGTCTAACCTGTGTTTTTTTTTTTTCAGGTATGTAGAGAAGCTGGAACCTCAGGAACAAGTGCATCTCCTCACAGATGACACTCATTTAAAGGTACATTCTTTGTTTTATCTCTACACCTAAGTCGGTAGCCAGAAAATGTGTGTGCATACCCCTCTAATGCTTTGAGTTTCTTACTGTTTTCATTTTAGGAGGTGTGTCGGAAGTTGATAAAGGACCTCCGCAAATATCACAAGAACTATTATCCCATTCTGCGATGTCTGCACACGCTGACCTCGTCATTACCTCGGTACCCCCTCGGGAAACAGGTAAGAAATTACAGCTTTTGAAAGCACTTTCTTGTTGTTGGTCAGTTTTTTTTGTTTGTAACACTGAATTATGTGTGCTACAGATCAGAGAGCTTAATTTAATATGTCTGGAGAAGAACCTATGGGAGAACGAGGATTACCAGACAGCCATGAAGCTTCTGAAGTAAGTCTGGATGTTTAATCCTGTATGTGAAACAAGTGGGATCAACAAATGGATAATAATCATATACTGTTGTCATAACCACGTCTCATTTGTAGTAAGAGATGGTTTAGTTCCTTTCCAGCTAACTTGAGTTACACACTTTACCACTAGATTACAACATATTTGAGGATATTTGAATGATTATTGCTCCTCCTGGTGGCCAAATAACCATTAATATTCAGTAAAACAGCATTTTTCTTTTTGTTTCACACTGGCTTTTTATTGTGAACAGACCGGACATTAGTCAGGCAACTATTCAGTGCAGTTGGAGTTGGAGCCTCTTGCCCTCGATAGTAACCCTCCTGTGTTTTCCCTCCAGGATGCTGGCTAAAGAGGAGCTGATTGCTTCTCTCCAGAGGTGCGCAGAGATTCTGCAGCCGAGCAAGTCAAAGAAGATGAAGAGTGCTTTTGTCCGGCTTGAAGACATGCTCGCCAAATTCAAGCAGCTGGACAGTAAGTGGTAAAAATGAAGAAGAGCAGCCACTTTGTTTAGATTGTTTAGATTCATCCTTAGACAGTCTCTGTTCTGAAATAATAAATGTGATTATTTAATACCCAACACCCCGGGGGATTGTTTTTGTCTTGTTCTAAACAGCTGTAGCGGCTGAACCTTCCCCCAGTGTGGACGACTGTATCACCTCCCCAGTGAAAAATCTCCAGAAGAAAACCGATCTGTTCCAGCTGCAGAAGGTCTTTAATGATTGTATGTTATTTTCACAGCATTTCTGTGAAGATAACAAGAGAGATCCTCCAACTCACCCATGTGTTTAATCCATAATGATGATTCTCCCATATTCTAGACGCTGCTGGAGATGAACGAGTCTCGGCGATCCAAGAAACGGAGTCCGTTTGAGGTCCTGCGAAACGAAGCTCTGGAGTTTATTGAAAGCTTAGTGAAGTAAGACGTGTTGCCTTCTCGCTCTGCTGGAACTAATTTTATACAATAATAATATTGCATATTGTTGTAGAAACTCTTCCTAGGCTGATCTCTCTCTCTCTCTCTCTCGCCCACGCAGGAGTCACCTGTCTCCCCCAGAGTCTCAGACACTCCATGAAGTTTGTTACTACACTTCTTCTGCCACTGTGAGACGCCACCTCAACGCAACACCTCGCACCTCCATTCAGGCTGCACTCAACAGTCCCTATCACTATCTTCAGGTACACGTTCCTCCAGTTCATCTCATCAGCCGTGCAGCTATCTTATCATGAGGAGAAACGGAGAGCAGGGAAAGTTCTGATTGAGTCCTCTTGTTCCAGAATGAGCGCCTAAAGACTGAGGACGGGACGGTCTCTAACGCTGCTCCTGATATCTGCATCGCCTACAAACTCCATCTGGAGTGCGGCAGGCTAATAAACCTCTACGACTGGCTGGAAGTGAGTTTTTATACGTGGAATAATTTGATATTTGTCTGATAATGCCATTCATTACACCCGCCAACATCTTTTAAGGGAAAACAAAAGATAAAGCTTTTAAACCCACACCACCTTTACCCTATTCTCTAGGGGAGATTCTATTGATCCCAAAGATCAATGTGTTGCGTTATTGATCTGAAAATTGAATATTGACCCAGATGGACAGTTTTCCTGAGATGATTGTGTCATTTGTTTTCAGGCCTATTCCACTGTGGTTTCTGCTGCTGAGGGTAATGATCCAGATTCTGACAACTTCGGGAAAGTGGATGATGTTAAGCAGTATCCTTCTGTAACTTTATCTACAAACATGTTATTTCCCCCTCATTTTAATACTTTCAATATGGTGATGAATCTTAACTTTTACCCAGTTTATAAGCCACGTTTGAGAAGTGTTGTTCCTTAGCTTGTTCTCCAGCGCTCGCTTCATCCGAGCCGTGTCTGAGCTGGAATTTCTGGGCTTCATAAAGTCCACCAAGCAGAAGACTGACCACGTGGCTCGACTCACTTGGGGAGGATGCTGACCGAACACTTAATGAACTACACAAATCACACGTTATGCACATGTGGCTGCCGTCTGCCTTCATTTAAATCCATATTAAACTGACTTAGATTTGTTGTAATGCATCTTTACCTCCAATAAAGTATATGTAGTGTCCGATAATCATGGAGCCATGTGTTGTTTTTACCTCGTAGCTATTATCTCATGATAGCGGGACGGTCACATCAGGTGCTGGATGATCCAAACATTTCTAGTAGTTCCTTTCTGTAATTAGTCTCTACAAACTTATCCTAATAAGATTGATCCAATACGTTCCTATACTGAAGGCACAGCTAAAATATGGATGCATTATATAAAGTTGCTTGACCTCACTTGAGCCAATATTACAACAAAGGACATCAATAAACCAAAATTGCATCAAAACAATTCAACGTTTAAAAGATTTTTATTTTTTCCAATAAGTACATTGTTTTCAAAGTGATACCAGCAAAACAAAAGTCAAAATAAATAAAACACTGGTAGGGAGAACAAAAAAAAAAAAAAAAAAATCGTATTAGCCCACTTTATGCTCAATTTAAAAAGCAATGAACAGAGGACAAACTGCAAATAAACTCGCTCTGTTTTGCTGTTTCTTCTCCTCTCAGATTGACCAGCAAACCTTAAGTAAAACTCTTGCACTGCTTTATCATATGTACATGTAACAAACAGAAAACAAGTGACAAAGCCTGGAATGCTGGGAATCATTACAAAAGTGAGATAACTGTAGATACGCATACAGCAGGAGGAACATAGGCCACTGGTAGAGATAGGGTCCATTAATTTACAAGGAAGCACCTAGTTGCTAACAACAGAGTGGTAACAACTGACAACAGCTTCATATAAACCTTTGCCCAAAGACAGAAATATGGCACAGTAAGAAAAGTTTCATTTAAACTAGCTAAACTGAATCTCTTACAATGATGAGCTTTTTTTTTTTTTTCTCTTTTTTCCTTTTCTTCTTTCTTGAGATATCACATGATAGCTTTCAGCAAGGCCGTCTTGCAAAAGACTTCTGGGCCACACTCAGGAAACATCTGGAGAAGAGGGGAGATGAAACAAAATACAGAAACCAGACTTGTTAAAAAGGCGGTGCTCAAACCAAGACCCACCGTACAGTAATGGGAGTGATACAGGAATGTGGAAAAAGACACAACTCACAGCTCGCAGGTTGCTCCCCAAATCGTCGCATTAACTGATCATGTGTGAACTTCACGAAGGTGTCATATTGTTCTGAAATGCACAGGACAGGAAATAAGAATTGCTATTGTACAATGAAGTGTGATGCTTTATTTCCTCAGAGACTTTATTAAGAAATAAATGTCTTAAATTGTGGGTTTTTGACAGCTGGTTAGAAAATCAAGACACTTGAAGACATGATTTGTGCTCTTGTGCTAAACCATTAGGATTTGACATTTTATAGATTATTAATTTCGCATACTGATAGTTTGACAATCGAAATAAAGTTCAACTATAATAGTGCTGCAAAGATAAGCACGTTAATCATTTGACAGAAATGTGAACAATGAGCAGAAATGCCAAACATTTGCTTTGTTCCAGCTTTTCAAATGTGACAAAATGAATATCGGATGCCTTTATTTGTTTTGGACTGTGGATTTGTGTTGTTCAGTGTGCACCAACCTGCCAGTTTTGAAGTCATCGTCTCCTCATACTCCTCCCGCACCTTGTCTTCCTTTTCTTTCAGCAGGCGTTCACAGATCATTCCAACTTGTCTGAGGGTGAATAATGGCTGTTCTTTTCTAGTAGGAGAAACACCTCCAGAGGACGTCCCTGCACAAATCACACAAGAACCGAAGAATCAGGGGGGAGTGTGGTATTTTGGGTTGCCCGAGTTACGTTCCAAATTCTGGAGCGGTCTCTCCTGCTGGCAGCGTTGTTACTCAACCAACCTGGCATGCTGGAAACATTCATAGTAGACGACTGGGATGGGGACTCTGGAGAATAGCAGCACTCTGACTGTTGGTAGCCTCCATCTAGATGCTTCCTCTTTTGAATGCGTTTGTACTCCTGCTTGATGCTGTTGAGGATTTGTTCTAGTAGGACAAAAGAAAGTAAAAAAAAAAAATAGGAGAAAAAAAAAAGAAGGGTCTATTAGTGTAGACAACACAGCTGCCATGTTAGGAGTCCACAAATAAACCATTATACGCATGTGTGTGTTGGTTTAGCAGTGTGTGCTTCAACGTGTTGCTAATGCTTCCCAAGCCCCTGGCTTGTCACCAAGCAGGCCAACTTGACCAATGTTAGTAACATTACCTGCACTAAGCCTTGACGACGACTCCCCAAATGGCGAGGGCTCCATGCTAAGATACTTCCTAGGGGATGAGGATGAGGACGACGGGGACACGGGGATACATCTTCGCCTTTTAGGAGACGTCGGACTCATCAGGGGATCGAAATCCATGGTCCTCTTCAGGGTGGCTCCACACGCCATGACTTCAGTTTGTTTAAGGGAGACGGGGGGGTGCAAAATACCGAAACAGGACATTAATAAAGCGATAACATCAGTTATTTCAGATAACTGCTAACCATGGCTAACGCGCCTGACTGATAACAGCGTGAATTATTCAACTTAAACCAGTTTCCTTTGCTGAGCAATACACGCTAAGCATACTGCGCAGCTCAGGCTTTTAATATTTGCTAGCAAGCTAACGCTAGCCGTGCTTTGCTAGCAAATAATCAAAAAGAAAACAAAGCTAACGTTAGCTTTTGGCTACCGCTGGGAGAGCAGTGCGCTCTGCTGTACGTTTGAACAAAACAGTTTCTTACCTTAAGGCTTGGTCCGTCCAACTGCGATCAACAACTCGGGTTGTTCTAAAAGTTGCTTCCCAAAAGTTGAGGTGACGATCAGCCGGCTGCAGGCCAACTGTCTGCTGTTAGACAGAAGTAGCTAGCGCAACTTAGCTGCTTGTTTTTGATATGGGGCTGATGGGGCTGTCGGCTTCTCCGGCTCGTGACGTCACGTGCGAAATGGGCCACAATGCACTCTGGGTCATGTAGTGGAACAGTGCAAGATGAGAAATTACCGTAAACGTTAATGTCGTCCTCGTTATACCATACATAAATCAAAAATATATTCTTTTACAATTATGTTTATATTATAACCTGATTATACTATTCAATTAACTACAACTCATTCATCAGTATGATCAGCCACTGGGAAATAATAAAGACAATGGATGGATGTGGATGATCTTTTATGTCCACACGGGGGCAGTGTTGCACAAAAATCAGAGGTTAAAAGACGATTAAAATCCATATTCGGTTACACAAAAGTTTCTTTTTCTGAGAAGCTTTTCTTAAATGTTTGCTTTTTTGTCATGAGAAATATTTTCATCTATAAGGCCCTGAAGGTGTCATGGTAAACAGTTGTAAAATTCCTCGTTAGCTGGACTTATCCACGTCCACATAAATATAGCCTGTGTCTCGGAATCACAAGAGACATTGCTTAGGGTTAACAAGTAATAGCCATTGCCTTTTTTTCTATTGTTCATAGTGTACATATCTTAATGTATTCATGTCTACACCTTACTGCTTATTTTACATTTGTACATTAGGCTACTCTTTACTGCTTTTGGTTCTTCAGGTTCACACTTTGCTGCCTCAAAACTTACCTCAAAACCGTACTCTGTGCAATTACCATAAAGTTGAATCTAATCTAATCTAACAAGCCAATAGAGTTTGCCTACAGCTGTTAGGACGCACTCACACACACTCATACAATTAGCCGCAGAGGCAGATTTGTTGAGAATTCATTGTTTTTATTGAGAAAAAAAGGACATGTTATGTTGACAGAATTATGATAAAAATAGACAGATTTCTTTATCGAACTCATGTCCCTGCATATACACACAGTTTAGAGACACAATAAGCAGAATGGATGCCCTCACAAAAATACCAAAGTGTAACGCCTCACAAAATGCTGTCACTATTTCATAAGCATGTGTTATAAGCAACTGTAACATTTCCAAATCACCACAGGTTAAAGTTTTTGATTTGATCAAATAGCTGTTCGTATTTCAAAGAATGGCTCACCATTTTGCTTCGCAAAGTACAAGTAATAAATAAATAAATAAATACAATAAATCAAGTAAAATAGCATTACAATGCCAAATTTTCACAATATCACGGCCTTCACCAAAAGCTGATTTCAGATCACTCAAATGGTTTGCTACTTTCACTTACAAGGAGTGAGCTGTCATTTCAAAATGACATGTTGCATGACGTTAGACACGGTTTCACCTTGCAGTACTGTCACAATGATGTAACGTGGAAAAAAAGAAAGAACAAAAGGGAACGCCATGGTTTGTCCATCTTAAAGCTGAAATCTGTAACTTAATGTATATTTAAATCACAGCAGGATATATGACTATATTCTTTACTGAATTCAATTAGATCAAATTGGCATCAGATTTGTGGAACCTAATTTACTGTAAAGAGATGATGAACAGATCTTCGAGTCTCATCACACCGAACAGCTAATAAGTTCTAAATATTACAGATTTCAGCTTGAAAGCAACAGAAAAGGAGTTCAGTTCTGTATCTAAGCCGTTTTTTGGCACATTTCACAGTCACAGAGCAGTGCACTAGGAGGTTCGGGGCTATTCTACAATAATTTCACAGTTGTACCAGATTAGGCCAGCTCGTCTTTTAGACCGGCTCTGCAGTAGACGTCTCAGTCACGCTAGAAAGGGTGACCTGAGCAACTTTTACTCTGGCCTTTCCACAGCGGGCTTCATCTTTCCCCGCCCTGCCTGATGTGCCTCTCACACTCCTGCTGTTCCAGTCACTCTCAGCGCTGTTGTCCAGGGGCTGCGTCGCTCCCCGGCACACATGGCAGATGTTGAGGAAGGCCCTGCGCAGGTCCTTGCTCCTCATGGCGTAGATCACAGGGTTCACGGTGGAGTTGAGCAGCGTGAGCATGCTGCAAAAGGCGAACACGGTCTTAATGAAGTCGTTCACCTTCCCGAAGAGGTCGTAAACCATGATGGCCAAAAGTGGGCCCCAGCAGATGATGAGGGCCACCAGGATCAGAACCAGGGTTTTAGCCAGGCGCAGGTCCATCCGGGCCTGCTCGGGCCTCACCGTCTGCACTTTGGTGCCCTCCGCCGTGTAGACGATCACACTCCTCTGGGAGCTGCGGCTCAGCATGCGGACGGCGTGGTGGTGGGACTTCCAGAGGATGAACATGTAGGCGTAGATGATGAACAGCACCAAGACGCTGGTCATCCCGATCCAGAACATCAGGTACTTCTGGTCGATCAGAGGGAATATGTCGGAGCAGACGGTGCCGAGACGTTTGCAGTTCCACCCCAGCAGCGGCAGCAGCGAGAAGACGATGGAGATGGTCCACATAACACTGAAGGCAATGACCGCTTTGGTCTTCGTGACGATGCGTTTGTACGCCATCGGCCTGTGGATGGAGATGTAGCGGTCGATGGCGGTGAGAAACAGACTGCCGACCGAGGCCGTGAAGGAGGCGATGACTCCCGCCAGTTTGAAGAGGAAAACATTGGGGCTGTCCTTCCTGTGGAGGACGTGGAAATCCAGAAAGCTGTAGACAAAAATGATGCTGCCTATCAGGTCAGCCACGGCCAGGCTGCCTATGAAGTGGTAGGAAGGCCGAGATCGAAGTGTCTGCGAGTGCAGGATCACACACAGCACCATGAGGTTCTCCAGCACCGTGAATGTACCCAGAGTGAGCGCCAAGATGGCGACCGCGAGCTGCTGACTCGGAGTCAGGATCATGAAACACTCCATGTTGTCCACAAAGTCCTCCCCGCACTGCGCCGCCCCTCCGCTCTCCACGGATGTGCCATTACTCAACAGAAGGTCTGACACGTTGGTGGGGAAAATAGGCGAGAAAATGACCTCCTTATTTCCGGGAAGAAGTCCGGGGAAGGAGTTGCTGATCAAGGCAGACTGAGGCTTCTCAAAGTGGAATCGGTTCTTGATCAGAGTCGAGTCAAGGGAGGGGTCGTCATAGCTGGCGTCGTTGGAGCCGACGTACTCGACACCTGTTGTCAGCGTACTCAGAGTAGTGCCGGCGATCCTGTGCAAAGCCAACTTCATGGCTGGTTCGCGGCTGAAGAGATGCTCAGTGGAGAGGAGTGTGGTGTAACTGCATTAGATCCACGCAAAGAGACATCTGTGATGGAGAACGGGAGATTTTTTTTTTTTTTCATAAAGAATGCAATCATTTATCACATTAAATGCTTCCAATATTTGAATGCATGAAGTATCAGTGGTTCATATAGCGGAAAATGGATTTGTTGCTGGGAGATATTGGTGGGAATCTGTGCATCAGCCAGCTGACTCCAGAGCAGATGCATCCCAGACAACAGTGGGAAACTGAACAGTTGATGACAAACCTGTGCAGCCTCAGGGGAAATCATTGCATTAAGTATGTAGGACAGACAGGCTTTCTTATTAATTAAAGCAGGTCATTAGGCATTAAGCTCTCAATAATCATTGGATTAACTATGCATCTAGGGAGAAACAAGATAAAGAGTGCACATGTCTGTCCAATGATCCCTTTACATTTAGATGCCAGTAATGATGATATCAATTATTAGCAGTTAAGTGTTTGTGAAGCTTTTTTGGAAATATCGAACACTGCTGGCTAACAATTAAACATGACGTGACCCGCTGCAACTGAGATACGTTCAAAGACAAATAATTAATTAATATTTACATTGAATATTTCATATTTGGATCAAAGCGTTGCTTTGTTTTGTTCAATAATAATCACAAGAACACATTACGCACGACCAAAGAAATGAAAATACCACAAATTAAAAACTATCACAATAAAAAAATAAAAAAATAAAAAATAAAAAATAAAAGCCCCCTCCAAAAAAAAATTAAATAAATAAAACCAAAAAAACAACCCTACCTTGATTTTCGCAGCACAAACATCTTGCCCCCGAAAACTAAAGTGGGAGTAAACCGTCTATTGTCTTCACTCTCTTCACCAAACAGTTGCTCCACAAAGAGACGGAAACCAGTGTGAACATACAGTTGTTGTTGTTTTGATGATTGCCGGGGGAATGGTCGCGTGTTGACTCCCCAGACACTGTCAGTGTAAAACAGAGTGGAGCCGGGCAGGCGGGCGGGCAGCCGGCGGAGAGAGCGCGAGCGTGGTTGTGTGCTTGTGGAAGCGCGCGGCGTTAAGGCTCCTTTTTGTGCGCCCGCTGGTCACGTGGTCTGAGGTGTTTGAGCGCAGTAGTTCGTACGTCCCTGAGCATCATCCACACCTATTTATACAAGAGCAGAGCAGCTGCTGCAGGCAAGTAATGAAAAGCAGCTTTCAACCCGCGTTTCATTGTTCAGTGTCCCAATAACAATAATATTAATATTATTTGAAATATGGGTTTAATATATGAAGACATTCATTCTGTCATTCACAGTCAAATACATGTGCAGTATGTTCTCCTACAGACACGTTATTATACGTTTTGGATGCATTAGATGTGGGCTTCATCTGATGTCTTTATTTATAAGGACATCACACATGAATCAACGTTTCTGTTAACGTGCCAGCGTGTTAGCCAGCTGGTTTCGTTCTCAGCTGCAGTCCTTTGGTGAGATGTCCTACAAACCACTGAAGTGACAGGCTGAGAAATGCTGTTTAACTCCCTGTTTGATCTGTTGTGAACAACCTCTTTTAGAACCTCCACTAATGGAAATACATGTAAGGTGATTTGGGAGGGACGGGGCTGATAACATCAATCCCGGACACTGTATAGCACAACATAAATACATTAATAAATTGTTTTTTTTTTACTATGTTTTACAACCAGGACCTCTGATATCACTACACAACAACCCACTTTTGGACAATGGTTGAAAGTACTGCACCTTTTTAGGTACTTTACGTGAGTATTTCTTGATTATACTCCACTCCATTTATTTGATAGTAACAGGTTGCCGCTGATACTTGTATATGCAAGGCTATTTTATTCTTTATCGTAATATGAATATTACAATAATCCCATGCTTATAGTAATATCATTTAAAAACACCACACGGTGTCATTTCGGTGCAATTTCCAAGCCACCCTGCTACTAAAAGTCAATTCTGAATATCCTCCACTGTTTATCTATTTCTTTATTGCAGTTGGGGGTCACATTCACACTATGAAGAGTCCTTTTCCACTCCTGCGCAGCTGCACAATTACTTCCACTCTGCACTCCCAGCAGAGCTATCTCCCAAATTACATGTATCTTGTTGTGGAAAATACATGACATTTGGCGATGCAACATCATGGGAAAACAATGAACGACTGTGCCCATGATGCCAGCGCATCCAGTTTTTTGGCAGAACAGAAGAGGCTGAGGAGTCGTCCAACTAATTACTGAACACTTGTGATGCTGCGCTTGAAGCAGATTCAAGCAGCTATTGATCACAATATATTCAACACGAACGGTTTGATTGTGGAAATTAATTCCAGATAAATTGCTATGCGCCTTCTTTTTCATGGCTCACTGGTGTCTCCCTTTTGATCCAGATAAAGTTTTGGCTTGAAAACAGCATCTATTATCTCTTGAAGCAGAGGCAGGGGGGGGGGGGGGGGATGGTATTACAATCCACATCCATCATAATAATTATCATCAATATTTCAGCGTCATTCTCACCAAGGCATCGGTGCACGAGATAGAGATTTCAAAGACAAAGCCGTCTGCGATGACAAAAGGCTTGAACATGACTGTGACAGCGATTTGTGGAAGTTCAATTTTATCTTCCACAATGCGGCCCCGCGCGGTTAAGAGATGCTGCTGCTATTGTTTCACGTCCATCTGTCTTTGGTGGTGAATTCTGCAAGTGATTGATTTCGAGCAGAATTCCTCACAAAAAGCACCATAATGCATCTCATTCGCTATCGATCCTTCTCCGTTTTACAGTCAGTTGTTATTTGAGTTGCTGCCTACATGATGAAATCATTACTCTCAGTCCACACAGGCTCAATGCCGCCAAAATAGTTGTAGAAACACGCCCGCAAAAACACGCAAATTGAAAGTGCATTCTTGCCCGATTTTCTCCAAGCTATTGGACAAGATCATTCTGAGGGACAGGTTACTTATTTTGTGGGCGAGAAGCATTTTACACACACAGCGTGTTACCAGACAAGCCTCTAAAGCAGACTGTCTCTGACGTGTTTGTGTTGAAGGGTTGGATGATGGGAGAGGGAGGGAGGGAGGGCGAGGAGGAGAAAGATGCATAAATAGATAAAAGAGGAGGTTGTGGCTGAACAGTGACAGTTTCCTAATCTGCCATTTCTATATTCTGTTCCTCCCCAGCTGGAGACACAATATCAGCAAAGAGGAAAAAGACCCAAATATAATGTTAACTACATGTATCATAAAGTGAAGATGCATGCATGACTTATTATAATTATATCACTTCATTAGGCAAATTGAAGGTGTTTGTTAAGACTTTTAATTGAACAAATGACCCCCCTCCTACTTGGAAATGACTTCAGAGTAAACGTGGAAGTAAATTGCGGAAGTTCCCCATCGTGTTTCTCTCCTGCATCAGATTTCCTTCTATCTTCCGGAATAGCAGCACAGCAGAGAGGATGACAAGTTGTGACTTAATACCTTCTGTGGCTGAATTTCAGCTGTCTCAAAACACCATAAATACCAGTAATAAAAAGACAGAAATAAATGATCAGTGTAATTCAATGCATTTCTTTTAGTCCTTCTTTGAAGCAAGAGGATCAGCTGAAATGCATGACTCTCCATCGCAGAAGCGGGAGATTTTCTTTGAATAGACAGGCCAACGTTGCAACGGTCAGTGGGTAGAATCCCCTTCATGCACCATTTAGTCATATAAAGACCTTTTTTTAGGCTATCTCAGAACAACACAGCAGCGGTAATCACAAAGATTTAGCAGGTGGTTCAGTGAGTGCTCGCTTGCGCAAACACTATGCAAATGACAGCTACTGGCACGGCTGAATTACTCATACGACGAGGCTGCAAATCACAGCTCAGCTGAATGTTTCTCTCCGTGTTATTTCTCAGGGTTTTCACCAGGAAGGAACCAGTGACCCTGTGGCTTCAGAGGAAAAACTGCAACCCAGAGCAGAAAGGCCTTGATCTGGAAGCACCTTGCTGTGCCATGGGCTTACTCAGGGCCAGGGAATAATTCATTAGCCCCGCCCAGCTGCAGAGCTGCAGAGACATGAAGAGAACCCAGAATGGACCTGACTGCCATGAGACCAACAGTCACCTGTAATCACATGGCCCTTTCTGTCAGGAGGAGGAAGAGTTGTGGAATTCAAATTTATTTTTTGGCCGTAAAGCCCTCTATCTATCTATCTATCTATCTATCTATCTATCTATCTATCTATCTATCTATCTATCTATCTATCTATCTATCTATCTATCTATCTATCTATCTATCTATCTATCTATCTATCTATCTATCTACACCAACTCTAATTTTGTCTGCCATTTGTTGCTGGGCAGGTTGTGAGCTCTTTTTCACTTGACAACAGCTGCCTGCTGCATCCAAAAAGGATGCAATAGAGTTGAATAAAAAACAGTATTGTTGTTGTAACCCTAACTATGAGCTGAAAGATGTTATCCAATGTTAAAATATTGCTGCTATAACATGTTTTAAACTTTAAGTTACATATTTCAAATGATGTACAGCTATAACTTCATTTATTGTACAAGAAAGTGGAAAATATATGTGTAACAGACATTTTTGCTTATAAACTGCAGTATAGGAAAATATTTTCTTCCTTTGAAGCTGAGCTATGCTGCAGTGCAGTACAGTGGTGAGCTACTTAATGCTCATATTAAGTGTTGTGTTCTGGTCTCACAGGTAGAGCTTGATTCCTGCCCAGCATGTCCATGAAAACGTTACGCCACTGTACTTATCCATTCTTATTCCACTCACTCCATCACATTTATTCCCCCATTACTGGCGAATGCATCCAACAAACAATTTCATAGTGTGATCCCAGAGGAAGTTCTTTCATCACAGACTTTTTCTATATAATCTAGGTTCATCTAGATGAAGGGACTCCACCGCAAATGCACCGACATCAACAGAACAAAGTGTTTGAAATTGGTTTCTCGATCAGTGCGGAGTCCGTACAATGCTTTTATTTTCATTCCACTCACTGCTTTCACTGCAGTGAGAGGAATTCGACATGAAGGCTTATCACAGAAAGAAGGTGCAAAATATGCCTCTGCTCTAATGCAAGCGTGCATTTGCGTGCATATTGCAGGAAAAGGGAAGTAGTCCATCGGTGTTAATGCATTTGTGGTAAAGAGCAGTTTG
Source organism: Chelidonichthys spinosus (assembly GCA_029853015.1). NCBI lineage: Eukaryota > Metazoa > Chordata > Actinopteri > Perciformes > Triglidae > Chelidonichthys > Chelidonichthys spinosus. Next base: position 9,470,063 of record CM056833.1, on the reverse strand, counting down.
CACATGAGACATTACTGTATTGATTGTTGGTCAGATGTGGCTTGTGTGTGAACCCAACGGCCTTAAGAACAAAATCGAATTGACTCATGAAAGGAAAGAAAAAGCCTCCATCTGATAATTTTTTTTTTTGCTTTTAATATTTCTCTATTTCTATTACTGCCTGCACACTTTCATGCCGAACAACGTGTCTGGCAAATGGATAAATTTAGATTCACAGTGCACCCAATTATGAGAAAACCCTTCGATCCAATAACATTTTATTCAAGCCCAGTCTTCTGGGCAAAGGTAGCCACAGGAGTCTGTTAGAAGTCCCGGGGTCATGATTGTAATATCAGTACGCGGGGTCCTTCTTAATAAAAGGCTGGGGTCAAAGATGAACCGCAGTGGCAGATCACCTCCCGATGAAATTCAACTGCTGTGACAGCGGATACTGTTCATGTAGTCTTATGCAAGTTAAACACACAATTATGAAAGTATTAATGATTGCTTTATTATACTGTTTCTGTATATATATATATATATATATATATATATATATATATATATATATATGTTTCTGTGTGCGTCCTCTTAGCTTACCTTTTTTTTGTGCCTCAGGGCTTCTGCTGGTAACCCTATGTTGAATGTCACAATGCTATGATTTGTGGGTAATTTCCTCAGGCAAAGTCTGCAGAATTGTGGACTTGTTAATGTCTGCAGGAGAACCTTCGAACCCCCAATGATTTGACTGTCTGACAGCCTGAAGCCCTCACGGTCTTTGCAGGAAGACAACTCTGTCTGTGACTGTAGACGGGGATTGGCTCCATCATTTCAGTGGTAGCCTAGCATGGCTAGCAACATGTCCTTTTCTCTCAACATGTAGTTGATTTACAATCATAGAAAAACTGTAAAGTCAATTAACATACTCCTTGACATAACACATACAATTATAGGTAAAAAAAATCCTGACTTTAATCATTATTTTGAGGCCAAGAGGGTCCTTTAAGGCCCTTATTGGTAAAATAGGATATTTTTGAAGGAAATAGGAAAATGAATCTCTTCAAGGACATGTACCCTCAATTGGAGAATGACTAATTTATTCATAATGAATTCCAAGTTGCATGCATTGCTGTTCTTTCCCCTTTGATCTTGAATGGAAATTTAATTAATTTCTCAGAAATAATTAGGAAATTATCAGGAATTTATGGGTCTTGTAATAAACCTTTAAGCCATTTTATCGTTACCCATAAAATCAAAGCATCGAGGAGGCTTTAGGTTGGAGACATCACTGTACGAATACGTTGAACACAAACCGCTGCTCGTAAAGATTCCTGATTATAAGATCGTCTTGTCGTTTTCACACATCCTGGTGTATCACAGGGTCCACAGTTGGACACGAGTGGATAATGACCAAAATATGCTATGCTGTTTCTTCAGAAGTATAGCACATAAAGTCTGATTTAATTATAAACCATGTAAGGTAGAGCTCATATCTCCCCCTCCTACACCAATCACAGCCATCTGGGCTGAAAAACAGATTGATGGCTACAGAGCATAAACTACCCTGCTGGCAGCCAGCCACCAGCCGTCATGTTGAACTTGGCGAGCAGAGACAATTTCTTCACTTTATACCTACATAGCCCCCCCCTCTCGCTCTTCTTAACACTTCACAGCTTGTGGCCTAATTGACTTCAGATGCGTATGTGGCTAAACTTTGAATCATCAGACGACCATGCGTTCCAGTATTGAATATAAAGTATTGTATAAGATCTATCGCATAAGTTTTAAAAAGTCATTTTGAACTTTGAACAGTTCACCTTCTCACTATTCTCCTCTGGTACTAAGATGTAATTTGTCTGCGTCGACTTCTGCCCAAATGGAATACATATTTTTCAGGCTGCTTTAAGATTTCAATTTTTCTCTCCCTTTCACTGATTTGTTTTGTCGCTTGCATCAATATTTGCGTTTTTTTCTCACCCCAACCCTCAAGTAATAACAGTGAAGCCCTGCAGAAAACGATTCTTCTATGTCTAGACGTGAACAATTATCAATCTTATTTCAGATGTACAAGTGGAGAGGAGCGTGGAAGCTGTACCGTGTCTTTGTTAGCATTTCAGGTGCATCACCATGGAGACACTGCTGTGCCACAAGGTCGCTTGGCTTACACCGGTGTGTGTGTGTGTCTTTAACTCTGCAGGGACTATGAGACGACACAAAAGAAGAAACCCACAGTTGGTTTGATGATAGTGTTTTTGAAAAGCGGTGGATGATGAAAGTGTCATGTTCGGGCTCTCTTGTTATTTGGGTCTATTGCCACGTCAGGCTTGTTGTGATCCTTTGGGTTACATTGCTTTTCTTTGCTTATTGATGCTGTGTGCCAGTTATTTATTTATTAATTTTTCTTTAGGGATACAGGAGAGTGACAGATACAATGATTATGCTTGCCATTGTATCGGTCTGTGTGGATTCATCAACGGGTCACTCCACAAGGTCATGGCGACTCACTGCTCTAACAACTCCCTCGCATGGACATTTTCCCCAATATCTCAGTGTGAACTCAGGGGGACGTATTTATGTTGTTTCCAGTTGATATTTTCACTATAATGCAGACCATATTACACATTTGTGAAATAAATCAAAACCAACAATACATTCGCCCTTCTCGTCTGTGCCTCCCGTACCCAGAGTGAGCTGCTTATGTGTGTCTATATTTTAACAATGATGAGTGTAATGTGAACACACTCGCTGCATTTCCTCAGCACCTTTTAGTATCTTTCAGCTCATTATTTTAATTTCCCGCCCATGCCTTTGCTTTTGTGGTTCACTCTAGTGTAATTATATCAGTGACAAACCTCTTAACACCCGCTCAGCACCGAACAGACAACGAAAACAGAAGACAGACACATTTAGAGACGAGCTGGTGAACATCGTAGAGGATTTAGCAGCTAAAAGAAGAGTCGGATATTCTAATGTTTATAATGTTCAACAATGGAGCTCTATGGCATAAGGAGGAATAAGCAAAATCAGGTTAAACTATATCGTTGTTGGTTTAGTTTGTCTTTTCATGGTATCTTCATCTTATCCTTTGATATGTTCTTTTGTCACAAAACATGCTTTGCAAATACAAATGCACCGCACGCCGCTTGTATCTGCAGGTTGCTTCAGCCTCCACGATGATAACGCTAGCAGATGTGTTGCATCAGCTTCGGCTCGGCGGTTTAACCTAGTTTTGGGTTCACGCAGGTTCAACCCTCATCAGTCTCTCTCAAATACATGTTTGTGGACGAGGTCGAAGGTCGTGACCACCAGAGTCGGGAGTTCATTGTTAAGTTGTGATTGATTGATGACGCGTCACGCAGCAACACCTGTTCCAACAGGGAGATCGTTCCATTTTCTGATGATTCCCAAATTCACATTCACTGAACATGAGGCTTTCTGTGTGTATGTTTGTGTGTGTTTGTGTGTGTGTGTGTGTGTGTGTGTGTGTATGTGCATACCTGTCTTGTGGGGACTTAAATATGATGTGGGGACTTGAGTCCCCATAACGTAATTCAAAACAGGGTGAAGACTTGGTTTGGGTTGGGGTAAGTCTCCATGAAATCAAGGTAATGTCCCCAAAACTCATGAAAACATGCCTCTTAGTGTGTGTCTTTGTGTGTATACATACCTGTCTTGTGGGGACTTAAATCTGATGTGGGGACTTGAGTCCCCATAACGTAATTCAAAACAGGGTGAAGACTTGGTTTGGGTTGGGATAAGTCTCCATGAAATCAAGATAATGTCCCCAAAAGTTGTGAGAACATGCCTCTTTGTGTGTGTGTGTGTGTGTGTGTGTGTGTGTGTGTGTGTGTGTGGAGAGAGAGAGAGAGAGAGAGAGAGAGAGAGAGAGAGAGAGAGAGAGAGAGAGAGAGAGAGAGAGAGAGTAAGTGTTTGGAGTGTCTGTGGCATCAGAGAAGGAGAAGGTAAATTATTTCTTTGATATATGAGCTCTGGGAACTTGGGACAGCCAGAGTGATATTACATGATTAAAGCAACAGGTTTGAGGCTATAATCATTAGAAGAAGTAAATTTATTATCAGCCATTTGTTTCTTCATCTTGCCTTTGAAGTGCCATTACTGTCCCAACAGCCATCTGGTTCTGTTCTAGAAAGCTAACATTAACACTGTTTTACAAAATAAAAGGCTAAAGCATGTCTTTCATTGTCCTTAACGATCAGAGGCATCTCCCATCCTCCTACGCTAGTTGTTTTATTTGGGTTTTTGTCACTTTGCGTGGTACTTCTCCTGACATCAACAATGCGTCTGCTTCAAAATTAAATTGTATTCTTCCCCAGGGAGCTATATTTTTGCTGCTGCTGTGTTTGTCTGTAACATCCAAACCAACAGAGATGCCAACAGTATGACCTCCAGAAAGAGGACAGCTTCCTTTCTGTCCTCAAAAATACGCTCAGTGGTATTGAAAAGAGATAAACGCAGAGGCGTTGGAAGTAGAGTGGCAGGAGGTTGGATGCAGCGGTTTAATGAAAGGTAGCGTTTGAAAGCGTCGCCATTTTGTTCCATTTTTCAATCTTTTGTTTGGCGAGTTATTTTACCCCAAAGCTGAAAGCAAACAAGAAAAGTCACAAAATGCAAAGTGCAATCATGAGGGAATAAAAAAACAAACATGACAAAACAAGCCACACAAGGCTGTTCATTCCACGCGAGAATACAAAGAACATGCTTTTGCTATTCTACAAGCTGTGACAGGCTTGAGATGTGAGAGTGAAATAATAATTCAAATCTAAAGGATTCGTGTCCTTGGGAGCATGATGTGCTCTGTGAATGACCATCTGTCATTTAGTGGGAGGAGCAAGGTAGATGTTTATCCACAAATAACAACAAATATTGTTTCCTGAACTGTAATGTTCATCTTATGGCTTTTTTTCTCTCTCACAGTAATACTGTGAGGATGACCGTTAAAATCACATTTTATGGATATCTGGCCATACATTTTATTAGTCATTTTCTACACACATGTGCCAATAAAATATATATGCAACAACAAACTGGGTTGCATATCATTTTAAGGAAACACTACCAAGAAAATGCAATAAAATAGCACAACAACAAAGCAGATAGAAATAAAATAGAATATAATAGAAAGAACATAAGACAAAAATAGATACGGTCTTCAGTGGACACATTTCATGGTGCCGTTTCTATTTTTTTTAATATAGCAGCTTTTTTTTTTTTTTACTTTTAGGGATAATCAATGACCCAAAAGTAGTTTTAGCACATTAGTCTCCGTTTGTAACCATTTTAATAAGGCTGCATATCATATGGTGAGTAACCCTGTCACATCATATATCATGATGTCCGATGTTTAAAGCTGAGTCCCTGATTGTAATCAAATGGCTGTTAAGTGAGTCTTTGTGGGAATTACAGCTGCAGTAACTTACATTCTATCATTTATTGTATGCATATTTAAAAATACACAGCTGTAATTCTAGCATAAATCTCTATATTCGATTTATAAAAACTTACATCATGCGTGCAAAGTGAAAAATCCACAGCAGTGGTGTGGAGCGTATATATAATACATGGCCTGTTTGATAAATGCCATTGCTTCATGTTATCGGAGAGTAATAATGTGATCGATTCCTAAGTTGAAACACTATCATTCAGACACGTCAGGTTTAATCTGCATCAAATGTGACATCGAAAAACAAATGGAAGATTCTTATGAGGATTTGCTTCTCGTGACACTTATCTTCTAACAAAATCAAATTAGACAAAAGCAATTTCACGAGCGCACATTATCTCACTTTAACTATTTGGTGGAATTCATGCATGCGCAGATGTCACTCCCCCCCTCCACACTTCAGAAATATGACCTCTGGATGGTGAAGATATATTATGAATTAAGTGCAATCTTTGTGGAGTGAATTCATCTAATGTTTCAGCTGTTGCACTCACTCACATGCAGATCACATGCAGGGGCTGATTGATGAGATTCAGGTCAAAACACCAACCATGTGTGCTGTGGACTTACAGCGAGTTCAGTCTCAAATATTAATCTTGTGCCTGCCAGAATGATATTATTATCAGGATCAGTCATTCCTGATTTAAAGGAGTAGTTCAACATTTTGGAAAATTTGATATTACAACGTATTTACTAACCTTAACCCCTTTAGCCCACTATATGATATCAAAGATTATCCCAAACATTAATACAGAATGTCACAAGAGGCTGGTTTCATTTAATCCTGCAGCAGTGCAGACATCAGAGAAACAACACACCGCTGTATCTGCAGGCTACTACAACAAATCCAGTTGTGTCAGCTGGGGTTTACTTTGTTTCTGAATGCCAAACCATCATCTCTGCACAACAGGTCACAAAGCGTCTGAAAGGAATACTAAGCGCGTTCATTATTCAGGAGTGAGCTATGAATCTGAGAGAGCCGTGGCAATCGCATTAGCCGATAAACACAGAGGACAAGGAAGACGCCTACGAGTTCCCGTGGGAGAGCTTCCTATTAACACTCAAGCTCTCTCCCTGACATGAAGGAAGGACACGCAGAGAGAGAGAGAGAGAGAGAGAGAGAGAGAGTGCTCAGGCAAAGAGAGGAAAGCATTCATTTCTGAAAGTGAAAGATGTGTACTACGTGAGAATGATGGTGTTTAGAAAAGGAATTCACGCTGTGAGTCTTTGAAGTAAACAAGAACTATTTTCATGGTTAGATGAACCTTTTTGTCATTTTTTTCCTAAGTGTTTTTTTTTTGTGTGTGTCGGCAACGTGGTTCCAGGGACGGCAATGTGGACTGGGCATCAAGGCTGAAATATCTCGACAACTCTTAGACTGATTGTTATGCAATTTTGTACAGACATTTGTGATGCCCAGGGGAAGACATCCTGATTACTTTGGGGGACGTGCGATTTTTACCATTAGTGTGACCATGAGCTTGATATTTGTGCATATAACTAGCAGATTCAAAGTTAGTATGCTAGATTTTACTTGATCACAGTTACCCTCAAAGCATCAAAAATAAAAGATACTTTTTACAATTTAGAAGTTAGCATTTGCTCAAAGCACCAATGAGGAAATGTTCCTCTTGAGTTTTCCTTCACAAAGACTTTCAAACCTGATGATGGTCAGGTCTATTCTGATGAGGCCCATTTGAAAGAGGTTGAGAAAAACTAATAATTGTCTTGTGTTGTCTTAGACCTTTTCACTGTTAAAGACAAACACCTGTGTTCTCTCTGCAGATTTTTGCCCCCACCAGTCATCTGGCATCAAACCAGTGTATTGTTTAAACAGGTTTCTGCTTGTGGCAATTATCAGAGAGGCCTTTCTTTGCTACTTTGGAGGAAATTAATCCAGCCCCCTTAGGAACTCACAAAGTGAATTTTGGAGACTACAAATCAAGCTGTGTACCAAGGAGAGTACCAACCTTCCAAATGCAATACACGTGGGTCGTCAGGCTAAGCTATTGTCTGTTTTGTGGTGTGTCAACTGTCTTTGGGCAATGATTTTTCAGTTTAGCCCACAAGAAAATGCGTAATTATCAGCTGAATTATCGTTGGCGTAGAGTGGGTGTAATTTGAGAAATGGAGCATTTCAGCTTCCTTATTAGCATACACTGATTTGTTTGCTTTATAATCATGAAAGGCCACCCAACACAACAACTCGGTAAGAATTCTAATGGACATTTCAGCTCCACACACCGCCTGCTGGCTGATAGCGGGACTACTAATACCTCTACTGTTCCAACATGCTCCCCACAAAGGCTGATGTTATGGGGGGACAGCAGCCTTTTCAGTGACCAAACAAAGACAAGAACGTATACGATTTTGACTGAAGACGGGGGAAAAATGTGTTCAAACAGCAATCATGGGTTTGCATTTCAATGAGACAATTTCAATTTGCGCTGTGATGTTTTTGCACTTTGTAGATATATATTTTGTGCTCTTTACTTTTTCTGCAACAATAATGGCTTCCTCTGCCTGTGCAGGCTATTACGGTCATCTTCTTCTATACCCATTACAAACAAATCACTTCCTGTCCGTTGCAATCCGAGATGAGAATATGTGTCACTATTCCCACCCCCGATTAGAGTGTTAGGAACAGCAAATGAAAGCTTTTATTTACTGGATATGACTTGAAGCAGTAGATTTTCAATAAAAAAAAAAACACCAATGTATATGATAATATGAAAGGCTCACAATAAGCCACATAATTCACAGGCATAAAATATCTTGCTTTGTGGGTTTATATTATTAAGAAACCAGGCTGAAGCTATGTGCCATCATAAACCATCACAAAAACAGGAACAAATGGCGTAGAGTGCCATTCCACCCCCACTCCGGCGCCTGAAGAACCCGGACGGCTCGATAAACCGAGGTGTTAATGTATTCCGGCTCGCAGAACGTAGAGACACACTGTGTGCACTGATGTGACATTAATGACAGAAACGGGACTGTTGAGTTGCACATGCACCCACACACGTGCACACTAGATTTCTGAGGCCCTCGGGGTGATATTTCCCAACCACAGAGTAGCTTGCTGTGCGATGTCGAACGTTGCAGGCTGGATTTCCGGGGGAGTCCTCTCAGGGTGCATTTTGTGAAATAGTAATGCTGACAGGACAGAGCAAGCACGACTGACATGTTGTCAGTTTCCTTCAGTCAGCTGGAACCTCATGTTTAAAATCAGGCTCATCAACGACTTGCCAAGGTTCATATTTGTCTGTTGGAAAGAAAATGTTAAAGCAAATTTATGCCAGGGAAGGAAAAAAATGATGACAGGGTAGTCAATAAAATATGAAAATATGCATGGTGTCTCAAGGTGGTTAATTGCTTAGTTAGAGATAAAAAGTCAAAATTTATACACTTTTAAAACATTTAAAAAACAAAGAATGGTTAGCTGTGTTTTTTTTTTTTTTTTTTTTTTTTACCAATGATGAGGTTTAAGGAGATAATGTTTTGTGTAAAAAAAATTACTACAAAGTTATCAGATATCACACCAGACCACAATCTGACAGATATTCAAACATACATTATCCCGGGTAAAGTAAATAACTATGTATTGGTAACACAGCAGTCACTTTCTACCACCTCTGTTCTGTCATTTTACAGGGAATGGTGAAGGAATCATCAGTAAACAAAAGATTAGCATGGTGTCCAATGATATTACTTCCATGGTTTGGCCTTCCACACATGGAGGCCCATTCATATGGACGACACGTCGTGCTGTGACATGTAAACACAAACCCCAGCCAAGTCGGTTGTTCGTTTCATCTCCCATTTCAGAGACATGCTGTCATCGAGGGCACATCCATTCACAGTGGCTGTCAAACCAGTCTTCCTTTGGGGCTTCGCTGATGCGACGCATATATCACAACTCATGCATCACCCCGGCTGGGTGTGACGCCTGGTGGCTCAACCTAAAATATCATACTGTTTGAAATATTGAACATTTGTTAACGTATGTATCATGTGGCCAGAGGAAGGATTTGAGTATTGCATCACTCAGTGGATGCATTCACTTGTACTTTGGTCTCTGGTGCACTTTCTTCCTGCACGTCCCTGTGTGATGTCCCTTTTTGAAACAATTGTCTCGTCAAAAATTAAAGCAGTCCTAAATCAGCAGTCACACACACACACACAAAAGCATGTGTAATCATGTGAAATTTAACACATGCTCACGGGGGGCAAATCCCTGAATAAGACAATGTGTGTCACATGGATGCCTCCCTTCGATGTCCCTTAATTGATACACAATGGGGAGAGTCGGCGTCACCGGCGGGGCTGAGAGTAAGCTGACAGACAGGCCATGTCAGATGTCAGCTTGCTGAGCGCTGTTCGACATGTCTCCTCCTGTGACTGACAACCGCCCCCAATTAACCTCCAACTCAAATACAGACAGAAAACACATACAAGTACACCTGCTCTCTATCCCCCCCTCTGTCTCTCTGACACACTCACACACGCTGGGCATGTGACAGCTGTGGAGGTTGGTCTTTATTCATTCACTGCTAATTGACCTTGTTTTATGGGGCTCTCAGTTAGTTCATCCTCAGCAATGGTTTGTTGTGTACAGGCACCTGAGTAGCTACAGGCAATACGTTCACTAATAAAATAAAAAATGTGAGAGAACATCTCCATGGTTTTTCTATTCACCCTCAGTTCATTCAAGTTTTGAAGATTAAACACAAACGTGAAAACCAGAAGAATACAGATTTTATTTTCAGGGCTAATTCAATGCAGAACCGTGTGCAGAAGGAGCCTTCTACCAAAGTATGTCACTCTGGGTCCCTCTAGTGTGGTAACAGGCAGATGGGGGGAAGGATTTTAATCCCAGCCTACATTTACTGACATTTGATACAGCACATGGGCCGGATAGAAGAGAAGAGAGGCATCAAACATGCAAAAAAAAAAAAAGTTTTAAACAGCTATGCCTCTCATAAGAATGATGTTTCCCCAGTGATGACAGTGCATTATGAATTACGTTTCTAGGGAAACATATTTTGTCCTGGATCACAAATTAGTTTCAAATTTGTCTCCTGTTTTTTACCATGGAGACGGCTGTTCATGTCCTGTGTGAACCAAGTATTTTAGGTTTTTTATTTCATTCTCATATTATTCAAATTAAGCAAGTTGTTTTGTTGCAGCATCTTAACGATGTAATTTGGTAGTAATTGCTATTCATAATTTGTAATACTACTACATTAACAGGGAGGACGGCGGTGTTGCATTTAATATTTTACAAAGGCAAGTAAAGAAAATGATTGGAGCACCAATCCAAATCAAAGTCCTACAAAAAAAACCCACAGACTCAAATGGCACACAACAGCTCAACAGCCCACAGCCAAACTAAAAGTTGGGTACACGTGTGCTGAGGGTTAATATGCTGGTCCACTAATTAGGTAATGATGATCAGGTGTGAGAGATCAAGTAGGAGGGGTGTGGCAGACCTGAAACACTTCTCTAAAGAGGCTATCTATAAGGATGTCAGTGGACGTAACAGGGACAATTAAAACCGAAGTAGAACCAGGAGCAGATCACTACCAGCAAGTGCTTTATTAGGCCGGTGCAGTCATCGGGTTTTAATGAAGGTGTCGTCTATTCAAATACAAGCCCCTTGCAAAGGATTTAAATTTTTTTTTATTAATAAATTATAGTTTAGACATAGCCTTCATAAGCAAGTTCTGGCCACATATGAGGTGATGTTATGAAATGAATCATATACATATCGGTATACATGGCACTATAGGCCACACTTCATATTATTATTGGCCCGGTATAATAAGGAACACAATTGTATAGATATGTAATAGGGGATCCCTCCACTGAGTCACTATAAGCCTTGGGGGTCCTGTACTGGACCTGAAACTGTTGAAGACCTCTGCTCTAGACTGACCATATAAAAGCAGTTTTAACAAAAGCTCAACTCTATAACCTTTATGAAGGGAATGGTTAAATATAGGTGGTGAGATGTAACAAAGTACATTTAGTTTGCACTGAACCGCAATTTTTAGGTCTTGTTTCTATTTCTTTACTTGTGGGTCAATATTGTACATTTTATTTTAAGTGACAGGAAGATTATTTATCCGAAGCAGAATGACGTCACTTCTCCTCCCAGGTTGCGCCACTGCGATAAAGCGGGACAGTCCGGCGGCCACATGGAGCAACGGCAGCGGATGAAAGAGGCGCTGCAGCGCTGCATAGACAGCCGCAAAGACGAGCTGCACAGTTTAAGTCGGGACATCTGGAGTCGACCCGAGCTCGCCGGGGAGGAGACACAAGCGCACGACCGGCTGGTCCGCTTCTTCTCTCAGGCGCAGGCATGGACGGTCGAGTCTCACTACAAACTACCGACCGCGTTCCGGGCCAGCTGGGGTCCGGTCGGCGGCGGCGAGGTGGGGGAGGGCGAGCCGGTGCTGAACGTGGGCTTCCTGTGCGAGTACGACGCGCTTCCGGGTATCGGGCACGCGTGCGGGCACAACCTGATAGCGGAGGTGGGGGCTGCCGCCGCCCTGGGCCTGAAAGCTGCATTAGAGAACCAGACTGAGCTCCCGCAGCCAGTGAAGGTAACCAGGGCAACAGGTTTAGTAAAAAAAAAAAAAAAAACCAGTCACAAGATCCTTGTTCCTTCAGGATCCAGATACCTCAGGCAATTTAAATAGCCTATACAATTTCCATTCTACATAAATATATTGATTACATTGGTGACCTGATAACAATGTGTTGATGCATCTTGGCTACAAAAGGCTTTCTATCTCCAAACCAAAACTGACATTATGATGCCAAATCATCTCTACACTTTTTTAAATACCAGATAACGGTTCTGGGAACTCCTGCAGAGGAGGATAAAGGAGGAAAGATCGACCTGATCGAGGCCGGTGCCTTCGCTGACGTCGACCTCGTCTTCATGGCTCACCCCACTCAGCAAGACGCTTCGTTCCTGCCATGTACAGCCCTCGATGAGTAGGTTTTCATCGCGTTATCCGATTGGCAGCTGTGTCCTTCGACATCTGCAGCTCTCAGATAAGTCTTGTGTGTCGCACAGGGTGTCAGTGAAGTACCACGGGAAGTCATGTCATGCCTCTGCATACCCTTGGGAGGGAGTGAACGCCCTGGATGCTGCTGTGCTGGCCTACAACAATCTCTCTGCCCTCAGACAGCAACTCAAACCCGAATGGAGGCTTCACGGTGAGGAACAGGGAGGAAACTCTCATCAGCCGAGCTCCAAGTTCATTCCAAACAATCTCAACTCAAAGTCTGAACAGATTAGTCCTTTTATATTACAGTGTTATGGATGCGTCCCATCTTATCCTCTATTGTGTCCATCTTCTCCACTACAGGTATCATCAAACATGGAGGGGAGAAGCCCAACATCATCCCTGACTACACCGAGTTGGAGTTTCTTCTGCGCACGCCGCTGGTTAAGGATCTTAATGACCTGAGGGCCAAAGCGGAGGCTTGCTTCAGGGCAGCTGCTGTTGCCACCGGCTGCCAAGTAAGTTTACCTAAAACTGTTGTCTTCTATAAAGTTTGGACGATATAGGATTTTCTCACGGATTGGGAGAAAAAAACACTCACAATAAGATCGTGGTGGAATTCCATTATCAGGATAATAGTAAATATCGTAACTTGAAAAACTGTCTAGGTTGCTGTCAATAGTAGAGATGGGAAAACAGTGCCTGATTTAAAAAATACAGGATAAAAATATGAATTCCAAAAAATGTATTTATCCTTTATTTATGCAGGGGGAACGCTGGATTTATGAATGTTGTATTGAGATTATTTGAATGTTCTACACTTAAAAAGATGTGTTATCTGATGCGATAAAGACATAGACATTTGTTTTCCAGAGGTTCCAGCATGTTTTGATGCCATTTTAAGAGTTTTATGCATATTTTGATGATAGGAATAATTTTGTCCAGGATAATCGGAACATGACATTTTCATATCGTCTCATGTCTACTCTGCCCTTATGTAATATTTCCCTTTCTAACATATTCCTGTATTATTTATTATGCTCCGAGTGTTGTTTTACTGTTACATAATTAATTTTCTTCATGGTGCTTTTCTCCTATATCTGCTTCAGGCGGGTTTAACTCTCCCTATTCTGTTGATGCATAATAGTAATATTTCTTCTTGCAATCTGTAGTTTATGAATGACAAGATCAATTGTGTTTCCTTCAGGTGGAGATAACCTACTCAAGCCATGGCTACTCTAACATTCTGCCCAATGCAACACTGGCAAACCTGTATGAAAAGAATGGAAAAGATTTAGGGATTCAGTTTCAAGGGCAGCCCGCCAACTTCTCTGGTATGTGGGGGGGGGGAGATAGAAACTGACATTATATATTTTCGGTCTAACTTTCTTAACATAGTTTGTGCAGAAGAAATTTAAAACAGTAGAGTGATCTAGTGGGGATTTTCCCTCTCATAGATAGCTTTTTTTGTTGTTCACTGAATCCACAAAGAATCATTCTGGTACTATAATTATCTGGCAGGTTCTACAGACTTTGGCAACGTATCATTCGTAGTCCCCGGCATCCATCCTTTCTTCTACATCAGCACCAGCGCGTTAAACCACACCGAGGAATACGCCGAAGCGGCAGGTATGTGCCTGTCGGGAGCAGATGTTGTTGTGAAGAAATTGGATTGTGCTTCAATCAGACGATTTCCATCATCACCGTCTTTCCAGGTTGCTCAGTTTGTCTGTTTAGCTTCGGTTTGCTTAGATGCTTGATATTCCTTCTCCGCTCTCTTCCCTCTTGTGCCAGGAGATGAAAAGGCTCAGTTGTTCACCCTGAGGACAGCCAAAGCCTTGGCTATGACAGCTGTGGATGTGGTGTGCTGTCCTGTTCTGCTGAGGCAAGCGAGAGAGGACTTCATCCTGGCCAAACTGAAACAGGAGAAATGAGTTAGTCAGGGTTGTGCTGGGCTTTAACTCGAGAGCAGGTGCTGGAACATGATTTGTTATGGTTGAAGTGTGGAGCTGTAAAGCTACAAAAGGGCCTCTCTTAGTATCTGAAATACCACTTTCACGTTCAAAACCTTGGGTTTGAATTGTCAACTTGCCCGTCGGGGTGATACTTGGAGAGTAAGAGAACATAATCCACACGTTTGGCTGGGAGAAATCTGAAAATTGGCTTATTATATCCCTTTACATCACATGTGAGCAGATAATGGTTTTACAGAATGTGCAGTTTATATGGTTTGGTGTGAAAGCTCATCAGCAATCAGACCTGAGAGAGAGAGAGAGAGAGAGACCCTGCAGCTGGTGGCACTCCAATGTCTAATAACTGTGAAAGCTTAGCCTCCAGCACTGTTTAAATTTACTATATAAGAGTACAGGAAAATAGGATACACATTTGGGACCAAGACTTTATCTTTAGTACCAGAGAAATGTTTGAGCAGATTTTAATTGATGTCTGCAGAAGCAATATTCAGAAGAAAAAGCAATATTTAGCCATGCACCTCAATCGATTTGTATTTGTACACACATAATGTATTACATGGAGGTTTAAAATCGTGCTGCTCAGCTCAAAATCATTTTCACATTTGAAATGTTCAGAAAACATAACATTTATTAAACATTTTCCCATGTATAACATTTTCCCGTTTGATTTCATGTTTCATGTTTGTTCATAAACCACCAAAAATGTTTAATATTTTTGCCTAACAAAGTATAAAGTTGTTTTAAGCTGAAAAAGACGATAAAACTAGCAACTAACGGGTTACAGTGAACCCTAAAGCCCCACAACACCAAACAGAGGAGATGAGCTTCAGTTTTTTTTTAAAAAAAAAGAAGAAGAAATGAGGACATTTAAAAAAAAAAAAAGTCAACACTAATCAGTGTTTGGGATTTACTAAACATATATTTTTACATTTGTGTTTTTAATAGACTGTATTGTTTTGCTTTTTTTTTTAAACTAAATTTTAGCAAATCACAAATGCAACACATTAAGTAGCTTGACAGCAAAACAATCGCATTGATACAAAGATCACAAAAAGATTTAATATATACTGAATCATACTGACGTGCTTCATAAGTAAAATCAAGCTTTTAAGAATAATCGATTAGCATTTTCTTTGTTTGTTGAAGAAATAGTTCCTTATTTTGGGAAATGTTTTCTCAGCTAAGAGTCAGATAAGAGGATTGATACTCTTATGTCCAATCTTCTCATCTAACCTTCCACAGAAAGCAAATAAGCCAAACCAATCCTTTGAAATACTTTAGTTTGCCATTGATTGTCAAGTCTAGTTCATATGCATGAGTAGGAATCTGTCCATATTCGGTTTTGAAAACATGCATCACTGCATCAAGAACTGAAATGTCTGGGTTAAACTGCACAGTTACTGCAGGGTAATGTCTGTGCGTCCCTTCTGTGCAGGAAGTCCTCAGGCGACAACAACATCCCAACGTCTTCCCATCAACGGCGTCAGAGTTACCGTATGAAACCACACCGATTTTGATGGAATGACAAAAACCAGCAATGACGACGACTGTCCTCTTTGTCCGTGTCTCGTTTCTTAACCCTTGGGTTTTAAGTGGCTGGGTTGAGAAGGCAATGGTCACCGATCTGTCAGTGGTCCCCATGCATCTTACGTGCAGTTCCTCTGTCTGAAAAGCATCAAATGCATCGTTTTCCCCCCCTGCTCTTAAAAGAGCCAAGCTCCTGGAGTCTACTACTCCTCCTGCATCCCGGGTTACGAGTAGATGGACCAATAGATGATGTTAAAGAGGATGTACGCTCCAGGGAACACGACCCTGGAGTACTTGTCTATGGCGTGGGTGTCTATCCAAATGTTCACGTAGCCTCTGGATGGCTTCACCTGGCCTCCGATCTGGGGATCATTCAGCGACACCTGGGCCAACATTCGATCCTGGCGACCGCCGTTCTCAGGCATCCCATAATTCCCTGTAGTGTTGACGTCCATGGACCCGTAGCCAGTGATCTGGGGGTCGATCATCATGTCGTCAGGGTTTCCAATGCCGCATGTACATGGCAGCTAGAGAGGCAAAAAAGGAAAGCTGTTCATTGTAAAGTAACTAAAACTTGAACAAGAATGAAAAAAAATACATGTTTATCATTTTTCTGCACACTCTTTAAAGCTGCCTTTAAATAACTTTGGTAGGAACCATTTATAGAAGGATGTTTTTGCTGCAAATGTGCTTCAGGCTACGTGGGCAAATTGGCTCCATATGCTGCAGCATTTGGCAGATGAAGAATAGGAGTGTAGCATACAAGCTGTAGTCCCCAAGAGCAGCTTATAGAGCGCCAATTTAGAAAAATATTTATCTGTTTATTGGGAATCCACATGAAGTATTAATCTGTGTTCCAACCAATTTAGAAATATTTAAATGTGTAAAATATTTGAATGTAAAATCAGGTCAGTCCGGTCTTGTTTTGGATCGACTCAGAGAGAGCTATGAATGTGTTTCACTTTCCGGTCTTGCTTTTAATGAGAAAGTCTTTATCTGCAGCCATTACAGGACCTAACTAGAATTTTATCAGTCGACCATTTCACCATTTCAATTCAAACAGCCCAGAGGATGTTTTTTTTTTTTTATTTGACTAACCTTTTACCACCAGTGGGAAAAGTAGAAACTGCCTGCAGAAGTAAACTTGCACGCTCTCGGGGAAAAATAATCAACAACAAACAACTAAAACCTTAAACATACAGCGTGGGCTTGGTGTTAAAGGTTTAAACGACAACGACAACATGTCTTCTGTGCAGACCCCAATCTATGTGGCAAGTGTTAAATTCAGGGGAAAACGGCATTTCACATAAAGAAACAACATTGCATCCTTATTTTTATTCAAACCTATAAAAAAAGAATATCACACATTCGTTTCCGGGAGATTACTCACTTAGGAGAAACCAGACCATCGATAATTCCAGCTCAAGTGCTATATTTTGTAAGTATTTCATTTTTATGGGCTGTTTCTGTGCACAGTAACGTATGTGAATAATAAATAGATCAACATTTCAAAGGTTAACTGCAGGTTAACTGCGTTTTAACAGCGGCCGATGAACAACCGCAAAGAAAAGACTTACTTACTCTCTCCCTCAGTTTCCTCTCTTTCCTCTCCTGTACGGTGGAGAGGTAGTTGACCGCCGCGTACTCTATCACCGACAGAAAGACAAAGACAAAACTGACCCAGAGGTAAATGTCCACTGCCTTTATGTAGGAGACCCGCGGCATGGAGGCATTGACCCCGGTAATGATGGTGGACATGGTCAGCACTGTGGTGATGCCTGGAGGAAAAACACAGTTCAACAAAAAAACAGTATCATAGACAAGACTAAGACGTGTTTTGCTTGCATTTTGTGTGATTGGAGTCCTTCATTGGGAATTGAAGGACTTCAGCAGGGAAAATGCTGTAGACCCCCTACTCACTATTTCCCTACCTGCTGGTCGGGGACCCTAAGAGGGTCACGGGAAAAATGGTCATGAGATGTTTAACAGATAGAAAAGGACAAAAAAAGAAGATATTTTTCTCTGATTTTTCTCTAATCTGTGAAATCATAGGAAGAATTGTTAAAAAAAAAACATCCTGGGATGGGAAATCATTCATTAAACTGGTCATAGACAACCTGTGACACTTTTTTGAAGAAATAGTTTGACACAAACTGTATAGTCTCTGCAGGTGGACAGTGCATGGGCTGATAGGTGGGATGCATGGGATTAATGACCTTCTGAGCAAGAGTGGTATTCATCTTCTCATCTAACTCGTGGCAAGAAAACAAATTGGGGAATTTGCCAAAACACTTTGTTCTCAAAGAGGTTGGAAACCACCGCACTTTGCTACCCCGCTAAATCCTTCTGTACAGCCGGTTTCTAGGATTCTTTGCTGAGGCCGTTCCCTGTGAAGGAAACTATCCTACCGAGCGGCACCCTGGCGGGGACGGCCCGCCGGTCGATCCAGAAGGACACCCAGGACAGCATGACCATCAGAGTGGCGGGGAAGTAGGTCTGCAGCAGGAAGAAGAAGATGTGGCGCCGCAGGGTGAAGTGGATGTACAAACGATTGTACCAGCCTGGGAGGAAGAAAACACCATCGCCATTACGTTGTCATGTGTGTGTGTGAGCTGCCGATACACAGAGCAAACACTCGCAAGAGGTTCCCGGCTACTGTGGTGGGGAGAGATAAGACACAAAATCCTTTTTGTGCTTCAGGTTGCTCTTAAGAGCTGGAAAGTGACGCGTGGTTACGGCAGGACTGTCATGATGGTTTTTCCACAGCGTACAAGTGGTTGGCAGTAGTTTGATTCATTTTGCTTTCACTGTCAGGATGAAATATTCTGATGCGTTAGAAAAAGTGTATCAAGTGAGATCATAGTCACTGAAGTTGTAATTAAATTGTGCTCTGGATCTTACATGCAAGATGCACACATTATATGCATAATCCAATTAACTCACTGAATGTATGCCACATTGTCGAGGTTGTGGATTACGGTACCTGTGCTGCTGTAGAAAGCCAGCTTGGTGGTGGTGTGAAATTTCTGGATGAGGAACTGAGACAGAGATATCCTGTCATCTGTGTTCAGGGACTCGTTGCCTTTCTTCCAGTACAACATCAGGTCGTCGTCTGTGTATGCATCTGGAGGAGAGAGGAAAAAAAAAAGTGTGTGCATTGCTGGATGTTTACGGGAACAAGATAATACTCCAATTTGTAAGCAGTTCGACACCCAAATTTCCATTACACCCTGCCATTTTGAGGCTTATAGCTTTATCAGAGGTCTTGGTAAAGCGATTGAAAGTGTATGTCTTGCTTATTTGTTTGTAAATCCACTCACAGCTCTCGATCTCCAGTGAGCAGGTTTGGGTGTCCAGAGGGAAGCGACTGAGGTCCATGTTGCACATCGCAGTGACAGTGACTCTGCAGGGGAAACAGCATCGAGTCAAAGAGAAACACACTTTAATTCAACTTCCTCCAGAATCAGACATCTCTGTAACCTATAAGCTAATATGTTAATCGACCGAAACCAAAACAGATAGAAGAGAGATCTGTTTTTAATGAAAACTTCCTGCAGTGTTATCTCCCCCCTTTTCCCACAGTTCCCCATCAAGTGGCCTAATTCACACTGTCTTCATAAATATGAACACATTCATGAATTAATTTCCTGATTAAATGGTTAAAAAGTCCTTGCAGTGAATTGACAAAGGTCCCAAAAGCATTTGGCATTCCCGTCTGATAGCTCGTCAATTTTTGTTTGCTACACCGACTGCAAATTATCAAATGACACAGAAATGATATTATTCCTTTAAATGCACAACCTGCTGTGAAAATCATCAAAGAAAATCAGTGGTGACCTTTGCCATTTCTAACGACTGCTATGTGACATTTAACTGCATATTTGATTTATTACATTTTGAATGTGCCTGTTGTAAAAAGTTTTTTTTATTATGATGTTTTCTCTCTTATTTAAAATAAACTTTTCCTATCCACTATTTTAAGGCTGCAGGATGTGTTTACCTGAGACTGTAGAGGACGTTGCCGTCAGGGTAAACCCTCAGCATGACGTTGTCGGTTGTGGTGTCGTGGATAAAAGAGCGCTTGGAGTGGACGAAGAACATGTCAGGAACCCAAATCTTCTTCACCAGGCGACTGTCAAAGGTCATGCTCTGGTTGTTGGTGCTCGGGAATGACAGCCGCTCGTCCTTCCAATAGTGACGCAGGTAGAGCGTCATAGTAAAGTCCTTCAGGAAGAAAGAAACTGGTACTCAAATACTTGACTTAAGCAGAATTAATCAATACAGCAATGTAAAGTCCTGCATTCAAAATCTTAAATAAAGCAGAATTATCATCTACAATTACTTAAGTATCAAAGTTAAAATAGTGGTTGTGACGTGGAGTCTACTCTATATATACAATATATGGTTTAGGGCCCCATCCTGAGGGACCGGCCCCTCCAAAGGGTCTGGAGTTGAATCTGTGGGCTCGGGGGATGAAAAGAATACAGTTTTTTAGACTCCAATCTTTTTCTGTATTAGAATGGTTTTGGGACCATCTGAGATGTTTGGTGTGACAACTCACTCGCATTTTTTTTTACAAACCAAAGATCCAAAAACAAAAATCTTAGTAATTCAGATGAATTGAGTGGAAAGTATAAATTTCCCTCTGAGATGTTTCGGAGTAGAAGTGGAAAGAAGCAGAAAATGGAAATTCTAAATAAGTAAAGTACATCAGTTACCTCAAAATTGCACTAAATTGTACATTGTTGGTATTTCATACTTACCATATCAACCTCAGAGATGGTGTCCAGACTTTCAACCTGAACATCGACTCCTACAGGAATTGGAGGACCTGAATGAAAATGGACTCATGTCAGCAACAAATACCAGATGCAGACGTGTTATTTTCCTGCATAAAATCTCGTTGAGCTCTGCCTGATTTTTAGATGTGACCGTTGGTAAAACAGTCAAGGTGACTATAACAGAGGCTGTCAGAGCCTTTTGTTTTGAAAATCCTGTTTCATCATCATGGAAACAGTGAATCACACAAATACAGAGCAACTGCCGGCCTGGCTGGGATTCTACTTTTGACCTATTTCAGCTTTTCCACTCTGCAACATCATCCTCCAGTAGGACAAAAATACAATTAGGTCACAATAATGGATCAAAGATGATGCAGCGGTGGCTGAAATCCAGCTCTTGATGTTTGGAATCAAAGCAAAAAGGTTCTGTGAGGTTCAGGTGGTGCGTTTTCGGCAGCAGATTGTTGTGTGATTTAAAAGTCTGGTAGAAAATAAATAAATAAAAGTGGCACGTGTCCAGGCAAATTTTTTGTGTGTGTGAGATAAAGCTCTCGTGTTCGTGGTTTTAAATGCTGAATAAAAAGATAACGGCACCTAAAATATACATATATATTCCATTTCTCTTTTCTAGTAAAAACAAAAGCCTGTCTGACATCAAATCCCTCTAATATAGAGTGATGATGTATAAGACGTCCATTAACACTCACTGATGGAAAGAACCGCGCAGCAATAGGAAACCGCGGCACAGCTTGTATGGATGGCATCATTAAGATCTCCAAGAGCTTAATGCTCCTAGGACAGTTTGATCCAAACCAATGACCACTGCACAGATCTTATCCAGCTGAGCATGCAGCCTCTACAGCGTTCACCGAGCACATCTGAGCTTTCACGTAAAAGCACTTCATCTCATTGTCAGACCTCCAAATGCTGGCCTCATGGTGAAATCATGGTCGTCTATTCTCAGGAGTTGCTCAGATTTGGTCATCAGAGATTTTGTCATGTCTGGACTTCGTTTGTAAATCGGGCTGTAAAACCAAAAGGAAAGACGTGTGGTCACAATTAACTTTTGGGGATGTGTGTGTTGTTTTAAAGTGCAAATTAATCTATATACCTTTGAAAACTCACCTTCCGATTTTTTGACCTCCACCCCCATCCATTCTGGTCTCTCTTCGTGACCTGGTGAGTTAACAGCAATACATACATGAAGGAGAACATCTGTCATGTGGCAGCAACATCCAGTAGTTGTGCTTGCTGCGATTTTTATAGTCAAATGAAGTTGTATTCAATTAATCGATCTACAGATGTTTTATCTGCAGCTATTTTGATCATCAAATCACTGTTTTATCACTAGACATTTGCTGGGTCCTGCTTCTAAAATGAGAGGATTTGATGAATATCTTTGGACACGAGACATCTGAAGTCCTCATCTTGGACTGTAGGAAATTTTCTTAATTTTAAGCCATTTTTGTGATAAAATGATTGAAGTTTTGTACGCCATCTATCATAGTGAACTTAATATCCTTTGGATTTGGGCTGTAAGTTGTAAGTTGTAAGTGTAATTGGTGAAATTATACTAGTCCCTCCATTTTCCAGCGTAGATTCAACAGACAAAATGAAAAATTGAGAAAATAAACTTCAGATGAATCAATCATTTCGTCAGCAGCTTAAATTTTGAAAGATACGATGATGCTTGCGTCATTTGCTAGCCTAAATCACCATGATTTTAGTGTAGGGACAATAAATTAGCCCTTTTTGTTTGGCTTTAAGATTATTATATCATACATTTTATCCACAAATGTCCTCATTATATCATATCATATATCACACGAGGTGAGCTCTTCATAGTGTCACTTTTAAAAAGGGCTGCCTCTATATGTGTCTTTTAGGCCACGGACAGAAAAAAAAAAAAGATTTCCTAAAACCCTAAACTGGATTATGAGAGTAGAGCATGCCATGACAGACAGGGACAAATCCCTATGACAACCATAGATATGCATTGAGGAAATACTACACAGGAAGAGAGAGATGAATGGACTGCACGAAAACAGAACAGGAAAAAAAAAAGAAGAGCGTTTCTCTGGCTCGCTGCAGAGCTCCGATGGGCAATGGGTGCTACTCGTCCGCATCCATCCAGCAGCTGGTTCCTAATCCTCTTGGCAGAAATGCCTCTCCAATCCCCCCTCTGCCTGCCTACGCCACACAGCAGACCGCCTCTCTGCTCACCGTCCCTGCTCTGCAGCCACTGACCTGCATGCATACATCACTGCAGGGGCTGCGTCAAGGTTTCATGGGCCACATTCCTGCAGAGGTCATTCTGGACAAAATAAGGTTTTATTTTTATTCTCCATGACTGGATTTAACTGCTGCCTTAGGGTTAATTCATTTTATTAAGAAGATCTTAGTTCACTACAATTGCTGTATTTTAAGTGCACACGGAACATTTGTTATTTTTTTTATTTCTATGCTATTAAAAACATATATAGCAACATAAAAATCTGATTTTGCTAACTACATTTTGACTGATATGAAGCCAATTGAAGCTAATGTTAGTGTGATTTTAGCAGACAACTGCAGTTTAATGTGTTAGTGCGATGGAAAGGCTGTGTGCTCAAAGGAAAAATAGATGAACTCTTAGTAAATAGCGACCCTATAACACATCAAGCTATGTGATACCCGGGGAAACTGCTTAGCGATCGTTAGCTGTTCAGCGATGGAGTTTGTGCAGGAAAAAGTGGATCGTATGTCCTGCTGGTTCCCTAAATTGGCAATCAGCCATCACAGCCCGTGCTTTAGATGTTTATTTGGGAGATATGCAATAAAAAGAAAATGTTGTTTTTTTCTGTTCCAATAATCATCCTGAAAACCTCACAAGGGTCTTCTCCTCAGATGTTCTGTGTGGGATTCTCCGCCTCTCTGCCTCCTCCTCGAGGCAGAAAGTAAAAAGAAAATGTAAGTTATAGAGTGAAAACTCCCACAACACATGCCAGCAGCATCCAGCTGCTTTTTCCATTTCACACTCAAAGAGAGGAGGAGTGGAAGGATGAGAAACATAGAGAGGAAAGGTTTGACTTCTGCATAAATATACGAGATTCTTTTCCCCCTGCTGCTGCAAGAGGAATGAGAGATTTACATTTGATTTGTATTCTCAGACTATGTGTGTCAGCAGAGAGTATACGTGATGTGAGGAGACTTTTAAACCAGTTGGAGGCTAAAACACAGATTTTATATCATGGCGACGCTGGTGTTCGGAGATTTCGACGCAGCTTTAAGTCACTTGTGGTTTCTGTCTTTAAAGATTATGCACTGACGATTAAGATTTCGGCTCCTCTTATACTTAACCATCATCTTAATCACCTTAGGGCTGAGATGATCATTTTAAAAGAGGATTATTTAGATTAGAAAAGAAAACGTGCACACATTAACACGTATTCAGTCAAATCGGATCCGTTTGTCATCATGTAAATAAGCAGCGTTGGAAATGTCGGACACATTTATTTCCCTTAAATGGGTGATAATGGGTGTTTAATGTCTCCTCTGATCTATAAATAACAACAGTTATAGCATGAAAAGTGATACTGTATCTAAAGGCAGAGGGATTATGATTTGACAGGGTTTGTTGAATATATTAAGTGGATGCAAATTATTCAAGGCTGATTGCATCATAAGGCGTTGTACTTGAGGACCTAAGGATATAGTTGAACTAATATTTTTTCAAGAAAATTGTTAAATCTGTAGATGCGGGAAAATAGTTCTATGCTGGTTGTTTTTGGGAATGTTTTGGACAGAACATTTTACATTTCTCTGTTTATTTTTATGTACCGGATAAATGCCCATTCATCAGATAGTGCTCAAAGCCATCAAGAGATCTTGACTTTGTACTAGAGCTGAAAATGAGTTGATTTATCAATGAGTAGATTATTAGAGAGACTATTTTGACAATAGAACAAAACATTTGCTGGTTCTATCTTCTCAAATGTCAAGATTCATTGCTTTTCTTTGTCTTTTCTGACAGTGAATTGAATATCTATGGGTTTTAGACTGTTAATAAGATAAAACATGATATCTGACATCGACAATCTTCTGACATTTTATCAACCAAACGAAAAATCAGTACTGGATTCATAAAATAATCATTCGTTGCAGCACTACTGAGTTATTTATCTGCCCACAGCACTCGACAGGTGTTCAACGCTGTCTGATGGTGCTTTTTAAAGTCAGTCTGACAATTTTGCTGTGCATGTAAACATTCATCTTTTCAATGCCTCACAGCTTATGTATATATACTGAAGTCAAAATGCTCCAAACGTCACTGAAACAATGATCAAATTTGCATTTATAATGTATGTCAAAGATTAAGATGTTCGTTAAAATTCACTGCAAATATGAACTACACACACAACAGCACTGGCAGAACATAATATTCTTTTTAGAGTTGAAATTCCATGTTACAAGTGTTTTCATGCTTAATTGTGTGCCACAAATTTAACTGAATCATCAAAATAATATATTTTTAGTCAATTATCAGCATCAATTTTTCATCATTTCTAATGCCAGTCAAAAAAGAGGATGCCAACAGCTTGTTTTGTAGTGTAAATGTGACTTTTCTTCCACCACAGGAACATCCGACAGCCCAACACACCATCGCTCCCTGCACTTAACAGCGGTGGTAAAACCTCTAATAAACAACAAATATTTCCATTTCCATCCCCTTCCAATAATCGAAGCCCATTCTACCAATAACGTGTAGAATTAAGTGTGCTTTAACGATTCTAAGATCTAGTTCAGTCCCCGACTAAAACATCTAATCCATTGGATGCATTAACAAGGATGCAATTAGCCTAAATAATCACCTGGAAATGACATTGCCAACAACTGCTGCCAGAAGGGTGACAGTCATTAACTGGCCCACAGCAGTTGTGGGGCAAGAGAACACAGCATTCACTAGTAGTGCATAAATAGATGTGGGGATTTAGGTCTCCCTCTCTCTCTCTCTCTCTGCACTCTCCAATCTGCTGTCTGAATAAGTCTGTTTTCAGAGGGGGAGGGAGCAGCACAGGTGACACAGGAAACACTGGACAACATCGTGTAAACCTCCAAAAACACTGATAGGAACACAATAAAGCCCTTATAGGGCACAGAGCTCCAACAAAAGAATGTTTGCGTTAAAGGCTTAATTTAAAGCTGTCATGTCGAGACGGCAAAAACACACATTTTGTGACATTACCTGCTCTGTTTGTAGGTCTCCAGCTTGTGACCCCTGGATTGGGCCATCCTCCCAGCTGCACCTGCGAGCCAAACGCAGAAGAGCACAAGGACAGCATCCACCTGCATGGTTCACATTCCCCAGAGGACGGACCTCTCTCGTCAGTCAGAATCTGCTCCCCTTAAGGGTTCGGAGCACTCTGCCTGGCTGAGACATTCCCTTCTCCAGCGCCGGAGCTGATAAGAGGGAGGGGGGGAAAAAACAGCAACAGCAGCAGCAGCAGCAGCCACACTGAGCTAGTCCACGGCCTGAGTGGAAAACATCCTACGGTGCTTAATCTCCACAGTGGGAAAAGCAATTTTGACTAAACCCATAAATCCTTGAGCGTCAGATGGTACAGATTTGATCCCTCCAGCGGCGGATGTGCCTGCCTCTCTGTGCTCTGCTGTGCTCAGATCTCCTGCACTCTGATGTGCTCTACTCCACTTCGCGCCGCCCAGAAACACCAATTCTCACAATGATGCGGCGGGCTCATTTGTAAGGTCAACGGTTTAGAGAGGCAGACTCGCGGAGGCTGAGAGGGAGCTCTGTGTCTGATGTGAAAAGGCTCCTCCACTCATTCTGATGCAGGAGTCTTGTGTCTGGCACGGCAAACCTGCATTTCTGCTCCTTGTTAGTACGATTTTGTGTAAACCTCAACATGTAGGATTTTTTATTTTTACTCTTCTCTTCTCAGGGGACTCCAATTTGGGAATATTTTGGATGCTCTAAAAAATAATGACTCAGGTTGATGTGTTGGAAAATCCAACAGAAATAAGGAGGACGGATTCTGTTTTTTAGACAAGAGACCTAGAAAACTATATAATTTAGAGGATGTATGGATTATTGAGACAATAAAGCATTATTCAATTAAATTTGATTTATTGTGTCATATCCCAACAGAAGTTATCTCAGGACACTTAACACACTGAGCAGGACTAGAATACGTTCATGATTTTCAGATTTAATACATCCCAACAGTCCCAACATCACCCAGGAGCAAGCGTTAGATTATTTGGTTAATATTTGCTTAAACATTTCCAACAATGACTTGGCCTCTGACATGCGTTTGGTTACAACAGATAGCTATACTCTGGGCATCACACAGCCATCAACATAAAAAACTAGAGTATATAAAAATATATATAATATATATAATAATGGGCGCGATTTTCCATTTAAGACTGCACCACTGTTTGTCTGTTTGAATAAGCCAATCAAAAAATGTCTCAGCCCTGACGTCTACGGCCATGTGCCCCCCCCCCCTGCTTTTTTTAAGCAGACTGAACAGTTGGATTATAAGATCATGAATTTGGGTTATAGCTCCATGGACGTCAATCTGAAAATTGGTGTAAGTAATGTTAGGCATTGTTTGAGTTTCAGATTTGTTGATCCTTGTTTATAGTCCTGCTTACCGAACAAGTATAACAGCTACCGAATGCACAAACACTTTAACGTATCGCATAGTAGTATTCAAATGTAATTTAATAAAGAATAAAATAAAATGGACTACTATCTTAATCACTTCCACATAGGAGCAGGTGTTTGATTTACTAAGTCACCATTTTTATTAGAGCATTACAGATGCAGGATTTTTAAAGGGTAACTCAAGAGAAAAAAAATCAAACAGACTGGCCTCTTTAACACACCTGAAGTCTATTGCAGTGGTTCCCAAAGTGGGGGTCGGGACCCTCCCGGGAGGTCGCGAGATGCCGATGGGGGGACGAAAGATGATTTTCATTACTTTAAAGTATTGTGTCAAAATTAAATTTGCACATGACAGTAACAATGTTCACTCATGAGTTACATGGAGATTACTTTGACTGAGGTATTCTGCTTTAATCTCATAGTGAATTGTTTATGTAAAATCATATCATGGTTGTCAGGCTGTTCTGTTCTTTTGTGTTGTTGTTATGCCCGTGGTTGGATACTTCTATTACTGCGTGTGTCCTGTATCCATGCATTCTTATGTTTCAGACACCTCCGGGGATATTGGGGGTCGCCACTCTCTGGCAGTGTTATTTTGGGGGTCGTGGGCTGAAAGAACCCCTGGTCTACTGTACTTGTGACCAAAATCAGCTTCACAGGGTGAATGGAAATGTCATGCTGCTTCCACTAGTTGGCGATGAAAACCAAATTATTACATGCATTCACTCTTGATATCATTATTTGAAAGACAGTAGACGCCGCACGCCAATGTGACATTGGGTTTCAATGTAATAACTTCATTCAAAACAGTCTCAGGATGTAAAAGGACTCTTACCTCTATTGACCTTTTGACCTGACTGACCTGACTTGGCCCACTTGAGCTCCTGCACCATTTGTTACTTCTGTACAAGTTGTTTCCCCCTCACGGCTTTAACACACTCCTATAGTTCTGTATTATAGCGTTGTGTGTTGGATTTGAGTTCATAGACAATCGCTAGTTGTCAAAATGTAGCAAAAAGCTTCAAGCTTTCTTCGAACCTCAGTCTGTTCTTATTTAGAACTACGTCATCCTCGGCGTTAGCCAATGAACGGCCTTAATATCTTTATACTTTTTGCCCTAAGTTTAGTCTGTCAGACCAGCGGGCATATTCTGTTGTCATGCTGTACTTCGTTAATAAATCACATACGTTATGTCAAGGCGCTGATTATTGCAGGTCATACGGGTTTAAGGCAGTGTGCAACACACGACCTTTTAATCGTAGCGAGAGAGGCTGGATTTGCGCCTGACAGACAAATCTCAGGGAATACTACCTTAAAATAGCGCTGTCAAGTCATTGGCTGGCGCGCGATACTGGCGGGGCATTCGCTGTAAAGTTTACAGCGGCTAAAGCGAAAACTATGTAGTGTTTACTTGGTGGCGGTATTTGCTGATGTACTGAACACGATCGGATACTTCAGTGACAGCGAGGACGTTAATGGACGAGCAAAGACGCGCCATCAGTGAAAATTAAGTAAGAAGCTGTGTTTATTTGTTCATGTTATGGTTTGGCAGTTGCGTTTGGTCCGGCTAGCGCTAAGCTAACGTGAGGATCGCTGCGTTGTCGTCACCTAACGTAGCCGACTACTACCCTCGCTGCTGGATCAAGATGAGCTCCTCACGGGAGATCAAACGTAAGTATCGATCCACTTGTACGGTGTTTGCGAGTCGTGAGGTGTTTGCTGATCCACCTTTTCGTTTGATTGTTGACGCTGTTGACGGAATGACAGAGCTGCAGAAAGCGAAGAGCAAAGCGCAGAACAATAACAACCTGAAGGAGGAAGGAAACATCTGCAATCAGCTCGGAGAACTGCTGTCCAGAAGCGGTAAGCGGGGCTATTATATCCACAATATTAATAATAATATAGTGCCGTAAAATGACTCTGTTTAGATGGCATTCATCACATACAATACAGACTGTGACGGATGTGACGTAAGCATGGATCAGACGTTTTCAAACATAATTTATAGCAGAGATGTGTCTAGATCATGCAGATTATACATAGTTACTCATCATATTTGTGAAATATACACACTTTTATAGTCCTAATCCCTGCAAGTCTACAATAATTTCCCTGTCTCTTAATGCAAAAACCCATCTGGTTTCCAGTAATGTAAATTACAGCTGCTAGATTACCTCATCCTATTCTAAATCTACTCATCCATCCTCATTCCTATCCTTATGACCTCTCAGGTGATTATGAGGCTGCCATAAGGGAGCACCAGCAGGAGTTGTCTCTCTCCGAGGTGCTAAACGACGTGATCGGAAGAGCTGTGGCCAACCGTAAGATAGGAGAGTGCTACGCCGAAATGGGAAACATTGGTGCTGCTTTGAAAGTGAGTAGTAGCTCTGCTTTATTCAAAAATGCCTGTATCATCCCATCCCTAGTGGCTATTAATCCAATTCTTACATCAGTACTAAAGTGATACAAACAGCGGGCAACATGCAGGCCCTTATTACCCTCCAGGGGCATTAACAAAGCATCTAACTGGTACGTATTTTCTCTCCTTCAGCACCAGCGATGTCACCTGGATCTTGCTCGCTCCGTCAGGGATCATGCCGAGGAGCAAAGGGCGCTGGCCACTATTGGCCGAACCTACCTCTTCCGTTTTGAATCGGACCAATCGAGGAAGAGTTTGGAGCAAGCAGAGGATGCCTTCAGGAAAAGCCTGGCTATTGTGGATGACCGTCTAGAAGGTCTGCACTGTCTGTGTCATCTAATGTAACATATTAAATGATGTAGTGCCTATACTAACATTTTTTCTCTTACATCCAGGGACTTTGCCAGGGCGAGAGATCAGCGAGATGAAGGCACGTCTCTTCCTCAATCTCGGTCTGGTCTGTGATCATCTGGGGGAGCCCAAACGTTGCAACGAGTTCATCAGACGAAGCGTCTTTATTGCAGAGTAAGAACATCCTAAACTACAATAATGTCAAAACTTGGGGAGGAAGATTTAATATTTGTTCTTATTCTTCAGTGAGAAGGATTTACAGTAAGTATCTATAAAAAGATTACCATTGTGCTTCATTCTTATCCTGTACAGGAGGAGTCAGCTGCTGGAGGATCTCTACCGCGCCAACTACAACCTGGGCAACATTTCCTTCCGTCGCGGTCAACATTCTAATGCTGTGCGCTGCCTTGAACAGGCCAAAGAGTGTGCAAGGAAGATGAAAGACAAGTTCAGTGAGAGCGAGTGCTTTCACTGCATCGGCAAGGTATAAACTCACTATTGGGGAGGGTGGAGCAAAAAATAGTCGAAATGCATTCAACCAACCTACCCATCGTCTGTTACAGTGGCTGTACGTTTTGTAATCGGTGCGCCGCCATGACATGATCCACAGGTGCAGCTGTCTCTGGCTGATTTTGTAGCAGCGAGGCGATCTCTGAAGAAAGCAGTCTTCCTCGGTTCCCAGCAGACACTGGACAGGCAGGCAGTGAAGAAAGCGTTCAAATATGGTGAAAGAGCCAGTTTGTTTCTAACCACCCAGTTTCGTTGTTGTGTATTGAGAGCGAAGTTAATGCCATGATTTGTTTGAATTTTCTAGCTGATCAGGGCTGTAAATTGGAGGAAAAGTTGGGGGAGGATCAGGGCAAAGGACTGACCTCCCATCAGTCTGTGGGGCTGGCGGAGCAGCTGGGAGACCTTTACTGTAAGGTTGGCTGTTACAGCAAAGCACTGGATGCATACCAATCTCAGGTTAATATTATTAAATGTTCACATTTTGCTGAATTTGAACTTCTCTTTGTTGAGTTCATTCACATATTCCAATGAATTATGTTAAGCTTTGTTGGCTATGTGTTGCAGTTAAAGGGCGCTGAAGCGTTGGGAAAGCCTGCCAGGGAGCTGGCTGTCATCCACGTGTCTCTGGCTGCAACCTACACAGACCTGAGACAGCCCAGCAAGGCAGTGGAGCACTACAGACAGGAGCTGGCTCTACGACAGGGCAGCTCTACTGAGGTATACATGTGTATATTCACCTCTCTTTTCTATCACCATAGTGATATTATGGTAGGTAAATTGTTTATAAATTAGGAATATGATCTACAGTCTATGATTTAAGTAAATAAGAAATCACCTTTATGATTGTGGGAGATCACCTGCATAGTACTTTGTTACTTGAGACACATTATGTATTATATTCTAATAATACATTTTGCATGTAATGTAATCACTTGTCCGTGTGTCAGGAGTGCACTACTTGGCTGAACATCGCAACAGCTCAGGAGGAGAGTGGCTGTGCCTTCGCAGACATAGACAACAGCTACAGCGCAGCCTCACGTGGCGCTCAGAAATCTGGCCGAACCAGACTACAGGTGAGCTGGCAGGCGTGGCTGAAAGCTGGGGGGAATTAATTGGATAAGAAAAAAGTTCAACTGGATTTATAGAGCTGCATATCCATATCTTCATATCCTATGATGAAGAAGATTGCTTTGCCAAAGGGGTTTAAAAACAGATGCCATGTTTCTCCTCCAGAAACGCGTGCTGAGGCTCTGGCTGGCTTCCCAGAGACGACACGGCTCATCAAAGACGGAAGACACTGAGGCGAGGCTGCAGGAGCTGTGTGCTGCCGAGGGCTGGAGTCCAGATGGGAGTGATGGCGAGGACGATGAAGAGGAGGAGATGGACAACAGCGAGCCCCTGGATGACAGTGATGTCGTTCTCTCTGACTCGGGTAGAAGTGGCATTCAGCTCCGCTCACAACTCACGACAAATTCTAATATTCTCCCAAAGTTGTTTTATGTTTCAAATGGCTTCTCATATGTTTCTAGATGATGATTTGGAGGGTTATGACAAGATGGTATCAGGGCGGAGGAAGACCGGAAGGGTGGGTCATATATCACTCATCTCATATTCGTATTCCACGACTTCCATCTTCTATGTTTGACCCTCTGCTCTTTTTGCATCTGCTTTAGTGGAACAGGAGGAACGAGAAGGGCGAGACGACTCTGCACAGAGCATGTATAGATGGAAACC
This sequence comes from Chelidonichthys spinosus, assembly GCA_029853015.1. Lineage (NCBI taxonomy): Eukaryota > Metazoa > Chordata > Actinopteri > Perciformes > Triglidae > Chelidonichthys > Chelidonichthys spinosus. The sequence continues at coordinate 9,437,639 of CM056833.1, read as the reverse complement.
TGAAGCAGGTCCAGTATCTGGTGGAACAGGTGAGAGAATGAGATTCATAACTTTAAGAAATAATACAGTTTTTCTTTCTTATTGGAGACGTGGGCAAAAAGAAGTCAAATCATGACAAGGTGCAATGGCGGTCTGAGAGAGGAGAGTAAAGTCTTGTTGAATATTTCCTCCACAAAAATATGAAATAGTTAAATGGATTGTCTGCTTGTGTGTATGTCAGGGCCATCCAGTGAACCCCAGAGATTATTGTGGCTGGACTCCACTTCACGAGGCCTGCAACCACGGTCACTATGGTAACCAATTTCACATTAACTGTATTTAACATTGATTTAATGTTGCTTTTACAAAAACCTTTTTTTAAACCCTCTCACATCCTGTTTGTCTCATACAGATCTCGTAGCCGTGCTTCTGGAGCACGGCGCTAACATCAACGATCCTGGCGGCCCCTCGTGTGAAGGAGTGACACCTCTCCACGACGCCCTCTGTTGTGGCAATTTAAAAGTTGCAAGACTCTTGGTGGAACGAGGGGCGTCTGTCACCCAACGCAACTCCAAGGTGTGTGTGGCAATGTAGCCTATAATTCTATATTTCTGAATTAGGTTGCTTTTACAGTAACAGAAGGACTGGTTTCTACAGTGTTAAATACATGTAGAGCATAATGGATTCAGTGTAATTTGCTTCATGGTTTGAATCTTTCCTATTATTTATAGCATGGACATAATTCATGTATCCATAAAAGTTATAATTTTCAGAGAAGAAATCCTTAATATGTTAAAAGTTTTCCATAAGACATTCAGAGTCAGTCTCCCTCTGTTTGTGTTGTTCCTCGAGCTTCTCTCTCCATTGCCTTCGCTCCAGATGTGGTTAAAACCACTGATTGGGAAAATTAAAATCAACCTACATCCAAGTCTGTCCGAATGGGCCTGTCTTGTGTGGATCTGTCTCATGCTGTCACCGTCCTCTGTCAGGGCGAGACCGCCATGGACACCCTGCACCAGTGGAAGAAGACGTACAGAAGAGAGTTGGACCAGGAAACCAAGCAGGAGTGCATCACTACAGAGAGGCTGCTGAGGAGGGCGCTTGCAGGGGGAGGTGAGGCCTTCACAACATCACAACAGTTTCACCTTGGTTCACCTTTTGAATATCCTTTCAGACACTGTTTTTCCTCCACTTATCTCTGTCTAACACAGTGCCTGCTGCTCAGGCTCAAGCCAAGCCTTTCGATGCCCTGCAGGACAGCCAGCTGTTTGATGCGGAGATGTCCGAGCCACTGTTGTCCTCTGAAGGCACCTGTTCCTTTGGCCAAGACTGGTCCCGAACCAGCAGAAACACAGAGGTGAAAGCAGTACCTGCCAGCCCCAAACGGTGGCAGAGCACCGGCTCAACGCAGCAGCGCAGAGCCAGAGGAACCGAGGCTGCTGTTTTGTATGGGGTAACGTCTGCCAAATGCTTATTTATATGTCGGGAAAACCACCTTTTACTATCATGTTTTTGTAGCTGAGTGTGATATTTCTGGAGACTTTTGATGTACCTTTTAAACTAAAAGTGGATTGTGCTGCAGGAGGCTGTTTGATCCTGTTAATAATTAGGAATTCTGTTACTATACTGCTGGGATGTACTGAAAATAGATATGATATTATAATATCAGGCCATATAAATATTCTTATTTCATGATTTGTCTGTGTATGTATTCCTTAGAATAACAACAGCTCCTCAGACGACAGCGAGGCTGACTGCCAGGTCAGTCCTCTACGACCCGTCCGCCCTAGACACAGTTTCCCAGCAGCCCCGAGTCAAAAAGAAGACCCCACAAACAGGGAAACCAAACCAATCCCCAACTCGGGGCGAGAGAGTCTCAGGGAGGCTCCTGCTCCGTCTGTCTTTGCCCGAGAGGAGTACCACAGTGCCATTCGAAGCTTAGGCAGCGCCAAATCCCTTCTCCAGGGTCTCTCACAGCCTCAGTTCTCCAGCACATCAGCCGTTTCATCCAGCAGCAAATCAGCCCTGGTTCCTGAGGAGGAGTGTCTGGCTGATGACTGGCTGGAGGATGACATGGGGGCAATCCAGCCGAAGAAGAAGAGGAGGCTTCGAGTGGAGCAGGATGGGATGAGACCGGATGACACAGCTTTGTCTTCAGTAGCAAGAAGTCAAAACAGGCTCTTAAACTCCGACACGGCGTGCAGAGGTAACGACTTGAATATTTGGTCTCATTTTATTTGGCTCCACACGCATTCGCTTGTTTTATTCTTTCCTTTGTTATGCTTCTCTCGTCTGTCATGTTCTGCAGTTCCCGCGTCCTCCAGCAGGAGTCTCCCTCTGAAAAAGAATAGCTCTCAGAAGCCTCACCAGGTCAAAATGACTCAGATGCCAGGAATGGTCAGATTGGGCAGGCGAGAGGTCAACAGGTCCCACAGTCCCATATTTACAGACGATGACGACACGAGGCCAGAAACCCCACCGCCTCTTCAAATATACGTGCAGGTGAGAAAAACATCTCTGGATCATAGCCTTTATTCTGAGGAGTTAGAGATGGAGTCAGATCGCCTTCTGGACGGCATGGGAAGAACAAACAAACACACGTTGCTTATGTGTTTGTTATTTGTCAATTTATTTCAGCATCCAGCTCAAAGTGTTGCCGCTCCCATGACGAGATCGCTGCCTCCACCGATCAGAATGAGGGTCAGAGTTCTGGAAGATGTTTTCCTCATCCCAGTTCCACAAAGGTTGGTGTACATATGGCACTTTTTATATATATAATGAATGATTGTGCAGTGATTTCTGGATTTAACATTGACCCATTGACAGTTTGGCTGTTAAATCCATGTAATCATTCCACTGTGTGGCAGTGAGGCGGACTCCTGCACTGTGTCATGGCTGTGTGAGCAGGCCGCTCAGCGTTACTACCAGAAATGTGGCCTCCTGCCTCGCCTGTCTCTGCAGAAGGAAGGTGCTCTGCTCTCCCCGCAGGACCAGCTGCTGGCTGTCCTGCACACCAATGAAGAGGTGCAGCCAGATTGAAGAAAATCATCTTTTTTTTAATCATTTCTATCAGGGCATACAGGATAAATGTGTGTTTTTGTAGGTTCTGGCTGAAGTTTGCTCCTGGGATCTTCCTCCTCTTCCTGAGCGCTACAAGAAGGCCTGTAACAGCCTGGCAGTGGGTGAGCAACCCACAAACACACACACAAACACACACACAAACGCAGACACACACATTTTGACACGCTTGTCTCCGTGCAGATGAGAACAAGCATGTCACCCGGCTGTGCGAGGCACAGGATGGGAGCTCCTCCGTGTCGGTCTGCGGCCTCAGCTTGGGGCCCTCCTCCCTCAACCCGCTCCTCCGCGCCCTGAAACTGCAAGCAAGCCTCGTCGAGCTGCGTATATCCGGCAACCGTTTCCAGGACAACCTTCTCCCCGAACTGGTCGCCACCACGATCACCATGCCTCGACTTCGTCTGCTGGACATTTCTGCCAACGGCATCACAGGGGAAGGGCTGGAGAAGGCAGTGAAGGCTTTACAGGGACAGAGCCACCCTGCGTTTCCGGTAAAGAGCCGAGCTGGATGAGTCTGATTTTATTTCACCTGCTGTCATCAGTGTTTCCGTTTGAATTTGATTCCCCATAACTGGTATTTTTTAAAGCGTGATTTTGCCTCCATTGAAGCCACAATATAAAATACTATTTCCAAAACTCCCACATAAAACTGTTCACAGAAAGACTGCTGTTGGATTGAACGCTAGGAAATGTTTTCGTTGTTTATTTGTGTAAACTGTCACTTGGTGAGTGTGACTACGCACTGAGATCACAGCCCCTCCCTGTGTTGAATTGTCACAAACCACACCATCGAAACAACCATCATCACACCTCTCAAACCTCACGTACATGTTTCCATCACGTCTGAGAAAGACTACTGCTTATGGTCGTTTCCCGTCACAGTGCCTGGAGGAGCTGGACCTCAGCGTGAACCAGCTTGGCGACGGTGTGTCTGAGACCCTGTCCTGTCTGCTGTCCTGCTGCCCTCTGTTAGCCAAGCTGTCCCTGCAGGCCTGTGGCCTCACCGCTCGCTTCCTGCAGCAGCATCGCCTGCTGCTCGCCAACGCTCTGACAGGTGACTGGCTGGTTTGCATCGGGATCCAACATAAAATCTACTTCAGCGCTAAAAAAGATGTTTTTAAAACGAGTAAATGAATATTGTTCTTTCAGGAACGGGCCACCTGAAATCAGTATGTCTATCCCACAATGCACTGGGCTCCACTGGCTTTGAGCTAGTGTTGAAGACTCTGCCTCTCCACTGTCTCACACACCTGGACCTGTCTGCTGTCCACAGAGGTCCTGCTGATTACCTGGCACTGGAACACCTCACAAAAATCCTGTCGCAGGTACACACACAAAAAAATCACCAGAAGTATCATTGATGTGTGGATTGTTTGAGAGCTTTTAAGTGTAATTTCTAGTAGAGTACAAATAAATCAAAGCATTCGTTGTTGCTCGTAGAACGAGTGTCCACTGACCCACCTGAGTCTGGCAGGAAACGGGTTGACGGACAGCAGTGTAGCCACCTTGGCCAGGTGAGTGTCTGTGAGAGCATGCATGATCTTACTCTTAATTATACCAATAATCATATTTCTATCATAGTTATGTTGTAAAAATGTCATACTACCAAAGGTCTGTGAGCATGTATATCTTTTTCTTTTTATTATCATTCTTATTCGTCTGCAGTCATCGGTTTCTCAAAGAAAACTCTTTGCTTTCAGATGCTTGCCTTCATGTCCGACTCTGGTGAGTCTGAACCTGTCAGGAAATCCCTCTGTGACCTCGGCAGGACTTCACAGCGTCCTGATCTCACTCCGAGAGGCTTGTCGACCTTTGACCCTTCTAAACCTTCAAGGTATGTGTGTGCATATGGGTCACAGGTGCACATTTATCATCTTCTTTGCTTGGTGGCACATTATTATTATACTTAATTTGAGAAAAGTATTAAGTATAACTTGCCTAAAAGTAAGACGTCCTTGATTGGTACTTGTTGGGACTACATATTTATTTAAAAGCCAGAAACCAGTGATGTTTTTAAACCCAATATGAGCTTTATTCCATTGTAGTGTTCTCAGTACTGAAACAGAAAATGTCCCATCACAGCCCAAATAAGCTGCTGGTTGCTTCCCCCGCAGGTTGTGAGGTGTCTGGCCCCTGGGACAGCGGCGGTCTGGATGGTCTGTCAGAGCTGGTCAAGGATCTCCGTCTTTGCTCTCAGGGACTCAACAAGCTGGACCGGCAGGCCTTAACGCAGAGCTGGGACACCGGTCCGTCGCACGGACGCTTCGTTGACCGGAACAGTAAGTGTCTGCTCTCTGCTGCCGCCTCTTCATGAAGAGGGGACAAGAACTTAGAAGGGCCTCGGAGACGATGGCAGATCATTTCTCGTCGGCGCTGAGTTTTGAGCCACGTGAACTCATTAACCTTTATAATCGGGGTGCAATTCAGGGAGCAGTGGTCCCTTGAGCCTGCACACTTAAATCTTCAAAAGGAGCAAACTGCCAGTGACATGGCATCCACGGACATTCTGTTTACATGACTTGTATGTTTCTTTTTTTGTACGCCTTATTTATGTGTATCTGTGAAAGTCTGTTATGTCAGCAACAGTGTGATTGTGTCATGATGCGCCTACTGAATGACTGTATGATTTAATATGAAAAACCAATTAAAAGTGACTCACTTTTTTTTTTTTTTGCCTTTCTATGAAGAGATTCTTCCTAGTTTCTATAGGGTCTTAAGTCACCGGCAGTGTACTATAGTTCAGTGAGTCATTCACACATCTATAACCGCCACCCATTTCACACCAACTGCAAATAACTTGCAGTACCCTTTTTTTCTCCTCAATGCTTTCCAGCAAAGCATTGCAGAGCATGGTTTTCATCCTGTCAAGGAGGTGCAGCGGTTGCTATTTATTTCTTTTGTTTTGGTTACCCTTAAAACCTAAACGCACACAAACCAGATGCAACAAGGTGCAGTTTAAATTCATCCCTGGTCTTCTTATTTACTAATAAAATCAAATGAAATCTAGGTGTTGAATGCATTTTACAGTTGCCATTGCTGTTTAAAAGTGTAAAAGTGGAGTATAAGTTCAAAAGTGGAGTGTGCGTCTCATCCAACAAAGAATATTCATAAAACTTGAATTGCAAACATTTATTGATATCATTTGTGTATAGATGCAGAATCATGGATTGAAATTACAGACATTGCAAAGTAAAAGGTGCAAGACGTCGTGCAACACAAAGTAATTGCACAAACAGAAAGAAAGCTAAAAGAGATTATTGGTCATAACACTTGTGGGTTATGTTCTTTAAAATTGAGTCATTATTATAACTTTAGAGATATTTGTCAAATCCAACTGACTCCTCCTCCTCCTCCTCCTCTGTTGGATAAAACAACACGCCCAACAGCTCCTTCGGCCTAAAGAGAGCACATCAGAACAACAGTGTGATGAGTGAGTGGTAAAATGAGGGGACATTTGAAGTTCCTGCATTTATGAGAACTAGTTTTCATGCTAAATGTTGAAAACCCATATTTTTCTCATGCCGTCTGTCCCCTTTAAGTAAATGTATAACCACTTGAAAATATTACAAGTAAAACTCCTGCATTGAAATTTTTGCTTACCAACAGAACAAAGTATTAAGTACTCATTATGCAGAATGACCACTTTTGCAGATGTATGAATATACCACCAGTTATTATTATTGATCTATTAATATGTGTAGCTCACTTGCAGGCTCCAGTGTTGACACAGATCGTCCTCACGCCGTCGTCGGTGGTGAGCTCCTCGACTAATTCTGCCAAGTGCTTCTTCACAAACTTGCGGCACAAAGATTTCAAGAGGCCAATTTTGTCGCAGACGGACTTCAACTTTGCCGTCAGACTCTGTGAGAGTTCAAAGTCGTCATTATTGCTCATGACATTTGTGCACAACGTGATCACTTTCGCAATGGTTTCTCATATTACCTCTGCGGTGGCGTTGCGTCCCACAGTTTTCTTCACCTTGTTCAACGCCCACTTGCACGCCCAGCACAAACCTGGAAGCTGCGGGTGAAAGTGATGCATATTTTTCATTCTGAGCAAAGGGATGAACTTTATGTGATGGAAAAACATTAAATAAGCAGTAGATAAACAATTAATAAATGGATTCATCAGAAACGTGCTAGTTGTAAGTGCATATTGGGGTAATTTAAATGTGGCCTCTAAATAAAATGAATTATTATTAATTAGAATAATACAATATGTCTTCAAGAAATTGCTGTTATAAGTCATAAAAATGTCCTTAATCTGCTTTAAATGCTAAATAAGGGGTATAAAAAGTAGTTCATGCTGACACGATGCATCAGGATTTACAATCTTAGAATGAAATGTATAAAAATAATAATACATGGGAACTACAACTTCTGCTTCTACACTTTTAATTGCAATGGAATGCAAATCATCTCCTATTTTATCATTTGATATTTGAAGATGGATGCCAGACTATCAAAGTGTTTGGAGCGGCCACGTTACCTTGCCAGCTTCTACAGATATTTCCACTTCCACCGGCTTCTGATCATCGATGCTGACCTCGAAGCTTCTCCCGTGGACAGTCCAGACTGTGAAGAGATAAAAAAAATAAACACATTGAAGAACAGTTAACGTGATGAAGATGATGTTATAAAATCGGAAAACACACCTGAACATGCCACCAGAACGCACAGTAGGAGGACTGAAGATGTCGCCATCGCTGACATTGAGCTGTGATGTCTAAGTGCCTTTCTGGCGGATAACACACTTTTTATACACAAGTGAGGGGCCCCTCACTCCACCTGCAAACCCCCACAGACAGAAATTCAAACCGCACGAGCAGTTTCGGTGGGTTTGTTTCGACCACCATCGCACCACCCACTCATATCTTTTCCAGTCAATGTACTACTTAAATGTGAGAGAAAACATTGTGCTGGTCTGTGGTGCAAACAAAAATCTGTCACGTGTGTTTTGAAACAAAAATCTTAGAAGTGCATGTGAGGACTGCAGATGAAATGTATCTTCAATCTAACTTTGCATCAAATGGTGACATTTTTTGTTTAATGTTGTACATGGTTCCTTACAAATAAATACATTTTCATCTGGAAGAGTCTGCAGCCATTTTTTGCATTTCAAAATGTTGGAGGAGAGGCTGGAAAAACAGCTTAGCCACCTCCGAGACGAGACCTTAGACAAGGATGCTGGAAGCAAAATATTGTCTTCATACTTTGATTCTTGTTTTAGTAGAACGTCATAAAAAATGTCAAAGAGATCTAGTATGCTTTAAAAAAAAAGTGTAATAATGGCATGTCATAATAAAAGTAAGAGGCTTAAAAATCAAACATGTCATAGAAGTGTGTCGCACAATTTCATGACATTTTTATAGAATAGTATGGCAGCAAAAAAATATTAAAATTGTCATTAAAAAGTCGTAGTGTTCACAAGTTGATCTGGTTGCTAAAAGAAACCCATTTGCATGGAATTCTGTGTGAAAATGGTCCCACTTCTCACTTGATTGATTACCTCAGTAAACATTGTAAACATGCATTTATGATCTCAATTGCTAGATTCAAGTCTTCTTCAATAACAAAATGAATGTAGTCCAGCTCATAAGTGAGAGTTCATAATTAGAATATGCTGCAGTCTCGGTCAAACTCTTATTAGAGGCTATTTTTCTATTTTATAGTATATTTCAAGCAATCCAGGAATATCTGATTCAAGAAAGATGTAGGTAAAAAGGTTTCACTTCATGCTTGTTGATAATGAATTATGTTTTTATTTAAAATGTTAGTCATATGTTGATGAGTCACGTAGAGGCATGTTGACATCGTCTGAATAAAAGAAGAGGGCATTTAAGTAGAAATGTCCGTTTCTCACCTCCTCTGTATGGTGGCCTGCTCTCTCACATCATATCGTAAAGGAGGTGGAACATAATCCTCCTCCTCTTTAGTCTGGTACCTCAGAAACGTCCACGGCTTCAAAATATGCTTCAGAAAATACTTAAGTAAGATAAAAATAGGCGTAAATTGTTTTCTCATTTGAGGTGATCAGGAGAAGAGCCGCACTGCCGACTATTGTTCTCGAAGTGTTGACTTGGTCACTGCTTCACCAGCTTGGAATTTGTTTTGAGCAAAGCATTGATGCATTGAGTCCAGTTGTGTCCCCGGTTTTTGCACAGCAACATGTTTGACTTTACTTTTTGCTTGGTTATATTATTTCGTGTAGCTGTGATAAATACTTGAGTGCAGTAACTTGTGCTTTGTGGTAACCGCTCTGCACATCTGTCACTTGTTGGTTGCTGAACACACATTTAATAGAGTTACTTGCTTATGTGCAAAAAACACTTATGTACTACCTCAACAGCAGATACACTACTTTACCATATAATGTTTAATTATATATATTTGGTATCGTTATTTTATACTATTATTCTTATGTGTCTAGGTCACACTACTATGTCTATATGCCCTTTTATCTATTTATGAGCTCTTTCTTTCCTTATGGAGCAACTGTAGCTGTACAATTTCCCAAAGAAATACTAAAGCTTTTCTGATTTACACTGATATCGCGGAACAAATAATGAATAAATGCAAATGTGGTGGCCTACGGATCCTGTAAATTCTTTTGAGGGCTGCGTGAAACTGTCCGACTGGGCCCCAGCTTTTAGTCAAAGCTTCCTGCTTCTGCTTCCTGTTCTCATCTATTTCAAACGAGCCTGTTCTAACAGTGGCAGTGTTTTAAATTGGCCCTTTCGTACCCGATAAGATCTTGTCTCTTCCGAATTTTGACCACAAGTTGGTGGATTGTTGATCGCCCCCAAAGGGGTGTAACAGTTACCACAAGCATGCTGCTATCAAAGGTCAAACACTCAAGTTGTACCAACTACGCAGCCTAAAATATTCATAATATGTTTCACAAAATAGAATTATAACCATGTACTGCCCAAGCTATTCGAGCTTATCGCTATCAAAGCAAAACTCTTGTTATTTAATCCCATAACATTTAAAATCTCAAGCACCACATCCAAACGCATGCACTTTCACATGTGAAATAAAAATGGGCATTTTAGATCTTTTATTGGCTTTTACAAGTTTAACTATTGTCAGTGAAACACACAGCACAAAGCCCACAGCTTGCTTATAGCTGTTAGTGATGCGTTTCCTCTGGTTTCCATGTTTGACACTCACAGTTTTGCTAGGTGTTACTTATTTGTTTCTCATTAGTTCAGAGACTTTATAACTTTATTAGAGTGTAGAGACTTGAATTACAGAATCAAGACATCAGTAGCCCGATGTTGCTGTTACTCTAATATACCAACAGGTGGGGATAGAGTCAAGTATCTCAGACTGGCATCGTGCACTGGCGGCCTGGTGTGCGTCATGAAACAGACACTGCAATAGACAAGTGTCTATAATTGTCTCAACTACCATAGTTAGACTTTAAATATGCGAGCAGTTCTTTAATGGATCTGCGGAGGCCTCTTAGGTCTGAAGCAGACTCTTAGGTCTGCAGGGTGCAGATTGTCTGGTCAGATGGTCCGGCAGAGCTGAAGTGTAAAGTGTCCTTGAAACAACAATTCAGTTTTTTTTTAAAGGTTTTGCATATAACAAGGTAGCAAGTAGGCAACAATCTTGATACAAAGTGAAAAACTGAATCTAAATTAAAATGTGTATCTCTAAATGTGTAGTGACAACAAATCTGTATGTGTTCAAACTAGGTTGACAGATTAATTAACTTCATCTTTTATGAGTAAAGATATTCTAAGACATTTTTTTGACAACTTTTTGGACTTTTCGCCCATGTTGGCATACAAATGTAGCTTGACATGGTCTGTCAATCCCAAATAGAGCTTTATTTTGGTGGATATTACAATTTTTAATTTTTATGGGGTTGTTTGGAAATAAGGTGTCTACAACTAACTCATTACATTGTCTATATGCACATTTAGAGGGAATCCTGTTATGAATGATTATATTTAAGAATCTACCAAGTAACCCACAGTAAGCTGATGCACTATAGAACCTCATTTGGCTTAATGTTTTATGTTGACACTTGCAGTCCTCCTTTTTTCAGTCTTCTTACATTAGGATGGACTGGAATTGATTCTAAATGCCGTGTAAAGCATACTGGATCCGAATAAAGGACTGCCTCATCTGACATATTCATTCTGATGTCAAAACTGAGACAAAGGAATTGTTCTGTATAAAACTTTATACATATAAAAAAATTGTTTCACTTGTCTTCCCTTCGACTTCGGTCTTGGCTCAGCTGCCAAAATGCATTCTGTTCTTCACGCACTCTGAATAACAATCCATTTGTTTTGACAGTCTTCTAAATCACATCATAATATGCATAATTGCATGGCGCGTATTGTTTTCTGAGGCTCACTTGAGCGAATGATGAGCATATTATCAATAGCTAATCTGTGTGCACGAGGAAAGAGAAATTTGGAATCATTCTGACAGACATGTGAAGGTGTTGCAGAAGAAAGAAAACAGTACACTTTGTGTTGATGTGATAAAGAAGACATTTTAATCTTGTATGTACAGTATGTACAAAGTGCACTTCTTGGACATTCAATAAAACCAAGGTTCAGTGCAGAACAACCGTTAGAAGATATACTATATCTATTATGATGCAACACCTTCCATAAACGCACTTAGCTGGAATCCCAATGAAAAGGTTCGGAAGCGTCCGTGACGAGAAAGAAGAAAAACACACGAGTGATCACATTTAAAGTCAACACAAAACTAGAAATGTCTTCCAGGTGCCATCCTGCGTTCACAGAGGACTGAAAACCATGAAACCACTCAGGTCCTGATCGTTCTGTACCTTCTCATTCACTTTTATAGCCATGAATTCTTTGATGAAAATAAACAATTAAAGACACGCCTTCATCTGATTCTAATATATTCTAATAGTTTGGACACAATACAACATTTTTAATTGGGTGTCTGGAACAAAGATTTTAATTCCATTTTTGTGTCTAATGATGCCAAAACTGTGTATTACCATCGTCATTAAACAAAATCCTAGATTGCTTTCAATGAGACATTATAAACCTGGGGAATATGAGGGTGATATTTTTGGAAGGCAACTGAGGATTTCTTTTGATTTTCTTTGATTTGAGTCTTTGATTGTGTCAAACCCCTCGGAAAATACTCCCACAGATCTCTCGTGCCGTTTCTTGCCTAAAACACGGGGAACCCTTTTCAACTTTTGTCGTTACTGTGTGGTAGAAGGTTTGAGATTGAGATTTAAGACTTCAAAGAAAGTAAATGTTCTTCGTGTATTGTATATGTTTCCAATGTTTCCTTCACCTTCTGACATTGGATTTAGTCATCCAACATAACCAGTCTATTGCAAAATAACTAACGAACATAATGTAAAATCATGAATGAAACTATTTGTAGGCGGAATGAGAAAGAGAAATTGTATGTGCTGAAACTTAAAAAAAATAATAACCATTGCAGAGTATTTGTTTCCTTTTCGTTGGCTTCAACAGCCAGACAGCAGTTTCCCTTTAAAAAGAATAAACAGCTCGTAGCAGAAAAAACTAAGGGGGACGGGAACACACACATCGGCTCCATAAATTATATCAAATCCAGTAAAAAATCTCCTGTCTCCCTGCAAAACAACAAATGGTCTGTTGTCTCAGCAGCTCTCTCTGATTTGAGAGGGAGTGAAGGAGGTACAGAGACTGTGACCTGCAACAAAGTGGAGTCCTCACTGACAAAACCAGCATCAGTTTACGTCCAACTCCAAATTTGTGATGAGGCCAACTCCCTCCCTGGTTTCTTGTAGCCATTTGGTTCATTTCCCTCCTCCTCTGACCTCCAGACGGCCAAACCTCCCTTCCCTCACTCTCTCTTTCTTTATTTCCCCGTTTCTCTCAGATGATTTCCAGAACGTCACAGGGCACAAAACCTCTCTTCTTTCCACTCGCCACTCGGATGAAGCCGCTGCGCTCTCCATCACTGCTCACACAGATCTGAGGCAAAAAACAAAAAAAATGAAATGTTAACTACTGAGAGTTCAGTCAAACAAAAACATTTGACCTTTATTTCAGTATATATGAGTGATATAGGCACAATATATCGCACAATATGTATACTGGACTATTGCCCAGCTGGAGTGTAGATAATTGCTTCATTATTTAAAGTCAAGTTAAGGTGATGATGATGATGCTGTAGTTGCAATCACGCCTGTTAATAATATTATGAGACGATTATGAGACGAGTACTCTGACACAAAATGGATGGGTGGTGTTCTGAGGAATAAAAACGTCTCATAAACAACAACAAAAAAAGCTCAAATGTTCCTTTCTTTCCAACACACTCACTGACCCACACGATGGACACATCGCATTTGCATGCTCGCTCCATGTACTCGCCAAAATCCTCCCCTGGGTTTATGTGACGGGAAAAGAAAGGCAGCGGATCACAGACTCTTGGAGAGCATTGTGGGAAAAAAGGGGACTTGACCTAAGTACAACCGTTATACCAAAATTCCCAACCTAATCTAACGGTTATAGTAATAATCAAATGGTTATTCCCAAGAAGGGTGTTCTTTTCAGTGAATAGGTTCAGATATCGCTCTAATGCTAGGGTGCCATCATGAATTAGACACAGGTGTAATGTGGAAGTTTTAATGTCCAAGGTCATATCTTCTCCAGCCCACGACGACAAGGACGTTCATGTGAAGAAGCCTGCTATGTTTGGTCTAAATTAACCCTCCAGGCGTTTTGTCTTTGTGACTCTAAACGGCATGCAATTAACCTCAACAACAATCCTATCATTTTTGTCTGGTGAATTGCTTTTTTCCTCCAAAAAGTCACTTAGAAAACTAGTCTTGTTATTAACTTGATTGTCAGGGATTTTCAGGTTTAACTGGCAGGTTTTTGAAAGACTTTTATTCACAAAAATGGACTAATTCAAATGCTTTATCAGCATCACCCTCATAAGGTTTGGACAGTACCTGTCCCTCCTTCAGGGTGATCTGGCCTTGTTCCTTACAGCCAATGAATGTCCTGTTACACCTGAACACTTGGTCCTCAATCCGCAGCTGATGAGCAAAGGCTGCTGGGAAGAAACCGATCCTGTCCTCAATTACCCCCTAAAAAAAAAAATAAGCAAACATGACAACAGTTGACATAAATTAGAGCTGCACAGTTCATAAGAGGATTACAAAGTGATTGGACTTCTGTTGGTTACAGTGCATGTATTCAGTTTGAATTTGGATCTATACATGGTTCTGTATGCAGTATCAGGTTAAAGTATCCACTGTTCAAGGAGCAAACAGGCCAGATGTCTTTGTTTATCTCCAGCCTGTAGAGAACAGCAACAGAGTTAAAATGCGTGATGAGTTTCTTTATGGTCTGGTGACAGCCGGCTGCCTCTGCACAGACACATTTTGGCCCTTTTGTCTCTCTAATTTATACGTCATGCAGTCGTGTCCTGAAGCGGCCTGTTGCCTCAGCCCTATAATTTACAGCCAGACCTCCTGTTATTTATCCATCCAATTCTTGTGTGGGCATTTTTTGTGGTCCATGTGGAAAACACACACATTACACATAAACTAGACAATAACAAACCTGAAACGTTTTATCTTAGGTGTAATATGTTGGTTTCGTACCTACCTTCCACCAGTCTTCATTGGAGTCATCAGCCAATAAGATTCTGTCTCCCGCTCTGAAATATAGAGCAAAGCAAAGGAGGAATCAGTCAAAAAGGGTTTCTCTTCTTATCTGCACTTATAAATCTGTGTACATTTGAACAGAGTCCCTCGACAAAGCAGGTCATAATGACCCACCTTAGCCTGATGCTTTAGTTGGACATGTCTACAAATTTGAAATACATATCCAACAATCAATCAATGCTCCTTATTTAAACTGGTGAATTGGTGAGGATGTTGACTTTTTACCTGGGACTTCAGGTAAAGCTTAGCTTCAACCTTTTATCATAAAATCATGTTTGTACAGTCGTCATTTCCGTAAAAAAAAATGGTTGTAATCATAAAACCTACTCCAATTTATTTCAATCTGAGACTGTTGACCCGTTATTGCGAATGTTGAGAGGTGACCCTACCACTGTTATCATTGTAAACTGCGTATGTGTCTGTAGCCACGGTAACCAAGGGGGGCAGGGCATAACGAAGGATGAAATGAGGCAACACCTAAAAGTTGCTGTACGTATTGACGACAATGCGAAGAGTTTCACCTCTTCACTTGATCTCCATGGAGGCCCTCTTAAATACGTAAGCTCTGTAGTCAAGCAGACGAGACGGTGTTTGCTTGTTTTATGATTGGATGTACTTTAATCCGGTTTGCTGTGAGTAATTCTTTTTTTGTCCAGGAAAAACATGAATCATTTTACCCCCATCGCTCCATGTAGCATAATTACTAGCATCTGTTTAAAAGCTGTCGGCAAGATTTCTCCAATAAAAATCAGGATGAGCACAGTTGAGCCAAATGTTGGTTTACGCAATTTCCCTGTTTTCTTCCTCTTGTGGTTCAGTTATAACACCAAGTGTCATTTGCTTAGTAAGGCTTCTCACCATGACTCAGAAAACACTGTTTACTGGAGGTGAGAAACAGCACAGTACCAGGCGATGTAAAAACATCCTCTCTGCCTTTAACTCTAGATTATTATTTTGAAAAATGGTAACCATGAATGTGAGAAATAAGGCTTGGTGAAATCACAGTCCATTAAATAACAAAAAGGAAGAGTGGGTTTTATAATTCTGTATTCTAATGCAGATCTCATCATCATTACAATCACCACATAGTCGAAGGTAATCATGTAATCAGAGCATTACCTAACCCTATCTCTCGCAATTTGGTTCCCTTATGTGTTTTGTTTTTATTAGATTGGTCATCCATTTAACCATCTGAATAAAAAAATCTGAGACCTCGCTATGCTCTCCCCCCAAAAAACAATGGGCAACATAAAGGGCATAAAGTGATCCGAAACATGAATTTAGGGAACACATCCCTAAGCAGGGGATAGAACACAAGCTATCCACCATGTAGACACCAAACAAAAGGCCCAACTCACTGGACAATTTCCCATTGCAATGCTGAGACAGGTTAAGAAATTGACTGCGTTTATCAACATCATCCTTGTGAGGAAAGATGTGAAGAGGTAAAACGTAATGCCAATCGGTGGATGCAAGCAAACAGGATCACCCTGAAAGAACATTATGATCGTGTAATCACAAAGGGCAGCCAAGATCTCCCTCCTTATGAGCCACTAGTGCTGGAGAAGGCAATTGCATATGGAAAGGCAAGATACAAATATAGACTATTACGAGTTTGACCTCGATGGTGAGAGTGGAGTCTACCACTATACGCAAGGAGGCAGGGTCGGAGCCATGCTTTGACCCTGCTAGGAAGGCCAGGGAATGGCCAGAGCTGGGCGCTGCGGCGGGGAGACCTGGTGGCCCACAGTTTGATCCTGGATGAACCGGCTTAAACGCACCTTGCCATACTGTGCATTGCGCACCAGCCCCCGTCTTTACACCTTCTGCCTCTTATCCTAACCCCAACCATTCGTCTGCCTCTTCTAACAGAACTGGGCTTTGGAGATTCAAATTTGTCCAGAATTTTCCCCATCACCATACATCAGTCCAAATTGCTTTCCTGGGGCCCAAATACACCATCCAAAATCAGACATTAGCAAGTTGGATAGGCCTACTTGTGCCACAACCCAACAAGTGGTACTGTCGGTTGGCTTGAACAAACGTGTGAGAAAAGTCTTCATACCACTAATTTAGTCCTCCAGTAGACTTCCAGATGTCTTTAATTACTGAATCATTTTGAATACACGGTTTCAGTTCAGGAAATGTTTATCGACCCATCTGGATGGGAACCCGAATGGGATTCGGTCCTTGAATAGATACAGAATTTGATTAGTCCTATCCTAAGAGGGCTGGAAAATATTCAGAACAAAAACAGAAATTCTTCTGCAATGAATGGTTGAACCACTATTTGTGTTTTTGGGGACTGCACTTTGAATGCAGCTAACCCTCCACCCATTTTGCATACAACTCACACGTGTTCTGAGATTTTTACCTTAACTGAAAGTAATCACAAACCTGATTTTCTCACTCAAAATGAAAACTGAACCTTTTAAATTATTATTTTATGTGTCAGCGCTGATTACTGTATTGATTACTGTCAGCAGCTTGGTGAACTTCCTGCCACATAGCAGGTATCAGAGGACAGAGAGTCCCAGAGAAGGAATCAATCAATGCATTTTAAATTAGTTAATTAAGTTTTTCTTGAGCAAAGACAAGACACAGGAGTAGGAGAAAGATGCAGATAAAAGGTGCACTCTCATATTCCTAAATCCTTGCAGAACTTCGGTGAGCAAATGGATTCTTAGGCTGAAGGACTGCTCATGATGAATAGAGCCTATTTCAAAGTCCCTATCAATCACTGTTAACGAACAGGACTCAATCTGTAAAAACAAAAAGCCTTTAGTGGGGGCAAGATGAGGGTTGCCATAATAACTAATATACCAAATCGCTTTCTTTTAGAACATTTTAAAATTATTTTGGTAATTTTAAAATTTAGATGAGATTCTGAAATCAAACTGCACAGCTCTCAACAGCCTAAAACACTTAAGCGATTGAGCCTCAGTGATGATGCAACAGATGTTTTCAATTATTTGCCAAAAGCAAAACTCAAGGTGAGACATCATTTATTAGGGTGCGTTCAGAAGTGCATTCTTGAATGTTTACACCCAGAGCAGCAGCAGCTTTTTGCCAACAACAACAACAACAGTCCATACTGCAAACTAAGCGTTTACAACATGCACTCCATGCTAGATGGTTTGCCTCCCCGCTAGGCTTCTATTCACACCAGATTTATTAAATAGCCTAAATTATCTTATTTTACAGTGTTGCCATAGACTACAATCAGGTGTGACATTCTTCTACGAGTGAAACCAGGTTCAAACAAACTGTATAGCTCCTTTTTGAATTTCACCAAATGTATTTGTGTATTTCAACATTTGACGGAACAAATTGAACATCTCATCATTTTCCCCCAAAAAAGATTCAAAAATGTCATAGCCCTCTTAGCCATGGGTACACTGTGTATTCCTCATGGGAGCTACTGTATAAATGGACTTTCCAAAGACTCTCAGGATAAATCTTTGAAGACATGAGATTGACTGATATTAATAGACCATTATGACACACATAGGGACTATGTGGGACATAATTATCTGGCCAACGAGAAATTAATCTTTAAGGACCATTACCTTCAGTGAGGGAGTTAATTACGGCAGTTCCTCTCGTAAATCTATTATAGTATACTTTTACTCCTAGTCTTAATACGGTGAATATGTAAAATATCAAATACAGACAAGTTTCCTGGCATAAAAAATATGAATGGTTATTGACGAGGAGCAGACAGCTGATCTTATGTCCCGATATATAAATCATAAGCAATGAGTGTCATTGTGGGACACGAACCTCATATCCAGGTCATGGCTGTCTTGGGGAGTGAAGCTGAACAAGGCCACATAGGTGTTGAGTTTGAGGTCATCTTCCTGTAGTTGCATCTGCTCCAACTAAACACACACACAGAAACACACGAAAACACACGAACACACCGATTTAGCTTCGAAGATGCCTCAGGAAAAAAGGAAAGCATGGCTGACAAGTTAAACAAAGCCCGTAGTCACACACAAAACAACACCATTTCCTCGCAGTCATATCTTAAAATAGTCTGTTGGCATTCACGTGGACGGGAGAAACCCTTGTTTATGGAACACTGACAGACCTGGGAGCTGATTAAATTGTTCTACAATCTGTTCCTTTTTTTTTTTTTTTTTAAATCCACCATCAACATGAGTGGGAGGAGCGGGAACAGGTTTTCAACGCTCAGGAAGTTAAAACAGAACGAGGTTGTGGGCGGAGAGGAAGTTGTCAGAGAAATGGAAGCACAATCAACCGGGAGATGCAACACCAATCTGGCGTTTTTCACACCAGCTCGTATAACCGGTGGGTGGTTTCTTGTTTAATCACCGATACCTCAATTCTGAAGCCTGCCTGCTTTGTCCCTGAAATGCCTCCAAGGGATAACTCGTACCTGCATAACGCCTGAAGGGAGCTTTGAGGATGACACACTAATTTTGCCATTTTTTTTGTTGTTGTTGTGGTGCTGGATAGTTAACGAAGAGAAGTGTTTCTGGTCTTCTATGGCTCTCTGGGCATCATCCATGCGGACTGGAAATGTGGCTGATGGATGAGTTAACAGCAGCCACAAGGCAAACTGCCTCCGTGGCCTCGAGGTGAAAACAACATCAAGCAGTGGCAATCTCATACAGCTAACTAAAAGCTGCCCGCTGGCCTTGAGAGGCTCATGATGCTGTGGGACCCTAGAACCCTGAATGAAAGTCAGGCAGGTTGGAAAAGGAGGCCGTATTTAATGTGGGGGCAATGTAGTGAAGGAAAAATATTTAAAAAAGGAAATGGAACAGTGTGAAATTCCTTTAAATCTCCAGAATTTTGGCCAAACAAAACAGTCTCAACGCTCCATTATCTACACTAAAAAGTCACTACAAAGTTATTTCATTCATTGTTAAACAGAAATATTATATGAGTGCAACTTTAAGGGATAATTTCAGAAATCTTTATTCCAGCTACAGTCGTTTGGTTGATGGAAGTCACCCATTTACCACTTCTGGCAACCACCAAAGCACCAGAAGTGTGTTTGGATAAACAGAAAAGGCCTCATAAACACACAAAAGTGCCACCAACAAAAATTAAACTTCCCCTCCAAACAAAGAATCCCACCAAAAAGAAATCAACGCGTGTGCCAAACTATTTTACTGTCAATTGATCCTGGGTGTAGCTTAACACTAAACTTAAAAAGAGTGAGCAGATGGGGATCCTGCGTGTTACTGCGTGTTTTGTGTGTGTTCGCCTCATCTCAAATTGGAAGCTCCTTCTGTGGTGAAGTAGCCAGGTTTTTTTTTTTTTTTTTTTTTTTACGTTTTTTGCTGCTCATTACCCCACAGAGCCTCCATCTGTCCGTCCGCCAGCCTGAGCTAATGGACCTGTCAGCTGACAGACAAACAGCCTGTTGCCAGCTGTGCTCAGTCCAGCATGATAACACAGCACATTGCACTTCACGTCTCTTCCCCCGAAAGCTAGATTGCATTGCATGGAAAGGTGTGCGAGTGCGTGTGCTTTTGCCTTGTATGGTTATTTGTTCATTTTTGTGTTTTCTAAGTATCCATGGTCTTTTTCCACTGTTGACAATGATGATAAATATGTTAAACTAAAAGTAAACAGAATAGATGGCTGCACAAAGAAAATGTGTACAAAGAACATTGATACTAAAAGCACGTCTTCCCCGAAACCCCTATCACACAAGATGGAAAGGGAAAAGAGCCGTTTGAAAGTTTGCCCATGAAATATTCATCATTACTCTGCAAGGGATGCCAAGATAGTCACAGAGGTTTATCACCTTTTTTCCCTCTCTTTGTGAATTTTGCACCATCAGCACAGCATCTACGCTGTTGAGACTAAAAAGAGACGCATAGACCCCAGAGCTGCAGATCCAACCATGACGTAAGGTCAAGGCTTCTCTCTATCAGCGCAGGCCAGTAGTCGTGTCAGCCCGGGTATGATTTGTTGCAGCAGGAAGAGAAGTTTTCCCTCAGAGTCCTGGGAAATTCAGCAGTGCCGTTGGAGGCAAGGGGTCAAAGTGCAGCGTGCTTAATGAAGGCAGAGCGGACTGGCTGGGTATCAGTTCTCAGAGAGACCACAAAGAGTTCAGCCACTGGTCAGTGGACAAAGTCTGTTCTCAGAGGTTTTTCACCATGAAAATAACTCACCACCACCAATGACAAGATAGTTTAAGATTGCCATTCCTCTAAAATAGTATTCGATACATCTAGTTTACTTTTTCTTCTAAATATTCAAATAATTTCCTGCAAGAACAAGATAATATCGCCAGATTAAGGATGCAAAGATAACTTGAAATCATCTTATTTAGTTAGGAGTCCTTTTGATTCCATTCGGTCTGATTTGTTGACATTATTAAAATGCAGGTATGTTAGAAGAAAAGTACTGTTACTAGTCATTTAAACACACTTGTGTATGGAAACCACATGTTGCTTACCAGCAAATGGTCAGGTTTTCTCTCTGGTTGGAGGTAATGCTCCGTCCCGTTCTCAATGGCTGTGAAAACTGCACAGAGAAAAACAGAAAAAAAAGAAAGATTAATAACAAGATTAATATCTAAAGCCCCATTTACAGCCTCTTAAATCTACGATGTCTTTGCTACTTTTAGAACCTTGCCAGAAAAGTGGCAAATATTAGACATTTTAATGACTGCAAAATCAAAAGGGCAAATTTCATAGGAATTAACTGGTGAAATGTCTTGTGTGCAACTGGAAACATTAGACAAATGTCACCAAAAACCTCCTTATTTATTTATTCTTATGTAAATGCCCTGTTCTTTTCTACTTATTCTGTCCTTTGTTCTGCTTGAATTTCCCCTCTGGAGATCAATAAAGGCTGATCTTATGTTATTCTATTTATATGAATATGGTTTTTCATTGAGCATAATCTTGTTTTCCCTTAACCCAAGCTCTCTCTCTCTCTCTCTCTCTCTCTCTCTCTCTCTCTCTCTCTCCTCTCTCTCTCTCTCTCTCTCTCTCTCTCTCTATATATATATATATATATATATATCAATCATATAATCTCTTCTGGGCTGCACGGTGGTGTAGTGGGTAGCACTCTCGCCTCACAGCAAGAGGGTCCTGGGTTCGATTCCCGGGTTGGCCCGGGTTCCTTCTGTGTGGAGTTTGCATGTTCTCCCCGTGTAAGCGTGGGTTCTCTCCGGGTTCTCCGGCTTCCTCCCACAGTTCAAAGACATGCAAGATGGGGATAGGTTCATTGATGACTCTAAATTGCCCGTAGGTGTGAATGTGAGTGTGAATGGTTGTCTGTCTCTACATGTCGGCCCTGCGATAGACTGGCGTCCTGTCCAGGGTGTACCCTGCCTTCGCCCAATGACAGCTGGGATTGGCTCCAGCCCCCCCGTGACCCTAAATACAGGATAAGCGGTAGAAAATGGATGGATCGATAATCTCTTCTTTTGTTGGGTCACCGAAGCCTACGCTCGAAATAGCATTCTCCATTGATTGGGACTACCACCATGTACTCCACCACGCTACTTGTAGTTCTTCCTCCACAATTTGGAGTGAATGCTCCAGATTGTGGAGGGTCAAACCCTTGCTCTTAAACAGAGACTAGTGCAGGTGGAAAAAAAACTGCCACTCAGAGCTACACGCAGGTCCAAATGTCTCTTTATGCTTTTTCTACAAAATATTCTAAGGCAGGTTCAGAGTGAGAGTCCAAAACAGGAAAGAACAATTAATGATTCGTAGGAATATTGGATGTTGCAACCTTCTCATTTATGTGTGAGTGTGTAAACTACTATATCATGATGATCGTTACGGAAAGGAGACATCAGCCTCTGCCTCAAAAGACAACTTGAGCAGCAAGTGTCCCAGTCCCCTCACAGCCCTGTGCTCGTGGGAAAGCATCCGTGCACAAAGAGTGGAAATGAACCATTTAGCATGTTCCCAGAATGCAGCTGCAACTTATTAATTAATTCCAATGGTGGAAGAAGTCCTAAGATCATTTACTGAATTAAAAGTACTGACACCACAATAAAAGGACAGTAGGAGTACAGTCTCTCTCATGGCGAGAGCAACAGCTGTGTGTCACTACATGGCTGTAATCCAGATGTACACAGTGTACCGCAAACACATACTCACCATCATCGCTGTGCTTTCTCGACAGCTCCTGCCTACTGCTGTGGGCCACCACTTCCTCTGGAACCTTATCCAAGTCGCTGGTCTGCCGAGATCGTTCGGGGATGATTTGAGAGCAGATAGAGGAGATGAAACAGATGAGTTCGATAGAGAGATGGATTGGACTTTGTTCCGTTTCTGAGCGGAAAATTCGCTCAAATGCGATCCACTTTCACAGTCTAACCAGCTGTTTATGGGGGGAAATTGGAATGGAGAAAACATGTTGTTTCTAAATCCGCATTTGGAAACTATTATCACAACCCCTGTTGAGATCACTTTGTCTGTGTGAGCCTCCACTGACACACACGCCCCATTCACTAACAGCTGCACGGGACAGGATGGTCCAACAGCTTTCAGATGTCATCATACGGAGGCGTGCGTCCAGACTGCATACATAGTTTAAGATTACATTGAAAGTGATAAGCTATGAAAAACAGATTTCCTTTGTGTATGTACACGGAGATAGAAAAGGAGGCTGGAGAGTGTAGCCGGACAGTACAATCGGGTCCATCTTCAGAGCTGTAACATGAGCGTTTGCACTGACATCTCCCTTCATCACTGCCTGGAGCAGACTGCCTTTATTGGTAGTGTTTACAGCCCTGCGGTAGCAATATCTATTTAGGCCATCAGCTACATTATGGCTGTTGCAGCGGGACAAAATATAACACGCATAATGCATTAACTGAATAGTGATAAGCTGTATTATAGTTTAAAAGAAACGGATAGTTTTTAGTGTTGACAGGGTAAAAACACAGACATTATCCTTTTCTTACCGAGTTTCTGTGCGGAGACTCAGAACCGCTGGCCCTTTTGGCCTTTTGTGCCAGCGACGTCCCAAATCTCAAAGCCTCGTACACAGGGTCCACCTTGTTGCCACAGGCTTTAGAAAAGAATGAAGACATGATAACATCTGATGGTAAACAAACGTTAAGCTTTAAGGATGTGGTGATTTACAATACTATAAAAAATCTGGCAAGTAAGCCTTATTAAACAGCCCAAGAGGGGAAAAGGGGAGCTCTGGAAGAGTGTGGTAGAGTGTTCGCTTTAGAGCGTGCCATCTCACATGGAAGTGACATTTTAAGGAGATTTTTAAGCTGCTCACCGATGGGCATGACTTCTTTGATGCAGCCGTACTGTTCTTGTATCAGCAATGGAGAGCTGTAATACCGCCGAAAGCCTTTTGGCTGAAAGACAGACGGAGAAAAGAAAGAGAAGTGACATTAGAGACAAATCAATATGCATCACAGCAACCTGACAATGAAATACTGCACATAATTCTGTTTAATCTGACGCTTCTAAGCACAGCTGACGGAGATGAAGATCTGTGGATGTCAGACATCGCTGTTAGAATAAATCACAATTTCACACTGATGACTGAGACTCAACCATGTCCCATAAATACCTGAAATATTCATATGCAGAAATATACATTTAAATATGGTAGTCAAACAGTCTAATGTGCACATTTAATCATTAAACGTGTTGATGTTTACATGTTGGTAATAATATGTGGAAGGAGTGAGATGATGTAAAAACTTGGCGGAATAATAATGAATGAAATTTCCGTGTGTAGAAGGACATTTGTTTACATCATAGATTTGAATGTGAGGATCATTATTTGAGTTGCAAAGGAGTGCTTCCTTTCTGTTTGTTTACATTCCATGTATTCAAGTGGCAGGTGGTGAAATCTGGATTGCTAATCAGTCATAATGAATTAATTATTTGACACTTCTGATGAGTAGACAGCTAAAATAAGGAGCCCTGAATTCTCAGCGAAAACTGAGACGTCAGAATTTCAACTCATTAAGGAATCCAGTTCATTAAGTTCGAAACAAAAGATACGACTCGCTGTTGCCGGGAGCGACTTTGTTTAGTACGCTGATTTTGTGAGAGTAGTGATTGTAGTTTTGGGGGGAATTCTGGCAAAAAGTCATGGTGGCTTTTTGGGGGGAATTCTGGCAAAAAGTCATGGTGGCTTTTCTTAAAGGTCTTCAATTCACAATAAGCACATTTATATTCATCAAAGCCATTGGCGAGGACAGACTCCAATTAAATGATTTATTCATGCACGTATGTTTCAGGCAGCAGCGAGTAATGTTACAACCATGCACAGGAAAGTGGCACAATAAAACCCAGTGTTGTCAGTTTGAACACTAAGGAAAGGTAACTGAAACATCTGTGCATGAATAAATCATTTAATTAGAAAATGTCCATTTATATATCCATTCCTATTCGTCTGCCACGGTTCTGTCCATAATGTCTTTGTTATGAATCAAATAACTTTTAACAATTTACAAAAACAACAGCATTTTACTTGGAGCTGCAAAATTGTAACGGTGTGTTTCCCCATTCCCTATCGTCACAGATATTGTCACAGAAATTTATTCCAAAAGCAGTTAAATATTGGGAGAGAACATGCATATGGTGAGTGTTTTCTGTGATCTTGTCTATCAAATGCTAAATCATCTTATGTAGTATTTACTGGGCACCAAGGGAACACATCTGAATGAGGGCGTGGCTGCAATCTGAACTGATAAGTAACTGGAGTTGTCAAGACTGAATCTAAAAAAACAACTATATAGTGAATAGTCAGCTGTGATTATATACAGCCTATATTTACAAACTGTATAAATAAAAAGAGCACTTTATATTAGATTCTCTGAAAAACACTAATATCATTCACTGATTTTTGCCAAAGCTGTGACGTAATGTTACGTAACCAAATAGCAGAACCTTAAAGGCAAATATGTTTCTATGAACTCATTGTCACTGTGTCAGTGAGTGCAGAAACCAAATGAAGAAATGGCGATTCGCTGTTTTTTTACGGTTTACAAAGATTCGGAGAATGAGGTAACTTCGTTTCATTGCTAAAGGGTTCTCAAGCCAAGAGAAACAAGCATGGCTGCAGAAGTGTCCAAGTTTAGAGTAAGTTGAATTTAGAGCTGTACTCCACTGGGGAAACTTCCCTTTTTTATGCTTGACCTCTCAGCCTCATTTTCCACTCCTGAGAGTCGATCATGTCTTCAAGCCTCATCCCTTAAGCATCTAGTGGAAAGATGTCGATGGGGATAGAAGGGCGAGCCCGTACTGTTGGCATTACTTCCATATCATTTCCATATGTCATCTATGCACTTTATTCCTGCTGATTAACACAACTTTCCTCAACTAATTCCAGCAAAACGTTCTAAATAGTGTTGCCAAAAATCCTGTGTGGAACAAGGTAAAGTAGATTACACATAATGTGACCCGGCAGTGTTCTCGCTCCCTTCGGCGTGGGATGTGTGCGAATGACTAAAATGTCCCATCTCAGCTCTGACTGTCAGTTTGCTGGACTGCTATGGAAGTAAAAGCCATTTTCTTGGCGACGGCTTTCGCTGGCGTAACTGAGCGCGCCCCAGTAAAAACACTCAGCCTTCCCCCGACGGACCAACTCCAAAACCGACGGGTCTCATTATCATGCAGGTTCACATACAATGAGGGATGCTTGTGAACCGCACGATATCTCGATGATCATCATCCTAAAATGAGGCAAATTCAAAGAAATGAATCACTATATGTAGCGGTCCGTTCCCTCAGTTCCCTGCCAGATTGTCTTGTGTGTTAACCTAGTGCTTGTGTCTGATCCTGCCTGTTTGAGTTTTGACCTGCCTTTTTTTTTTTTGGCTGGCTGGCTGGCTATCCACTTTTTAACAAGAAAACCAGTTTATTTCAAGGTTGACCAAAGTTTTCCATTGAGGTTTTGGAAAGGGGTAATAAGCATAAGGCTTTCCACAACGTATCCTTCTAACCAAGTAGTTGCTCACTGATCAACTTTCCAATTTTTGAGTTCTCACCATCTCATTGCCTCTGCTAGTGAGGGAAAAGCTCAATTATTGATGCGGTAATTATTCAAAATCATATTTTACTCCCCCTCATTTCACCACCAACCAAGGCTTGACTTGCATATTTAAAAAAAAAAAGAGACATCACGGACGAGGCCATGAAATGCTAAACACATCATAACACTGTTACGCGTGACATCTTCAGTAGCGGGTTATGAAGTGGCTTAGGGGTGATTGTATTGACCCTGGTTTAATGGTTTATGTTGACAGCAGCACGGCAGAACTTAACAGGGGTGAGGAGGGGGTCAGAATTTTTCTAAATAGCGAGCTGCATTGCCATTATCTAACACGCAGACAGAGTGATGATATAACAATGATGTGGACGATGACGAGGCTGGATGGTTGTCACAGATGTCCTCGCACATAAAGTGTGATTCCTGAATAGGTACAAATTCTGGTGGGAAAACGGTCAGGGAGCCAATTCTAATATGTCTGTTTTGGTTTCTGTACTAATGACACTAATTATAAGCTGAGTCAACCAAAATGTTGACAGCAAAGAGACGACTGTACCGTCTATACGTGGCCATATATTGAGGGGAGGGACTTTTTAAAAAAGTCGCTTGGACCCCCCCACCTTTTCCATTAAAATATTAGTGTATGATGGGTCTAATTTGTCCAGCTCTTTTCATTGCTTCACGATCAAATTTGTTCCTCTTTATCAGTAAGAGAATACCCACAGCAATAGGAACCCACTGTTTTCCTGGTTTCCTACACACAGACACGGGCTAAAGACTGATGTGTTCAGAAGGGTTGAATTAGGTCAGGGTTGGGGTTAGTTTTAGGGCTGTGGTTGGGGTTAGGGTTGGGGTTAGGTATAGGGTTGTTGTTAGGTTTTGGGTTAGGTTCAGGGTTGTGGTTAGGGTTCGGGTTGGATTTAGGGTTTTGTTCAATCTGATTGGCTCAGCCTGACCCTGGGCCGGGTCACTGACTTCCCTCTGAAGTTACACAGAAACCTTGATAGTCCTATTTAATTCTCATTTCATTTCTAGGAACAAGAGACATTAGATACGGAAGAGACATCTTCTAAAAACTTGTTAGAATGCATCAGAATGTGGGAAATTGCATCTACTTAACTCCAAAATGTTCTGGGGGAGGACCCCCAGAACCCCCACCTAAACTGGACCCTCCCATCAAATGCTGCTGACGCTCCTGTGTCTATATCATGTTTTGGTGTTTGTACTATTAGCACCATGCATCTTACCAGTTTGCCCATGCAGCGCTGCTGTCCGACTCCATTCTCACATTTGTGGTGGAGGCTCATCTTGCAGGCTTTGCAGCGGAGGCCGTGCTTTGCCGTGTTTCCCGCCAGGAACACCACATGCTTGGCTGTTGTACCTGTTAAACACAGAAAAAAGACAAAAGGTTGAGTCCCTGGTGAATTAAGTTCTGACCCATCAGGAGCTGAACTCAAATGGTGTCCCGAAAACGAGCAAATTGCACGCAAAAAAAGGCAGAGGAAACTGAAAATATTGCTCAGAATGCAGTCTCAATCATTAATTCACTGTCTTTACACACTCACTCCCAGCACAGAGTTTCTGGAGTCTTTCCCAGCATGCACTGGGGATAACTATGAAGTGACATGTCGAACATTTTAACACGGACAACATTTTTACACATGCCTGTGCATTTCTGCAAACCCGTTTGAACCAAACAATCCAGTCAGCACAACCTCCAACATGAGAACCCATTTCACCCTCACTTGTTAATATGTGACTCACGCTTACTGGAATTAAATGAAGATTAATCTGATTTATTTTGTGACCCAAGAGTTACGCAAGATTGCAACAGCAAACATTCATGAGCATTTGTGCACAGAGGTGTGTGTGAATGATTTACACATGAATACGGCCAGAGAGAGAGAGATGAAAACAAAAATGAAGTCGATACTCTTCAGGGTGGAGATGTGAGATTGTAAAGAGAAAGGTGTTTGCAGAGAATAAAAGCTCACATGGCAACAACAACAGATTGCATTCATGCGGTTGTTATTGATGATCACTGGGTGTCTTCTGAGACACAATAAAATACAACAAAAGGACAAAATGTGAATGGGCAGTAGATTATGCATGAATGTGCTGCAAGTGCGTAGTACTGCCGTATTTGGGGAGTGATGTCACTGAAGGGGGAATCGACTTTCACAGTGATCACTAGATCCAACTGGTAAATTGCAACTATTCTTTAAAAGTTCAGGTTCCTTAGGCCGCGTTCAGACTGCAGGCAAATCCGATTCAAATCTGATTCCTTCTCATATCCGATTTTTAGGGCTGACTGTCCACACTGTTTTAGCAAGTGTCCAAATCGCATTTGGCTCTGTTCAGACTGGGCCACATCAAGTGACCCATCTGACTGGTTGCTGTAGCAACGACGTCGGAGCGGAGGCGTGTATTGTGTGACGTCACGTAGTAGCGACGAGAAAAACAACAAACAAGATGGAGGCAGCTCACATGAGTATATTGTCCTTATCGCTGTCCAGTAGGGGTGCAGAACCGGTAACGTAGCTCCACAACTTGAAACAGGCGGGTGGTTTGGCGCATTGGGTCAGGTCTGGCGTCGCGTAGAGTGACCTCACAGACAGTCAAATCCGATCTGAGTGTTTGGAGCTGTTCAGACTGAGACGCATGGGAGCTACAGCATAGTGTATAATGTGGAATTATTTCCTTTTCAAGAGGCTAAACTGATGATACAGCCTCACAAAATATCTCATCTCTTAACCACATAACGTTAAACATAACGTGAAAAAACCCACCACCACAGCCAGCGTTTCATTTGAAAGTCATTCCACATTAACCAGAGAGGACAGTGTCAACAAAGTCCCAGTGCTCTTATTTGTTATAGCAGCTATGCACCCCCCCAGCTCATTATTGATCAATCAATGAGCATGAGCCCTGCCCTCACCCACGCTCTGCCTGCATGCGTGTGAAAATACAGACGTGCAAAGGATTCATCGATCCCTATCAGTAGGCTTTGAGAGAGAAAATATGTTTCATTACTGAAAGACTGTCGCGTAGTTGTGTCTATTTTCTACTTCTGTTGCTCGAGGTTGCGGCATGTTAAGTTTAGCGAGCAGAGGGAACAAAGTAAATAAGAAACCCGGTGAAACACCTGATCCCCCCCGAACACGACAGCAAACACAAGACGCCGTGTAGTCACGGTACAAAGCGCTTCGTGTAGTTTACTTAGCCAACAAGAGGACAATCTCTGCTTGCTCTCCATGTGCTGTAATGTGAAACTGGTGTCACGGCTATGTGGAGTAGCAGTGACAGGAGCTCAGTAATGGGCGGAAAGCTGAATCTGGACTCCCCATTTGAAGCTCTTGGGTTGCTTGGCGGAGCCTGACTGCCACAGAGCTGGCAGAGTTAGTTAACCTGAGACGGAAACAGAGAGAAATATGATCCCACGGCCGTTGGAGCTCTCGTCGGGCAGCCGCAGATCGCCACGACAACAACCGCACAACCAGGAGGCAATCAGCATGACCTGCATGGAGTTTTCGGTCTCTCTAAACCAGGTCAGCTGAGGATGTTTCGTGAAACACCCTGACTCGAGTTATTCTCCATCTCTCTGAACACACAAGGGCAGGAAGCTAATGAAGCCCTTTTCAAGGAGTTGTTGATTGGCTTGTCTGAGCTGACTCGCTCCCAACACGGAGGAATAATGAGTCGCCTCCGTGTTAAATGCAAACAGCTAAGCTGGCTGATACAAGAAACGGGCATTGGCCGCTTCCTTCAGTAATGTGGCTGGTTAATGACGTGTGTGTGTGTGTGTTTAGATGTTTTTTCCTGCAGGCTCAGAGACGAGGGCGTTACATTTGTGAGGAAAGCGAGTGATGGTACAGCTCTCTCTCTGGCATTTGGTCTTTCTTGGCTACGCTGCCTTTAAAGCCCATTCTTCATTTATACAGCAGTAAAGGACAAGACTCCTGCCAGATTTTCCATACCGTCTTCATCTTGCCTCTAATTTTTGTTCCCACAGTCTTTCTCCCACCATGTCCAACTCTTTCTCCCTCCGGTATCGGTCTCACGGTGCACACGTCTCCTTACAATAGCCACACATTGATCCACTAAGCCACGGTTCTTACTTCACGCCTCCTGATTTCCTGTGCAAATAACCTTCAACGTGACAAGAACCCCTCCACCCCCCTGTTCTCCGAAGCTCCCCCAAAAAACACTGACCTGAGCCGCAGTCTTTGGTTTATTTGCAGTCTTTAATTAGTTTCTGCCACAGCCGTTTGATTTATTTATTTATTTATTACCACTGAAAAACACATCTGGAGAATTAAGGAAATGAGGCCTTAAAATGTGGACTACATTGTTCCAGGTGGAGTGTGGATGTGTTTTTGTGTCCTTCTGAGGGGCTTTTCAAGCGTACAGATGTAACATCAGGAAATTACGAGTTAACAACCATGCTAGCCGCTCTGTGAGACTCTACTTAGAGCTGCATGCTCCATTTTCACAATGACAACAAGGTGATGTTTTGCATGTATAATGTTTACAATGTTTAAAACTTGCTCAAGACTCTCTTCGGCTGACATTTCCCCCCGCTGTCATTCTATAATGCTTTATAATAGTGCACTGGAGTGAGAGACATTTTCAAGACATGGGAGACATTTTCAGCTGTCGATTGTAACACTGAAATGAATCGATGCGGTTTCAATGGAAGTGCAAGATCATCACAACTTCTGGCTGTAGTATATTGTGTGACAGAAAAACACTAATGAAACCCGCGAGTATGTGTCTGTGATGTTTTGTAAAAATAGCTTAAATTTCTGCATTATCGATCCACATATGTCCCTCAAAGAGTACGCTTTTATTGTACTCTATAATCCTACAAGCTTTGTGTGGAATTTGTCACCTAAAAGCTATGGATATTTATTTCTGTCCAACGAATTACAATTCAGCCACGAGTAACGCTCCCGTTCACAAGTGTAGGCATTCATTTAATAAGCCATTTTCTGCAAGGAGCTTGCAATCAATATCTCGGCATCCGCTGGCACTCCATCACAGCATTTTTATGTACCAGTGAAACTAATGCACTGAGTCTCACAACAAGGACACTTGCTTTTTATGGACAAAAGCCGCACGCTGCCTATAGAAAGAAGAGTAAAGAGAAAAGCAGGGGTGAAACATAATAGCAGGCTAGAGTAACCTCGGAATAAATATAGGAAAATGTGGTGAAATGTGCCCACTTAACGGACTTCTTAGTTAAGCTGCAACAACACTCTTCTTCTCAGAGACTCTGCCCACTCACACATGTGTTTGCAATTACTCTGACTTCCACTTGAAGATTGAAGTTGGATGGAAGTGTGCTCAACTCCATAACCAAATAACAACGATGACGGCGTGGAAGTCGCACCCTAACAGGTGCAACAACACGAACAGAAGAGTGAGGAGAAGTCAGTAAGACGGTCCTCGGAAGAGATTTAATCAGGTAATCTTACGTGGAAGGACTGTATCTGCGTAGTGGCTTTACCTATCTTCTTCCAGTCTGAAAGATGGAGAGTTTAAACTTGTTTTGACTTGATCTATTTCTCCTAAAAAGGAGTCCCCTCTCATTTGTTTCACAAAGCCAGTCAAACGGACTGATCTTAATCAGTTTTTTTGTAGCTTAAAACATTGTTTTTACTGTTCCGTTCAACTGAGCATAGTGTATACAGTCTCTGGTAAACAAGAGGTTTTAAAACACAAAAGGAACGCCTACAGAAAAATGCTTATTGCTCTATTAATTATTTACTAATCTCGTTCTGCTCTACCTTCTAGTAAATTTAGTAATGAATGAGCGAGAGAGCACTATAATATACAGACATTCTATTATGGATGACACATTTAATTCAAACAGGCTTTCATACAGTATAATAAAGCATCCTCATTTTGGAAGAAGGTGGGTGTTTAATGTTTCTGTCAGCCTTTTGCAATATTAGCATATAGTTATTAATCTACGGATAAGTAATGTGAAGGGAATTTAATAACCTTTTGACTTAAACAGTGGCATTGATTATGAGATTGATCTTGGAAATTAATTTAAAGTTTTCCATATCTTTGGGAAGATGCGACAAGTGCACACATGAAAAACAGATTTAAATCAAATGGACTTGAGAGAACCAACAGAAATGTGTATTCTGTTTGCCGTGCACTCATTTTTATTCAACCTTATCCAACTTTTGTCAATATAATAAAAGATTCCTTTACAATGACTGCACTATTTTAACTCCATAAACTCGTAGCATTTTTAATGAATGGCCATTAGGATTTATTAATCAGAATATGTTTATACGATCAATTTCAGTTCCCTTCACTACAACTATGTCTCTTCCTCTCTCTCTCTCTTCTGTGTGCTGCACACACACACACACAAACACTCTGCTGACCACACTGTGTTCTCATTAAAGCAGGACGAATGAAGAGGAGGGCAGCATCTATTTGGACCAGAGGGCTCAGCCCCTATATGACAGGGCAAGCCAGACCTGGCATCATACTTTCATTATCAGAAGACCACCAGAGGCCCATTCAGTCCATTCGGCCACTGGACTCGCCTCGCTGGCCGCGCCACATAAAAACAACAACAGTGGTCGTAAATGTGTAGAATTATGTTCCTGGTGGGATGACTATAGTCTGCTGGGCTTGTTAGTGCCCTCCGTCCTAACGTAACATGAAGAATGTTACGCTTGGATGTAACAGCATTTATCACGAGAAACTAATTCTGTTTCTTGTAGTCACGTGTCGGGGAGGTCAAAGGTGGAACACACAGATACCCGTAATATCAAGTTTCATTAAACCAGCATTAAATGATATCTTTGGCCACTCGGGGGCAGCGGAAATCACCTGTAAATGCCACGGTGACATATTATCTACTTTAAAGTTAAGCAAATCTGGTACTTATTTAAACATCCAGCAGATAATGAGAAGTGAAATATACATCCATTAGGTTCACCAGCTAGTCATTAACTCTGTCTGCTGGATAGGTAGATACTTTTTGGCTGCCAACAAATGTCTGGAAGCTGAGAGGATGTTTCTAAATTCTTTCAATAATGCAAGAAGGAGAAATCAAAGAGATTTTGCAAGCTGCACAGCATTGGTGTTACTCTACCACACAGCCCATGTGCATGTAGTGTATACATGCAGTCTTTTATGTGCTACCAAATGTGATAACAGGAGCTCGCTGAGCAGATGGTACGGGGAGTCCGTGTCATTATCGCCTGCAGAGGACCCGAGATATAAAGACTTAGCGGCCCCTCAGTACTGATGGTTAACAAGGAGGGCAGAACCGGAACATCTGGCGAGGGGAGACCGGGTAGAAGAGCCGGCGCTGTCGTCGGCTATCCGACACCCCAGCAGACAGATGGAGGCACCTGGCTCAGCGCGCGAAAGACAGGAGGACGTACTTTGGTCGCATCAGCGGGTCAAGTTGGATGCATATTCATTGCTCTCTGATTTTTATTCTGATGATAATAAAGTTTTATTAATAACCTTTTCATAATGAAGGTCTCATTATGAAAAGGTTATTAATAAAACTTTATTATTATAAGGTTATTCTCAATATCGTGATTGCAAAGTTCATTCGATGATGTGCAGCATATAAAGTATATATATATCATTTTTTACCTTGCTTTCTCCTATGATCATTGTGCTTTGTTTGATCTTCTGATCACACTAATGAATGAGGGGAGGCACGGCAACCGTACCTACGATCATGTGGTTGCAGACGTCACAGAACGTGGGCTTCTTGAAGATGTGCTCCATGAAGCAGTGTCCCGCCGAGTCCACCTGCAGGGGGTTGCGCGACTGGGAGCGCGACGTCGGGGGAGGGGCGCTGGGGATGGCCGGAGGCACGGGAGGGATGGGGAGGTTGGTGGCGTGCGGCGGGGCCATGCCGATGTTGCAGAGGTGGCCCGTGCTGCTGCTCACGTCCGACAGCAGCTCCGTCTTGTTGTCGCTGCTCGTTCGGAAGAAGTTGTCGGCGCTCTTGCTGCGGATGCTCTTGGTCTTGAAGGACAAGGAGCGCTTGAGTCTCTGCAGCTGAAAGAGAGGGAGAGAAAAGTTAAAGGAGAAAATGGACTGAGGGAGAGAAAAATAATGAGGGGAGAATAACAGGAGAGAGAACAATTCAGTACAACTGAGTAAATCAAGTAAATCAATTTCGGCTACAACCTCAATAAATTACAAAAATAGTCTTGCAAGCCTTCGGGCAAATGTCTCGGTATCTGATGGCCGATAAAAGACCATTACAAGGAGCAACTTATCACGCGCAATGGAAACCCTCTGAGGCTTCTACCTGGAATGTAATGTAATTTCCTGGTTGGAGCAATGCATCGCATCAACACTATTTCTCACACGCTGTGCTGCCATTTCTGGCTGCAGCCTCTATCAATCACCTTAGGTTTTTTTTTTTACAGTAATGCTATTCATAACACTCCACACTGACAACTCCTCATTTAACCTCTCAGTGTGCACTTCCTCCTCTGTGAAATTCTTGTTTCAAACACGCAATAGAGAATTTTCGAGCTACTGTGTGTGATTTTTATGGTTCCTGTTTCTGATTGCTGAGTGGCTGCAGGTCTCCTATTGGAGGAAATGGATTATGTTTGAAATGATTAATGGGTAGGGAAGGACTCATTACATCCTATAATGGATGTATAACTGTGGGGATTTAATGTTTTTTTTTCTGCTGGGTGCAGAAAGATTGATCCGTCCTCTTCTAAGTTTGTTGCAAAGTATTTATGCACACGAGGACACGGCTGTGAGACGAGGTGACTTAAATTACAATACAACGAAGGGCAAAAAACATGCAGCTCTTATCAGTGCGGCTTTGGGATGGCGAAGATCAATCAATTCTATGGGTCACTCTGGAAACAATCAATTTGGACCCTTTCTCTGCCATTACCACCCACGCACGGGGAAGCACAGCAGACATGAACACACAGCACACATATATATACGCTACTGCAACCTCTTGTCGTTCTTCACTTGCATGAATTTTACACACCCTGAAAAGAAAAAAAGGTAGTAACAATAACATCAATGCTGTTAGTAATCTAAATTAGATACAAGTGTGTTCTCATTTACCAAGGATGTGGTGGTAAAAGTCAACATACTGCACATCTTTCCTGTAAGATGCTTTCATATATTTCTTAAATATAAAACAACAACAACAACCGTAATAAATAGAGATCTCTCTTAATCAGCAAAGTGCAATGTGTGCATGCATCAGGGAGCTCATGCTGTGTTTGAGGCACCAAATATAGAGCTGTGCTCATGAAGCAGGTAGGGTTAATGCGGTAAGGGGGGGGGGCGGCATAAGTTTATATATAAACAAATAATTGTAAATAAATACATTCAATGATGCAGCCTTTAAACAAAGAGTGTCCTCGTGAGAAATGGGTGATGGTGGATGAAACGTTGTCACTAAGGGGATCTATCTTAAACACAAAACAACCTTCATCTTTATGTACATGCAGGTATACTGTTATTTTTTTATGATGGACTAAAATCAGCAGTACGCTACAGTTTACACAAGAGTGGAGGCTCACCTTGCGCTTGTGATGTTCAGGCCTCACAGTATTCTTAAAGGAGGAATAAAAACACAAACACAGCTTCACTCAGCGGTAGAAAAAAAAAAAGCGTGGAACTCGTTCTACTCTGTAAGGTTGATTAAACATTTCCATAACCACTTTTTGCCTGTCTTTCTGGTGGCGTTCTATACTACTAACTAAGATACTGGAAGGGAGTGTGGTTGTTTGGCAGAGGCTTTATGTGAAATGTCAGCCAAAACACTCTTTAAATACCCGGTGACCAGATGTGCCAAAGTAAGACCTCGCATGCACAAGCTTTTAAAAGGCACAATGCAAAGATCAAGACGTCTCTGTGATCCCAGCGGAAGCTTGCACTGTTCCTCTGAAGTTCTGAATAGAAAATAATAAAGAGGAAGTATGAGTCCCATATGTCGGGTATATGATGCTTTGGGGACAGGAGAGGAGAGCTGATGTAGCCAACCATGAGCATGCTGACTAGTCCGATATTTTCCTGCTAATTGTAGTAGTCTGGGCCACATGTGACCTACATAGATGGCAAAACGCCTGAGGCAGCTGTGGATCTCTAACGCACGGACTCAGCCACAAGTGGAAAGTATAATCCCATACGGCACCTTTTTATTAATATACACATTTTAACACCTTCATATTGTGAACCTGTTTCAGGAATATCCAGAGCTTTAAATAGCGTAACCTCAGTGCATCTAAAGGTTGTTTTCTTATATAGTACAATATAATGAGGTTATTCTAATGGAGGCCTGTGACTCCTAACAGCACTTTAGACGTGTTTTCTGTCCTATTTTTTAAAAAAGCTTACAACACCTGACTCCCACTGCCTCTCCACACCTGACCTGTCAAACCCCTAAATGTTGTATTCATATTTCCTGCCTGTGTCTGAGTATTTTATTTTATTTTACTTGTGTATTATGTGTGTATTCGGCCAGTATCTAATATTAAAGTGTCTTTGAGTACCTAAAAGCACTATATAAATCATATGAATTATTATTATTATTATTTGTACAGCTGTCATTGGGATGGTATGATCAGTTCGAGTGGAGCTGCTCCCCATTGAGTCGATTTAATCGTCATGATAAAGTTTGTTTGCCCTGCTCTAGTAAGAGTTGTTGGACTGAAATAATAGATAACAGGACGGTCCTACCTTGGTTTCCTGCTGGTTGGCGTTCGCCGACGGGGACTTGGGTGTCTCATCCTGGTCCTGTTCGACCTCTTTGCTCCCACTTTCGTCCTGAATCATGTTGGCCGGTGGGATCATCCTCTTGTTTGGGGGGGATCTCTCTAAAAAAAAAAAAAAAAAAAAAAAATGTTGCTCTGTAGGCGAGAGTTTGTTTTCTCAACAAGCTGTTTACATAGTTTCCATTCCTCTGTAGTCGCCGTGACCCGAGGATAAGAGGAGCGGGACTTGCTGCTGTTGCGAAGGGAGAGATCCGAGTTTTATCCACCGACGGGAAAAGATGAGAAACAATGTTTGGTCTCCGAAAGTAATGCTTTCCGCAGCAGAAGTCGAAAGTCCAATTTGGCTTGAAAAGCGTTCCGTCCTTTGAATGAAAGCTCTCGCGTTTATCGTGTCGTCGCGCGTAAATGTTGCCAAGACGTCTCCCGGTCCACGCTGCGCGTCGCGCGCCACACCGCCAGTACCGCGATGGGCGGAGAGCTGCGAGCAAGAGAGGAAGGATGGAGGAGGAGGAGGAGGAGGAGGAGGAGACAAGAATCTGTCCTGTCCTGTCAAATCCAGATGGAAGACACACTCAGAGAAATGTGGTCAAATTAAATCACGTAATTAGTAATAATTAAGCCAAAGTATGTTTTTTTAATTTTTTATTTCTTGGTCAAATCCACTTAATTCTATAACATTTTGTGGAAGTTAGTGATCTTGCTTGTTTAGTGTGACTCACTCTGAGAGGATGCTCCCTTAAAGACAAAATAATCACTTACTTAATAATTAGATATGTCAATGTGTTCTTAATACTGCTTGTTTTCTTGCCCTTCAGTAGAATAGAAGCTTTAGCAGTTTCCTGTTTGTGAGCTAACTTTAGCCTTATCTAAATGGGAAGAGGGGTCATCCTTTTGTTTACTAATTTCTTTGACATTTTCCTCCCCAACAAATCTTCTCAGCACATTCCAGCCTATACTCTTCAAAATGTCAAACGCTTATTCAATTGATAAATACAGAATGTGGAGGCTACCTGTTTAAAACCACTTATCTGAGAGAATGCACTCAAGAGGCAGCCAAGAAAACAATGACACTGTCGTACATATTAACACATCAACAAACCGTTGTTTAGGAAATCAACAACATTATAACACTTCAGCTTTTTGCAGTGAAATATGAGGCGTCTCATCCGCCTCAGATGGGATAGGTGTGATGCCGCTATAGTGATACATCACACTGCCTCCTGCAGGCTCCCCTGTGATGTGATGTCCTTGAAGCTGTATTGCGCGAGGAAGGAGGCAGGCGCCAGACTGCAGCCTCCTCGCTCTGACAGGAATGCAAACACCAACACAGTCCAAAGCAGCAGGTCTACATATCCTGCCTGGTTTCTGCTCGAAATCAGAAGGGAATCCCTCCTCCTGCATCGCCTGAAGGTGGAATAATGTAAAGAATGATCACTTGAGAAGGTATGAATCCGGTGTCATTACTCCACAGTTGACATGTTTGGGGTATCGCTGCCAAAGAAGCTGCAGAAGTAAAAAAAAGTCAATGCATTTAAATGTATTCTAAGAGAGTCAATGTTCATACCTCCATTTATAAAACGCCTTAGTCTCCTGACCACTAAATGCCAACATTTACCCATTAACACAAATACACTTATGGAGGAGGGTGCCATACAAGGTGCCACCTGCTCGTCAGATTCAAATCCAATCATTCACACACCGATGACACAGCTATTGGAAGCAACACTTCAACAGGTGGCTTGGAGGACCCAACCTGCTCTACCTTCCTAGCCGCTCCTAACAGTGGATGACATTTCTGAAGAATTTCTAAGAATTTGCGACTGAGCCAACAGAGCATGAAAACAGAGCAAACACCGCCCCGCTGATGAAGACTGTGGGTTACGGTTGAATCCTCAAGAAAAAGCATTCAAGCGGCCCTTTTAATTTGGAATCTTTTTTTGTCACAGGGTACTTTTTTTAAAGTTTTCTTTTTAAAGCTGGAGGTAAGATGAGACTTCCGATCAATTAAGACACTAATGATGATGGCTTTCACGCGATAACCCACCACCAAGAGGACAATCCCGTGAGTTGAGTCACAGAGCCAGACAACCTGGAACATGAGTCAATGTTGCGTTTGTGCGCGTTCGATCCATGTGGCGTGTGTGTGGTTACTGTGAATCATGTCAACAGAAAAAATGCATGACCAGTTGTGCCAGGAAGCCAGAGATCTCAGAGGTCTCAACAAAGCAAATGTCTTTTTATGGATTACTTTCCTTCTTGCTATTCCTGTTTATAGACCTGTTACAAGACATCTTTATGACACCTTCCATTCGTTCTAACCTGGAGATATTTCCTCTTGTTTACCTCCCACCTGATGAGACAATCTGAAAAAAGCATATTTGACTTGTTAAACAGATAATATCAGAAAGCACATTCCATCCCAGCAGACATTTCCGTTTGGGGTTTGTGGTCAAGTTTTCCAGAAACGGTTTTGTTTATTTGTTTTTTATAACCTGCTATGGTTGTCAAGCATTTCTTAGAAATCCATTCACTTTTCAAGCCATGATTTCATAAGGTTGAACTAATGAATTTGTGATTCATGTCTGTGTGCTGAACTTATCTTTGTAAAGACATGCCGGTCAGAAGAGGTTACTTTTTCCTGTA
The DNA here is from genome assembly GCA_029853015.1 of Chelidonichthys spinosus. NCBI lineage: Eukaryota > Metazoa > Chordata > Actinopteri > Perciformes > Triglidae > Chelidonichthys > Chelidonichthys spinosus. Next base: position 9,397,521 of record CM056833.1, on the reverse strand, counting down.
AACACTACGCGGCCTGATCCATCCATGCCATTTCCGCTCATTGCGTCTCATGAGATTATGAAATCCCCCCTGCATGCTTACTCGCCTGTGCTAAAGTCCACATTTTTCATCTTTGTGGTCGGTTCTCAGCCATTCTGTGAGACTCGCCGTGTCAGACAGCTATCGGAGTGAAGTGATCCTGCTCACACACATGCTGTTTGCCTCAGTTGGTGTCAAGAAGATCACCGATGAATCCTGCCGTCAGCGTGATCATATTCAGAAGTAATAGAGAACATATGATTTTAGTATCATAAATAATAATTTATTCATTTTGATCATTATTGTTCTTCTCTAGATGTACTACATAATAGTGACATTTTAACAGTGTGGGAATTGATGGGGAAGTGACGTAGTTCGGGAGGTTATCACCATGGTATCGGTAGAGCTTACCATGAATGCTTTCTAATTAAAAACGACAGCTGTTATGTGTATATTTGGATCATAAGGTGTCTCTTTGGAAGTCTGTCAGTGGAATAATTTCAGAGCAAATGGCAAATATATGAAGCATAATTTTGAATTTGATCATTTATACGGCAAATGAATGGATGGACATAAAGCATAAAATGATATGACTGTAAGTGGTAGAGATTGCCCTTTAATGCCTGCCATCTCAAAGTATACAATGGAAATGTATTCTCTGTGTCCTCTGCTCAAAGCAAAGCTAAAAATGTTAGCAATTATCAATGACCCAGCTTGACATCACACACACACACACACACACACACACACACACGTCCCAGCATGTGTTACAGTAATGGGCAAATGGACTCCCTAAGAACCAAAGCTAATTAGCCCATCTTATTTTGAGACATCCTCAGAATAGTCTCTGCAGGGTACACAAGTACTCAGAGAAAGTGTGTGTGTGTGTGTGTGTGTGTGTGTGTGTGTTTCACTATATGTTTAAAAGGCATAGTGATATTTTTTGCCTTCTTACCATATCATAAACCAAATTAAAGCCAATTAGCTCAGCATAAAGACAGCAAGAAAAATGAGATATGAATGTGTTCATCGAAGAGCTTTCGATGGTGCTTTTGTTGACCTTAGATAGAGCCATACTATCTCACCAAACTCTTGGAAGGAATGCGATCACATGTATTGCTCCAAATCACCATAACTGAAAAGTGCCGGTTGATATTAACACTCTAAAGGTTTTGAAACGTCAACTTTGTCTCAGCATGTCTCCCGTGCTTCTCGAATCTTCTTCACTGTCAACGCGGAGATGTTGACTGTCCATTTTGCTCACTGAATTCTGATTGAAGAGAGTGTTGCGGTACAGATTGGATCGATATCAGTGACGCACTGCTGACCCCCCACGACCATGGAACTGGTCTCCAGCTGGTCGGAGCAAATGAGACCGCAGAGGCTAAAATAAGCAGAGAAGAGCAGCTGATCCTCGGCTGAGGGCATCGCATCTCACACATGTTGACCTCGTGTCAAAGCTACAGAGGTTTTGCTTTTATTAGTTTTATTTTCGAACATGCTGCATGTTTTATTTTTTATTTTTCCAAAAGATTTGTAAAATAAACAAACATTTCTTAAATTCTTTAGCTCATGTCTCAGGAATCAACGACATCGTAATATTTCACCACAATTTGATACAATAACAACAAATCCTATAAAAGAACAATGTATTTGTTTGTCTCTCAATACATTTCAAACATGCACCAGTCTTTTCTTCATACGGTTTGCCTGAAGTAAGCTGTTTTATTTATAACGCAGGTCGGTCCAGCCAAGCCATCTGATTTATTAAAGACGGGATCCAACCCTGCTGTTAATCCCAATAAAACATGGCTTGGCTTTATTGGTTGCTATGCCAATTCCTGTGGTAACAAGGGAGCTAGTTAGCAATCCCTCTGTTTCTCCTCTGCCTTTGATTCCTATATATTTACACTTCTCTGGAGATAATGACCGTACACCAGAGGACATTCCACAAGTGTATTTGTGAGCATGTTAGTGCTGCCAGTCGGATGAAATAAGGAGCAATACCCAAAATCACAAGTGAAATGTGCAAATGATGACGACACTCTAGTTTTCTATATTCTGGTCCTGCCTTTTAATCATAATGGTTTTCATCATATATTTGGCGCTAGGGTTATTTTATCTCTTTTTAAAACCATTCAAAGCACCACGTTCCAGATGTGGGCTAAACCACACTTATGAATAATTTACATTTAGAAAAGAAAATGTGTGAGATAAGACCTCGTCATATTCACAGCTAAAGCACAAGATACTGAAATAAAAAAACAGTGAAAGATAAGCAACATTCTTGAAATCTATTATGTAATTAAACCACTATAAATGGATAACTCTGGTCTGACAAATGCACAGTACTTGGAGAGCATATTGGCTTCTGTCATTTACTTTTTCCTTCCACAGAAACTGAATTAATTAATTTATGAATGGCTGCCACGCAGGCCACGATACTGGGGTACCATCTGGGACTCACAAACTGCTCTTATCAATTTCTCATCAAAACTGAGCTGACTGAGCTGAGGGAAAGAGAGAGAGAGAGAGAGACAAGAGGAAAAGAAAATGTCTCCCTCTCCTCCGGTCAATTTATTTTACACATCCCATGAACCTGGAAGCATTCTTCGTTAATTTCTAGAGGCTATTCAGGGCGTCATTTTACAAGAGGACCATTTCCTCAAGACGCTTTTGAAATATTTTCCTACTAAGGTAGCTGATGAATGCCAGTTGCCACCCATGAGGAGCTGGCACGCTGAAACAAGGCCACGTTGATGACTTGCTCCAATTAACGGAGGAGCATGATGGATATGTGTATCTGGGTGCTGTGCTGTCCCAATACAGATCCCATGAGCCTCACGCTGCACTCCCTCATCATTACGCTGTTCACTTTTGCTTCTCCCCTTCCCCCGTTTATCACTCCTTCCATCCTTTTTTTGACATTTTGGAATTCACAGTTGGAAATGTAATTTACAGAATCACAGAATTTACAGCCACGTCGACACGCTGTCAACACAACACGTCTTGTATTCGGGAGTCTTGAAGGTGTTTTTGCGGTTTCAACATGACTGACAGGGTCTTCCACTGGGAGGAACCCCCTCGACGACATCCCTAGACTGCCATTTGTCACAAACACGTTCAGTACACACACCGCGCTCCGAGCCAGTGCTGATCTGTGGCTTTTGTCACTCAGGGCTAAAGTGGAGTTGTGTAAACTAGACATGACAGAATATAGAAGCGTGCTCTCTTTCTTGCCAACAGTAAGATGAGAAGGTTAATCCCACTCTCATTGTTGTCTTTTAAATATAAAGTGACAGACGTACAGCTTATTAGTTTAAGATAAGCATAAAAACAGGAAGGGAAAGCCAGGAAGACGTTGCTCTCAGCCAAGAAAAAAGTCCCACACATAACGACAATATGTGATTTTGTTCTTTTGGTGTAGCATATTAATTCAGTGAGCTTTAGAGGTGCTGGTAGGTGGATTTTGTTACTTTGGCAGGGCTTGGATAGCATGTCGCCATGTCCAGAAAGCAAATTTCTCAAAATGCAGAAAAGGAAGTGTTAGGAAAATGGTTCAAGAGGAATTTAGAACAAAATGAAAGGCAAAATTTAAGAGTTAATTTCATGCCTGATGATCGATAGAATTACAGATATATTTCCATCTGCTTAACAGGAAACATGCTGATCTTAAACCCAACAGCAACAGGTTCACAGTGAGAGGCAGCGCCGCACCTATTGTATGTGCCTAACAGTTCCATTTATGGATGCAGGATGCAATACGCATCACAGGCAAGACAGCAAACCCGCTAATAAGACAGTAACACTACAAAAGGTGCCCGGAATAGAAACAACGCAGCGGATTCAATGGAGCTGCAGCTGCTCTTGTGGAGCTGTTCACATTGTGAGTCATAAGTGTTAGTTTTGTGTCTTGATGACGTGTGCGGATGTATGGGTGACACTGGGGGAGAGTTGGGTGGGAGGATGGGAGCAGCAGATACAGCGCTCGTGTTCCCCAGAACCTTGTCATCCACTCAGGATTGGCTTCATTCAGCTGGTGGTTGCTAAGATACCACACGAGAGATGACACTCAACGCGCAGACAAATGCATGCGAAAGCTGTTCGTTTTTTTTCTTTTTACACATTCTGGGAATTTGTTTCTATTTATGAAACAATTTAAATGTCAAACCAGGCTTGTTGAGCTGGTTGACGTATACAGCGGCTAATGAGGAGGACAGCCGTTCTCATCACCATGAAGCTCAGTGCACTCTGACTGTGGTATTAACGTTGAGGGCCATTCAGGCGAGAAAATTGACAAAAAAAAGGCTACGATTTCAAAACCACCGAAAATGTCACGGATAAAATGATGAAATATAAATCTATTGAAAAAGGGCAAAGGTGTTTCCAACATTTATCAATATTGTCTCAGCGTACTGCCAACGTCATAATAAAATAATTTGAGGAATGTGTGGACATATTTATTTTTAATAATCTGCTCCTTCACTGTGATACATGCAACTTGAATTACTTTAGACAAATATCACGTATGTACAGATAAAATAATATCATGGAAAGGACTGGTTTAGTGTCACATTAATTCAATACATCCATATCTCCCACAATTCAATGCCTGACTAGTTTTAGATGATGAGTTTTTTTATTCATTGTCATTGTCACAAAATTCAGCAGGCATCAATAAAGATTCAAAGCTTCTGCCTAACAATATTTCACTGATGATTAATTTGCATTTTGCTATCTGGGAAGCTATGGATGCAATAGAACTTTGTTCCATTTCTCCTGAATTTCCCTTTCAACCATTATTCTGAATTGGGAATGCTTATTCAGCATTTTAAGATGTGCACCCCAAATCACTATGAGAGTGATGGAGTGATCTCTGCCCCCCTGGTTTCGCTTCAGCTCAGCTGTAGCTCACAATCCGCCACATTTGTTGTTGACAGGATTCATCAAAACCAAAAAACCTTAACAATCTTTCTGTCCAAAGTAAAAACTCCAAGACAAAAGACCATTCTGCCTCCATTAAGGGAAACCAAAAAGCAATTCCTGTGATCATATTGCTGCTGAAAGTGACAAATGGGCTTGAAACCCGGGCAGCCTCGGGGAGCATTAGAACAGCGAGGACATTGGAGGGAAGCTTCTGTTCCCAGTGACAGCTCTCCTTATGAAGAGCTTCCAGCATGGAAAGGAGACATTGATAAAAAGCTCTGAGGCTCAGGGAGATGGGTGGAGGCCTGCCGACCAATCAGTATGACAGATACTCTACCTGTTGGCGTGTTTGCTGCTTCGCTGCCACTTATCACTGAGCGGGAACTCAGCAGGAGCTACTGGCCCATGGTGGGTGTGGAGGGCCAAACTGGAAACACATGAAGAGACACGTTGTAAGGCGGGACGAACCCGATGACCTGCAAGTCACAAAATCAGTCTCAAATATTAATGAGTCAAGTCTTAAGTCAAGATCAAGTAATACAGTTGGTGTTTTGGGTCACTATCATTACCATCTTATATGGTAATGACTTACATGCATTTAGTTCAAATGCATGGCGGTAGACTAGCAAACATAACAATATATTTTTCTTCAATTTAGAATTTTCACATTTAGTATTCATGTGTTATACCTGTGACTCATTTGTAGTTTCTGAGCCAAATTGCTTGTTGCATTCTGGGTTTTTTTGGTCACTAAATGTCTCTTACTTCTGATTTATCCTCTGCTTTTTGTTTAATACGAAGCATATTTGACAGAAAATGAAAGCGTTGATCTTTAGTCTGTTGGCTGGGTTTTAGTCATTCCAAGTTAAAAAGCTAAACTCCAAGTCTGTTTCGAACACGTCAAGTCTGAACACATCAGATCCATTCTGACTCAAACCCAGTAGTCACAGAATTTGACAGGACTTCAGGGAACCTCCAGAAACTGCCCACTCACATTATCAACCTGCTTTGAAATCCTTTCCACAAGTCTTTGTTGTGATGATAATGTGCCAATGTCACTTTGACTGTATTTATAGGTTTAACAGAGCCTCATTCTGACACTGAGCCCTATTAATTGAGCTCTCCACAGACATCTCCCTGTAGCTAAAATAGGTATAGGAAGTCCAACGTGGAAGGTAAACGGGGACAAAGTAGGCCAAGGACTCTCACAGAAACTAGACTGTGTGACTCACCGAGGGGCCGGATCATCATGGGAAAGAACAGGAAATGGGAAAAAATGTGGGTTAAAAATAATCCTCAAAATTTCAGGTGTTTGAAAAACAGGCCGCCTGTGGTGTAATCAAGTCAAGAGGTATGTGACAGATTTCATACAACGGAGAAGTGATTTCATATTCCAGCCACTTTAACCTTAAGGGCTAGAAAAAAATGGTGAAAAATGTAGGTTTGTATCAGTGATGGAAGTACAATTACGGAAGTACTGTTGTACTTGCACTTTGCCTGAGTATTGTCATTGTTTTACTACAACGTCCTGTATTTTTTTTTACAAGTAGTTACTTTGTAACTAAGGAATTAACTCATTACACATTTTGAAACATGCACATTTTCATAAAGTAACACACTTTACAGGCCCAACAATATATAATGTAACTCAAATTAGCCCTACCTTTAAAGGTATGCATGACTTTAATACTGTGGTGGGTTGCTTTTACTTTTAATAAGATATTTTAAGATACTAAACTGAATAATGCAAGAATTAAAGAATGCATGCCCCAGCATGATCTTGAAAAACATGTCATGCATCTATCTTTACAGGTCTGTTTCAAAATTCTGTTTCATGTCTATATAGCATTTAATATGACCAAAGGACCAAAATACATTTTGGATCTCCGTCAGTGTCAATTGCACTTTAATTGTAATTTTTTTTCCCTTAACTGTATTCTTTATTGTTCTGCAAAAAAAGTAAAGTTGCCCTCCTGATGTATTACAAAAAATATATACAAATTTGTTCACATACACTGCCCCCGTGTGGTAATAGTTGGCACTGCTCACAGAAAAAAACATGTTCGGTTTCAAAACATCAGCCAATCTTTATTTACAAGTTCTAACATGCCAAAAAATATTACACATACATGTGGTGGTGGGCTCAACCCTTCACAGAGATACAATGGTGAGAAACCCTCAAACTTGACAAGAGGAACAAAGTAAATCAATTCTCCGTGGAAAGCTCTTAAGTACAGACACACAATGAATATATTTAAACTCGCACATGAGGTTATACTTCTTCATTCTGTCCAATGAGGAAATTAAACTATTGAAACGATCACCAAAGACAAGTTCAGGGCCGAATCTAGTCAGACAAAACGTACTTTAACTCCACTGCATACAGCGACACACTTAGCAGTAACTTTTCACTCTGCAAAACTACACTAAAGGGCTCCCAGTCATGTAAGCATAAACGTGATGGATGAAAAGCAGGATAGGAGTGACATGTGGATGGAAAAGGGACATAACAGCAAGTCTTTGTCATTATCTTAAAAAGAGATTCAACATTATTACAAACCCAACTGGTGTTTGTGAGATGAAAACATGGGAATCTTAATAAAGAGAAGGAAGGAGGTAATAAGGGGCAGGCACATAAAACAATGGCACTTGAACTAATATGGGAATAAAAACCAGGCTTTGGAGCAGGCAATAGTTCTGTGGTAAGGCGTAAACAGGAATAGTCATCGTTGTCATAAAGATTCACACAAGCATTTTACGCATGGCTCGGTCAAAACTCTGCACACAGAATGGTGTAAAAGCACCCTTACACATCGCTCAGCTGTCTCTGCAAACTGATATGGGTGTCATTGTGTTTACTGGAAACACAAATGGCTGCAAACAATGATTTCACTCACACACTTCTCTTCAAAATGTATGCTCCTGTCAGTTCGGGTTGCAAGATCGGTGTCCTGATTCAGTTATTATCAATCTAGATGTTAATCACAAGAGGACAGGCAAAGTGGAGCAAGCAATATACTGTACACGATGCTGTGCACATTTGCAAACTCAAACCTTTATGCAAATATTAACCGCAAACATCTGAAGTTATAGTTCCGTACACGCTGTGATAAGATACAGTGCATCTCTGCATGTGAGTAGATCTGTTGCATTTGTACATAAAATATGTTCAAGTATGTTAGAGGACTTCTTAACACAACTGAAAAAAATAACTTTTTTATTTTAGTCATCTCTTCTGTGAAAAATTAAAAAGGAACAAAGAACATTCCTCAATATAAGTCAAAACTGTTGTGTTTTATTTGGATGTCAGGACCCAGAGCAAGCTTCCGGACAGCTGTCTGTTTAATCCTTTTACAAAATCAATTTAACCATAAATACCTTTTTTTCCCCAGAGAAAAATAAAGTGGATGCAATATGCAATGCAGTGTTGAAACTGATTATTGTTATCAAGAGTTGGCACTTCCCCCCCTCACACTGCACCGGCAGTGTGAGTGATTCTGACTGTCTCACACAATGTGTTTTTGTTGTTCTAGCTCTGGCAGACAGCTATTGCCTGGGGTCTGAGGAGAAAGTGGTGGATCCATGGGTACATATTCCACAGGCAACGGCCTAAGAATAACGAGGGAGAGAAAAAACAACTAAGAACCCACGAGTGAGCTGATAAAACATTCTGCCACTGAATGCATTAGAAATGATAACCTACTACATAGCTTCAAAAGTTCATTATACAAACTTCTTTCAGCAACAATGTCCTGACTTACATGGTGCAGTAGGATCGGGTGTTGATGATTAACAAGTGATCAGGCTAGTTCCGTTTCACAGTATCAGTATCTTCTTCCTTCAGGACAAACTTTTTCCTCAGAGCTTCTGAAATCAGAGAGGCGGAGTCCTCCTCTCTGAGGGATGTACAGCCTCTGTTGTACCTGCAGTGGCAGCCATAAAAAGAAAAATACGGCGTTAAATTTATATTGAAATATTCACATATAAATAGGAATAGTTCAGCATTTTAGTACCGACAACTCTTACCTGTCCTTGCTCATCTTCATACGGTTCATGTCCTTCAGGATATCCATAACATCAGCAAAGCTGGTGGACTTTGATAGCGACACTGTATCCTCCTCTGCCTCTCGGAAGTCCATGCTGGGTCTGTCCAGGTCAAAGGTTGCTGATGCTGTCATGGAAACAGGTGGCAGCGGGTCAGGGACAAGCTCTGACACCACAGAAACCACATCTTCCTCCTCCTCTTCTTCCTCTTCCTCCTCCGTGACATCACTGATGACAAAGGAAGCGGCAGCTGTGGCAGCCGGCTGGTAGGGCGCTGTCTCGAAAGGCGCCATGGAGAAGCTCATACTTGTGTCGTCAGGGGAGAGCAGGTCAGGGGTCAGGGGGTTGGAGCCTGGAAGAAAAGAGGAGCAGGGTAGAGAAATGCAGTCGTTTAGAGATGTTTGGAGAATAGGTAACCGTGTTGAGAGAAAAAGAGCACCTCTAAATATCAAAAGCAACTTCATGCCATTTCCAATGTGAAATTAATTTGAAGATTGCACATCTGCTAATGAGACTATCCAATCCAATCAATCCCATTTTCTCTTAGCAGTAGGATTTCTTCACAAGAATGTATTGTTGTATACTTCCCCTGACAGCCCAAATGTTCCTTGGATAGCGTTACCTACCTCACAGCATGACTGTCATAAACAGACCCTATTTCTGAGCATGAAGTGCATTCACTTTCACTGTCACACAAACTAGAGATTATATGGTGGAGGGTGAAGGATGAATTTAGAAGTGGGAATACAATATTCATGAATATGTAACACTTTTTTTTGTGACGTTCCCTGTTAAAACATTCCTTGAGTGACACCAATGAACCACAGAGATGATCTTTTACCACTGACCTACAAAGTCATGCCAAGACATCTTAGTATCAAAGAGCTTTAGGAAAAACAGGGCAGCTGACTTGGCAACAAAAGGATCACAGCCACATGAAGACAGCAACTCTGCCATGAATAAATAGGCTCAAGAAATCAGTTTGAACTCTACACTACAAGTGAGCAGCTTTATGAATCAGAGTCTGACATATCAATAAAGAGTGTCATGTTCGGTGTGTAACCAATTCTCACCTCCCTGCATTTTTTATCACTATTCAAAATCCAAGTTTAAGATCTACAGGGGACGAGTCTATATTGTGTGTCTTCCTAACTACCTACCAGAATCACTTGACACAATCTTGGCGATCTGTGCGCGTAGTCTGCTGAGCTCGTCCTGCAGGGCAGTAGTACGGTTGAGCGCAGTCACCCCAGGCTTCCTAAGCCCCTCCATCCTTTTGCCCTCACGGCGGAAGTTGGGTACGGATGAGTTCCTGTGGAGCACCAGGAGAGGCGTGGGCCGCCATTCATGTTTCAGCGGACGAGCGTCGCTTCTGAAAAGAGAAGAGTTGGCGATCAGACTTAGTGAACAGTAATCTTTATTATATCCGAGTCCACCTTTTGAAGTATGCTGCATGTCATCTCATGTCTCTCTTTCCCTGCACTGAGTCAACAGAACATGCTTTAGTACTAATCCATACTTTACCAGCAGGTTATTACAGTTCCAGCCCAATCAAACAGTCCTACAATAAACCATATCTTTGTTGAATTTATAATGTTCAGTTGTCACCACCATTTACAGCTGCAAAAGTCAGCATAGAGCTGAATCAACACCACTCTGACATTTTAACAGTGTATTGTATTTCATTGAACTTAATGTGTGCAACGAATAAGATGGAAGCTCAGGAGTGTCTAGAATAATGCAGTTATAGATCAGTGACTTGGCACTACTCCATAACCTTAATGGTTGTCTTTTAGAACGTGTCTGGATATTTACCGCACTCTGGCATACGTCTCTTCTTCATCTGCAACAATCCAGGCTATGTCTGCCAAGGTAGGAACAATAGGGCCATCCATAGGCCGAAGGGTGGGCAGGCCTGGTAGCTCCTGATGCACAATGTATGCATGTTAATGTTGTATATGCAAGCATTCAAGTTGCACAAATGTGGGAATACAATTCATAGATTTAATGAAATAAACTATTACATGCAGGACTTATAGAACCACATATTTACCTGGAAACATGCCCTTTGTGGAGGTCTGAGTGGCAGAGTGGAGCCTATTCTTCTCACAACACTTCTGGTGGATCCATGAGGCTTATTCTGCCAGATAGGAATAACTTCCTGTAAAGCATTTATTTAAAAAACACAGTCTAAGTATAATACTTATAATGTTGTGCATTGTCTATAATTTGCATCTCCACATAGTCATGTGTGAGTAAGACAGTGTAAAGGAAAGACATCCTTAACAGCAAGGAAGCAACCTTACTGTATCTGTTTCCATGGTGATGGTGGGTCAGTGGAGATTGAAGTTATAGCAGTTCAGTAGACAGATGTCATGTCAGTGCGACTGCCAACTCTTGGAATACAAATTATGATTAGTTAGAGCATCTGTTGAGAGACACAAGCGGGAGAAGAACACTGCATTATTTTACCCACAAACATAAAGGGAAATTCATATAAATGATAGCTGAGTGGCAGAAAATGTATCATAATTTACAAGACTGATTGCAAATAAATGTTATTGCCATATCTCGCATAAAATGCATGGGGTGGTTAGATACAGCTTCTGATCTTGTACAATTATACATAATAACTATCGAATAACTAATAACAATAGAAACTATATTTGTTTGGTGATGGGACTGGAATCAATCTTTTAAGCAAGAGAAGCCTGAGTACTGGTGAAGAAATACGTAAGCTACATAACAAACATCACTTCAGTAAACGTGTTTTATAAACCTAAATGATTGATTTGGGGATCTTAAAAGGTGTGGTCATGTAACGCCAGCTAATGTTGATACCATGTTTACCATCTTATCGCGAATACTTCAACATAAGGAGCAGGCTAACGATCATCAGTGCTAGCTAACATAGCTAGCTAACCAACGGCTTACATTTAAATCAGGTAGGTTAGCTTGTATTATTACAAATTCAGCGTGCATCATTCACCACCAACAGTAACGTTGAACATAACTTTAGTGCCGTAATTTATGATACTTTCGTTGAGTTCATTATCACTCGGTGGTTACGAAGAGCAAACACCTCCCCCCACACAGTGAGCGTCAGTTAGCTTTAGCAGCAACAACGGCCCCCTAGTCGACCTTAACGGCACTAAAATACAATATTTTTTCACCGTGTTTCGATTCCCCTGAATAAATGCAATCAACGCTGCAAGGGCGCAACTTACGGTAGTTTATGACAGCATCTGGGAAATCCAAGCCACTAAATCCTTTACGAGAAGCAGCTTCTCCTCTTCGTCTTTCAGACTGGAGTTGAATGTGTTTTCGCTCATTGGGCCGGAAAGCCTGTTCCTCCATTCCCTGCGATTTGATTGGCTGCAGCCTAGCTCCTAGAATCTATATAAGAGCGCCCCCAGCGGTGAAGATGGGCAGATACTACATGATAAAACAAAACGAAATTTGGAGCTGTAACTTCTGATCGGATTATACAAATCATACTAGATCTTGTATACAGTAATAATAAATATCTCAAAAATAATTAAATAGAATAATGGGGCCAATCAAATGTAACATATGTTGTCTGAAACACAAGATAAAAATCCCCCATCTACTTCCGACTTCGCTGCTGTCAGCCGGCATGATGGGAACTATCTTGACTGGGCGGAGCTTGAATATTGAACTTGTAAGTGTTGTCTGCAGTGATATCACAACACTGCAATATGAGGACACGCTCATATGACCGACACCCGTCTCCATCCCTGAGCAACGCACAGGTCAGTAAACATACTGCTCAGTTTACATGATGCTCCCATGCATTCTTCATCTCTGCTGAGCTGCATTTTTTTTCTTCTTCTACCAAAGCAGCAGTCTCGATCATTCTGTAATGTCGTCCAAAATGCTTCTTCATGGTGATTATTGTACGCCCAGCATTTACAGGAAGCAATTTGTAACCCTTTTTTTTAATCAATCGTGTGAAGGATGCAAGGCTACATCGTGTTGCCGTTTATTCAGAGATTATAAGCAAATCACCGCCCAAAGGGGTGTGTAATGCCGTATCAGCTGTCGAAATCGGCTTTTGCAGACATTTAGCTAGAACGCATTCCTATACGTCTTGATATGAACATAGACTTGGGTCACATCTTACCTAAAAATACAGTTTCGGATCCATTTTAGTAGCATGCGTATTGATGTGCAATAACATTCTACTTCATATTGTTATAGAATATGATATTTGGAAGTGCAAACCTTGGACCACACACTCAGAAGCATCGATTGTAAGCACACACACTTAACTAGGTTGATTGACAACCTGGCTCCATTACTCTGCGTAAACTCACTTCCTCATGGGGTCATGTGGCTGCAGGATGAAGTTTTACAATCCATTCTCCCTCCCTCTACCTAGATGTTTGTAAAATCATCAACCCATGTCATATGGCCTCCTTCTTGTGAAGGTGTAACCGGAGCAAAAAGGTAGGCATGGGGAATAAAAGGAGGAGGAAGGATGCCAGCTGAGTCCCCCATCCCTCTGCAACTACCGCCCGCATCAGACTAACAGAAGACAGAAATGGCTCAGTCCGTGAGGAGGCCGGAGACTCTCGGAGCCATGGACCACGAGCCCCAGAGGGACAAGACCAGGACCAGCTACTTTGGCAACGTCAAGACCAGGTCAGGCCTCCAAATGCACGGACTACTGGAGAGAAAACAAGGGGGAAAAAGCTCTAAGCAGACATGTGACCAGTTTGGCTGGCATTTTGCTTCTCAGACTTAAGCAAGCTACAATTCCTTCTTTCAATATTCACATAAGAAGTGTAACATATCAGGATTACCACTAAGCATGTGTGATGCCAGACTAGAAAACAAAAAGGAATGCCTTTATAGCACAATGCACATTTTTGTCAGCCTGTTTCATCCACTGTCACTGATGGACTCCATCAAAGAGCATCATGTGGGTGAGAGATACAACCGGAATGAGCCATCATGCAGACAGCTCCCACTCCCCTATAAATAACTCTGATATGACTGTGAACACTGCTCCATTCAGTCATTCACACTTCAGACACTCGAAACATCCATGAATCCCTCACGTTAAAAGGGAAATCTTTACATATTTGAGTGTGGATATTCACTCTTGACGTCAAGAGAGCAACATATGTTTGTATTATACAGGCCAACAAATAATTGATAACTTGAGAAAATGAGTAAAACAATCCATTTGTGAGTCAGAACCTGTAGCAGTAACTGTGGATATCACATCAATAAAATAAAATCCATTTGGATGGAAAGATTAAAGTAAATATTTTGAAGATCAACAAGTAAAGAGTACTTTGGACCACTTGGGAACGATCCAGGTTTAGCAAATGTTATTCATCTATTCAGCTCAATAGGTATAAATCAAATGCTTCACATGCTTTTCAATAGATAGTGCCTGATCAGATGTGACACCATTAAAATAATTCAGTAATGAATAAGTACTTAAAACAACAGAAGATTGAAGTACAACTATAATCAATCTTAGTTATAGTCATTAATAAAGAAAAGTCAGCATATTGACATACGTTAGTTTCATTTCTTCCTGTGTAAATATAAAAAAATCAAGTCATATTCATAAAAATTCACATATATATATATAAAATCAATTAAAATAATATGGAATTTGTACATTTGTACCTTTAAATACTGTTATGAGCAGTTCGTTTATGACATGTCATGTGTTTGCGGAAGTTGTGTAACCTGCTTAAATATCGTGTGATATTATCTGATCTCTTTCAGACTGGGCTCCAAACTTCCTCCTGGTGTCTCTCAGCCTCCGCAGTTCGCTAAGCTGCCCTGGGAGGAGCCTGCAGCCAGCAGCCAGCATCAGCACCAACCTGTCGTGGGCCGGCCTCTCAGCCACACCCCCCACATCAGAAACCCCAAACTGCGGCAGTACTACCTGCAAGGTGCGCCTGCATTGTTTGACGTCCCCTGGGGGGGCGATCAGGCTGTAACAATAAGTGAACTCCGGCTTGAATTTACATTTTATAATTCGCACACTGAGCAGTCGACAGTTTCATGTCTTTGCATAAAGATTTTCATACAGATTTGAATGCCAGGCATATGAGCATGATGTGGGATATTACTCCTGATAGGAAGTTGTTACGAGACACTCTTGCTCAGGATGACTTGTGTGACAAAATTGTGTTATTTCCCTCGCAGGAACTTCATGGGACGTTAACAATACTGCAGTGAAGCAAGAGCAAATGAGTGGAGCATCAGATGACAGCACAAGCAGCAGGGTGAGTCACATGTTTTTGGTTTTGGACTTTACAAGCTTTTATTGTATCTCATGTGTGCATTGAGGAACACAGCTTTGGGAACAAGTCGGAGGAAAAAGGGTGGAAATTGGTGAGTGACGGACAGATTTATGGCCGCGTCGATTTATTTCAATATCAGATATCATGAATGTCAGGATGCTTTTGCGGCCGGTTATCAGTTTCACAATTTATGGTCATGAAATAGTTTGATAAAGAGCGTCCAAGGTTCAGAGGTGTAGTGTGAGAGCTGGCAGAGACGTTCACGGACGCCATGGGAAAACACAGTCTGTTTCAGAGCCTCTACAAGAAATACAGCCGGAGGAGGAATGTACATTCAGGCGTTTATTTCAAGGTATTTGTCTGTTGGGTTTTTGATTGTGTTTTTTCTGTCTCTCTTTTATTTAAGTCTGGAAAATACATTATTGCTTGTCTGCTCCAGTCGGATTTGTTTGAACTTTGCCTGGAAAATGTTACTTTTCTTTGTCCTCTCCTTAATGTCAGTAACCTTTTTACAATTTTAGTATAACATAACATATACTTATTATTTTTTGTGCTGGGGAAGCATATATATTGAGTTGTCTATCTATCTTTATATGTACAAAAACAAACATGTTGTTTAGGCAAGTGCACACACAGCTCCACATGCATGCTCACACCCACACAGAAACACACAGCTTTTCTGTGATCAGGCACCACTTATCTAATTGAGATCAGTATGACTTCATTCCCACTGTTTCACCTCTTCAACTCGCCAACTAGAATCTCTTTATTCACAAGTTATCTGGTAAACGTTTGAACTGATTTTAGAGTGGAAGCACAACAAATGGCAGTAGGTATATATATATTAAAATAGTGGTTAGTAGAACTCTTTGATATTATTTCCTCCTGCACGACTGAAAGATTTCTTCCATCGGCTGCTGGAGAGCCGGTCGGTGATCAGATTTAAAGCTGTTCTTGTGTTTGTGTTTCAGGGTCTCCCTGGGGACACGGTGTTCAGTGTCTCATCCCAGTTCAGCAGTAACGGTACATCTTCAGCAGAAGAGGGTAAAATGGGTCACCGTCCCTCCCTTTGCCCTTCACATTTACCCTCCTCGTCTGCTGCACTCGTCCCTAGAGAGGTGAGCATCATAATATACACAAGTGTTACGTTTAAAAAGATAACTGGATTTATAAAATGAAACATTTCCCCCTGCCTGTCCTATGACTGAGTATTCATTTTAATGCCATACATTGTTATATTGTAGCTGTAAAGATATCCCTCCAGCCACTCATCCACAACCCTCATGTGTGACCTGGACTTAAGATTTGACTACAAACAAAGAGAGGTGGGGGGGAAATGGTGGCCTGTAGAAAGAGGAAGTAGTCACGCCTGTCACCGGGTTGGATCTATTTCAATGTCAGCGCTATTCTTATCATGGCTTCTATTCTGAAGCAGCTGGTCGTTCCGAAGGGGAAAAACACTTCCACCGGTGAAGGATCATCTCAACCAGACCTGGACTCAAAGCGAGATGCGGAGGCTGATCCAGAGTCTTTGGAAACACTCGCTGCTCAACCTCACCCTCCCTCCCCGGAGGCAGAATATGACAAACTACTGGTAAGGAAATTCTGCAATTTCGAAAGCACTAATTACGCTTTCATTTAAACACGTGGAATTGAAGTGAAGTGAACGTGTTTGAGTCACACTTTTCTCAAATGGGTTCATTTAAATACCTGTCCAGTGAGGTCAAATGAGTCCATAATTTCACAACAAAATTAAAGATTACAGAAAAGTAAAAAAAGGAACCTATAAGCCACACAACTGTGAATGAAATACTTAGGCTACACATTGGAGTATTTTAAAACTGTGGTATTGGTACTTTCACTTAAGTAAAAGATCTGGGTACTTCATCACCAGTGAAGACTAAGATAAAGATGCATTTTGGTTGTTGTGGGTTAAATAATATAGGATTCTTAAAGCAACCATCAAAGTGTAACTTCAAAGGCCTCATGCAACGTTATAAAGAAACCTGAAAGATAGTGTTTCAGACATCTTATTAGTAAGTTATCAGCTGTGGTGAAGAAAGATGAGCCGAGGAGGTTTTACAATGGATCAAATGTACAGGACAAGTTACCGTGGAAACAAGGTAATCAAAACATTAAAGCACTTCAACATTTCCAAATTATATCGACAGTGTGTAAGAAGAAATATTCCGATACTTAAGAAAAAAACATAATATAGACACAAAAATCACATGAAAGAAATGTGACGTTTTCTTTTTGGGCTACAGTTCTATTATTAGCTTGATTTGTATTATTAAAATTTGACAACAATTATTTTCATTGTTGATTAATCTGATGATTATTTTCCTGATTTATCGATGAATTGTTTGGTTTATAAAATATCAAGAAATAAGAAAAATGACAATTACAGGTTCTCAAGTTCACTTATTTAAATATTTGGTTTACTACCATTAAAAATAACAGCAAATATTTACATTTGTGAAGCTTTTCAAACTGACTGACTTAAAAGATATTGACTAATCATTCCAGCTCCTAACTCATCACGTTTGTTGTTAATGCTGGATACAATATGTGATGCTGACAGGATGTGGAGGCGGTGCCGATGCCCGACGGACAGCTCTGCTTATTGGCTCTGCCACCAGAGTGCTGTCAGGGGGAAGGACCAGAGGCCATGCAGTACCTCAAACTGTTCTGCCGCCACATCACAGACCGTAAGGTGGGTTGGAACAGTCTGTCTGGCCTCGGTTCTCTGCACCCGTTAACGTCTCGAGGGCTCACATCAACACTCTCTGTCTCTGTCAGGGTGTGGTTTCGGGTATCTTGCTGGTGACGTCCAACAAGATCTTCTTTGACCCGTGTAAGACGCACGCTCTGGTGAAGGAACACGGCTGTGAGGAATACCTCCTGTCGTGCTCCGTCGACAATCTGGCGTCCGTCGCCTTCTTCTCTGACATCACACGTGTTCACTTCAACGCGTCCCAGCAGAGGTCAGCAGTGATTCACTGTTCCTCAAACCACGCAGACACACACACACAGACAGACGCACATTACATGATAAATGTCTTTTTTTCCATAATTTTATATTATTGATTTCTGTTATCACAGTTAGAGTACCAGGAAGTACATCAAAACATCATCAGAATTTTCATGAAAAATCGAATTTAAGGTTACATTTTTTTGTAAATACTGATAATTGGTTATAGAGACCCTACCCTACCCTTACCACCCCAGGTCTCCCCACCCAGCCCACCCTTCCATCCACCCCACCTATCCCACCCTACACCCCTTAACCCTCCCAGAATTACATGATAAAGTAAATACAAGCTTGTAATAAAAAAAATGTCTTATTAGGAGAAAAGGAAAGAACATTTTCCAGAAGTTGAAAACCAGCAAAAGCCGAGCGGGCAGTTTCCCAAGCCCTGAGGTGGAGTCGGTCCCAGTGCTGATGTCTGGGGCTCCACCAAATGTGTCCCGTTTGGCTCTGAGCCTGACCAAAGAGGTTTCTGGGGAGGAGGGGGAGGCAGAGAGCAGAGACATGGCAGAGGCCGAGTTGGAGCTTGATAGCAGACCTCTGGAGGGGCTCTCGGAGGCGTCCGTAGGCGGCTTGGGAGCGTCTGTCCTGAACAGTGCTGCCACCTTCTGCTGTGGAGGCCAAGAGGCGGCAGGTAAAGTGCAGACGGAGCTGCAGCACAGTGATGAAATGGGAAAGTCCTCCGTGAAGAGTCAGACTGCAGGTATCTGTCTGAACGAAGGTTTATTTCCTTATGTGCATGTTGTTTACTATGAGTCACCCCTTGCTCTCTCTTTACTCTCAGTGCCTCGGAGGTCAAATCCTGGAAGTGTGATGTTTGTGCGGCTGCGGGTTCAGCCGCCAGCAGGAAGGAAAAAGGGTGCGGGAGGCTTTCGGCTGGGCTCCAAAACTGTACCCAGAAGGGACGCCTGGCTTGCCCTTTCACAAGAGAGGTACCACAGTAACTAATGGCAGCGTGTACATGGATTTAAAGGGCTACTCCAGCAATTTGATATCATAGTTGGGGGACTCACAGGAGACATTTTAAGCGCGGTGACCTGAGTCTAATACCATGTAGCCAAGTCGACCAACTGCTTGTGTGGCAGAATATTTTCCCTCATTTCCCATAATAGTAACGTTGACTGATAGTTACAATTAATTCACAGCTACAGCTACTTTTCGGATTAAGATTTAAAAAACATAATCAATTAACAGAAATGAGCATTTCTATGTATTAAACTACCCCACAAATCAGCTACAACATTAAATCACTGCTGATGTTGATGCATCAAAAATAACAATAATCATATTAATATAATGCTGACAGGCTCCAGTGTACATTTAAGAATATATATTCATTCAAGTAGAATGTCCTGCTAGTTCCTCTTCTGGCCCTGTTGATGCAGCTGCTGTTGTTTGACTTTTCAACACATGTGTGACTGCTTTGTTTCCCCCTGGAGCTCCGACGAGTTGTATGCCTACCTGACACAATGTCGACCAGACTTGTGTATACTGGAGGGAGTGGAGGAGGAGGGGGAGGCAGACCGGGACGAAGAGGAGTTTGTACTCATCGAGGACAGAGACGAAGAAGAAGAAGAGGAGGAGGAGGAGGACGAGGAGGTGTTCCGGAGGCACCGCAGCTCCGGGGACGACTGGGAGGTGAGTGGCTTCATTTCAGCCTCACAGCGGAGACGTTTGTTCCTTTGATGCAAATAATGGAAATGAACAGGTGCGTTTGTTTGTGGACGCACCTGCCTTAAGGTGAGTTTAGCTACAGAGTGAAACCTTATGACGGGGAAGAAGCCACATGTCATGTTTTTTTTAATGTATTAGTGTTTTATTGCAGATGGTGTTGATGGAAGAGAGCGGGGACAAGCCGACTCTGCTCATCGGCAGGGACCCGGAAGACCTCAGTCATATCGTAGAGGGCAGCCACATTTTGGAGGCTTCCCATGTCAGAGAGGTGGGCCACGCACACACACAGCAGTACACTTCACACACATGCACCAGCTTTTTGTAAATACATCACGAAGCTCGTGTCTTAGTAACTTAGCTTTTATGAATCATGTTGCACTGTTAAAAATGATATTTCTCTTTTAACCCGATTTTTAAACTTTTAACAGAACAGGAATTTGTAAATGACTTTAGTTGGACTTTGGGACTTAAGTAATGTATGAATTGGTTGCTAGGAAACGGCTGCCTTTTCAATGAGAAGCAAATAAACAGGGAGTTACTGCAACCGTTTTACCTGATATACCTGATATTTGAGCTTTGCTGTTGGAACGTTGGTATGACTTTTATTTGTTGACTTCCCGTGACTATAATCCATATTTCCTGGTATATCCTTCACTCTGTAGCTACATATTCAAAATTAGCGAGAGCGTTTTGTCAGTTGGTTCAGTCAGTTGTTCAGTGAGCTACAGCTGGGAGTTAGGAGGTGTGAATATTTAACAGCTCGTCTCTCAGTAATAGTTTTTGTGCAACAACTACACCGAGTTGGATTCAGCAGAGCCAGAGTATAGAGCATACTGATTGCTGCGTTCATATTCACGTTCCTTCCTTCCTGCCCCTCCTTCCTTCCTGCTTTTAATCTTTTCTCAGTTGTGTAAGGAGCTTCCCCCAAGGACGGTTGGCCATAGCTGGCGGCTGGCTTACAGTACGTCCCGCCACGGTTCCAGCCTCAAGTCCCTCTATAGGAAACTCAGTGCCACGGACTCCCCGGTGCTCATTGTCATCAAGGATGCACTCGATGAGGTAAACATTACCTCTGATATCTGACAAAGGTGTCATAAGTACAGATATTGTATATATTCAAGTAGAACTACATGATTCAACTTCTTTACTCAAATCAAAGTTAAAAAACACGCTCTGAAATGCATTCCAAAGTATAAAGTAAAATGTATCACTTTGAAGGACATTTGTACTGGCTGTTTTTTCATCGCTAACAGCATTTCAGGTCATATTAATTAAGCAAATGCATTAAAATTAAAGTAACAAGCCTGTTTTGAAAAATAGTAGATATTTGTTTTAAAATGTAGGGAGCAAAACTAAATAGTTGTCTTACACACAGTAACAGTAGTAGTAAAAGTATTATACTTTTCTATTTCCCACCTCTGAATATCAGTTTTAGATGTCTTTTATTTTTTAATTGTACTGCTGCTGTCTCTGGTGCCTTTTCTTCATCAGATATTTGGGGCCTTCCTGTCTCACCCTCTGAGACTCAGTGAGAAGTTCTACGGCACGGGAGAAACTTTCCTCTTCATGTTGCACCCTCGCTTCAAGGTGAGCTACAGCAGTCGTTGCCACAGAGCGTTTTTCCTGGTCAGTTCGACCAGTTTTGTAAAATATCCACTAAATACCACAAATTCCACATATTTGTGTGAGGCCAAAATGCAGAACGTCAGAATCCTCTCCAGACTTTTGGTGATGTGCCAGATAGGCACACGTTTCAAACCGCTGAAATAGATTCACATCTCACAATTCACTTTCTGAATGGATGGTATTTTTTTTTTTCTGCAGTGCTTCAGATGGACTGGAGAGAACTCCTTTTTTATGAAAGGAGACTTGGACTCCTTTGCCATTGGCGGCGGCAGGTAATGTCTTTTTCCCCCCCCTCTCAACTGTGTTTTAGATCTATTCAGCATATGTGTGTGTAAAAAAAAAAGCAAAGAGACATTTCAATAATGTCTTTTCCTTTACTCCCTCTTTCACAGTGGTCACTTTGGTCTGTGGTTGGATGAGAATCTGTACCTGGGTCGCAGCAGCCCCTGCTACACTTTCAACAACTGTTGCCTCTCTGAAACGGACGACTTCCGAGTCATGGAGCTGGAGGTGTGGACATTCACCTGAAAAGCCCTCCGAGTTTCCCTTCGGCGCCCCTCGTTCCCGCTGATTAGCTTTTATCAAGACAGCATTTATCACCAAGCAGCTGCTCATTCATTTCATGGTAATAATAGCCATGTAAAAAAAAAAAAATTCCTCCACAAACTGTCCACGTGATTAAGTGCTGTGGTTTTTACTGAACTGAACTGAAAGAGGCAACTCGATGTCCCGGAGTGGGCTTTTAATGGTGGGCCGTTTCACGGTTCAATCATTCCTGTGGGTTCAGCAGCGAGACTGTGGACTGAGTAGAGCCGAACTGGATTCTTTGAGTCCTCTCTTTTGAACGGAGTAGGCTAAACGTCTCAGAGACTGCACCGTGCTCTTAATGTGAATCAGTAACTTCTTGATATCTCATCATTTATCATGTGAATATGATGCTGCGCCTGTCTTTAGGTAATGCATGTCCCCGCTTTCACAGATCTGTGTTCAGTTATTGCTGGAAGTTTGAAACGCACATTAATCTTCTCACAAACTTCAGTGGATCTAAGAGTCTCATTCATGCCTATTCTGAAATCTTTTCATCTCAAAGTGCTGACTCATACACAACTGAAAAAGCTTTGGATTAATGCAATTTTTCTCCATTCAACTGTATGCGTAACAACGTTCTATGCTTGAACAAAGCCCGATCTACTTACATTGTACAATAGTGTAGATGACTTAATAAAAATCAGCACAAAGTGAATATTTAAACATCGTTTGTATGATGGATTGTTAAAGTTGCAGGTGTTGCCAAAAAGCACACAATTCAGTTTGTACAAAAAAAACACAACCTTTTTATTATTACATATTTATGGAAAAAAACATGGCACTGGTGATAATCAGATTTTCCCCCAAAAAGGCTCCAAACAGTCAGATGTTTCATAGTAAAAACAGAGACTAGGACCTGAATAGGAAACATTTATCTTTGTTGTGTGACTGGAAAAGTTGTTCTGCTATTAAGGAAACAGGGTTTTCCTCTTGTTGAGCTAAAGACATCAACAAATACATTTTACACAATATTATGTGCCTCTCAATTCAAAAATCAAACATATAACCATTTGAGTTACATAAATATGACCCTGTACATTTTTTTAAAAAACATGTTCTTTGGTGCGGTATGCAAAATATTCATAATTTTGGTTACAAACTCAAAAAAACAACTGAAATAATAATGTGATGTGCCACAGTTTAGTTTTTTCCTGCTGCTCATGTCCCCTGAGTCAGAGAGGGGCGTTCCCTCCAGCAGCCTCAGCAATAACATCAGGCGTCGCCCGGCCCGGGGAGAGCTTTCGAGCAACGTCTTCACAAACTGCTGAAACACGACCAGAGGCAACAGAGACACCGGCGTCCGTCCCTGGGGAAACGCTGCAGCAGGAAACCACACCCCACAATATTGCACATGCGACACCAGAATATAAATGAAGGAAAACAGATTGTTTTGCGTGTGTAATGATGGGCCTCTGTCTATATTTCATATCCACTTTAAATCAGCAGCTACAAAGAACAGAGCGCCAATCTAAATGTGTTTACATATCTGTTACCACTTCATCTCATTAAAAAATACTATACTGACAGTAACATTAGGCTATATTTCCCTGTGCTCTTTGTCACAAATACTGTATATAAAACTTTTCTGACCAGGGGAGATGCCCAAATAAATAGTAACAAAGAGGACAGAAGGCAAAAACATTTTTCAGCTGCCAACACTGATTAGAAAGCTCCTCAACATAGTTGTTAGAGGCTTTTCCTTATCTTGGATCATTACCCAGGAGGAATCATTTCCTCCTGTTAACTCCCCCGTCAGGCTCTATCACACACAAATTACGGTGACCAGGTACTCCTTGGCTTTCTCCAGCCCCTCTTTGAGGAAGCTGATGTAGGTGGATGTGGAGGGATCCTCAAACCCGGAGAAGCTGAAGGTTGCTCCTTCCTCCTCTGGTTTCATGGCCGTCTGGTCCAGGAAGAAGTTGGCATTGATGTGGTGGACCTAAAGCCATACACAGGGGATAGATGAAAGCTTAAAGTCGAGGTGTAAAAGTGAATTTAATCACGCTGTCACTTGCTTGAATTGACTTAATACCAATATCACATGGAGTTTCTATACACGCGATTTGTTTTTAACTGAATACTGAATGTTTTTTGATTAATTGCAGGCTGATAAAGAGTGAAATATTTACAATAGTCCCGTTAGGCAGTGCCACCATCATCTCCACAGGGAAGTTGTACTTCTCCAGGTGTAATCGGGCCTTTTCACTCAACACAGGGTTCTGCTCATCAGCCTGTTTAAGAGGAGAAAAATTGTAACAGTTTAGGAGTAAAAATCGGTGGGAAATGTGCGACCTGCCCCGACTGCTCACCTGCATGTTCTCCAGCTCTCTGACCAGAGACCAGCTGCTAACGAAGCTCTGGTTGAGCAGGGCCAGGACGGGCGAACTTTCCAGGACTGTCTCCCGGAGAGTTCGCCCCGAACCTACAGAGGTGTGGAGGGGAGACAGAGGTGTTGGAAAAGGTTCAAAATATGAATTTGAGTGACAGCAATCTTTACCTAAACATTAGCCACCACAGACTACTACCTACCAGGCTCCCAGATTGTGGAAAACGCCGACTGTATTGTTTTTATAAACCTATTTTAATGTAATTTTGTGGATGTAGCCCATTTTTAGCCTTTAATTTACATATTTTCAATAACTGTACAATGCCATGAAATCAACTACATGTTAGTGATCTCACCTCAGCAGGACTGGTCGTCTAGTGCTCCCCAAAGCAGAATGGAATGCACCAGTTTATTCTCTGCTTCAGCTCGCTCGAAGGCTTCTGAAAACGGCAGGTAGGGCACCTGGGAGGGAGTATGGTGAGGACAATGTAACGGCTGTGAAACCACCGCATTGGAGCCGGCAATGTTTTGAAAAAAAAAAAGGCTTCGTGGATAGTGACCTTCATGAAGGGGTAGAGGGTGACCTCCAGGCGTCGGGTGGCTTCTTGCCAACTGAGCTCTGAGGTCCAGTGGATGTCCTCGAAGACAAACTGGATCGGTTCGCCATCCTGACTGTCGATGATGTTGCCCTCCTGGTCCGTGATGATGGAGGGAGTGGACGGCCCCGTGGACTGCAGCTCCAGCTGTGAACACATTCATAGATTTTTATTAAATACACTGTGGACACACTGTGATCAGAACAGTAATTCAAAACAGTGACAGGGAACATTTAAAAAGACAGAAATCCTGAAACCTGACATCCAATTGGAGAGAAATTGGCTTAAATGACTTTTAAATTCCCTTAATGACCTTGAACTGAAATCAGGAGGTGCTGGAATATCACATAAATAAAGAAATAGAGATGCAGCTGTACCTGTGGTAGATATCCGATGTCCACCTCCATGTTGCTGCTCTCGCTGGCCCCATACAGCCACTCCATGTCCACATTCAGAGACCTGTCAGACAACAGGATATAACCATGGTAGAGCTACGACATGCTGCGTGGGGGGCCGTTTGCCCAACGGTGACAGTGTGCGTTTTAAGTATTCACCTGTCATTGGGGACGTGGAGGTGAAAGTGACGGACATGAGATGCATCTTTAGAGAGAACGATGTTGCCGATGAACTTCCCCGGGGTGAACCAGAAGGGAAAGTCCGGAACATCGTTGAGCTGGAATTCTGCGTGAATCCTGCGGAAGTTGAACAAAAACGAGGAGCTTAGTTTGAACCGCAAGTTCAAAACGTATTCTGTCAATAAGTAAATAAGAAAACGTTGGTACAGCATTTAAAAGTCAGTCATGATCAAACGTGAGTTGGAGTATGAAGTGTGGATCTAGAAGTTTCTTTTATAAAAGAAAAAAAAAGCACTCCAGCAGCGGATACTGAGATTTCCCATTTGTATCGCAGTCTGACAACGAATAGCTTTCAAAATGGGTAACAAAGTACTTGAAACTGCATTAGCATGCAATAATAAAGTAATTTTGACAACCAAGTAAAAGGGACTCGTGCTGGGAATTCTAATATTGAATTGAAACCAATGGCTGTCTGCCCCGGAGGACATTCAAATTCATTATATGTCCTGGATAGTAGGCAGCACTAACGTAAAGTACGCATAATGTCACAGTTAACGGCTTAAAGAAGAAAAAAGCACCTTTTATTTCTCCTCCTAAATGACTCCTCACCTGAACACAATGTCATAATAAAAGTCGTTGCTGGCACGAATGCAGGCAACTGCGCCCTGAGGAGCAAAACGTGATTTGATGAAGGGCCTCGGGTGGAACATGCCCAACAAGGAGTGGATGAGAACCTGCGGCAGGATAAGAACAGCGTTAAATTAACAGTCTGACTCTGACACGTCTCTAAACGTGAAGGCTTTTAGGGTACCTCTTTGCCCTTCGGTGAGGGAGGGTGGTAACGATTGTTTGGCAGGTACCCAGTGAAGATGTTGAGCTCGCTTGGAATCACCCACCACGTGTCCCCCACTCCAACCTTGTTCTTCGGGGGCAAGAAGGCTCGGAACTGGCTGGCAGAGAAGGAAGAAGACGGCACCGCTGGGCTCTTCCACGAGCGCAGCCCACTCAGTGAGCTTGTGAGACACCTGCAAGAGCAGGGGGCAGAAACACAGAGATCAAATACATTGACTAACTATCAGTGCATTAACTCCAAGAATCTCAAGTATCTTGCTGTGATGAATAATAACCCTCCTACGGGTTTGGCCTCATCTTACCCCTAGGAAACCATCCTTGCTCTTTGTCATGGAGTCAAGCAGCAGAGGCTGCATTTTGGCCTCCAAGGTCAAAGTCTCTCCGTCGGAGTCATGGGTCACTTCCTCCTCAAAATCCACCGGGGGTGTGATTCCTGCGATGAAGAAACAGGGATTGCAGTCAGTGTGGGGTTGCATGTGCCTGGGGGACACTTTCTTTAGTGAGAGAGGACGAGTCGTTGAATAAATGGAGAAAATGCGAACCTGTGAGCTTCTCAACAATGGGTTTAAACTCCTCCGGGCTGAGATAAAGGTCATGGTCGGTATCTAAGGAGGAGAAAAGAAAAAGGACCCTCTGCACCCAGGGTTCGAATGCTCTCTTCCTGTGGGAGGGACACGCGTGTTAGACTGATCCTGAATGCCATTTCTTCAAAACTACAACAGGAGCTATGTGACATATAATCATGATGTGTCTTGTCCCTGGTGTTGGAGCATTCATGCAAGCTCAGCAGTTCAGACTGAATAGAGATCAGCCCAAAGGCCACAGATTCCTCAGACTGATGCGTGCCTACGTGCGCCTGTACAATGGAGGGAGAGGGGGAAGGGGAGGGAAGTACAAGAGCAAATTGGAGACCCTGTGTAGCCAAACAAGCGTGTGTTAACACAAGAGGCTGAGTTTTACCAGCTGTGACACAGATCCACCTCCCCTAATAAACCACCACGGGGTGGGGAAAACTACACATGTGGCGTCTGGTGTCTGACAAATAATTCCACTCCTTTTT
Source organism: Chelidonichthys spinosus (assembly GCA_029853015.1). NCBI lineage: Eukaryota > Metazoa > Chordata > Actinopteri > Perciformes > Triglidae > Chelidonichthys > Chelidonichthys spinosus. The sequence goes on along the minus strand of CM056833.1, from coordinate 9,369,912 downwards.
GGGGAGAACAGCACTGAAATATCACAACAAAACGTGTCTCCAGCTGTGTTGCTGTGTCATAGATCCTAAAGTGTGCCTTAAGGTACATGCAAACTTTCCATTAATACAAAAATGCATCTTACAAATAATGGCGTTTTCTGAGCATATGTGTTCATATTTGTTTCCATACTATATATATTTTAAGATGTTTAGATAACTGCTAAATTATAAGGTGTGTTACAGATGTGGATCTCACATGACGCTGGAGGAACTGGGCATCTTGGTAATACTTGATCCCAAAGGCGAGAAGAGGGACAGCGACGACCATAAGGAGCGTCCAGATCACCCTGGAGATCCAGGATCCAGAGCTCGGACTCCGATCCCCATTCTGCCGCGAATTTGTGCTCTCATCCTCCGGGATTGTTTTATCCACGTCTGCGGCCATCCCCGACCTCCAACCACAGCTATTTACACGAAGACATGTTCGTCGGATAACGTCCAAAAAGAAGACGCAACCAGCGGGAATCGTTCGATATAAACTTTCTTCTTAAAGTGACTGGAATCTAGCGACAGTTCTGTTGTCCTGAAGCCGGGAACCGCGCGTCTGTACCGGCCGTTACAAATGCTGGCAACAGCTGTGAAGCGTTAGCTAGCAGCGCAGATTTCTTATTTCCCACATCCAAACTACAGCCATATGGATGCGGTTAAAAAGCGTCAAGCTAGGAAGTAATGGCCAGAATGAAACCGGACAGGTCATGTTGCTAGGCTCAAAAATAAAAGCACCATGCTAGCTAGCCATGCGTAAATTCAGCACTACGTACGCCGTTAACGTCATTTCTCATCCACGAGCTGGCAGCGTCTTCAGATATATGTTGGCGATGTCTCCAGGACGAGGTTTTGAGGAAATATTTGATTTTGTGTTAAACGTTGATTATCAGGGAAACATCGAAGACTTTATTTTGTAAGTAATAACCGGAAGTTTTGGTTCACATCCTGTCTAGCTTAGCGGAAGTTGCTGGCACAGCCGCATTTAAAGGGGCAGTGTCGCATTGTTCGTCCTAGGAATGCCTGCTAACAAGCTGCAATTATATGCTACTCTGCCAAGCCACACTGTTGTTTTCTGTGGCTGTATGTCGACCAGTGGAAGTGAAGGCTCGGTTTTTCCCGGACAACTTCTTAGAATTTAACTTCATGTCCACATCGGTGGTTTGTTTATGTTCTAATGTTATAGTGACAGAGGACATATGAGCATATGCAATAAAGATGCCCAGCTTGATCCAGGCTGCTGGTGTTGAACCATTACAATGCTAGAAAAATCACTGAAAAAATATCTCCATACGTTTGATGTTACCTATACCGACATGGACCAATGGGATCCAACTATCAACAAGTCTTTCACTCTGAGGGTCCCTCCCTTTGGCTTGTGATCCCTTAATATAAAGTCTATGAGTGACCCTTTATTTTAGGCTTATGAGCACAGGGTGGACAGGAGTTGTGTACACAAAAACTGAGGAAGAATCACAGGGGGGAAATATCACATGCCAGAATTTTTTCATTGCTTTATAACATCTGGTCTCATCTTTGGACTCTTTCTCGGGTCCTAACCCTCAGTTTGGAAATGCTCCTTTAACCACGCTGCGTGCATAAGAATGCAATCTGCACTCTAAATCCACTCTGTTATAGTTTATTAGCATTCCACACAGTCAATATTTACATAGGTAAATACTGCATTACATTGTCCTGTATAATATAAGGTGACAGCCAGCAATCTAAAAGCTGCAAAGAATCATAAGACAAATTCAGTTTGTCACAACAACAACATTAAACAATGCAATCAACATGTGTGACAGGAATAAGATAAGTCGTATCCACTTTGTAAATCATTCTGTTATTGAATTGATCAGTCCTTTGGTTAAATTGGGCAGCCCTCAGTCCATGTCCTCTTCCACATTCTGTGTCTTCACTTCAACTTTTTTTGGAGGGATGTAGGAGCCCATGCCTGCCGCTCTCTCTGCCTCCGCCTGTGTGTAGGGCTCCTCTCTGAGCTGTTTCAACCTGGATGGAGAAAGAAGAGGGAATCTCTGTAGATCACTGGGATACAGTTATAGGGTACAGAAATTGGGGACAAAATAATAATCAGCCAAGAAATGTGTATAATATAAGAATACATAGTTGAAATATTGCGCCTCACCTTCTTTTATGCACTTTAGTTTTGAAGTGCTCTTTCAAGGATCTCATATCCACAAAATATCTCCTGCAAGACATGAAGTGCCTGCAGTGTTAAAAGCTATTTGCAACACACCATTTTATTAGAACCTTTCAGTTAATTAGGTAATCTCAGTGAGAACAAGATCTCTATTGTGAGAGACTTGAGCGCAGCAGAAGAAATAAGAAGGGAGATAAGACACACAACAAAGCAACCAGTGACAGAGAAGCAAACACATATATCTAAAAAAAGGTACATAAATAGATTTACTTAATAACTAAAGTACAACTTTTTATGTTGCTTTATACTTATGCTGCCATTACATATAAGAGTAATATTGCATCTTTTAACTGTACTGCCTTTCACAGCTTTAGATGCATACTTTCAGATTCTTAATAGAAAATATAAATCGACTAATAGATTCCAATGTATTATTATGGATTAAGCTACCCTGAGCATATAAAGTGGTATAAATTAGCCCCATTAACTCTATTCAACCCCACTTTTAGGACAAATGGGGAAACTTACGCGCAGTGCAAACAGTAGTGTTGTGCACATCCTGTCACATCGAGGTCCACCTCCTGATGTAGCAGCTTGGCGGCCGTCTCAGGCTTCATGTCAGAGTGGATCTGGTCCAGGTCTTTAGTCCTTCGCTTCGTCTTCCATGTCTTTGCAATGTGCTTCTTTTTGTCGCTCTTGTGGTTTCCCGTTTGTTTGGACTTTCCCATGGTGGATACTAGCAAGCAGAAAACAGAAAATGCACATATCTGCCAAAGTAGACGTTTCAAACCTACTTTACGTCACCGCATCAGGTCACGTGGAGTAAAATGTGCGCCCATCCGAAATCCCCAGCTAGATAAAATCAGTGATATAGCAGATTTACCTTCGTAAAGCAAGTTTAGCTTTGCTTACCTTTAACACGCGTGGCAGAGAGTGGTGAATTGTATTTCCGGGTCAAGAAAAGTAAAACAAAATAAAAATAAAACAAAAACGACTATAGGGGGCGCCAAATACCACTATTTGGCAAAGAAAAAAAATGGTATAACCGAAAAGAAAAATGATGTAATGCAATAATCATGAAATATGACAAGCAAAATACATTAATGGTTAAAAGCAACCACATAATGCAAAAAGAAATATCTGCACAAGCCTATTCTTCATGTTTATCTACTGAGCTAAACTCTCACTCATCTGTAATATAAATAAATACATATTAATGTGTTACCTTCCTGAGCTCTTTGTTACTTTAAAAATGTCAGTGATGCTTTGCTCAGAAATAATAATGGACTGTATGAAAATGACAAAAACAAAACAAAAATAATTAAATAGTATTTATGCTTGGGGCTGTGTAAACTGCACACTCCATGATGAAACATCAGGATAGGAATAAAGCATTAACATGTTGAAGGATAGCTATTTGAATTGATGTTCACGCTAATTTATGGACAACGCGTCGCATTGAATTACAAAAACAAATTAGGTTTGCTCAATAACAACAACCTACAAATAATGAAGCAATCTAACTTAACGTCACATTTCTACAAGTCGCCCCCTTTCCCATCATGTTCGGATGAAGTTTAACTGACACATAAATATTCCGACGGCACTTGAAGGCGGCGTCAGGCTGCACTGCATACGCGCCGTGGCGGAGAGTGAAGATGGCGGAGAATAATGTCGAACCAGAGCACGAATGGAGCGACCGGGCCCTGGACACGGCCGAAGATACCCTGGTTGCAATGGAAACCCTGCTGGCCACACTGAGGGCATTTGAAGACGTGCTCAGGCAACAAGAAATATCCATAGCATCTTCCACAGAGTACTGCGACAACTTCTGTCAGGTAATGTGTACATGCAGCATCGAAGCTACCGTTAGCTTAACATTAGCTCACCCAGGGTTGTTTTTCTCGCAGCCTGCAAGCTAGCTAATCTGCGACGGCTACTGGCCCGCTAGCTACCTGGTCAAGTTTAGGGTTGATCTATTACCAGGGAGCTATTGCACAGTGTGTATTTGTATTCATATCCACGTATTGATAATATTTTACGGTAAAACAATTTAACGTAACATCAGTGGGCTAATCATAATGTACATTGTCAAATGAGTGATATGTTTCCCGTCTGTTGGTACAAGTTGTTACAGTAAGCTAATTGATATAACTCGTTCAGCTTCGTCATATTTCAAAACATACTTGCAAAGCAGGAACCCTAACAGATATGATATGGGTATGCACATGACATACCACAGTTTACGCATCACGCATGATTGCATGTGTGCGGGGCGGGGCGGCATTGCGTTATGTTTATACAAATTGACTCCCTATTGCTGCGTAAGTGTATAGCGAATGCGAAATGTCATGTTTTTCATTTTGAGGTTGTAACCAATCGTTTGCATTGTTCAGCATGCGTTATAGTGTCATAAATTGCGCAGCCAAGGACTTCTGTTTTTTAAAAATAAATGTTTTATTATGGGCTGGCAATGTAATGCTAGTAATGCTGACATGCCGTAATGTTAACAACATTATTAACAATGGAGACATTCTTATTTGAATTGCCCTCATTCCCAATAAAGAATCGTGAGTGCAATGTCAACACTAATGTTTTATAACTGGTGAAAAAAGGGAAACTACCTAGGTTTCCACCTTCTACCAATCTGATTTTTTTTTTTAAATCACTTTCATTTTCACTGCTCAAGGCAATGTCTTCCAATAAAAACTTGATTACCAGCCAAAGTTCATATTGGAGAATAGTTATTCATGAGCTGGCTCACTCTGATATTTAATATTTTCCTGTATTGGGATGGTGGCTGCTGTTAAAGTTTAAATGTTTTTCTTACTCGCATGCACAGATGTACACTCATTGAAAGAGATAATACCGGCAAATTTTACAGAAAGAACTCCTGCTTTGTAATTTCCCAGAAATGACACATAAAATACTGCAGTCATTTAACATTTTGAAACAAATATATGTATTGTGTCACAGATTAAACAACATATTTTTCAGTGAACATTATTTTATAGTGAACAATATCTGACATCTATATATATATGCTGGAATAAATATTGAACCACTCATGTAACAGGTTGCTTTATACATGATATAGCTGAATATGTACATTATATACATGTATACATGTCAGTTTGCACAATACAGCAGCTTATTTGGCAGTAATTTGTACACTATACAAAAAAAATAAATAATAAAACATTGAATATATATACCGGTAGTGTAATGTAGTCATGCTAGAAATATTACAGCTATAACCCTTAGTTGACATACCTTTCTGTTAAGCAATTTACTGACTTGGATAAATGTGAACGTACCATTTTTAATTTCAACTCTGTAAAAATGTAATGTTTTTGGGGTTGATATTTCATAACAAAGTTGTGTTAAGTTTACTTTCTGTTGGAGTCGGAAGTAGTCTGGATGTAATTACTACACAGATATGGGTCTCCAGGGTTGAGGCCTCATTCTTGGCTCCCTTCGAGAGGGCACCGTATATTTAGACTGAAGGGAATTAATTTCTTGCCTCTGTGGACACGAGCAGCAACCAGCACTGTTCTTCTGTCTGGCAAATAGGACTCCTGGGATATTGATAGTGATGCTGATTTAATGTGTAGTAGCAGCAGGTGACAAACTAGTTTAGAGACACAGATGTTGGCACTTATGTGCCTGGGGACAGTTGACAGTTAAGATGATATGCACTACAAACAAAATTGTGCTCTCTGTTTCTGTACTGGCGTTATTTATTTTTATTTCATGTTGGCGTATTTCAGAAAAATACATTTTAATGTTCGACATTTGTTGAATGAAGGACGCAAATTAAGCTTGCATTCATTACTGTCTCACTATTGAAGATTCAGGCTTGTCATATGCTGTCAAGTCAAGTCCCCTCAGGCCCAATCAGGAGCATCTGACACCAGACAGTGTCAGCTGGGATCAGTCAGGTATAGACTGGTATCTTCCCCAGGTGGAAAACCCCCGTTTATGGTCTCACTCGCCTGATCTCTTCTCATCACTGCTGCTTTTTGAAATATTTTTTTCTGAACATAACTGTTTTTCTTCATTGTTTACATTTATATTATTTTGTGTGTGTTTATAGGCACTGATGCACTATGCTGGGAGCAGAAACTCCATGGAGCATGGTCTGCCTCTTCTGGAGGTCTACTGTCTGTCCATAAACTGTTTTGCTGCGGCCCGATCCCACCTCACTGCAGAGTCCGACAGGGTGGCCCTTGTTTTGAAGAGATTAGCTTTGTGAGTACTGCAAAATGAAGCCATTGAAAGAAACAAATTCAAATTCACAGCAAGTACGGCATGTCTTTTGATACACTTATCAGTTTGCGTTGTGGATAGGAGTGCAACGATACATGTATTCATACTGGAAGTTTTTGGTACAGGTCGTTTAGTTCAGTATGGGACATCTTTTCAGTATGCCTTGTGACCCAAACAGCTGTTTGTTTTTACTACTTGCACACACGGAACAGAAATTCTGGAGCACAAGTTTTACCCAGAAAGTTGCAGCAGTGCAATAGTTGTTGTTAGTTGTAGAATGCTAGTTGGTTTAGCCTGGTATTATTGACAACATGCCAGTACTTGAGTTAAAGTAAGAATGATGGCCAATGAGCAACTGTTGAATGCCAATAATTTCCCAAATAAATGAAAAAAAATTGTAATTTTCTGAATTTGTTTTTGTATTTGTTTTCCCCATTGTGCCAAACCATGAACCGAAAACCTTGAATTTTGCGTAATGTCACACTCCCTAGTTTAATTGTTCAGTATATGGATTTAAGTTGAAAGGTTCTTCTAGTCTTTAATAGGCTGGCAACACAAGCCTGTGATTATTAGTTTGCCTAATATAGCATTATTTCAGGCATTTGCTTCAAACATTTCACTTAAGCTGCACAGTGGATGATGGACAGTTCTGTTCTGTTTCTTCTACCACAACACATTTAGGTAGAATCAAACACTGTAGTCAGTTGAGTTTAATATGCCCCGACTTCATATTTTTTTCATGGTATAAGAACTGTCCAGAATGATCATAGTTAACTGAAATCTTTGTCATCTTATTTTTTTAATTTCTTGCAGGAGCTGTTTTGAACTGTTGCTGTCAGTGCCTGAGAATGAAATCCCGTATGAAGCCTGGGTTCAGTTCCACCACTCTGTTCAGGTAGACGACCATATTTCTAAACATTATTTGCTGATGGGTTGCAGACTTAAATCCTGGAGAAAAATTAGATTGGATTCTTTTCGCCACTTTGTTTGTTCATTCCTCTGCTGGTGTTGTCAAAAGCCTTCTGATAGGAAGCTTGTGAAGCCTGAGAAAAAAATGCACCCAAGCTGGTGTTTTGTTTTAGTTTGCTCCTTGTTGAGTCTAAACCAACAGTGTTATAACCTCTAAACTCACAGTTGGAAATGGAAAAAACGCTTGCTGAACAAAACTATACTGGACTACGATATACTATGAGGAGTCATGTGAACACATTACCATCTATCTAGACAGATGGATAGATAATACAATACATGGGAAATGATCTCATGACTTTATCAGATGGTAGTAGTGGAAGCACCACTGTGTAGGAAAATATGGCTTAATCTATTAGGTATTTTTAATGGTCTAGTTTTCAAGAGGTTGAACGAATGGTTCTTTTGAATTTGTTTTTAGAACATTTTTTTTTGTGTGTCTTTTGCAGATTGCCCATGATACCTTGTTAGAGTATGGAAGCACAGACCTCCAAGCCTTACTCCAGATCACAGGAGAAGGAGGAGCATGGAGTAATCCTGTCCTTACGTTTCTCCTCACCGGCCAGCCCACCAACCTGGAGGAAGGTTGGGATCTATTTACCTCATCTGGGTTATTTCATTTGGACATGACGGCACAGGTTTTAGTGCTGGCCATGTCGTGGTAGTTTGCTAATCGGATCTATTTTGCCTTCTCTTGCCAGTTGATGCATACATCAGCTTGGAGGGCGAGGGCTTCATGGAGATGCGAGTGAAGCACCTGGAGAAGATGGGTGAAGTGGCCAAGGCAGTGGTGCTGGCCAAAGCTTGCACTGAATGCAGCTCCATCTCCAACCAAGCTACATTTCGTCAAACATACGTCTCTCTGCTTTGTCACCTGCTGCCAAACGAAGAGGCCATCATGGAGGTAATATACCACATTGAACAGGGAGATGCATCTGACTTTCAGTTGTTGGCATGATCCTCTTTTAGCACAGTCATACATTTGTGCCTCCTTTTTTGTCAACTGTGATACAATGTTGCATAACAGCAACGGTTCTCACAGGAAGTTATGTTACTGTGTATGTACCCTTTAGGAAGGTCAACAACAGTGTGACAAAGTATGTAAGTGAGAAGTTGTCAAACCAACCTGTAGGATTTTCTGAAAGTAAACCGCAAAGTAAATTCTGTGAAACTGAGTCACTGAGATAATCATGATGGATTCTATTGCAGAAATGGGTGACTATCAAAACACTTTAAAATCAGTGGTCTCCAACCAGGACTGCTATTTATCCACATATTGAGTTAAATGTAAAACATACTACATGTTGCGATCAAGATTGCATGAGAGGTCTGAATATTGCTGTAGGGGTAACAGCAGGCTGTCAGACTCGGTCGGAATCCAGATGACGTGCCATCTATTGTCAACAGTCTCTCTCTCTCTCTCTCTCTCACTCTCTCACACACACACAGACACAGACACACACACACACACACACAACACACACACACACATACACACACACACACACACACACACACACACACACAGGAAAAGCAATTCTACTCCTCTATTATTATTAAATTAATATAAAAATGAGGACATATTTGCAAGTCAAACCTTTTTCTAATAAGCAGAAAAAGGTGTCTATTTATAAAGTGCAGCATCACCAAAAATAGAGCTCCAACTACACATTCATGGAGCTTTCTGGCTTTTAGTTTGAAGACTCAAAAACCTGCTACAGTTTGAAAAGGCTTTAGAGGTATTTAGATTGAGGCACAGAATAGTTGTGGTATCTGTTATATCTTTCCACCACTGCTTTCTGATCATAAGGAGTTGTCAATGATGTCTGCAATTTTCAGGTGTTTATTTTCATAACCCAAAGGATTGAAAAAGTATAGGTATTAGACGTTTGATTTCCGTATTTTAAATTGAATAATCCCTGGAGGGTTTGTCGTCAGTCATGTTGTTTCCTAAGCAGTCTATATTGTGTTTCCTCCCTGAACAGATATCCAGACTTGACTGTAAGGATGTACTGGAGATCACATGTAATTTGGAGACAGAGGGCGAGGAGAACACCGCCTTCATCTTGTGCACAACTTTCCTGACACAGCAGCTTCAGCAGCAGAGTCTTTACTGCTCCTGGTGAGTCATCCCTGCTTGGGGCCAAGTCGTTGTATGGACTCATGTACATTATGTATTTATGACTAAAGTCAGATATGCGATTTCTGAACAAATAAGTTATTTCTTCTTTGTTGTTGTGATAAGAGAAAATGATAAAGAATATATAGAATATGACTTAATTTTCTTGTCTTTTTTTATCCAAGGGAGTTGACCCTGTTGTGGAGTAAGCTTCAGAGAAGGATCGACCCCTCATTGATGTCTCTTCTGGAGCGATGCCTTCAGCTTGGTGCCATTGCCAAAACGGCCCACCATTTGCTTTGCTTGGTCCGTATCATTCAGACAGAGGTGAGCCCAACTTCTATATTGTCAATTTTTATGGTCAATTTCATTTGGTACATTAGTTATATTAGGCTCCTTTTTCAATCAAGCCCCGTTTCTACCTAGCAACCAGTTCCTTATACATTGGTAGGTTTACTTTCGGTGTTTACATTTGTAAAAGTCATGGCTGGCAGCAACTAAACTGAGGAACTAAAAGCTTTCTTAGCAAGGCTTTCCTTTTTGTGTTTCCAACACTTTTGAAGAACCAGAAAAATTAGGCAAATTAGTCTGATGCACGCAATTTTCACATATGAGGGAACAAACACAGTATCTGATGTTTAATGTTTGTTTAAGGATGGAGACATAAGTTGGAAAAGGAGACTGTAAACATCCTGTGTTCAAAATAGATGATCTTTGTGAATGGAGATTATTCAAGCAGTTTGAGGGTTGAATTGAACCACTGAGCATGGCAATGCTGCCCCAATAGTTTCTGGGCCATCAGAAAGTATTGCCACCAAAGCAGGGTCTTTTGGAGACCCAGGGACAATGAAAACAGAGGAACTAAATTTAGACTATTTGGGTGGTGTGGTAGAGGTTAAAGAGACTTATACTGCACAATCCACCCCATTGAGTGCTACAGTACAGCTCCTTTTTTTCTCTTTCTAAAAGTGTGGAGTCACTCTTTATCCCAAGTTGAGAAAGTACTATCATCCCTATGTGACTGCATTCATTATTTTCATCTTGAATAGCAGTGTGATGAATGTTAATGTGTGATTTACATAATAGGAAGTAGGAATTAATGCAAATGATATCTCTCATTTTCAGACGGAGGAAATGGGGATACCTGCCTCAGTAGAACTGTGTGTCAAAGCGCTTCAACTTCCAAAGCAGGATGACTCAGAAATAAGGATCTCTGTCTGTAAGACAGTGTCCTGCCTTCTTCAATGCGACCTTGAAGTGCTGCGTGCCTGCCTACTCACAGAGTTCCTGCTTGGTCCCAGCCAGGAGGTCTTTGGGTCGCTTGAGGAGCTTTACTTGCGCCCAGACCAAAAGCATGACCAGGAAAATGAGGTCATTCCCAACTCACTGCGCTGCGAGTTGCTGCTAGCTCTGAAAGCATACTGGCCTTTTGACCCTGAATTCTGGGACTGGAAAACTCTCAAGTATCACTGCATCTCCCTTCTAGGGTTGATGCCGGAGTATGAGGGGGAGGAGGAGGAGGTTGTAGTCAAACAAGAGAAAGGTACACAGGAAATTGCAGTAAAAGTGGAACCTGAGCAACAATACAGTATAAATGGAAGTGTCGATGGGTATGAGCACCAGGATAAAAAGCAGTCTTCTAACTTACTCGAAATACCAGGAGGATCCGAGACAAAGACACCCAAGTTCTGCTGTAAGATTTGTAAGAGGCCCGTCACTGACAACCAAATCATTCACCACTCTAAAAGACATGCCGAGGACAACAGCCACCCCTGCCCTGTGTGCTTGGAAACGTTTAAGAGCAGAAAGGAACTTGTTCCTCACCTGAAAGAACACGTACAGAGTGAAACACATTTTGACAAAAACGGCATTAAGACAGAGGACGGGCAGAGACGGGTGGATGAGGATGATGATATTGAACCCGGCGAGATCACCGTTGACCCTTCTTTAATGCAGTATTATGAATCCACACATGATCCAGACGTGCTGCACCACATCGTTCAACAAGCCAAAACGGTGACGGAGAAGAATGTGGACAATGACGAGCATGTAACATTTGAATACATCGACGAGCACTTCAGGGTGCAGAACCGGGACGAGTATCCGTGTCCAGGAACTGGGTGCACTCGGACTTTTAAACATTCCAAGTACCTATATGTACACTTAAAGTCAGAGCACAAAGATGATGACAACGTGAAACACTTTCAACAGGTGAGAGACAAGCGGGAGAAGTGTGTCTTTTGTAGACGCCATTTTGTCTCCGCATACCATCACCGCAAACACCGACGCGTTCACTATGGCGATCGGCCTTACACGTGTGTGGTTATGGGTTGTGGTGCTCAGTTTAGAACTTCCAATGAACTTGTCACACACAAACAGACCCATGGCTATCACCTAAGTTTCCAATGTGAGCTCAAAGGCTGTTACGTGACTTACTCCGACTTGGGACAAATCTATCACCATGAAGCACAGCATTTCAGAGATGCCGCATTTACCTGCTCTAGTGCTGAATGTACTCAATACTTTTTATCCAAAAAGGAATTCATACAGCACTTATCCACACATAACATCACCTTCTCTGAAGAAGACTTTGAGGCTCAGAGGAGGGCAAAGCGGAAACTCCTTCAGATGGTTACTGAAGCGACACCACACCTTAATAAGTCAGTTGATACAAAAGAGACTGCAAATGGAGGTGTCGTAAGCTCTTCCGCAGTAAGTTGTGCCTCCTCTTTGCATGCATCCACCAGCAAGGAGCTCAAAACAACAATGATTGACAGCAAGGAGCCCAGAACAACCATGACTGACCGCAAGGAGCCCAAAGCAACAATCACCGCGGTTGCTGTGTGTTTTGATGGAAGCAAGTTCACCTGTGGTTTTGAGAAGTGTGGCATGAGTTTCTCCAGAGCCAGAGATGTCCAGAGGCATCTTAAATGTGCCCACCCAGAACACCTTAAACTGGAGAACAAAGAGCACAAACATGACAAAGAGCGGGGCTCAAAATCTAAAGGGATAAAGACTGAAACTGAGCCAGACACAAAGGAAAAGGGCAAAGATGATCTCTCAACTCCATTTCAACCGGTGGAGGCTGGCAAAGAAGGAAAAGAAACCACTCTTTCCCAAAACAATGAATCAAACGCATTAAACCTTCAAACAAAAAACGATGCTCTGAGTGAAATTCTTAGTGGACTCAGTAGACTGGACCTGAATTCTTCATCACCTCACAGTTTGACAAGTGAGCTCCCTCAGTCCATCCCAGACTCTAATTCATCACAAATATCTCTTCATCAAGCAATCATGGCAATGCCTCCTGTTGTGTTGCCTCAAAAGAAGCCCCCTCCCGAGGAAATGGTGAAAGTCAAAACTGAACCTGGATCATCAGCAGATGAGGAAGGCGGGGTTGAATCATTAGCCAATGCTAAGCCATATATCTGTGAGATGAAAGGTTGCAGCTTTAGGACTGCTCAGAGTTACAGCTTACTGCGACACTATAACACCAGACACGGCCGCACTGTTGAACAAGCCAAAAGGTTAACTTCTCTGAAAACGACATCTTTTAAGCCTTACGTGTGCCATCTTTGTTCCAAAAGTCACAGAGAAAAACACGTTTTGAGGACCCACTATGCTCAGGTGCATAACCTGAGTGAGACTTTCGTGGAGAAAATAAGCTGTGCATCTATACGGTCTGAAGGAAACACAGACCCCCAAACACCTACATCTCAGCACTTGACAAACCATGGTCTAAAAGTATGGAAGAAAGAGATCCCTAAGCTGCAACGTCAACAGGTTAAAAAAAACTCAACCGTAGTAAGTGAAAATGGACAACGCGTTGACAATCATTCCCCATCTGAAGAGGAAGGAGAGGATGAAGCAGTGATCAAAGAGGAAGACGATGAGAAGAAGGGAGAAGGTGAGGATAAGACCACACAGCAGGTCAGAACGACGAGACGTTTGGTAGCCAAAAGTAATCTCTGCTATATATTGGATAAATTCAGTAATCCCTTTCATTGTGTAGCAAAAAACTGTGATGCTGCTTTTTCCACCCAGGGAGGCCTTGTGCGCCACCTACAGTTGATACATCATTACAATCGCTCTCAGCTCTTGTTGGAAAAAGATTTTGATGCACATAGCACTCCAGAAGTCCGAAAAGAGCCTGCCAAGAAAAGGCCTCTCCCAAGCTCTGATGAACCTCAGCCCCAGTACAAGTGTCACTTTGCCAACTGCACTGCTTCCTACCACCTTAAAAGCAGCCTAGTGCGTCACACTCGTGATGTCCACTCACAACCACCGGAGCTAATAAGATGCAAGTTTGAAGGCTGTACAAGAGCGTTCAGCCACAATGATGCACTTAAAAAACATACACTTTATAGTCACTGTGAATACTACGATTCACTGGTGGTACGTCTGCAGAGCACTCACAAAAAGTCAATTACTGGATGCCAAAAGAAGCTTATTGTCGCACCACAAAGTCCTCAGAAAGAAGATCCTGGTTCAACGACTACACAGGCTGAGGGATCGAGTCCCAAACCCGAAGTGACTGTCCAGTCAGAGGAAACGGGTGACGAGGCTGTTGCGGAGAACAAAGGGTCAGGCGAGAAAAAGATAGCCAAAAGATATTCTTACAGCCGTTATGTCTTCAGGTCTCATGAAGAAGCACTACAGATGTGCCAAGACCGCTGCATGCGCGTGGCCTACCCATGCATGGTCCAGGACTGTGATTCTGTTGTCACATACCTGAACAGCTTGCACCGCCACTACCTGAGGGTTCACCACATGCGTCGAGAAGATATAGTTAAGAATGGAGATGAGCTGGTTTTTACTGCTGAGCAGCTCGAGGAGTTGATTCAGAAGAAGTCGGCCAGGCAAACAGTTACAGGAGCGCGTTCCCCTAATGGAGTTCGCAAAATGGAGTATCAGGCAGAGCCAGAAAACACAGGGGGGCTGCCTGTACCCATGAGCTTACACTCCATCAAGGCAGACACCCACGGGGAGGATAATCACGATCCTCTGGGATTCCCAGAGGAGGAAGAGGAGGAGCCACCACCTGTCGAGAGAAACGCCGTTCTTGTTGGAGCAGATGAGGTTCTGTACGGTGAGCCGAGCACCGGTGGGCATACCGAAGACACAGCTGCAGTGGCACCGACCAGTCAGAAACCGGAGGAGAGATTAAGCTTAGATAAAATCAAACCTCTTCTTCGTTCCCTCACTGTTGACCTCTCACCGCCCTGCTCACTGCGTCTAACTGCTGAGGAGGGCTTCCAAGACATTGCGAACACCAAGGACGGCGGTAAACTGTTGAACGGATCAGCTCCGTTGCCCACCGCTCCTGTTCGCCAGCCACTAAAACGGAAAAATGAATTGTCTGAACCACCTGCAAACTTGAAAGACACTATGCCTTGTAGTCCTTCACCACGCCCTTTTGACATTGCAGCATATAAGCCTATGGGCTTTGAGTCCTCGTTCTTGAGGTTCATACAAGACACGTCCTCGAAAGACAAGAATGCAGTGCCGGTGAAACGGCGAGACTCTTTCAGACGCAGTTGCTCAGTTAAGGAGAACAACCAGCTGGGAATCTCTCACACCCGCAACAGACGCACTCATTCCCCATTGCTCAAGCCCCACGTTATGCCTGGAGACTTGACATCAGTCCAAAACTTAAAGTCCATCTTGGACAAAGCCCTGGCTGGGTGTGGGGACCTGGCTATTAAGCAGCTCCAGTACCTCAGACCTGTGGTGGTCCTGGGGAGACCAGTGTGCACCACCACCCTGCCTGACCTCTTCCCAACAGACACCAACGGCAAAATGCTTCTCGGAAGTTAGTTGAACTGAGCACCTTTTTTTAGCATAGCTATGGCAAGTTACTTTGCATTTTCACAAGCATTACCAGTACTTTTCTTTCTCCCAAAATATTACTATTGTGTTTTTTTAAGTTGCCAAACTGAAGAATCATAGAAATTAAATTAGCATTAAGATAAAAAAGCAGCTTAAATAGTGCACATCAGATCCAAGTGGAGATGTTTTTTCATCAAGTTGTACAAAATCACTCTGATAACACCTGTTATTTTAACTAATCTCAATCACAAGTGTATATACTGTAGTTCTCAAAGATAATGTACAGATTTTTGAATAGTTAGAAATGGTCAATAGCGTGATGCAAGGCCTTCTCAGTTGTGTGAAAATATGACTGAAAAAACATTTCCTTACTAAAGAAAAAAATACTCGAGGAATTGGTTATTTTTCACCTCAGTTTATATTAAAGCAGTGTTTGGATTCAGTGGACAGATGTTGGCAGACATGTATCTAACACTTTCTAAAGAAATAAATGTGGAAATGAATGTAAAGTCCTTTACTTTCTAAATTGTGTAAATTACTTGTTTTTTTTATATACAAAATCACAGTGATGGACGTCTTAAGAGCTCTTTGCTAAATTAAAAATACACCTAACTAATTCATTTAAAATCTGTGTTGTGTGTCTGTAATTCCACTGGAATATAGTATTTTAAGATGGTACACAGTGAGGTACTATTATCAGAAATGTGGATAAAATCGAAGTTTCCTTATGACTTTAAAAACATCTTTTCAAGTGAGAATTGCGGTGTGGGTGTGTGTGACCCTGGACTATGCTATTATTTTTATGAAGTGTATGCGTTAAGTCAGTTAGGACGATCAAAATAAGTGGTAATCTTAAAGCTAGAGTGAAACTAGGAACCTAATGAATCCATGTCATGTTTGTCGAGAAGGGAGCTGAATAAACATAAACATTTTGGTGAGGGAAAACTGGCATGACTATTTTCAATGGGGTCCCTTGACCTCCCACTTCAAGATATATGAATGAAAATGGGTTCGATGCGTACACAACACTTGAGGCTATTCACATTCAGTTTTTTGCATGCAGTGTAAATGTGTTATTTTTGCCTTTTTTCAAAATTGTGTATTTGAATATTTGGCATACTGAGGTCCCTAAAGAATCTTGGAATTGCATAAATACCAAATGGGTATGACTGGAAAGCCAAAACATAGTGGTCATATCATTGTAGTGGGACCATGTTTCAAAACTTGATGTCACTTTATGAAACTTCCACAATAACCATGAACTTGTGACTGAGAGCGTTCAGAGAAAAACAAATTATAGATGCCAAATCACTGCTTCCTTTTCTCTTTTTTGCTCAAAGTCTCTGTTATTTGATCATTTTTGTATCATCGTCATCATTCACAAGTGGTTAAAATGGTTAAATTTCTAACCAAACATCACAATTTGTTTTAATTTAATTCAATTTAAATGTATTTAATTGGGTGTGCCACAGCTTCTCCATAGTTCTGAGGATCGAGTGCCCCCTACAGGTTATGATTTTTTTATTTTTAAATAAAAGCTGTCTATGGCACTGATTATTTATTGGAGTGGTAATAATAGCCTTCACGAACCCTCAACACTTATTTTTCTTTTAAAGGAAGATGAGGTATTGAAAAGTAAGCGGCTGCCCCCTTTTCCCATACGTGTTCTACTTTGGTCCAGTGTGAGGGTTCAGACAGAAACTAAAAGTCCACTGTATATCAAACAAAAATGTATCTGGTGTTTGTGCACACATTTGTTCATATTAAAATTTGTTATTTGACTCAAATGAGTTTCCGACAACTACCATAAATCCGTGGCGGAACCAAAGTTATAGTAGTCGTTTCTACGGGGGTAGAATTCGCTGTCGCACCTCGCGGTCAGAGTCGCATCTCGCATGAATGGAATGATATTAGCTATAAAAGCCTTAACTTAGGAATTGGAACTGGATGCGTGAGAGTCCTAGTTAAAAATTGTAGACGGTTGTCTTGGGCTCTAACGTACAGTAGGAGCAGTATTCCCTTTATTCAACTTTAAAGTGTTGTCTCTCCGTTTGTGTGTAGAGTGGAAGCTAAGTAGCTGCTAGCCTGAAACTACCAGTCAGGCTAGGCAACGTTAACATTACCGTTAGCCCGCGAGCTAATCAGCCCTGCTCCCACAGCATAGACCAAAAACAGCAATGATGGTTGAAAGTATATTTGACCTGCCGGTGGAGAAGCAGATATTTTATGCTGTTTTGGGATTTTCGTGGACGGTGTATCTATGGGAGGCATACCTTTCTTACAGACAGGTAAGTTGATCTGTCAGCATCAGCATTCAAGTTCCTGCTTTTTTCAAACGTCCTCGCAAACTGAAGAGTAACAAAATGAAGTATTTTACACGTAATGATATGACTCCCTTTATATAACTGGAATGTTAACTCATTTACCTGCTATACAACATCAATGTTCACATTGTTAGATTGTTAGAAATGGCCCGTGTCCTGCGAGGTATTTTCACTTTGTGAAACCATGACAGCGCAATAACATTTTCTTAACTAAGTTCTTGAAGACCGCCGTTTATTTCAAAAGAGTCTTAAAATAGCTTTCTTTTTACAGCACGAACAAACGGACAGGACAAGAACAGTTTCCAAAGTTGCTTCTTTCTATTGAAGTCATTTTCCAGGCAAATATAAATCATACAACAAATTAATCTATCCAAAAGCAGGGGGCCTTAAAACATGTTTATTGTCGGTCAATTAAAAATGAAGAGCTAGATTTTAAAAACGGATAAAAAGAGAATAAATATGTGCTTCTGGAGCATAAATATCAGCAGTATAAAATATTTAAAAAATAAATGAATGAAAGGTAATTATGAAAATGTTTTCTGATGATGTCTAATATTTGTTTGAAATTTTAAGCATGTGTTAATAGTAAAATGAACTGATAACTGCTGATCCCTTCACAGAGGAGTATATACAGATCAACAACACATGTGCCGCAGGAGCTCGGAAAGATCATGGACTCTGAAACATTCGAGAAGTCACGTCTTTATCAGCTGGATAAAAGCAACTTCAGCTTTTGGTCTGGACTCTATTCGGAGACAGAAGGGACGGTATGACAACCAGTAAATTAAAAGCCATAGGTTGTTTGTCTTGTACTCTAACAATCAATCTAAAGATGATGTGTGATAGGTGGGCTGCAAGTCTTTGTTTAACTTATGTAACTTCAGATGGACATAGAATGAGATAAATACTCAGATTGTTTATTTGAAGGGGATTTTCGTTATGTTACCACGTATATTAAGTTTGACATAGTAATTTTAATTATTTATGTTCGTGCCAACGTGTTTTATTTGATATGTAAAGGTCTTGTGTTGTTCTCTAAACGTTTTAGTTGATCCTCCTCCTGGGTGGAATCCCATTTCTGTGGGGAGTTGCTGGTTCTGTGACGACTCGCATAGGATTTGGTTCAGACTACGAGATCACCCAGTCACTCGTGTTTCTGACGCTTGCCACCCTGTTCAGTGCCTTTACTGGACTTCCCTGGAGTGTGTACAACACATTTGTCATTGAGGAGAAACATGGCTTCAACCAGCAGGTACACTGACGGATCATCACTCACACTCTCAAAGCCTGATATGTGGTGTTTTTTAGTGTACTTTCTAATAAAATACTGCAGATGCTTGATTGATCTGCTTGATATCATGGCGGTTATAATTGATTGCAACCAACAAGCATCTAACATATGATATGTCCCACTATCATCCTCTCATAAGCCCCAAAGCTGCAAAGGACGTTGTGCTTTTAACTCTATTTTGTTAAAATCATAACTAAAAGAAGCCTATAAAGCATGGAGATGGAGAGCAAATATTAAATAATGCTACATGATGTCATTATTTTTCACTGTGATGCTTGTTAGAGTCTATTATAACAGATCTGAGTTCAGGCAGACCAAAGCAGTTTTCTCTGAACTACAAACTTGTTAAAGCCAGCTATGAAGTCTAATGGGATTATTTGATTCCTAAAAGATCAAAGGTTTGAGAGCCAGACCACTGTTAGTCATCCATAGGATTTGTGCACACACAGACACACACGTTTTCTATTGTCCAACACTGTCTTTGTTAAATTAATGTCTTGTGCTCCTCTCAGACTTTGGGGTTCTTCCTGAAGGATGCTGTGAAAAAATTTATTGTGACCCAGTGTATCCTGCTGCCTGTCACCTCGCTGCTCCTGTATATCATCAAGATTGGTGGAGACTACTTTTTCATCTATGCCTGGCTCTTCACCCTGGCTGTTTCTCTGGTAAGTGCTGCATGCAACCTTGTGCTCTCCTGTAAACAATGTATAAAAGGCATCTTTGCTTCATAAAGGACTCGCTCTGTAGTTTGGCTGGTTGTTTGGTACTAACAATCCATCATCATGCATCTCCTTTTCTCATGTGTTCTCAGGTACTTGTAACGATCTATGCTGACTACATTGCTCCCCTGTTTGACAAGTTCACTCCTTTGCCAGAAGGAGAGCTGAAGACAGATATTGAGGATATGGCCAAGAGTATAAGCTTCCCCCTCACTAAGGTTTATGTCGTTGAAGGTAAAGTAATACTCCTTAATCCCACATCTGTATCTGTTTGCCTGTTAGATCACCAAAGATTCATATTCTTGTTTGACATCTTACCATTTTCACATCATTAACGTTTTCAAGGTATGTTTAGCATTTCTACAGCTTTGTAGATTCACCACTGAAATTTTCCCAAATGTTTCTCTATATCTCCAGGTTCTAAGCGTTCATCTCACAGCAACGCCTACTTCTATGGTTTCTTCAAGAACAAACGCATTGTATTGTTTGACACTCTGCTGGAAGACTATTCGCCTCTGAACAAATCCGGAGAACCACAGCCTGAGCAGCCAGAGAGAGATGATGCATCCAGTGAATCAAAAGCCAAGCCAAAGGTTACATAGCCATAAACTTTATTCAGAGATGTTTGTATTGCATTCATGACTCGATCAACTACCTTTACCATCAACAGTGATTGGACATCCACATAAAAGATGGCAAATTTTCCTTTTAAGAGTCAAAACACATGTGTTAAATGTGGCTGTATGGATCCCTGTGACTTGTCTGTGATATGATTGTTTTTTTATTGACTTTTTGTGTAATTCCACACTGTTTTTCCCGAACATACTTTTTACAGAACAAGAAACAAGGATGCAACAATCCAGAGATCCTTGCAGTCCTGGGTCATGAGCTTGGCCACTGGAAGCTGGGCCACACTGTCAAGAACATAGTCATCAGTCAGGTGATTAATTTTGTCCCTGAATATTCTCTCGATGTCTGATCTAAAACAATACAGTTTAATAAGTCTGTGTGCTACAGATGATCAAATGCAGAACTTTAGCTGTCAGTTGATATGCAAATAACACCTGCTGTCGCTGTTCTTTCTGCAGATGAATTCCTTCTTGTGCTTCTCCCTGTTCGCTGTCCTGATTGGACGTAAGGAGCTGTTTGTAGCTTTTGGCTTCAATGACAGCCAACCCACATTAATAGGCTTGATGATTATCTTCCAGTTCATCTTTTCCCCGTACAATGAGGTGAGTGTGGAATTGATAAAATATTGCCTCCATCCGTTTTTGAGCTGTTGAGTTATTTATTCATTATTTCATTACAGATGTCTTTGACAATTCAAATTGTATGTTTGTCTTTGCAGCTCCTGTCCTTTTGTCTGACAGTCCTGAGTCGCAGGTTTGAGTTCCAGGCGGATGCTTTTGCGCGTGCCATGGGCAAAGCCTCCGAGCTCTATTCTGCCCTCATCAAGCTCAACAAGGACAACCTGGGCTTCCCCGTGGCTGATTGGTTGTTCTCCATGTGGCACTATTCCCACCCTCCCCTCCTGGAGCGCCTCAGAGCACTGGGCAGCATCAAGCAGGACTGACGACGGGGCTGGAAGAGGGAGGTGCGACCGCCGCCTCCTCCAAAGGGTCCCCGCAGACCGGTCCTGGCCCTGTGATGCCCTCTGGTCTTTTTCTACCTATCTGCCCCCAACCTCACCCCCCCCACCGTGTTTTATCTTGTTTTAGTAATTTCTGTACTTGCCATACATTTTTATTTTCTTCCCTTTTGAAAACTTTGTTTTAAACAAAACCAAAACATATCAGCACAAGCCAGGCTTAAAAAATAACTCTTGACTGAACTGAAGTTGAGCTCTTTCTCTGGAGACACCAAATATGCACTTGCTGAGAGCAATACATCTGGGCAATGTGTGTTTCTCAAAAGCTGTTGTCAGATCACAAGTCACATTTTGCAGATTGATCTGAAGGTTTGGTTTCTGATGTTTTATTTCTCTAAAATTTGATTGATTTGATTACATTTCCTTTTTAGAATAAAAAAAAAACAGTTGTGAGAACAATGTTTGACATTCCATTTCACTTACAGCATTGTGTTTCTGTTGTGATGCATACATGACATCCATCTAAGTCATAAAGGTATTTTTTAAGCTTATAAAATGGTTAATCCTACAGTTTTTGTTGATTGTAGATTTTTCAAAAATGAACTCTGGACATAATGCTTTATGCAGATATACAGGCAAGAATTTGACATGTCTCTCAAGTGCAACTGTTGTCTCCAGGCAAGCTCAAGAGTGAAAACAATAATCGAGTAATCAGCTCAAATTCTCAGTATTGCAAGAGGATGCTTTGTCACAGTGAAAAATATGTGAGTGCCTCTAATGATCTGTTTTGTTCCGATGATGGACGCATTATGAACAGAGCAGTGCAGAAAGTGTCTCCTTTTTTTTTTTTACATGCACTGTGGGGGCCTTGTTTTATTTTTCTTAAAGCACTTGCTTGCAGACAGGGTTCCAACCATATCTGTACATATGTAACGTTAATGAGTAGAATAATGGCGTATGATGTGAATTGTGAAAAAAAGTTGAATGTGTTTGAAATTTTAAGTTGATGCTTTTCTTAGTTTCTTCTCTTGGTTTTGGGCCAGAGTGAGCCCAGACTTCCCTAAGTATTTATAGTGGACTAGGGAAAGGGGGTCTGTGAGGTTCCTTACACCATATAAACCGGTGTTTGGTTTTGTCAGCGAGGGGACTGTACTTTCTTTGTTGCATTGAATAAAATATTTCAAAGCATTCCTTATGGTCGATGGTTTTATTGATTAAATACAGTTAAAAAAAATAAATTGTAAGCTTATTTTTATTAAGCGCATGGCTGTATTCTTTATTATGTCTTGCCTAGAAAACATGCCTATACTTTCATGAGTTTAGCATTTAATGCCTGCAATACTTCTGTAATATGGCATATCATTTTAATAAATGGATAACTTTACATGTGTGTACTGCAATGTTTTAATGTCTCCGGTCTAATTTTTTGTCAAAAAATATGGGGGAAATTAAAAGAATTAAACGTTTGTGACAGTTATTCAAACAGTAATGTGGACTAAAATAATGTATTGTTGAAAGATAAATTGGAACTAAATAATATATTACAAAGAAAACCGAAAATCTGCATATTGGTATGTGGTATCTGGTCAAATCAACAGCAATTGTAAAATCTACTTTGTAATAAATACAAAAATGAAACGTCCGGTATTGACGTGACGTCAGCAGCTAAGTGGCGAACACTTTTGAGACCATACCATATCGAAAAAGGGACGCGTTTTTTTCTCCCTCACGCTACACCCTGGTTAGTTGGTGATTACGTATTTTAAAAATTAATATGGTATCGTAGAGTATATTAATATACGAACTCTTATTTCCCTCGTGTTCTCATCAGTCCAACGTGATGCTGGTGTCGTCACCCCTGTCTGGCTACTAATGGCGCCGTCCTGTGGTGTATTTTGAGGACAAGGACGAGTGCTGTCAGTTGTGTTTTCACATGCGAGTCAAACATGGCGAGGTTTTTGAGGCCCAACATCAGGAGTTTTATCACCTCTCAGCTGAGAATGTCATCCGACCAGGTAAAATACGTCCTGGGAACACATCGCCTGACTGCTATACCGCCGTTTCCTTATCATTTTAAATGAATTAGCTTAGCTGAAAGCTTGCCTGACAAAAAAAGGTAAACAACTGTTGGTGACATGATTGTAGGTCAAAATAATTTGAAGTAATGCAATTGTCGACAGATTCACAGCAATGTCCTTAATCACATAAAGTTTTGTGAAAATGTATTACCAGTAATTACCTGTTAAACCACTTTATTCCGAAAATAATTCACTTCTGGGAATTGGTTTTGTCCTCTGAGGTCCTCTGAGGTTTTTCGTTGCATTGTTACACAACGTTTCTGGTCGGTTCCTCTATTATCACCTTGCACACAAAGAATCCTCCCACTCCTTTGTAAAATACACTGATTATTGACCTTCAGAAGGTAATTCTAATATCACATAGATGAGTCTTGATAACAAAGCCCAAAAACTACCTTGGAAACTGTTTAGCCACTGTCTTTTAAGAACGTGTTTACAGAGCAAAGCCCTAACAAGGCTCTTGTTCGTCTCTGAATGTATACTAAACATTCCCCTTCCCTGTTTCAGCTGGGTGAGCTGGGTAAAGGTGCAGGAAAAGGTGGTGGAGGTGGAGGCTCCATCAGAGAGGCAGGTGGAGCCATGGGGAAGAGGCAAGCAGCCGAGGAGGAGCTGTACTTCAAGTATGCAGTCCTTTCTTTTACAGCAACCACATGTAGACTGACAGTGTTGCCTCTACTATTTCTGTATTTATCCTAACCGTCTAAGTTTCTTTTTATTATGATCTTCTCTTACTGTCCTCTGTCCCCTCCCATGTCTTTTCTCACTATTTATCCTCTTGGTCCTCTTTTTTCACCCACCCTTTTATTTGTCCGATTACACATAAGGCGTAAGGAGCAGGAGCAGCTGGCTGCACTGAAGCAGCATCACCAGGAGGAGATTGACCACCACAAAAAGGAGATCGAACGTCTGCAGCGTGAGATCGACCGCCACAAGGGGAAGATCAGGAAGCTGAAGCACGACGACTGAATGAAACCCTCTGAGAAAAAAGTTCCAGTTTTCTCAGCGACCCAGCCAGACACCTTTAATAATTACTCCAACTGTTGCATGCACTGTGTCACCGGGCCAGTCATGAGTGTATTGGTGATTGTTCTTTAAATGCCAAAAATATTAAAAACATTCATAAAAATAATGTATTATTATCGTTTTCATGGCATGCTGTGACACAAGTTTAAATACTTTTTCAACCCTTTCTCCTGTTTTGTAGTCAGGTCGGTGTACTGCGCTGTATGTTGGATACAAAATGCCAAAGTAGAAATACCTAAATATCTTTAATGCTTCACATGGCAACATTAACTTATCTTCTTGTGTGATGAAAATAAATGTGGAATGTAAATAGCATTGCAGCTTTTTCAGTGCTTTCCCGATTAGATGAGCAACAGAAAGTTCAATGATTTGGATATTGAATTGTCTTAAGTAATTTATTATGGAATAACAATCTTAAATTTCAACTGCTCAATTGTTAGGATTTGCTGCTTTGTATGGTTTTATTATGATGCACAATATCTTCAAGGTTTTGGACCGCCTGAATAGATTAACTTGGGTGATAAGAACTTGTGATTGACATCTTTCACAATTTCATATACACATTTTGCAAAAAATCATTCTCACAAAGATGATCGTTGTATTAATTGACAAAGTGATTTATCATAAGTTGCAGCCCTAACATTCTTAATACAACAGGGCAAAAATATTCATCATCACAGACATTGGGGATATTAAGGAATATGCTCCATGTAGACACAGGCTGGAATTAAACGCATTTTGAGAACATTGTGCGTAATTTCAGTTGATACCATGCTTTAGTGGTCCACATCGCCAAAAAAATGTCCAGCTTGTCAAGTAACCACCACCACATGAACCAGTTAATACAATGAATATGGACCCCTCAGGCCAGCGATGACCGTTAGTTGCTCACTTTGCACTGTATTTCCAAACTTAATTAATCAAATAAAAGTATAAATCCAGTGTGTATGATAACTAAATACATGAGCTAACACAGTAACATAGCTTTTCCTCAATCCCATGGAAAGGAAAAGTGATTAAAAGCAGCATCCACGAGGGTGCCTTTAGTTTGACATTGATATTACCGCAATAATGGGAAGCAGGAAACTACTTTCACTAAAGTCCAAGGTCTGGTCTGACATATAGGTCTGACTACACACATTGAGGAAAGCCGAAAATCTAAATTCTCTTTGACTTCATCATCATCATAAAAATAATAATAATAATAATAATAAAACAAGAAATCAGTTGGTATAGCCTGTGGAGCAGAACATCCATCTAATCATTCATTTATTCGAAGTAAAAAAAAAAATATTGTGGAACATTTATCGACAACACTTCTCCCTCCACACAGCGGCGGCGATGGAACATTTCGCACACTTCCTACGATGAAGAAATATGAAATCGTCACTTCCGCCTACCCCTGCCTTTTAGCACGAGCAACCCCGTGTGTCTTTCTTTTCGCACATCATGGCGGACCGGTTCAATAAGGTGTGCAACTGCTGCGGAATCATAATCTCAGTTTTTACCATTTAATGGAAGTTTAATACGGTATTTCATAGTTGACTTGCACGTGCTAACTACGGGATTGATTTGTGTGAAATGTATTTCGTCTGGTGTTACTCTTAAGACTAGATTTTAAGACTTGTTTGAAACTGCTAATCGTAGCCTAGTGGACTAGTCTTCCATCATGGCAGCTTCCCTAACGAGTCAACGCTGTTAGCTTGCTAGCTTAAACTTACGTCATGATTATCTGTAGGTCTGGGAAATATTCGCGCCAATGCAGTAATTTAATAGCTTCCTTTATTATTTAATGGTGTCATACGTTGATCCTACAGCATTTTTTTAAGTATACTTGATGTGATGCTAAGCTAACGTTAGGTCTAATCGGCGACATCCATGTGGCATTTCAATGAAACATGCGTCCCTCACAGTTCTGAAACGTTTAATTGCTTTAAATGCTAATTTAGTTGGTCGGTAAGAAATAAAGAATCGAATGTGATGCACTCGTGCGATTTAGCTATCGTTACCATGTAAGTTGAAGGGGAAATATAACGTTTTTAGGCCGAAGCTAAAGCAGCACTGTCCTTTCAAACCTGCAGGTTCTGCTGCTTGATGGCAGGGGCCACCTTCTGGGCCGGCTTGCTGCCCTTGTGGCAAAACAGGTTCTGCTGGGTGAGTTTTGATTTTAACTTTCTTTTACTTTTAGGTGTAATTTATGAACGATTGACAATTTATTTTGCTAAAGCCATGTCTAGTGGTCACACCAACACGTTCTAACACCGAGCAATGCTGTGTTGCTCAGTCTGTCTATGATGATGAATCATTTTTCTTGGTTGAGTTTAACGACCATGAGAAAACTTACATGCACTACCATCTGAGACAGGAATGCAGGTGATTAGCATGACTGGAGGTTTTTTTTAGATGTTATGTCTGAACGTGTACTGTTTTTCAGGACACAAAGTGGTGGTGGTGAGATGTGAAGGAATCAACATTTCTGGAAACTTTTACCGCAACAAGCGTAAGTAGAGTACATGTCTTGAAATTATTTCATCGTTCTTTTTTAAAAACAAATATATATGCTTGTCAGTGATGTTTACCACATTTGTTCGAGTTTCAATGACCATGAGACTACTACATGCACTACCATCTGAGACATCTGCATTATACTAAAGAAGTGACTGCCAGTGCCTTGAAGTATAGTTACCATAGTTTGAATGTCTTCTGTGCCCCTCTACAGTGAAGTACCTGGCTTTCCTGCGCAAAAGGATGAACACCAACCCCTCTCGTGGACCTATCACTTCAGGGCTCCCAGCAGGATCTTCTGGAGGACTGTCAGAGGTGAGAATGTGACGATAGCCTGCAAATTAAGTTGTTTAGGATGTAGTCTAAATGTAACTGAAGAATGTATAATCACTCGGATTGTGCTCACGCATCATGTGTCGAGTACAGTTCAAGTAAATATACTCTTGTGTTTATGCTGCATGTGGGACATGTTTTGGATTTAATTTGTTACATGCAACATTTATTAGGTAATGCAAAGATGTAGTTGAGATGCCCTGTTTAGCTGTGGGACCTTAAAAACCTCCAGCATAAGTGTGATCTTTCTTAATTTGACCAAGCACAAGTGTTCCTTGGTTGACAGTGATGAGCACTTTATCCCGAAACTGATCTTTTGATGAGACAAACTTTTCGGATCTGATTGCTGAGTTGAGTAGGAATGTACATTTGTGCTTGGACAAAAACATTTGATGCAGCTGCAATGGTTGGTATTTGAAAATGTATTCAACTTAAAAAATGAACTAAATGGTTCTCTTCTAACCAGGCATGCTGCCCCATAAAACCAAGAGAGGACAGGCTGCTCTGGAGAGGCTGAAGGTGTTCGATGGTATCCCTCCACCTTATGACAAGGTGATGAATCTCCTATTATAACAAAGCGCCACACTATCGATGTTTGGTCATACATGTTTCAGCCTGTCTGTGATGTTACACATTACCCTTACCAGCCTTATTTGAAAGGAATGAAATTAAATATGTTTTCTGAGACATGCTATCCTGTGAATGCTTAGATGCACCGTTTCCTTCTTTATCTGACTTTGGCTTTTGTTCCACAGAGGAAGCGCATGGTTGTTCCAGCGGCTCTGAAGATCGTGCGTCTCAAACCCACTCGCAAGGTGAGCATCTATTTAAGAGCTGACTAGGACTTGGTGGGTCACAGTTCTGACCTTGTAGAACTTAATTGGCTTTACAATTGGCAAACTCTATCAAATTAATTAAATTTACTTGCCACAACAGTTCTTACTTGACAGTGATGAGAACATTATCCCGAAACTGATCATCTATTGATGAGACAAACTTTTCGGATCTGATTACTGAGTTGAGTTGGGGACAAGTTGTACCATAAATTTAAGTTTTAAACTGTTCAAATGCAGTATTAAAGAACATGGCGTTTTCTTTTTGAATTACAAAAAAATCAACTGTTGTAAATTCAGACCTGCAAGTAGTACACTGTGAAAAGTATTGACTTTGACTTTTCTTACTTGCTCAGTTTGCCCTCCTCGGGCGTCTGGCACATGAGGTTGGCTGGAAGTACCAGGCTATCACAGCCACCCTGGAGGAGAAGAGAAAGGAGAAGGCTAAGCTCCGCTACGGCAAGAAAAAGACACTGATCAAGCTGACCAAGCTGGCAGAAAAGAACGTTGAGAGCAAGATTTCAAAATACACAGACGTTCTGAAACAATATGGAGTCCTTGTTTGAGCTGGTTGTCTCTGGCCAATAAAGATGACTAAATGTTTATAGAAAGTGTATTGGATTTTTCATTCCTCATGGCTGAAAATGGCTCTTCAATCAAAATGGTTAACTAAGTAGTCATGCATGCTAATGGCAATGTTGAACACAAACCATATCTTTTAAGTACTTCACAAATAGGGACATCTCACCTTGGCATAGTTTCTTTAATTTTTTAATTTACATTTAATCACTCTAAAACTCAACTTGCATGTTAAGGATAATTGCTTCATACTGCCAGGAACTTAGGATAAATGTTTTATTCCTGTTGTGGAAAACTAAAGAATTGATTTGTATGGTATATGCCGGAAATGTTTCTCTCGGAAGCCTGAAACAAACTCGACGCGTGGAAGGAAGATTGGTGAGAACGTTTCAAGTATGAGAAGGTTAGTATCTTCAGAAGTCCCTACATGATATGGAAATGTCACACAAAGTAACTAAAATGTCACAAGTGAATCCTTGTAATCTCAACAGACTAACCTTATGGGATGTAATGGGTATTTTGAAAATTCTACTAATTGTAAATTAGTTGGTTTCTCCCCAAAATAGTGTATTGAGATACAGATCAAGATTATAGCACATAACTTAGAGTTATCTGGAATGTTGAGTCTGTTTTACAAAAATATTGTTTGATTTTCATCCTTTTTATCTTTCAGTTGACAATATGACACCACTGAGTGTTCACTAATTTCCTTTTTTTTTTTTTTTTAACAATTCAATCATTTGAGGCCTACTGTTGAAGTGAAGTTGCTTACTGTTTTTCAGGACTAAGTGGTGAGATGTGAAGGACTCAACATTTCTGGAAACTTCTACCGCAACGAGCGTAAGTAGAGTACATGTCTTAACTTAACCTTTTTTTATTGTGCCTTTTTTTTATGCTTGTCAGTGATGTTTACCACATTTGTTCGAGTTTCAATGACCATGAGACTACTACATGCACTACCATCTGAGACATCTGCATTATACTAAAGTAGTGACTGCCAGTGCCTTGAAGTATAGTTACCATAGTTTGAATGTCTTCTGTGCCCCTCTACAGTGAAGTACCTGGCTTTCCTGCGCAAAAGGATGAACACCAACCCCTCTCGTGGACCCTATCACTTCAGGGCTCCCAGCAGGATCTTCTGGAGGACTGTCAGAGGTGAGAATGTGACGATAGCCTGCAAATTATATTGTTTAGGATATAGTCTAAATGTAACTGAAGAATGTATAATCACTCAGATTGTGCTCATGCACAAGTGTTCCTTGGTTGACAGTGATGAGCACTTTATCCCGAAACTGATCTTTTGATGAGACAAACTTTTCAGATCTGATTGCTGAGTTGAGTAGGAATGTACATTTGTGCTTGGACAATAACATTTGATGTAGTGGCAATGGTCTGTATTTGAAAATGTATTCAACCTAAAAAATGAACTAAATGGTTCTCTTCTAACCAGGCATGCTGCCCCATAAAATCAAGAGAGGACAGGCTGCTCTGGAGAGGCTGAAGGTGTTCGATGGTATCCCTCCACCTTATGACAAGGTGATGAATCTCCTATTATAACAAAGTTTGACCATACATGTTTCAGCCTGTCTGTGATGTTACACATTACCCTTACCAGCCTTATTTGAAAGGAATGAAATTAAATATGTTTTCTGAGACATGCTATCCTGTGAATGCTTAGACGCACTGTTTCCTTCTTTATCTGACTTTGGCTTTTGTTCCACAGAGGAAGCGCATGGTTGTTCCAGCGGCTCTGAAGATCGTGCGTCTGAAACCCACTCGCAAGGTGAGCATCTAATTAAGAGCTGACTAGGACTTTGTGGGTCACAGTTCTGACCTTGTAGAACTTAATTGGCTTTACAATTGGCAAACTCTATCAAATTAATTAAATTTACTTCATACAACAGTTCTTACTTGACAGTGATGAGCACTTTATCCCGAAACTGATCATCTATTGATGAGACAAACTTTTCGGATCTGATTGCTGAGTTGAGTAGGAATGTACATTTGTGCTTGGACGAAAACATTTGATGCAGCTGCAATGGTTGGTATTTGAAAATGTTTTCAACTTAAACATTTTAACTAAATGATTCTCTTCTAACCAGGCATGCTGCCCCACAAAACCAAGAGAGGACAGGCTGCTCTGGAGAGGCTGAAGGTGTTCGATGGTATCCCTCCACCTTATGACAAGGTGATGAATCTCCTATTATAACAAAGTTTGACCATACATGTTTCAGCCTGTCTGTGATGTTACACATTACCCTTACCAGCCTTATTTGAAAGGAATGAAATTAAATATGTTTTCTGAGACATACTATCCTATGAATGCTTAGATGCGCTGTTTCCTTTTTATCTGACTTTGGCTTTTGTTCCACAGAGGAAGCGCATGGTTGTTCCAGCGGCGAGAAGAGAAAGGAGAAGGCTAAGCTCTGCTACGGCAAGAAAAAGACACTGATCAAGCTGACCAAGCAGGCAGAAAAGAACGTTGAGAGCAAGATTTCAAAATACACAGAAGTTCTGAAACAATATGGACAATAAAGATAACTAAATTTTTCAAAATGTATTGGATTTTTCATTCCTCATGACTGAAAATGGCTCCTCCAATTAAAATGGTCAACTAAGTAGTCATGCATGCTAATGGCAATGTTGAACATAAATCATATCTTTTGGTATTACATAAGTAGGGACATTTTGCATGTCACCTGTGCATAGTTTCTTTAATTATTATATACATTTAATTACTAAAACTCAACTTGCATGTTGTTGAAAGAAAATGCTTCATACTGCCAGAAACTACTGATTTAAGCCACAAGTGTTTCTCTCTGAGAAGCCTGAATGTAACATAATGCATGGAGGGAAGACTGGGGCGGAAATGTATTGATAAATTATTAAAGGCTGTGACTTCATCAGAATTGACAGAAGTCTCTATATGGAAATAAGCTGTAATTTAAGAAATAACCCCCAAAAAACTTCAGGTATAATTGTTGGTGAATCCCAGTGTTCTCAACAGACTAACCATCAGCAGCTTGAAATGTCCATTAATGGTAAATGGGTTAGTTTCTCTATAAATAGTATATTGGCGTAAGATGCAGATCAAGGTTTGAGCACATTATCTACTTTTATCTGGACCCTTTTTTTTTTTTTATCTTTGAGTTGAAGATATGACCATCACTAATTCCCTTTGCTCCCAATTCAATCATTTTAGGCTTACTGTAAAGTTTTAGTAGAAGTTCTCAACTGACGTCGCTGTTTCTTCTGCGATTCTATCTTTCTACCAGCAGAGGGCAGTGTTAAACGTAACTTAATGTGGTGGGATCATTGGAGACTTATTTGAAAATGAAAGTTAATCGAGTGTTAAGTTTGATTACCAAAGAGGTGAATAAAAGAAAAATATTACTGCACTTGAGGCAACCGATAAGATACTTTCCTTTCTTTCTACTGATTGATCGTTGTCAGAAAAGTGTACTTCATGTAAAATATGAAGCAATCCGTCAAGAACCTGTTTAAAAATGAATGAGTTAAACAATTCAAAATACAATCCTGATGCAGTGTACTTTGTACATGTTTAACTACATGTACCATTATATGGTTTACATCTGACCCCATCTAATTGGCTTATGGTACTGGCACTGTGCAGGCTATTGGATTTTGTTTCAATAACAGTATCCCTTTAACTAAAATTTTCTAGTAAAGCAACTGAATCTCCTGGGAGGAAATGGACAGCCGAGCCTTCTGTGCCCTTTTGAGCAGTTTTCTGTGCCTCGTATATGTAAAATAGGCCAGACATTAACGCCATACCTCTTTACTGGTGCTCCAAAAGGAGCTGATGAGAGTTGGTTCACATAGTAAATGTAATAAATGTTATTGAGCTTCACTGGATCCACTTAATCCTATTTCCATGAGCCTGTGTGCTTTATCACGATGGCTCACTAAACATTATGTTTACTGGTTTGACTGCAGAAGACCAACTTACCCTGAAGATGTAGCTGCAGGTTTTCCTGTATTGTGTGTGGGGCACTGGTTCCCAACCTTCTCTGCCCTGTAATCTCTCACTTTTTTCATTTGAAGAACTTTTAAAATATGAGGGGAAATAATTCAATATTTCACAAGAAATAAAGACACATCTTAAAAATATCCAAGTGAAACAGAAATCCTTA
Source organism: Chelidonichthys spinosus (assembly GCA_029853015.1). Lineage (NCBI taxonomy): Eukaryota > Metazoa > Chordata > Actinopteri > Perciformes > Triglidae > Chelidonichthys > Chelidonichthys spinosus. The sequence goes on along the minus strand of CM056833.1, from coordinate 9,337,114 downwards.
TTTTAATCATCTTGTGTGTGCAGAGGTGTCAAAAGTACAACCATTTTATACCCAAGTACAATTACAGATACTCTGGTAAAGTAGAAGTACTGATTCAACTTCAACTTCACCCAATTAAAAGTAAAACACTACAGGTTCTGAAATTTACTGAAAGTATGAAGTATTACTATTAAAGACATTTCTACTGGCTGTCTTGTTGCTAGGATAGCTGAATCTGGCGTCATTAATAAGAATCGATAATTCCCCTCAAATGCATTAAATCTAAAGTAAGCACTGCTGTAAATAACTTGTAACTCACTTGTATGGCTGTGCTTGCCTTGGTTCTTGTGAACTGAAATACTGTTTTATATCTACAGGTCTCTAAAATATTCAAATGAAACCATCTTAGATGTTTAGAGAGGAGACACACAACCTTTGGTCAGGGGATCACAAGCCAGAGATTAAAAACTGTCTATGGCTAATAAACATCTATTATATTGTGACCTCTTGAGTAAACTGCAGCTTTATCGTCCCTTTTTGCTGCTAAATTATGAAACAAGATATAACTCAGAGAGCTTAATCTGCTGTTTTTTTTGTCTGTAAAAATCCTTGTTGAGATAATTTGACCATTGACTGCTTAGTCTCACAGTATGCTGTCCCAATTAGATCCGACCCCTTTTTAAATTGATAATCTGTATTCTGAGCTCGCCTTCTCGTGTCCCCTTTTCACTCCTTTCTCTTAATCTCATTTTAGCACGATAGAACATATGAAAGAGTTCTTATAATATAGCCTATCGCGACACCCTCGGACCCAGCATGTAGATCGGGCCTATGTACTAAATTTGGATTCTGCTACAGAGACGAATATTTGAAGGACATCCCTCTTCACTCCCTCTCCACGCCTGCCTCTGCACTTCTCCCAAGCATCTTGTGATGTCTTAAAGAGATTAGTTAGGCATGTGTGGGCATTGTGTTTGTGTCATGTGGCAATTTTCACATTCTGAGTGACTCCAACTGAAGCGATTATTGTCCTATCAAGGATTTCATTTCACATTTACTACAAACATGCCGTGCCTCTCCAGCAAACAGATGGAGAAAAACCAAAATGAGATTTTTGGATGATGCGATGATGACGGTAGATTGCTTTCTAATCACACAATCTGAGACGGAATGAAAGGGCCCTGATTGTTAAAAACTGCTCCCATGGGCCCAACCTATTGTGGGCTCCAACAATCATATTCTGGAGATGTCCTCCTCCTCCCCCTCCCCCTCCTCCTCCTCCTCCTTCGACCAGCTGTGTTTAATGTTCGTTTCAGAATGGGAATCTGAGTGTGATCTATGACACGGGGGTCTTGTAAATGGACGAGATTTGAAACCAAACAATGATGCTGCAGCTACTGTGCATGTTTTTCCAAATTTGACATACAGTATTAGTGCCTTCAGTACCACTGAGGGTCTGGAAGATAGCCGAAACAAGCTGATCTACACTCTAAAAAAAATACACTGGCTCAACTTAAACAAATTGTTGTAACAATTTGCATTTATCTTTTTAAGTAATTCCAACTAAGCCATTATTGAGTATTTCCCATAAGACCTTTTTAGCTGGACTAACTCAATTAGTTTAGTACAACCAACATGATTTGTTTTGTCCTCTACAAGCTTAATTTTGTTGAACCAACTAAATTTGTTAATCAAAGTTTTAGTGTTAAGTGGTCAAATTACTCAATTTAATTGCTATAACTCCTTTATTTTACTTTCCTTCTACTCAGAAAAGTCCATGCAAATTGTGACCTCAATTTTATTGAGTATAAGTTACTTATTTCACTTAAGTCAGAATAAATTAGCACCTACTTAATATTATAATACAGTATTAAGTTTCATTAACTCAATACTTTTCCTTGTTAAGTGAAGGCAGAAATGGTTATCCAAAATCAAAATATTTCTGAGTTAAGACAACTTTCTTCATTTTTAATTTTGATCAATTTCTTGAAATAAGTTATCAACTTGAAACAATGGACATGTAACAAATTGTATTTTTTATGCTGAAAAAGCTCATGTTTTTAAGTGATACTAACTAACCTCCTGAATCCTTTTTTAGAGTGTAGGTCTGATTACGCTCAGCAATGTTAGACAGCTGTTCCTTTCCAGCATTCAATATTTCATACATACAGTATGTGTACTGCTAGCAAGCTGGGATGAGAATCCGTCCGTTTCTGAAGTGGAAGCTTGTTAGGCTGGATTCCTAACATAAGCACTGATTCCAGCAGATGTTACCGGCTGAGTCACTGGCAGCTCCTACACTCTGTTTGCCCTATAGACGAGCCCATTTTACAAAAGACGAGGTTTAGCTCGCATGGCTGTCTCTCTGTCATCGGTTTGACAAATGACCAGACTTTCAAAACAAAACAGCCTGTGTTGTGCTACACATCAAATCGTCACACGACGTGACTAATTGTCTCAGTCAAACCTTAAAAAAAAAAAAAAATACAATTTCAATTTGTTCTTTTGGGTAATCAAGCAGAAGTACACGTCAACGCACCGAAAAAATAGGCCTTTGTATTGACTTCTGAGCAAAAAACTATTTATCTTTTGAACAACAATTTATTTTTAAATCAACCACAATGACTTTTCTTTGGCTGCTCTTTTTATGACACACCTGAAAGATTACAAATCTAATGCAGGTTTTTTACCACAGTTTGTGATTAATGAACGATAAGGCTTTCCCACATAGAGCTGATTAGTATTTTAAGCTTTTATTTGATGTTTCAGTAATGTCTCATTTCTCTCATGCTTATGCTGTTGAGTCATGATTGTACCAAACATAGCTTTAAAATCAGATTAGAGCATCTGGGTGCACAGTTTGAATAACATCTAATGTATTCCTGATGAAAACGTGACTCCCTCTTTGAACAGTTTTTTTTTCAGTCTTTGCTGATGTCACCCTTGAATAGTCTCAGAGGTCGGCTTGGAGAAAGTATCAGAAAAAGAGAAAGAGTTGGAGTTTAGTCAAACTTGACTGAGAGAAGCAAACTGCAGGTATCCATAAATCAGCAAAACAAAAACTGCCACAAGAATGGAATTTAAGTCCTGTTAGTTGTCCCTACAGACTGGCCATGGTACTCAGATCAATAGTTTTCATTCTTGTCCTCATACAACTCATACACTTTATTTATGCTATCAAACCATAAATGCTCTGTTCTGCTTCCCCACACAGAAAGAGACTGGTTCGTTGTCATTTTCTCATCCGTCGCTTTGATGTGATGATGAATCAGGATGTCTTATTATATTTCCTTGTTGTGATGTTGCACTGCAGCTGGGGGTAGCACTGTCGCCTCACAGCGAGATATTGGTGGGTTTGATTCTTGGTTTGGGTTCCTTCTGTGTGGAGTGTGCATGTTCTCCCCGTGTAAGCGTGGGTTCTCTCTGGGTTCTCCAGCTTCCTCCCACAGTCCAAAGACATGCAGAATGGGGATAGGTTCATTGATGACTCTAAATTGCCCGTAGGTGTGAATGTGAGCGTGAATGGTTGTCTGTCTCTCCATGTCGGCCCTGTGATAGACTGGTTACCTGTCCAGGTGAACCCTGTCTTTGCCCAATGATAGCTGGGATCGGCTCCAGCCATCGAATGGATGGCTGGATGGATGGATGATGGATGGATGAATGGATGGATGATGGATGGATGGATGGATGATGGATGGCTGGATGGATGGATGGCTAGATGGATGGATGGATGGATGGATGGATAATGGATGATGGATGAATGGATGAATGGATGGATGGATGGATGAATGAATGGATGGATGGATGGATGGATGGATGAATGGATGGATGGATGGATGGGTGGATGGATAATGGATGGGTGGATGGATAATGGATGATGGATGGATAAATGAATGAATGAATGGATGGATGTATAATGGATGGATGGATGGGTGGATGGATAATGGATGATGGATGGATGGATGAATGAATGAATGAATGGATGGATGTATGGATGGATGATGGATGGGTGGATGGATAATGGATGATGGATGGATGGATGGATGATGGCTGGATGGATGGATGGATGGATAATGGATGATGGATGTATGAATGAATGAATGGATAATGGATGGATGGATGGATGGATGATGGATGGATGGATGGATGGATGATGGATAGATGGATGGATGATGGATGGATGGATGATGATGATGGATGGATGGATGGATGATGGATGGATGGATGGATGGATGATGGATGGATGATGGATGGGTGGATGGATAATGGATGATGGATGGATGATGGATGGCTGGATCGATGGATGGATAATGGATGATGGATGGATGGATGAATGAATGAATGGATGGATAATGGATGGATGGATGGATGGGTGATGGATGGATGGATGGGTGGATGGATGGATGGATGGATGGATGATGGATGGATGGATGGATGGATGAATGAATGAATGGATGGATGATGAATGAATGGATGGATGAATGAATGGATGAATGAATGGATGGATGAATGGATGGATGAATGAATGAATGGATGATGGATGATGAATGAATGGATGGATGAATGGATGGATGAATGAATGAATGGACGAATGGATGATGGATGATGAATGAATGGATGAATGAATGAATGGATGGATGAATGGATGGATGGATGAATTAATGAATGGATGGATGGATGGATGATGGATGATGAATGAATGGATGAATGAATGAATGGATGGATGGATGGATGAATGAATGGATGGATGGATGGATGGATGGATGGATGATGGATGGATGGGTGGATGGATAATGGATGGGTGGATGGATAATGGATGATGGATGGATGGATGAATGAATGAATGAATGGATGGATGGATGATGGATGGATGGATGGATGATGGATGATGGATGGATGAATGAATGAATGAATGGATGGATAATGGATGGATAATGGATGGATGGATGGATAATGGATGGATAGTGGATGGTGATGGATGGATGGATGATGGATGGATAATGGATGGATAGTGGATGGTGATGGATGGATGGTGAGTTGCACTGACTTAACACATAAAACACAACCTGTGTTGAAATGATCTTCCTTCCATAAATGTCTCTCCTACTAAAAATATACCATTTGAATGAATATTATTTCAGTTAACTTCAGTCTTTAATGCTGAATGATGTTACTGTAACTATTTCAGCAGCGTATCTTTAACCTTCTTTCTTTATACATGTTAATCCATTCCTTTCACCATTTGAACTGTTTTATCCATTATTTTTTTAACTGCTTAGACCTCTCCGCTCACTTCATAGCTATGTTTGCAAAATATGTGCCGCATATATTCATCATCAACATGATTGCTCATCACTGCAATATATAATATAGATACAAACACACATTTTTGAGCCCACACAGAGCTGCTGATGGCAAGTCATAAGTACCTCTCAGAACAACCTTTCTATATGATGTATGCACTGGCTGTGCAGCGCTGTAATGCATTTTTGTATACATGAGATGGAGTGGGGCATGTCCCCGCCTTGTTTTTATTCACTGACCTCTGAGTGTAATTGAAATAATTTAGACTGACAGTAGTGGGACCTGATTCATTCAGTCATGCTGAAGTCATTATATCCATTTACAGACAAGAGCAGCTGTAAAATTCAGACAAGAGCGATTGGCGGCGGTGAACGATGGCGATTGGGCGTGCAGAGGCACAAATTGGATTCCGAAATTGAGATCTGGGAAGAGAGAATGACCAAACGCAGAAGCCTTTATCGGGTTCATTGTAATAATGCGCCTCAGACTCAAGCACACACACAACGTACACAGGTTCACATGAGCTCATCACACAAAGACGAGGGAAAGTGAAAGGTGGCATTTGAATTCTGTGTGACGGACCAATGCGTGTGCACCAAAGACGGCTTTTCTTTATACCTCAGGAAAGAATATATATATCATAAGACGTTTCAATGGAAGCTTTTCCCTCCTCTATTACAAATGAAAGAACTGATATGGACAGAAATGCAAAGAACTATAACAAACATACATGTGGCAAAGAAAAATATGAGTCAGTCAACATCATATCAAGTCAAACACAGGGACGAGAACAAAGACAGAAGAGAGAAAATGAAAATGAAATGCCTTTGTTAGTTCAGCAATATATATATATATATATATATATATATATATATATATATATATATATATAGTCACTAGCAAAAAAAGGAAAAAGAATTGTTTCTGCATTCTTTCCTCATCATTTAACATCATTGATGTTTTTTCACGATTTAGTCTGCAGCTTAATTCATCATGCAACCCGACTTTCCTCGGGAGGTTTCAGAGCAGCAACTGCAGGATTTTCAGCTTTTTTCAATGTCGGTCTCTGTGGAACAACAAACAATTGCTCCATATTGATTAATGGCATTCACAGGGTTCAGTATGTAACGGCAAATACCGAGGCAATATAGATGATATTGAATCTAAAAAATACATTATATATCTGGCATTATAAATGGCTTTCCTCAAATGGTTAACCCGGTGTATGCTGTAAAAGCTTAAATGGTTGAACTTCAAATGAGAAGGCATTTTTACCCCGGATCTATGTGCAACAAATGCATTTCACGTGGAGTAAATGGTTCTTTCCAGAGGGATCTGAAAGGCTTTTCCTGCTGCCTAGCTCAGTCTCTATCAGCATGAACGGGGCTTTAAAACCGGCATTTCAACAAGTACTTAGGTATGTGTCTATCCTGCACAGCAGACCCCTCAGCAGCCAGCACATGACCCATTAAGGTTACAGATGCAGTCATCCACCCCCCAGCACACACACACACACACACACACACACACACACACATACACCAGAACAAACTCCATCTAATTAAACTGAACCCAGCAATGTGAACTGTAAAATGATGAATTTATTTTTCTGATGTCCCAGCTTTGAAGAGGCTGTTTTGCTTGTGTGAAATTACCTGTAATGAGATATATTAAGTGAGGCTGTTGATGTCGGGGGACAAACGTCACACTGAGCTCATATGCCCTTTATACTCACTGGGGGAAAAGAACAACATCGCTCAGAATAATTTGTTGTGTGGACAAGTTGAGGAAAACACAAGGAAAACTTTTTGCAGATATAATATTTTCAGGTGAAATCTGGTTGTATACACCACATATAAACAGTTTAGAGTTGTTGGGAAAAAACAACACAAATGAGCACAGATATGCATTCATCCCCTCCTACTCCTGAACTCATCAACATACATGCACACACTTGGGAATATGAGCAAGATATGGAGTTGCTCTACAGAAATCTTTCAATGCAAGAACCCCCCTTGAGAGTCCTGGTTACCCACCAGGCACGCTGGAGTGCAGACCTCCAGCTCTTTTTATACACTCCCTGTGTACTGAGGGCATAATAAGCCACAGCAAATACAATGATCTTCTTCATAACTTTCAGCCATCTGCTTTCTGATCTGGCAGCTCTTATCTGTGTCCACTGTATGGATGGATGGATGGGTTGTTCCTCGACATAAATCAAGCCCTAAAAGCTCAACATGATTTGAAGCATGTCATTTAGATGTAAAATTCTGCCAGCAGATTTTTGCTAAATGAGTTGTGTGCAGGTGTTGGTGTTGAGTATATGGTATGTGGCCTATATATTATAAAAAAAAAAACAGGAAGATTGATTGCTATTTAAAAACACAATGAAATGGAAAAAAAGGAAGTTAACACTAATTTAATGTATTCCATCATTTAAAAGTATTTATATTGAGATACTTCTCTTTTCCTGGTGTGGTGGTGGAAGCTCTCCTGGTTGCTGGTGCTGCTAAAACAGTGTGGTGAGCTGCTGCTGCTGAATGCAGCCTGAGGCTCCGCCCCTCAGTTAATCAAGCAGGATATATAAGCGATTCCCCAGGTGGCGCTGTCGGCCATTACACTTGGCCCATTCACTGGTAAGCTCACCCTGAATCACAAATTTATATACTTTAAACAAACAAGCATACTCTGTACAGTAACCTGAAGTAAAAAAACAACAACTCTTGTACACTTGTAACAACACTCTCATCTGAACTTTGAACGGTGTGTTGCTGGCTTTGCTTCATGTCTCTAGTATGCTTTTGAAAAGAAATAATAGATTCAATCTTTCAGTTTTTCCCATGAGCCATAGACTTTGGAAGCATGATCCTTATGGCTCAACATAAGAGAATGAAGACTTCTCACTCTTAATACTACATCCGTTGCTCTGAGCTTCTCTAATGACACATTGGAGTTAGTTGAAAGCCCGGGAGCTTCATACAGATACTAACTGGTGACTTACATGTCCGTATTAAGACTCAGGGATATCACAAGTTAGAATATGGAAATAAAAAGGAGACACTTTTCTTTTCTTTTTCTTCAGGAAGGCTGATTAAAGAAAAGCTAAATGGGAGATTGCCTTGATAAGCGCGTGGAACAGATACCAGCCCCAATGCGACTTCATTACTTTGATTCTCTATTCTGTTTCGCTCATAAATGCTGTCAAATAGCTGAAGCTAAAGATGCTCTATATTAACTGTGACTTTTAGCCAGTAAAAACCTCACCAGAGTGAACTGTGTCTGTATTCGAAACCTTTATGGGGTTTTAATTAGATTAGATGCTGTGGCACCAGAGGAGGAGAGGCACATTTCATTATCAAACCAAATATAGCAACACAGGCTTTTGCAGGGCTTTTTGCAGTTTAATGAGAAGAGTTTAACTGACTTCAAGCTGCAGACAAACTGTTTTTTTTTTTTTCTGTGCACTGGCTGGAGCCTGTCAGGGAATCTTAGATGACACACACGGAGGCAAAGAAAGACGTTTGAATACAGAAACCCACACAGTGATGAAAATCTGTAATGAGGCTGTGTTCCAGAGCTGCTGTGTATCCTTGTACTTGGAGCAAGGCGCTCTACTCCCACATAACCACCTGCAAACTGGCAAAAATCATTTAGAAAGTACTTTGTCCAATTTATTTCCCCCCCTGTTTATTAAAGAAAAGGAAAGAAGAACATGATAACCATAAGCACGGATAAGGAAGAGCGGGGGAGCTCAGAGAATTGCAAATTGATAATGATAATCAGTATTGGCACTCACTGACTTGTACGTTTAGTATCGATTCTCTCTCCAGTAACACGGCATACTGCAGTACGCTCGCAGGGGACACAATGCTTTTTCCATGTTCTGGTTATATCCCCATTAATCAATTCCTTGATAAGCAAAGGGCCTGTCTCACAACAGCTTTCAAGACCTATTACTTTCCCTTCACTTCTCTTTGTATCCCCTCTTTTTCAGTGCCCTCTTTTCTCTTCTTATTCTCATTTTCCACTTCCTTTTAACAATTAAACTTTGAGGAAAAATGGGGTGTAGCGTCATATTCAAAACTGGGGTCGAAATTTGAATGCATTGCCGAACCCGAAAAGTCCCGCCCCCTTTGTTCAGACCTCTATTCAAAGCCACTCCCCCAACGCCAACGAGTAGTCAAGATCGTCAGAGTGCACACAATCAGGAAGTAAGCATTGACAGACAGGCAGGCCGACCAATCGACTGTTATTTTCAGTCTTAAGCGTTGATTCGGGCAGCAGTTGCCTCCCAGGCAAACTGTGGTTTCAGTCGAATAGTCACAAAATGAGGTCCTAACTCCTATTCATAACTCCTATTCCTTGACCTCTGGGGAAAACGTCACAGGGTTAAGGAAAGGCAATAGGAGAACTCCAAAGGGTTTAGGAAAAGTCGGCCACGGTACTCAGAGAATCCGACTGGACTTTCACTAAGCTACGTCATTATATTATACCCACTGATGATTGACAGCTGATGATCGGCACCAGCGTTTGACGTGCGTCTGATCTGGAGAAACTACAATAATGGACTACAAAAAGCACATGGTCCACTTGAGGTTTTAGTTTTGTTTCTGTCAAACATTTGTAACATGATTTAAAAAAATTAAAATACCATTCAATTATAATCACGGTCCACACACATGTATCAACACAATTCCAATTAATATATGTCTGCATGAAAGTAATTGTTAAATATGCAAATGCACATATTTTGTTTGTTTTGATGAACGGCCGAGGTGTGCGGCACTTAAAATGTTGCTCTCGCAAAGAATTGTGGGTCGGCGTAATCTCCTTTCCTATCGCATAGGAAGGTCCGTTGTATCCTATGCTGAAGGAGCTCTGAAAGGAAGCATTGGAGCTCATTTCCTTTGCATTAAGAGAATCTGAACGGCTCTTATAATGACGGCCACTTGTTTACTTCCGGGTCAGTTCTTCAGTTAGGAACCTTCCTAAGCAAAAAAGACTATTCGACCGCAGCCTGTATCTGCTTTGCTGCAGTTACGTTGCACCGCTTTCCAAGGATGAGCTTGGTTTCTCCATTAACAACTCCCTCCCGGTTGCCATGGTGAATCGTAGTTTCGGAGCTCCATTGATGATGGCTTTGTAGAGTCAGCAGGCCGAGTTAACATAATCAGAGTTATCAACAGCTGTTCTGGAACCGAGAAGTTTGAGTTGCCCATTTCAGAGTTGGTTCACTCAGAGTTCAGGGTAAGGTTAAGAGTTTGTTTAACCTGCTTTTATAATAGTTTATAGATACATATTTTAATGGTGCAGCAGATTCTGCTATGACCACTTATTGTCTCTGACAAGGTATAAATAGTCAAAAGTGTCTCTCCGTTTTTTTCTTTACTTAGTTTCTTTATCCTTTGATGATGATGTATGAATTGTTCCACTGGTTGCTTCAAATCTTTTTAAAAAGCAATATTATATAATTGCAGCGCAGCAACACACCTCGTTGTCCTTTTTTCTTGTGAGGAGGAGAGACACGGAGCGTGTGAGGAGAAGACAACCACAAAGAGATATTTGAAGTTTTTATTTATTGGAACTACATGAGTGAGGAGGAGTGAATTCATTATTGAGGAAGCCAATTATCTCCCCACATCAAACCGTTTAATAATATTTGCTTTTTTTCCCAGAGTGGAAATACAGATTTACATACAATTTACATACACTTGAAAATGTTGTTTCCGGAATAAAATTAATGTCCATTGAACTTCACAAATACCAGTAAATCCAAAGTAATTCTGAGCTTTTGATGTCGACAACCTCCTCTTTCGAGTTGACCCTGATATTCTGTTCTACTAAAAGCAAGTTGAGGTTTGTCAAAAGCATATTATGCAACAATTTTCCAAAAAACAAATTGGCTGATATGCAGGTTATACCCTGTCAAAGAAATGTTCTTATGTATTTATTTTTGAATTTCAGAAAACAGTTTCTTTAAAACCCAGAAGGTAAGATGGCACTTAAATGCACAAAATGGGTTTAGTTTCGACAGATATTTTAAACAACATTTAAACAAAAAGGGAAGGAAGGAAAAGGAAAGTTGTTTACTTTAAGAGACCTGTCGCTGCTCTTTAACAAAGGAACGTAAATAGCTGTTCAAAGCCACCGACCTGTAATGTAAGCTGAACTAACCATATTAACTAACTTCATGGTGTTTCTTAACTCAGTGCCAGTGGTAATTTTACTTGTATTTACTTGAATTTTTCTATTTTCTGCTAGGTCTAACGTCTTTTACTTCAATGACCTCACAAGCATACTAATTTCAAGCCAAACTACAATGTTTTTTTTTTAAATAACCAAGTAGTTTTGTTGCCTGAAAGAAATGTTGCATTGACGTTTTGTTTCAATTTACAAAGTTGGTTTAGTTGTATGGGAATGTAATTCTTTGTTGTTGTTTGGCAGATTAATGGAAGCTATTCTTGGTTCTCGGTTGTGGTTAACTGGGGTTCGTATACATTTTTTGACGGGATCTGAAGTTTTGAATGTTATGACTGGTGCACAGTTTCTCGTCATGCAGAGCACATTTCTGATTGTTAAGGTGTATTTGTCTGGAAAGGGCAGTTTTTTTCCCAGATATTGAAATTCCCCTGCATCAAACTCTTTAAAATAATAAAAGCTAAAACACATCAGTATACAATATCCATTTTAATAGATATACTGTAAAATAAGAGCTGAAGTATCTCCCTGGGAAGCTGAGAATAAAACATACACACACCGTGCCCAGTGACAGCCCTCCCCTCTTTTTACCACAGGGACAAGATGAAACAATCAGAGAGACATGTATGAATGCTTACCTCACGCAGAATTTATTCATGCTGTTCTCCTGGAAATGCCTCGGAATAAATCACATCTTTCCTAGAAACCTCTCTCCTCTGGCCCCTGTCCCCTTTCAATTCTCTGGAGTTTTCTCTCAGAGCAGGAGGAACTCACAGAGACAGAGAGAAAATGAGAGAACTCATTGCCCTGGGAGGTGGAATTAGTTATCACACTCAAAAGTACAGCGCATTTGCTGAGGGATGCATTAGCAGGTAGATGCTATAACTTCCCTTTGAGTTGTGGATATTAACTAAAAAGTCTCTGTTTGTCTGAATGTACTACGGTTTTTTTCCCAACAAGCGTTCATTCGTTCAACTTCAGAGGTGTATCGGTGAGGTACCAAAGAAGTGCAGCTACAGTATGTATGGTTGCTATCCATGGATTATTCCGCTGTTAAGGACAGAGTATTTTACTACAGAATAATCTGAATAATTGTAATTATCCTCACCAGCGACTTGGAAAAGCTGACTAGCTCACCATCGTCGTAGTGAAAATAGAGCTTGTTTGGCCTCCAGAAATAATCAGAAAGAACAGACTCACACAATAATGCAGAAAAATTATCCACAATATTCTATTCGTCCCATCTCATATATATTATTCAACGACTAAAAAAAGACGTTTGTGTGAGCTTTTACACCAAAATTAAGTTTATACTCTTAGGGGATACAAATATTTCCATTATTTAGGACCCCAAGAAGCACCGTGTCGAGTGTGAAGGTATTTGGATCAACAAAACTGCAAGCAGCAATAGCGGAAGTTTGATTTTTGACCCCTGTTTTTCCTCAACCCTTTTTTTTCCATCAACCCTATATTCCCTCAACCCTTTTTTCTCCACAACAGAACCTTTTATTCTTGTTCATTAATTAAAATAATGCAATCTAAAATATCACCAAGAGGATGCGTTTCTTCCCCTTGCCCAACAATAAGACAGATGGAGCAAAACCATAACACACAAATGTTCCAATAAAGGTCAACTCCTTTGAAGGCAGCACTGAAATCTAACAGTACTGCTCCCAAGATATTCTGTTAATAAAGTTGTGGCCAATGATCTGTCACCTTCCCTATTAGAGTGCTAGTTGCTTGCCAAGTTGTTAACAAAGAAATAACATTGAATCTGTTCAGATGCATTTTTTCCCCAACAGTTGAGGCGGTTTCTCATTATTGAAAGGAAGAGATATTGCAGGTTTTTCGAGGTAATGGTATCATCAGATAACCAAATGTGTGACTTGATACTGTCTGATAGTTAAAACCCCTAGCGTATTTCCTCTCTGTCTGCAATTCACTCTCTTCTCTGCCGCTCTGTGAATATAATCTGAGTAGAAGAGTCTTATGACACGGAATGTAGATCTTTAAAATCTGGGAACACCCACGGGAAAGTGAAAACTGGGTGTGTGTGCTGCATCTGTGAGCCCACAACGAAGCATATTTATTACATATGGCTGGGGTAGACATTGGTATACACTCACATCCTCCTTCAATGTCATGCAGAGAAGGCTATTCATACACAGAAACATTCTTTATTTTTTCCAACTCTCACTATTTAGATTTTCCTGCTTTGACCACCCTTCTTTTCTCATGCATTATGTCATTATTTCTGTGCTGCCAGTCTTTTCTGTATGGATTTCCTCTGAGACTAATACTCGCTTCTAACAAGCATAGCGGCACAAACAGTATGCCAGCCAGAAGCTCCCTATAGGCCAACGGCAGCGGAGGCCAGAAACAAAGGAGAAAAACATCACAGTTTGTGTAGCCTTTAAAAAGACAAGCAGGTGTGCAACACAAGCGTGTCAGAATGACTTCGTCATTGAATAATATATATGAGCTGGGATGCTCATGCTGGCAAATAAGCTTTAATAGAGTGTATCTCTATTCTCTATGGGGGGCTCCAGCTTCCTCACGCAGTCCAAAGACATGCAGGATAGGTTAAGAGATGACTCTGAATTTGCCCGTTGGTGTGAATGTGAGCATGAATGTATACAAACACACACACACACACACACACACACACATCATACACACACGGGCGGCGAGGCAAGTGAGAAACACGAACCAATGCTAAGTGGAGAAAATACAGGGAGAAAATGCATTTTCAAAAGAATGGGAAGGTAAAAGCAGAATCAAAGAAGTAGACACATTGATGTTGATGAATAACACATTGAATTTACACAAAATACATAATACAGAAAACTATAGTTGGTGAATCGTCCTATTAAGTGTGTCTTCGTCTCTATACTACAAACACAGTGTCTTTAGCTGACCATTAACGCCATCACACGCAGAACTACAAATCCCTTGATGTTTGGCCACACAGGTTCAACTGACTGACACAGGAGTTCTGCATTAAGGCTAATCAAGTGATGTGTCTCGGAAACTTTTGTACTTCTACATTCACTTGCTACTCTCTGTCTCCGACCAAAAGCTTACTTTATAAAAAGGATTTTTGCACAGATTTGAGTGTGCAGATCTTTTTTTTTTTTAGCTTTTAGTTTGCAAATCTGCAGCTCCAGCGATGAGTATCACACCGGGTGAGTGTTCTCTTAAATTAATATGCTGTTGGACTTTGAGTTGGGCTGTTTAGATTGGGCTGTTTTGTTCGTTGTTGGAATGTTTTTTGCTGGTTTTGGAACACAGACCTAGCAACAGGAATGCTGACTTTTTTCCTGGTATTCACCTTTATTTTGAAAATGCATTACAATGCATTCAACAAACTTATTCATGGACTCACAGATTTAGTGTATGTTGTCATTTCAACCGGCAAAATCAACAGTCTCTGTTTGATATCAAGGACCCCATCGATTTGAACCAACAATGTAAATCTGCCACTGTTATCAGTGGAAATGGCATATGCGTATGAAAATGGAAACTGCAGAGGTAGTATTATTCTAACTAAGGGTTTCCACGGGGATGGGAGTGCAGGGAGGGAATGTGGATGGGAACATTATTGCTGTATGGTGGAGATGGTGCCTGTGTAGTATGTATGTATAAAATATATTTTTATTTTTGGTATATACAGTCACTCCTTGTGCACTCATTGCAAGGCAGAAACTGCTGACTAGCAGCCACACTGAAAACTAGACAACCGTTGGGAGTTTTCTTGCAAGCCAACAACTAAACTTAAAAAAAAACTTTCCACAAATAACCAGCAGCTGCAGCTATAGCTCACCCCGAATCTGAAATTAGGTTATTTCACAGGCAAGACATCGAATAGCCTTTAACCGTAACTTCAACTCGTACTTGAGTTATTTTCCTCCCTCGCTTCATCCAGGAACTATTGATGTTTATCTTTCCCTTTTTTTCAATTCTGTGTCAAAAGCCCCTGAAAACATTGAACACTCAGGTGAAATGAGGAGGAGAAGAAGAAGTGGGAGATAAATCTAAGTAGTGTGTGTGTGTGTGTGTGTGTGTGTGTGTGTGTGTGTGTTTGTTTGCGTGTTAAGGAAGGAGAGGTAATGGGAGTGCACTGGTTGCTCTGGGCATCAGAGGAGTATTTAATCAGCAGCTGCGAGGTGAGGAATTCACGGTGGGCCTTGAATAGATGTATTGTTCATGTCTGGTGGGTCCGGGCGTTAACAAACAAGAAGATGACGACAGGTGCAGGTAATCACACTGTCGGTTATGGTTTTCTTCTTCTTCTGCCCATTGAAAATCACTAGACGCACCGGAGCACTGATGACTAAGTGAACTAGCTGCAGAAAATCCCATATGCCGCATGGCGGTGGGGGCAGACTTTTGCATCGTATCAGCACTCCGAAGGTTTGCGTGTAGTTAACGGTGTGAAGTGGTTGCGGTTCACATTGTAACACGTCGTCCACATTGCGAACTGCTGGCGGTTAGGTTAGTAAGCCACTTACTTAGAACAAGTATCATGCTTTGGCTGAAAATAATTACACATTTGCTTCAAAAGATTCAAATGGCATAATGTCTCTAAGTAAAATTGTCTTTTTTTTCTTCTTTTTCAATCATGCATCCCACCCGACTTCTTGTTGTCAATGCAATAACTCCGAACCTATGAGCATCTAATTATGATTGACGTCACTATTTGACCACCAGGCTGTATTTTGCGCTGAAAAGGTCAACCTTCAATTGACTTATGGAGGCAAATTTCCCCTGATGGCTTTATCATTTGCTTTTGAATAAATTCTAGACTATAATATACATCTAGTCTGGCAGTTGAGTTTCCTCCCTCTTTGCTCTGTAAATTGACAGTATATGAAGCAGGTGATTTTGATTTAAATCCGTCATTCATTGTTAATTTAATAGCCACACCGCTGGGTCCATACAAGCTAAATTTACAGTCATCAGAAGCCAACTACACTATCATAAATACACCAAATGTAATGGGTGGTTGGGATGCTGATAAAGGTCCAATGTCAAGAGCATCATCCATCTTTGTGTTTACTGTGCCACGACGGTTTGTAGTCCATGTGTGTATTGATTAGTTAGTTTGTTTATTGAATTAAATTCAAAGTGGCAGAAATGAGAACAAGACTATAGAAATGCTACTGTTGTTAACTGAAGGTCTGTTTCCCGGTCGTTGTTTTCCTATTTCTGATCCACTATTGTCTCTCGAGATACACGTGGTATTACAAGACAGGACAGGCGAGGGTTAGCTGGTCAGCATGCTCATTTCATTATATATCGCCTCAATACAATGCATAGACATCTTCGACATAAAGTTGGCAACACTTTAATCTCTTTACAACTGTTAAAAATGTTACATTATTACTTTGAATGTGTTAAACTTAAAATTCTGGCCATATTTTACAACTTTTTAAAATAGGAAATATCCCTCATGGTGAGAAAAATAACAAATGGTCTTTTGTTCTGTCTGACAAAGAGACAACTGGAAACTGTAGCGAGGGAATAGGAGGAGAAAACTGATGTTGCATTTCCATGTTTGGCTTTGTTGAATTTGCTTTCAACTCTGGCCTGGAGAGACAGGCGTGAGATAGAGGCGAAGGCTGGTTTGGTTCAGACTGTGTCATCATGTTTTGAGGCTGTTGCTGAAGGTGACGCATTGATGGTTGTTCCAGAAAAGTTTCCGTTGTGCAAAGATACATTCTGAGTTTGTTTCTATTGAATGCGTGTTTTGTCACCTTGATACATTCATACTACCAATAAGAACCTCACAGTAAAACGATTGTTTAGTGGTTTATTATTTCATTCATATTGAAGAATGCAGAAGGCAAATACGTTTCAAAGATTTCTGAACATCTTATAACTTTTTTTTTTAAATGTTGATCCATTCAAATGGAAAAAAACAATCTTCCCCCATTTAATCCAGATATGCAGAAAGTTTTGGTTTTATTTGGCCATGAGTTTTGTAATTTGAAGAGCAAAAATGTATCTGCATATAATATGTGGTGCAAAGTCTGCTATACATCCCACACATTTTGTTTTTCAAAACACCTTCACTGCAGGAGAATACAAAGTTAAAGCACAAATATCCTGTATGGAAAATGTTGAATTCAGTGTAAAAGTGAGAAAGTGTATCAGACTTAAGCCCTATTCATGTGGGACTAGTAAAGGACATCACGTGATTTAGAAATGACCCCTCGACCTGTTTCATGCGGGGGTTCCACACAGGATAAGTAAAATCTGTTTTTTACTTGAATTTGCTGGTATTCCCCCCAGATATGATTTGAAAATATCAAGGCCAGCGTAACGTCTGTTTCCTATATATTGCTTTCCTTTTTTTTTCATCCAGCGATGCAAGGCAAGATACACATTGACGTTGTTGACAGATAGAAAAATGTTCCTTACTGCATGCTGCCATGCATGTTATTCATGTCATCCATCCTATCATCTTTCAAGATTTTGCCGTTTTGATAGATTTGAGCTTCCATTGACGGTGTGTAGCGAGATGAGCCTCCCGAATTTCCCAAAATGCTGCATGAAACATGTGGGTGACCTTGAATAAATCACATCAGCTTTTCTCATCACAAACTGTTTAATGGTCCATGATGAAACTCCGGGGACCAGCACTATATGCTGCAGAAATAACTATGCCATGCAGGAGGTTACAGATGAATTTACACATCCCCTGGGCTCGTGCATGTCCACGCATGGCCTGCAAGTATGGTGTTTGATTCGCTTAGTCAAACTTGTCAAAATCTGAGAATTTTTTTGTTGCAAATTTGATGGAAAAAGATGGATCCTGGAAATAATGGATCCTGGATTACAATGGTTTTCTCCTCCACAGTCATTTATGATGAGCTAGGAGAGACATCTTTCTGACCTACGACAGCTTACATTTTTATTTGTCATGTCATTTGTCATTTATTTGTTCAGCAAATCAGCACAGAGCATCTGGTTTAATTTCACCCTTACTGTTTTTATGTATTTGCCCTTTTACTTTAGAAGATCATGATATCCATGCAATCACTGTCGGCTGCTTATTATTGCATTCAGAAATGAGTCCTATCTGGCTTAGTTTAAGTTTAATAATGTCACTGCTGTAAATAGTGTGGGGAGAAAAAAAGTGTTTGGGTCATCTGCAATAACTCCACATCATATACTACAAATAACACAGATATGTATATTTATTATTAAATTGAGAGTACATGTGTTTAAGCAAAAAGTGAGTTTAAGAGATTTTTTTTCACAGATTAGACATATGATATACAGGAAGGCTTGGACTGTTTATTGGAGCACGCCTATGATACATGGACACCCACTGCGAATCACTTTTACTTTTACATGTGTCCTCCTGCAACCCAGCAGCTCGCCTCGAAAGGAACACATTTCCATATTCCTTATCTTCCAATTCAAATGATGGAATCAGTGACGGAGGAGGACTGTAAGAATAGAAACATGTAATTCAGCTTTCTATATTGCTGCTGCCTAAGGGAAATAATTCCACAAGGTTAAATTTGACCCACGTCTATACATCCCATCCCTATGCAGTATTTTCTTATCTTGAAAAATATATCCACATGAAAATGAAATGTGAGATATTGTCATCGTTCAGGGCTCAACAAAATGGTTTGCCCGTTTGCCCAGCGTAAGTAAAATGACACATCGGCTTAGTAAATCTAGCACCTCACTCCCCGATCGGGCAACTAAAGAGAATTATGCACACACAAGCAGATGTTTAGATGAGTGGCGTATGGCGATATGGGCGAAAGTCCAGATTTATTTATGCTGACAAAGATTTAAAAAAAGAAAATTAACTTCAGTTGTCTTTTGATAACTGCTAATAAATTAAACCAATTGTAGGGGCAAGTAAAAATTGTCTTCTGGCAAGTAAATTTCTTGAACCTGTTGCTTTTGTTATTCAGTGATGGACTCTGAGTGGGGAAAAAAGTTGTGAGGCATTTTTTCATGAAACCGTTCCACGTTTTTCTAGCGTGTAGGGCGTCCTCGAGGACTGCATTGTGTTTTCTCCGTTTTAAGAGCACCCATTTGTGGACTGCATCGGGTTTTATCCACTGGGGGACAGAAAAGTTGGTTCACTGTTTTTCAAATGTATCCGGTACATTCGTTAGCATGCCAAGCCCTTTCTTTAATGGGGGCTTGAAACAAAAAAGAGAAAATATATGAGGTTGATAGGATTTTTCATAAATTCTTGCCTTTCCGCCCAATTAGCTTGCATGTCTGGAAGTCTTCCACTTTTCTAAGCTCCTGCCTGCAGCAACATGAAATATCATGAAATGAGCATGTCTTAAAATGCAAATCATGTTCTCTGCGTATGAAAGGAAGAGAGAAATGAGTTTCCGCACCGTGAAAGTGGAGACAGGGCTGGAAACAGACAGCAGGCACCGGAATAGAGCGTCAGGATGTGCTCTTACATTCGCCACTGATGAAGAGTCTTGTCCCCAACTTTCCACTGTGAATTCAAGACTTAAATTTCCAGTGAATGCTTTTTATATTTGATTTGTATGGAAAATGAATGAATGGAGACACGGTTACATGTTTGTCAGGTGATTGCACCATCCAGCTTGAACCTTCAGGTATTTTCACGCCAGTAGTGCCAGGGTCTTACTAGAGCTGTGCAATTGAACAAGCAAATGGCAGTGGGGCTGCCAATCAGACCTGCAGTATGAACCCCATATATGATTCCTGAGAACCTTATATACTGAACACACAGGAAGGGAATACACAACAATATAATCAGTTCAGAGGCTAAAATCAGTGCAGAAATGTTTTACCGTAATTTGTATTTGATTTCAAATCAGTTATTTAAACAGCACTCATATTTCGGTGTTATTCCATAGATAAGGAGATTATTGCAAAGCCATGACCTTTTTATGGATTTGCATAAAAAAAGTGATTTCCCCTATAAGTCTCACTTATAGGAAACCAGGACACTAGGAACATGAAGAATTGGTTTACAGCTATAAGGAAGTACGTCAACCATTGTGTGACCAAAACAGCAAGAAGATAGTGCTTTTATTTCCCCTGGTGGCTTTGGCGGCTGGTAGAACAACCAAGTATGTGGAAATATTGGTGCTTTCAGCTTACTTGTGTTGATTGCAGCAAGGGAGTTTTAACTGAATAGGCTCCATAACTGGCTCACAGAAAGTTCCTTCACTGATGTGTTCTTTTAATGTAAATCTAGATGATTTAAATGGTATTTGTACTTGTCTCCATTTGTATGTTTGTAAACGTGTATTTGCTGCTGCAGGTCTCCCTTGAAAAAGAGGTTTTTAATCTCAACGGGACAAACAAAGGTTAAATAAAATAAAATAAAAGGGAGAGATTGCCAAGTGCAAGAGGATACAGTTACTCGGAACAGCTTTGGGAAAGAATTGCAATGTAATATATTCGAATATCTTTCTTGCTTTTTCCCTGAAGGTCTGAAATATAAATGTCAGAGCTAACTGTGTTACTTTGAAAGTTGATATAAAGTTGCTTTAAGTGGGGCAACCTAATGACCAGAAAAATCTCCTGGTTCAACACCTGATACACTTGACTTGATAAAGTTTGAATAAGCAAATGTCTGAAAGTTTAGCAATGACAGCAACTTCCAGTTCATGGAGGCTTCAGCAGTCTCTCCAATGTTCTCATTAGATTTGTTTCAACCCAATTTTTCTTCATCTCTAGAACCTTTATTTGTTTGATCTCTGTGCTAATTATGACAGCAGATTTTCTCTGGTGTATTTTCTTTTTTTATGATCCCCATTTTTGTCTTTGCGAGACAAATCAATCACAATTTTGATTCTTTTTATGTCAGCATACACAACCCTTTATATACGATGCCTTTGCCAACCCTTTGAAACACACGCTCTTTATTTGGGTGTGAAATACATTTCCAGTACCACAGGCAAATGTGTCTGGTTTTGCTATTTTAGTGTTTTGATGCACATTACCAGAGGATCACAAATGTTTTTGTCCATTGATTTTTGTAGCCTTCCTTAATGTTTGTCTGCCCTGATGAGTGCTAAATCACTGTAAATAATGGTCGCCTTGAAAACTGGAAATTCCCTGCACACAAACGTACACATATTCACACCAATGTTCTCTTGGTTTAGACCAAAGCAGAAAGGATTTGTTATTGCCTTTTTAGTTTCAGTCTGTTTTATGGTTCAGACCACCAAACAAACCGAGACAACTCATTAATTGGAAAGTTTTGGTGACCTGTTATTCTTTGCTTCACAAACCCACAGGGGGAAAACAAAGTGTGACTGACATCAACTCAATGCACATTGTCTGTGCAGGGAGGATTTATTTATCTCCTCTGGTATTCTGGCCGGCAAAGAGCTAAAAGGAGAATTACCCGGATAAGAGCATTAGTCTCGACTGCAAATAGATGCCATCCATCATAAATAACAAAGAGCTGCTCTGCTAAAGTGCTAACAGACACACACAGACGGTTCACACACTGTTGTTGGAAATCCAGGGCCTGTGAGGGGCGAAGGTTTGTTAGTGGAGCAACTTTGCATGAAGAAATCAGTTGATATATTCTGAGGCAAAATGTTTGACTTGAATTAAAATACAATGAAGGCAAAATTCCTCCCTGGAATGATGGAATATAATTATATGTCTGGCAGCGAGGGGAATTATTTGTTTATTTCATTTAATTTCCAACCCTGACGATGTTCCCAAGAGACTCCTGGATTCATTGCCCTCTCCTGTGTTTTCTGTGACATGGAAGAGTGCTGTACTTACTGTTGGGTTCAGAATTACAAAAGACTTAATTCACATAGATTTATAAAAGGCATCTGTAACATAGCAGATATATCTTTTTTCTTCTTCTTCTGAATAGCCCTTATCATCGGGTCCTAAAAGTTGTACAACACAAGAACTGTAGATATGAAGTAACATGGGACACTAATTGTCCAATCCAGAGTTATACAATTAGTTCATATTAGTTTATCCGTTTATTAAAATAAATACATAAAAAGTTATCTGTATAACTAAATGCTGTTGCAGTGTACTTATCATTTTGTTATTTTCATTCTTCACCAGAATGCTAGTCCCTCAAACCCATTTTTAGGTTCCTATTTTTGTGGTCTCAAATATGGCAGGTATGTCTGTTCCATGTATTATTAAACATACAAAACATCAAAAATAAAAGTTTAAAAGTGCACACCCTGGACATCACCTGATCCAACTTCTCCCATCTGGTGGCGCTAGAGAGCACAGGCTGTCACTGTGATGCACAGTTAATACCCACAGTTAATAGTGTATCCATAACAACCTGTGGAATTTTAAATCTCATTTTTATTCCAGCACCCTTTGCACTATTGTCACATTGTTTACAATGTTATGTTCATACATATACTTATATTTATATCTGTACATAGTAGTCTGCTTATATTGATTCATTTTGTTATCATTGTTTGTTTATTTCTGTTACAAAAAGTTACATAAACCTATAGATCATGAAACAAAATGCAATCATCAATGGTAAAAACAGGAAAGTGCCATAGTATAGTTTGATTGTTGCCTTCTGAAACTAATTCATAATGTGAAAGGTTTAGAGGGCAATTTCTTTTCCTAAAGCCCTGAGCTTTAGGGAAGGAATCTTCCATCATGGTACTATAATTAAAAAACCAAACAAACAAGCCACTCATTGTGTCAACCTGCTCCTTTTAGAAACATGACTGAGGTGAATTTAATCAGGCATCTTGGTTGTACGTGCACAGGGAGCTGAATGCATCTTTCACAGATTGCATCATGTCAGTCTTCAAAGTGGCGAGATCTAGCTTAGAAAATGCTAATCATTGTTGTCGGCAATTGGATGGAAATGAGGTGGATTTTTAAATTTTTCTAAATTCCCTTAGAAGTTTACAATTTGATAATGGAAGACAAAGCTTTCATCTGACAGCAGTGTGGGTGTGACAGTGTGCCAAGTCGCCATACAACAAGCTTTGAGTCATCTTGATGGCCGAATAATCAGGTGGATAAGAAACGTGGGAGGCAGAAGCAGCCTACATTCACCTCTGTGGTGACCAGAAGCAGCTGTTACATAATCATCTTCTTCTTCTTCACCCACTGAAACACTGTGTGGTTTCCAGAGTCCCAACTGATTGGCAGGAGTTTGAGGTTCTCCCAATAACCAGGTGGCCGAAGTGGGCAGTTTTTTATATTAAATTTGATTTAGGTTTAATATGTTTTGTGTTTTGAAGATATGATTTATAGTTGACATACAGTTTCAGCAATGGCCTAATAACATTTATTTAGTCAGAAGCTACTCATGAGCCTTGTGTATTAAGTAATTAACTAGAATGAATGAACTGGTGACTGTTATTGTTATAAATATTGTTTTTTCTTTTTTCATCACATCCTCACACAATTAAATAAGATGGGCCTTGGAAAGGAAATACTCTTAAAACTAACTTTTTAAAGATCTTTTATTAAATTAAAACATATTTTTTTCAGGTATGACATTACAGGCAATGAATTACTTTCAGGCGATGTTTTTTAATTTGCATCCCCACATTAAAACACTCCTAACATTTCTGTCTCGCTCTTTTTCTAGTTAACCTTGCACTACAGGAAAAAGGCACATTATCCAGCTAGGGTTCAGGCCGGGGGCAGCTTTGTGGTTTGGGAAGGGGGAAAGAGGAAAAGTGCACATAGCATAAATATTCTGTTGCTATAACTATTTTAGAGGTACTCACTGTGTCTTTCACTGCAGCTGTATTATCAAAAGCATACTTTTAACTTTACAGATTTATCTCAGCGGAAACAATAAAAGCAGCAAAGTTGAGAAAAGAGTGTTTGAAGTTTTGAGGCTAGTCTAACAAATTCTATTGGCAGAATAAAAATTGTCTGATAAAAATGATTAGCAAGCTAGCTGAGTCTCTGGTGTTTTTTGTTTTGTTTTTTTACTGTTAATTTGTATTTTCTGCTAAATTTACATTACATTTTTTTGCACACATTTCTATGACATAAAATACTACATTATCTATACACCAATTGTAATAAACTCAATTTATTGGATGTTGAAGAGTAAGAGAAGATTTTAGGTTGGGGAACGTTTGATAATTAGCTTTTGTTAAGGCTAGCTGCATCTGTTTTTTCTTTAAGTTCCTGCATAATTTACACTTTTGTTCATTTTAAATTTGCGTATTTCTGTCAATACGTCTATCCAGTTTCCAGGCTGTGATGGCGGTAATGTAAATCTATTGTCCTTCACTCCAGTCACGTCCTCAAGCTCCTCCTGATGGGATCCTAAGTAGATGAGATATGTAATCCTTCTAGTGTGTGCTGGGTGCTCTAGGGTCTTCTCTCCGCTAGGCATGCCTGGAATACCTCCACAAGAACGCATCGCTTTCCCAAACTGTCTTAACTGACTTTGTTTAACATGCAGCGAGTGGTGAGAGTTATCTCCGCCATGCTGTTCCTGAGGGTGAAGAAGAAAACTCATTTCAGCCTCTTGAATTCAGCATCTCATACACTGTCTGGTTATCATCTCGATGACACGTCACCGTTTTCAATCTGCTGGCTTGCATTGTTGAGACTTTTATACATTGTTTTTTTTCCCCTGCATATTATACCTTTTTTTTAAAAGAGCTTACATTTAAATCCGCTGCATGGAGAGCATTTATTGTCTATTTAACAGAAGCCAAAGCAATCACGTTGGTTTGACACATGCACATAGAAACACGTGCACATAGAAAAAAGGGCAACATGTGTCTATTATTTTAAATGTTGAAACCAAAAAGTGACGATGTAAGCAACGTTGTCTGTACAGATAACCTTGTCTCACAGACATACATGAAATGGCCACGGCCCCTCCGTCAAATAGCCACAGACCCTTAACTCAAAATCCGTGACAATATAATGGAAACATCCGAAATTTCATGGACATGCTTTCTGACTTGGAAACGCAACATTTAAAGCAATATTTAGTTCATTTTCAACACCAAATATATCACCCTGACCCTCACAGTTGTTGAAGGCTCAGCTTGTTGTCCTGTCATCATAAAACGTCTGTTCAATTCTGTTCCCTTAGCGAGATTCAGTGACAGAGACGCGGACAGCGAGGTTCCGTGATAGAGACACAGACAGCGAGATTCTGTTATATAGGCATGGACAGCGAGATTCTGTGATATAGGCACGGACAGCGAGATTCTGTGATATAGGCATGGACAGCGAGATTCTGTGATATAGACACGGACAGCGAGATTCCGTGATATAGGCACAGAGGCGAGATTCCGTGATATAGACACGGACAGCGAGATTCCATGATATAGGCACGGACAGCGAGATTCCGTGATATCGGCATGGACAGCGAGATTCCATGATAGGCACGGACAGCGAGGTTCCGTGATAGAGACACAGACAGCGAGATTCTGTGATATCGGCATGGACAGCGAGATTCCGTGATATCGGCATGGACAGCGAGATTCCGTGATAGAGACACAGACAGCGAGATTCTGTGATATAGGCACGGACAGCGAGATTCCGTGATATCGGCATGGACAGCGAGATTCCATGATAGGCACGGACAGCGAGGTTCCGTGACAGAGACACAGACAGCGAGATTCTGTGATATCGGCATGGACAGCGAGATTCCGTGATATCGGCATGGACAGCGAGATTCCGTGATAGAGACACAGACAGCGAGATTCTGTTATATAGGCATGGACAGCGAGATTCTGTGATATAGGCACGGACAGCGAGATTCTGTGATATAGGCATGGACAGCGAGATTCTGTGATATAGACACGGACAGCGAGATTCCGTGATATAGGCACAGAGGCGAGATTCCGTGATATCGGCATGGACAGCGAGATTCCATGATAGGCACGGACAGCGAGGTTCCGTGATAGAGACACAGACAGCGAGATTCTGTGATATCGGCATGGACAGCGAGATTCCGTGATATCGGCATGGACAGCGAGATTCCGTGATAGAGACACAGACAGCGAGATTCTGTGATATAGGCACGGACAGCGAGATTCCGTGATATCGGCATGGACAGCGAGATTCCGTGATATAGGCATGGAGGCGAGATTCCAAGATATAGACACGGACATAGACACGGACAGTGA
This sequence comes from Chelidonichthys spinosus, assembly GCA_029853015.1. Taxonomy (NCBI): domain Eukaryota; kingdom Metazoa; phylum Chordata; class Actinopteri; order Perciformes; family Triglidae; genus Chelidonichthys; species Chelidonichthys spinosus. The sequence goes on along the minus strand of CM056833.1, from coordinate 9,310,526 downwards.
GATTCCGTCAAATACCGTCAAATAGACACGGACAGCAAGATTCTGTGAAATAGACACGGACAGCTACATTCCGTGAAATAGTCACGGACAGCGAGATTCCGTGATATAGGCATGGAGGCGAGATTCCAAGACACGGACAGCGAAATTCCGTGAAATAGACACGGACATAGACACGGACAGCGAGATTCCGTCATATACCGTGAAATAGACACGGACAGCAAGATTCCGTGAAATAGACACGGACAGCTAAATTCTCGTGAAATAGACACGGACAGCGAGATTCCGTGATATAGGCACGGACAGCTACATTCTCGTGATATAGACGCGGACAGTGAGATCCGTGATATAGGCACGGACATCGAGATTCCGTGATATAGGCATGGAGGCGAGATTCCAACATATAGACACGGACAGCGAAATTCCGGAAATAGACACGGACATAGACATGGACAGTGAGATTCCGTCAAATACCGTCAAATAGACACGGACAGCAAGATTCTGTGAAATAGACAGGGACAGCGACATTCCGTGAAATAGACACGGACAGCGAGATTCCGTGACATAGACACGGACAGCGAGATTCCGTGAATTAGACACGGACGGCGAGGTTCCGTGATATAGACATGGATGGCGAGATTCCTGATATAGACACGGACGGCGAGATTCCGTGATATAGGCACGGACGGCGACATTCCGAAAATAATGATCGATATATATAAACAAAATGGAGAAATGCGCCACGGAGACGAGGAGACATCTAGTCACATCTTTACAACTTTACGCATTTGTTTTGTTGTCAGAAATAAATCGCTCACATGGGCAAGCAGGATATCCTTGTTTAGCCCTTTCTCTAGTTTAAGAAGAAACAAACCGCATGTTTCTAGCACAAACCATTACGGAGTTATGACGCTCTAAAAACAACATGATCTTTGTAGCGTATACGCTACAATGGGTCTCAGAGGGTTAATTTAGCGAGCCCAAAAAAGGTTGTGGATAGCCCAGAACAATTATATAAAAAAATCTGCTATTAGTAATAGTCTCTATTAGTAATGTCACAACTTAATCAGTATTCAGATGAAAGATTAATACAAGTAGGCTATTCTTTTTCAATTGGGCATTCTCTGGGGCAACCTAGCAACGGTTGTTATGTTGGAGGAGGACGTTCAAGATCCGTGTTCATATGACAGAATAGGTTAATCTGTGTTTATTTCACAGAATTGAGTTCGGGCTATCCTACCGAGCTGGAAAACGGGATAAAACTGTTGATATCAGGGTGATATATTTGGCGTTGAAAATGAACTAAATATTGCTTCAAATGTTGCGTTTCCAAGTCAGAAAGCACGTCCATCGAGTGAGATCTGTACGGGCCATTCCGTGTGTAGACCACGGGAGGTCAGTGACATTGTTTTGCGTTACCGTGATTTGCGTGGTCATTTCACGGAATTTCGGGTGTTTCCATTATATTGTCACAGATTTTGACCGTGGCCATTTCATGGATGCCTGTGAGACCAGGTTGGTGCAGTTTGTTGTGCCACGTTTCTGATTCCGCACCTGCAGCATCTGACTGACTTTTTAATAAGACAGTCATCTCTTCCTTTCCTGGATGTCCGCTGATCAGCAGTCAGTTAATTTCCTGTTGGGTGTTGGCTAAACAGAGCACACACTAATGCACACACATCCATGGACAGACAGACACACACACACACACACACACACACACACATGCACACACTGGGAATGAGTCCAGAAAAAGGCTTTTCATCAACAACATAAAAACACTAATTACAAAGATGATTTTAGGAACATTTATATAATTTCCACATGCAGTGCTGGATTTTGTTGCATCAACTACATGAAGCCTGTTATGTTAAGTCGAAACACAGTGAAAACACATCTTTCCTCAGCATTTACAGAATTTGACGAGCTCTTTGGCTGCCACTTAAATACTACCAGGTCATTTCACTTAGTTAGGAACCTTTCGAAGCAAAAAAAAAAAAACAAAAAGCATGATTTGACCGCAGCCTTACCCTGATTCCAGATCCTGCCACTCCCTCATGTCCAGACGTAACTCCTTTCCTGCCATTTCCACCACTTGACCTTTGCCGCCCACTCACGCACTCCTCATTTCCCAAAATGAGTCGAGCAGCATATATACTGGCCTATATCTCCGTCAGATGATCTGCCTGCCCATTAGGATTTGGTTAGAACATGCATATCAGCATGTGTTTTTAAGAGGAATATAAACGCATACATAGTATTGGTTTATTGTAGAAAAAAAAAAAAAAAAAAAACTTGACAGGACCTCTGAAAATTAAACACCATTTCCCAGATCACAGAATTACATAATTAACAGGGTCTACACACACACACACACACACACACACACACACACATCCACATGTAGAAATACATACACTAGGAATCCCTCAGCAAAATGAAAGTACTTGGATTTTAATACCAACAAAATATTGCTTTCGAGTTGACCCTGATTCTAGTAGTAGTTTTCGGTTACCTGAGGGCATGCGTGTTTTCATCTGCACAGTAGGGGCTTTACTTTGTACTTTTGGTCGTTAAATAAAATATAGCGCAGACAGGAAATGGACCAGCAAGAGTTTTATTTTTGGCTTAAGATGTTATTGACTGTATCCTACGCTGATGCAGTCAGTCCATTACTGCACACAGCCGAGATCTGACTGGAATATGACTAACAGCCAGCTATGCAGATATGAGTTTTTACATCAATGCAGCTGCAATGTATTTTAGTCATACAGTGGGATTTTTGGCCTTAGGTATGTGATACAATTCCAACTCTTTAAACTGTTCTAAATGTAATCTATACAGAAGGCTACACATCACTCATTCTCACATCTTTATTTTTCCATTTGGGATGTGCTTATATCCAGTTTGCTTGTTGTTTCAAAGTTCATAAATGTTTCATAAAGTGGAAGAAAACACAAGGTGCATACAATTCCAGTCTACAGCGATAAAATACCTCATCACTGTATAGATGCTTTCATGTGGTTTTGTCCTTAGCCAGCCAGCTTTCACATCCTTTACTTATCCTTTTCATTAACACTACATCCCACATTTATATGAATCACTTCATCAAAATCATTTGTTTGTCTGTTGCATTCTCCTTAGTGGGACCAATACAACATAATAGAAGGCTATGGGTTATTTTTTAGTATTACAATTTATTATCGTGTTTCTGCCATGATTTGAGTCACTGAACAACATGTAAGAAATCTGAGGAATTTATACGTGTGCAGTCGGTTAGTCAGTGAGGAATGGTGAAGACCTTGGTTCCTTCTTCTCCTCTCAAGTGTCATAAATTTCAAGCCACTGCTGATTGCTGCGCTCACAGCCCACAAAACTCGGTGACACATTGAGACGTACCCATCCAGTGAATCAGTCACACTGTCTTACAAACAGTTAAGATCTTCTGTCTGCATGACAAACTGCCACAGAAAATAACGAATGCAGGCCGGAGGCCTGGACTTCATTCCTCAGACTCAACTGGCAATATTTTTCAAAAAAGGCTGTCAGGATTTATGGTATCTTATAGTGCTCAATCAAAAGATATACGTATATAAATGTCACCAGGGAAATGCAAGATTAGGTGGCACCTTTACAATCTTATACCTTTTGACACTTTAAAAGGGATTGACCTGGTTGATGCGAAGATTAAACCAATGACCTTCCATTTATTAGAGGGTTGAATGAGACGCTGCTAACATTTCATGTACAGTCATGGAAAAGATGAGCTTATCATCTGCTAAATGTGTCAAGAATCGTATCTACATAACTGAATGGATGCTGTTAAATTGTACATGTTGATTCCATTTCCTCACTGACTTTAATTCTACTATTGACATCATATAAAAGTAGCGGAAAATAGAATGTTAAACACAACGTAACCTATTAAATCATACACATTCCGCACACACATAACGGACATTTATTTCTCAAATTTAGCCTAATAATATATAAGTACTACAGCAACTGTGGAGAGTTTAAATGTGTAGAAAAGGTCTAATCAGATGAGTAGAGAATAAAAGTAAGCAGCCATGCCTGCGCTGGCGCATACAAAAAAAAAATCCAGTGTTGGTCCAAAATGTGTTTTTCCTCTGCCTCATCATCTTTTTTTACTCTAAATGTGGCCACAATTTAACAGATGAAGACCCTGCAATCACTTGTAGCCAGTGATTGAGACCATAAACTCAAGTTTCTAATTTCTAATCAAATGAGAAGTAACTTTTTGCCCCGGTCTGATCCAAATGTGTGATTTGTGTGACTTGAACCTTTTGCTTGTTTGAGCTTCTAAATTAATTTGCTGCTTTCCTCTGTCTTTATATTACTAAACATGTAATACCTTTTGGCTTTTGGACTCTTGTATAGCCAAGAAAAATCATTAAAAGACTTCATGGTCTATATTGAATGGTGATCAGCATTTTTGTTCAATATATTCTGACTTTTCATCGACCAAAGAATGAAATGAAACATAATGGTCAGCTTAATCATTGTGGAAAATAATCATTATTTGGAGCTCTAATTACAAAACGCTGTCACGCACACACAAATAGTAATTTACAAACCCTGTACGTTGCTGCGACGCAGGTCGAAACAAACAGACGTGTATTGTAAATGATTAAGCCAGTCTATTTGGGCCATGGTGGTGTTTATCTATCAAGCTGCGGTTCTGTCCCTGTGCTCGTTTTCACAGTGGCCTGTCCTGATGGCGTTTGAGCAGAGCTCATTTGTCAGCGAGCAGCTCACCATGTTAAGGATGTGTGTCGTTAGCCGGGGACGACGGGGCCTTGTTTCACGGCTGAATAAACTTCTCAGCATGGGATCCAACCCACGGTTTAAAAGTAAAAAGAAAACACCCAGTGGAAATGTTACAAATGATGAATAGCTGTGCTCCGAGGGGATTAATAGCATTTGAGGTGAAACGCTGCCAAGAAGAGCGGGACTGCATAAATGTGTTGGATGGCCACCGAAAAAAACAAATGCCTAAACACTCACAAATACAGTCTTACATGCATGAACGCATGCATGCCCGCATCATATTACAATGCATGTAGACAAACATGGTTTTGATGTATGATAAATCTAAAGCTTATAGCCTTTTGTTTCACCTCCCGTCATTTTGTGCTGGCAGGAATCGAGCAGTGATCTATTTCAGGCCTGCCGCTGATGCAAATACTTCCCTCCTACTATTTGATTTGGACTCCGCTGCTCTTGGAAAATGTTGCTCGCATTCATACTGGAACAGGGGATGTAAAAGCTTTTTTTCTTACAGCGATCCGCTTAAATCTCCTCCACGTTTCCAACTTGGCAGGGCTGCACTGGAAGTGGTGAGCGTTCACCTTCACAATAAGACTCCTCTGCCTACATCTCAGGTCTGGTGTTGTGTACGTGCTCCTTTGTCTGAGGGGAACATCCATCGTCATCACTCGTTTGAAGTAATGCTGAAGGCTTGAATCACTGTAAGCTGAAAATGAAATTTTGAGGAATTTAGTCTTCAGCTTTGGTGCTTCACACAATAAAACAAATCGCTTCTGACCTGACAGACGCTGCGTGTGAGCGAAAATCAGTGTTGCACAAGACATTTTGTTGATTTTTTTTCCTGTGTACTGTGTCAAGACATCCTATGATGTGTTCAGGGACATAGTGTCTCTGCAGAACTGGAAAAACTCAAAGTAAACTATCATCCTCAAGTCAGCTGATACCAAACGAATCACATCTCGTCGTTCTGAGCACACATTGCACTTGAGATTGTTTTCTCAACGCAACATCTTTTGACCTTTTCTCTCTCTGTGAAAGGATCCACAGTTCTCATTTATGAAATGTATCTGTATTAATATGAACATCAATGATGCCTGCTCTGGCATTGTCACAAAATGTGTGGTTATTACCCATCACTTTCACCTCAACTGCTTTTATCATTAAAGTTGAGTGAAAATATGGATGTGGTTGGATATGGTGATTTGCAAATTGATGCTGAAATATTAATGTTTTGAGCAGGACAATACGAGGAATATCCATGCATTCAAGTGTTATTGCTCAAGGTTACAGCGGACTAGAGCCACCAGAGCAAACGGATATAATCCTCTCTGATGTAATTAAATCTGCAACAAAGGAATTAAATCTGTAACTAATTAAAAACATCTGAAGTTACAAGATATCAAGGTGTGATGTGATGTAAGGGAAAGCATAAGTGCATTCAGTTCAACAAAAAAGGATGACGCTTTCTGAATACATTGAAATTTAAACTTTAATGTGGATGACACTGGACTAAAAAAAAGAAAGGAGAGAACATAATTCCACTGAAATGTTTCACCTTCCTTAGAAAAAAACAACTTTTCAACAACTTCTGCAACTGAGGAAGCACATTTGCACTGCTTCTGTTGTCGGCGGCAGGTCTTTACCCCGTAGCGGTTATATCATGCTGACACAGCCCTGCGACTTGCTCCACTTGTCTGCATAATGGGGCACCACCCGGCCCGCGGCACACCGCTGAAGTCTATTATGGAGCGTTGTTCCAATACAATTTCCCTAATCTGCGAGTAGCGGTAAGATGCCAGAATAAGATGACACACATGCACAGGCTCACAAGCACAAGGGCAGAGATGGAGAGAGACACACACAGACAGATGGACAGACAGACAGGTCGACTGCATGAATTGAATGCAAATGGTTGTGCTGCATCTATTTATAGAGAGGAGAACATATTGCTACAGGAGGAAGATTTGCATCCAACATGACCTGCTGCTGTCAGAGAAAGATGCTAAACCATGTGTTTACTGTTCTTGACATTTACTTCCAGTCCGACTGGTGAAAAAAACAAAACAAAAGGTAATGAGAATGTGGGTGCGAAAAAAGGAGTGGGGAGCAGCCTCTTAGCAGTGCATTCATCATCCTGAGAAGATCTGCTTCTTCATCCATTCTTTATCATTATTTTCGAAGATGCTGCTTTGTTCCTGACAATGATTTTTTCTCTCTTCCCGGCTCGCCTCCGTTCCCTGAATTAAAGGCTCCCTGACACCCTGTCAGTAAAAGCTGAGCTGTTTTTTTACCCGATGCACCTGCCACAAGAACTGTTTTTCTATTTTATCAACAAGTCATTCAGGAACACAATGTCACCACCACGTCCTCCTCGCTAGCTCTCTGTCATCCTGTGTAATGTGCAGGAGGTTTTTTTTTTTTTTTTTAGAGGGGGGGCTGGGGTGATCTTTATTCAGCACAATAGCAGGGTCCCGGTCTCAGAAGTAGAACTCTATTAGTAGGACAAGCCTATCAAGAAAAGGGGGTCAGCCCTGCAGAGACCGTTAAAAAAAACTTACCAGGGAATATGGAAATCAAGGAAGTCAAATTGAAACTCCCTCCAGCTCCAGCTGTCAGACCTGAAGTTGCCATTTGAAGTCTCGACGCAGATCAAGGATGAAAAGGTTGAGTAATACTTTTTAAAGTCAATCAAACTAAACGTGTACACTTCTGGCAGTTTGAATGTTGCCTACAGTCGGTTTTTTGTGCTTCTGTTTGTACAGCATGATCGTACAACGGGCCCCCGACCCCTACATAAGACGAGACCCCTAAAAGGGACACAAAATTACTACAGATGCTGTTTTTGGGTCTTTGTGGTTGTTTGATGACTTTCTAACAACAGATGTTATGCCAAACAAAGGCTCTGAACCAGGGCCTACCGGAGATGGACTGGGACCAAAAATCGTCCCTGGCATTTTGGCCCAGACTGGCCCACCACACAAGATCACACATACATGGTCTGTCAGAAAACAAAAAAAAAAACATGGGATGCCAGGAGGAGTCAGTGGTAGAGTTGGCACTCCAAGTACCGGGGACGAGTCCTCACAGCAACGGCCCCGGGTTTGAATCCGACCGGTGGTGGTTTCTGCAATATCATCCCCATTTGACCAACGTGTTTCGAGCCAGCCCAGTGTCAATTGAAAAAACAACAGGCTGCCGATCTAGGCCTACCACTTTTATGGGCCAGTTCATGGGCCCGACAAAAAAAAAGAGTGACGGCGCTCGGCCCACCGGGAAAATGCCGGTATGCCAGATGGCTAGTCCGTCCTTGGGCCTTACATATGGCTGTGCCTGGTCCGTTCATTTATCTGCTCTGTATAGTAGATTCATTTCTGAATGAATGTAAGACCTGAAATTCACCTCGCAGCCAGACTTAATTGTCTGTCGTTACGTTCAGACAGAGACGTATCAGCCACTATTCGTCCTGCTATGAGGGACAGGCTAACACGGCTGAAGCGACAGCTTAGTAATAATATATCATATTACCCTTCAAGCTTCGATACAGCTGATACTCACACCTCCTCAGGCTAATCATTTAGTGCATCTACACACACACAACCACCATCCTTTTTGTTTTGTATGTGATGTTTACATGCATCATCAAATAGTTTAAAAGTTGAGTTAAAGACAGACTGTAGACGTTTACCAGACAGTTTCCTGGTTTTCCACAGAATACCAGCTCTGCGTCTGATTGGCTAGTTTATGTGACCTGCGTTGGTTTGACTTGTTAGGATTTGGAGTGAGGTAAGTGTAGATTATCAGCCTATAAAAGGCAGAGTAGGATGGATCATGCCTTCTCCATCCTAGACAAATAAATATCACTTATTTAGTTGTGTCTCTTTAAAGCCATTTTAAGATATATGTTTATTTGCTCTCCAAGTTTGGGTAAGGAGATTTAAACCAAAATGTCAAACATGTTAAATGTTATACAATTGTTAATTTAAGATATATGTATGTAAATAAATTAAAAAGAGAGCATGGGAGAGTTTGGAACATATGGCATACGTAGGAAATCATGAATTACTCTGCTGAGAGTTGTCGGAACAGTCGAGTGTTAAATCTGCTGTGAAAAAAAAATCGCTATGTGCTTGAGATTGTTTCATGACAGCATGAGAAGAAGGTCAGACCGACTTTTTCCTCATTGTGACAATCGTAAAGGACGACATTATGTTAATGTCGTCCTTGACAAAGTGAGTCCTCTCCGGCAGAGAACGCGCGCAATTCCTTCACTGTCATTACGGTGCCATCGCCAGCCTGATCCCGCTGGCACATTTATTATTTGAGCCACGGTATCAACAGCTCTTGGTAATTCATTATCAGGAGTCTCTCATTGAAGGGTCTCCTCCTGATCAATATTTCTGAACACCTACCACGCTCACATGACAGCCTCTGCATTTTGTAGATACAAACTCTTGTAAAGGGGAACGCCTGTCTCCTACAAATTACATCACATACACATTTTACCAATTTTTTGGGGGAGAAAACGTAATTGTGGATTGAAGAGCTTGATTGAAAGATCAAGGGGGGGGGGGATTCAATACAGGAATTGTGACTTATCAATGATCGCATATTGTGTAAAATGACTAAGTTTCACATGAAAGATCTTCTTGTGATACACCCACAAACAATTACCACAGTTCCCTCCACTCTGCAGACATTTTTACCAGGTTTCATGTTGTTCTAGTTTTACGACGTACGACTCAAAATGAATGCCAATATCGCTGCATGTCTGCTGGGTGTGCAAAATAGGCAATTGCTTGCTTTCATGTTCTCCACAAGAACTAAATAAAGTGATAATGCAGTGTTTACTGCCCCCAAGTAGCAACAAACACATAAATAAGGAATCCCTGGAGCCACACCGCTACATTGGATGATAGTATTTACAAATAATTTGTATGATATAGAGTTGCAGAGAAAAAACATAGGTTATTATTAGGCAAATTAAAAGTAGCAAAAGGCCATCAATTTACTCTTTATTTGCATTCATTCTCTTTTATGTTCCTTCCTCCTTCCTTTTCTTAGACTCAAATCAGATTTACAACCCTCCATATTTCTGTATTTCAGGACATCCTGCGTTGCCAAGCGGTTGAGTGAGTTCTCCCAGCGGAGGGTCACCTCCCGATCAGCTGTTCCATATATTAGCTCTCTGCCATCTTGCTCCTCAGGCTTCCTGTGGGGTTTAATTTCTCCAACCGCTCATTATGATCGTTTCTTAAAACCTCCCTATATTTGCTGATCTGAACAGTGCTTCATCAGCGAGAGGGGTTATATTTATCTGATTAGAGCCCACTTCACTGTATCTGCTTCCACCCACATGGATGTGTGAGGCAGTTATTAGCTGGGGTAGACACTTGTTTGTAAACCTATCAGCATCAAGTGACCTTTGTGTCACAGAACAGCCGAGGCAGAGGGGAAATATTACCCCAGCAGCATTGGTACATCTGTCTAGGCAACAAGTTGTGTAGTTTTAAAGTAGCAAATGTATGACTTTTTCTCTCAGAATATTGTTTTTCCCCCCCTACAGTGTCCCTAATACGCCGTGGTATATTTGGCACATGGCTTATCGTGGTCATGTTAAACAGAATCCTCTGTTTTCATGCCAACATGTAAATAGAAGGCTTTATTGCATATAAATGCACTCAAACAGTGGATCCTTTACTGTAAGTATGTATCGATAGCATTAGCATCAGTGTTTTTGCATAGGGCTACGTGTCATTTTTAAACCTAATGAATATATTTTGTAATATGCACAAATTATGTCTACACTTATTAGCGTTAGCACGTGTTTTACTGTGAAATGACCGTGTTCTAACAAGCAGTAAATGAGTGTTATTTATTTGCTGATCAAAGTAAAATGCTTTCAGAACATTGTGTTTAAGCCTCAGAGATTTACAGTGAAATAGTTTTCCATTGGCTGATTAATTTGCTTTCATTTAGCTCACGCGTTTAATCAATCAGATAGACGTATTTGGAGGTTGGCGAGCCAACACACTGACACCAAACGAATGGCTCATGCCCAGTGATGATAATGATGTCTTTTTAATCTGTAATCAATATCACTGCGCTACTTGACTGTGACATATCTGTTTAGTTAGGTGTGAAATTGCCCTGATTATGAGGTACAAAGAAGTAAAAAGGAAAATGCCCCAGTGATAAAAGCTGAGATTTATTACTGTTTGGGTTTGTATTGTAAGTGAAGCCTACATCAAATTGCAGAATCATGGAGATAACAGCAAAGTTGCAGCAAAAATGCCGATGAAATATTTTTTCACCCAAAAGGAAGTAATTAAAGATTTAAAGTTGCATTCACCTGCAGAAGAAAGGTTTAACTGCCTAAAGATATTTCGATTGCAACACAAAGGTCGACGCTGAATTCATTCAACCGTTCTAGTTTCAACTTTAACCACAAACAGGGAGATGACTCTTTCCTCTGCTTTGCTATCTCTCAGAAAGAAATCAATGCTTGCATTTAAAAAGCAATAAAAATGTAAAATAAATTATTTAAATGAAATACAATTTGATTAAAAAATAGAAAGTAACATGCATATATTGTATGGAGTATGAAATTCCCTAGGAATGCCTAAATGCATTGACAATTGACATGACGGAATATAAATGATTGCCTTTTATGAGTTATTAATTTCGTATTTTGTGTGCAAAGCAAAAAGATATTAATTCTTCAGGAAATGAAGACATAATGAAGATAACATGGCATGCTGTGTATTGCAAAACAAGTACAGCGACAGAATACCTGTGGTCACATTGATCATAAATGAGCTGCAAACATGTGTTTGATATGTAAAACACACACATATTTGTTGTTGTTCACACATCAATCATGCATGACTCAGTTTAGACCAAGCTGCTAGAACTTCAGCCTCCTGTGAGGTAAATCAAAGGAGCGGAGCAGCGGTGGTCAGAGAGACTGTGCTGAAAGGTCTCCGGTTCTTCTACCGGTGGCATCGTTAATAGGTCAAGGTAGACAAGATGTTGCCTGTGGGAGCTGCAAACCCAAAGGAATATCAGGTGTGCAGCATTACGTTAAGTGGAACTGAGAGTATGAAATGACAACTCGGAGGCAATTAACCTTTTCTTTTTGGGCAGATGCCATTAGCACCCCGGCGTCCGTAGCCATCCCCGGCACACGTTAGATATGACTGTATGTGTACATCTTGCTTCCTGTCATACAAAGCTGCATCCAGATGTTCACGTAGTTGACACATTTCATATGGTTCACTGAGTTACATTACAGAACAATACCATTTGTAGCCGTCATGACCTCGGGATCATGCTGTTGCCTCGTCCTGCTTCCCTTATCGACCTACATACAGCTCTCCAAGTCAACTGGAGTTATGTGTGTTCAGACTATACAGTTTGGTGATGTCATCTGACCTTACGAAACATTACTGCGTCCTCATTCCCCAAACCTTCCATTGCCATTCTCTACCTGTCCACCAGGTGCCTTCTAACGTGACACCTCATGCTCACATCCAGCTCGCCCTTCCCCCCTTTCCCGCCAGTCCCAGTCACCTGACCTCCCCCGCCCTCCTGCTCACCTGTTTCCACTTTCCCTCATCAGCCTTGCAGTATTTAACCAGCCTTTTTTCACTCACTCCCTGCCAGATCATCATGGTTGCTGCTTGTCTTACTTTTGAGCCTCTTGAGCCTTCAGCCTAAACCTTATTATCTGACCCTAAACCTGGAACTCCACCTAAGCCCTCATCCTCTACTTGCCTGTCTGTTGGAAATGTTCCTTGGGTGCAGTCGAATAGTCAAAAAATAAGGTCCTAACTCCTATTCCTAACTCCTATTCCTTGACCTCTGGGGAAAACGTCACAGGGTTAAGGAAAGGCGATAGGAGAACTCAAAAGGACTTAGGAATAGTCGACCGCGGTGCTCAGAGAATCCGACCGGACTTTCACTAAGCTAAGTCATTATAACGCGGCCGCTGATGATTGACAGTTGATGATCGGCACCGGCGATTGACGTGCGTCTGCGCTGGAGAAACTACAATAATGGACTACAAAAAATGCATCGTCCACTTCTCCACATGTTGGTTTTATAAACAGCTGGTTCACTGACCGGCTTCAGGGCCAGCAGCTCCTGTTTGACCGGTTGCTTTATTTACGTTTCATTTGTGGTTTTAGTTTCAAGTTTGTAACATGATTGAAACAAATAAAAAAATACCATTCAATTATTATCACTGTCACACATGTATCAACACTATTCCAATTAGGCTACTATATGTCTGCATGAAAGTAATTGTTAAATATGTAAATGCACATCGTTTGTTTTCATGAACGGCCGAGGTGTGCAGCACTTTAAATGTTGCTCTCGCAAAGAATTGTGGGTTGGCGTAATTTCCTTTCCTATCGCATAGGAAGGTCCGTTGCATCCTAAGGAGCTCTGAAAGGAAGCATTGGAGCTCCTTTCCATTGCATTTAGAGAATTCGAACAGCTCTTATCATGGTGGCCACTTGTTTACTTCCGGGTCACTTCTTCAGTTAGGAACCTTCCTAAGCAAAATAGACTATTCGACCGCACCCCTTGCCCCATTCCTGCTATCCTGTGCACCCCTTATTTGTGTGTTGGACTCTCCAGTAAGCTTCATACCTTATAGCTTTAGTAAATCCCTGAGCAGTTCCTGTCTGAGCAACTGTCTGCATTTGGGTCCAGTTCCTCTCTGAATTTATATTTAAAGAAGACCAGCTGAACCTGAGGGAAAACGGGGCTTTAACATGGGAACTAAAATTGGATCTGTATTGTGTTTATTCACAGTAACAGCATGATCAAAAAGTAACCAGAGGCGGGGCCATGATTATTTACATTTATCTCTATTTTGTCTTAATCTGGGTTGTCGCTATGCGAGCACAGTGTTGTCATTCATATTTACAAGCCATGAATTACAGCTCAGAGTTTTTTTTACAACCTTCACACATATAAATCCTGTGTGTGACAGCTGAATACGTCGCCGCTCTCAAACACACCGAGATTTACACAAAGGGTAGTAATTCCTGAAGAGGAGCTAACAGATTTGACAAACTCGGTAGTCTCTAGGAGACGATAAATCTGTTAAATCAACTGTAATAAAAAAAAAAAAAGACTAGAGACAGCAAAATGTTTGCATCTTAAAGCTGCTACAATAGAACGATATAATCTTCTGTAGATATATTGTGTTATTGGCTCGAGACACTCTGCATTATTTACCACTGGTGAACAGGAGGGGTGGCTAACCTCTATTTCATAACAGTAAGCCCCATTGTAAGGGCTTGTAGGAGAAGGACTATGTGCTGCCTCAATTTATGGATTGATGGGCCTTGTGCTGAATACAAAAATTGAGCCAATTTATGACATAATTGCATAATTTTAGATCCTCAAACGGTTAAAAATATGCAATAAATCACATGTGCTGCTCAGTAACAAGGTCCATTGTGTAAATAAATAGAACAGAAGCATTTTGGTATGATGCCTGGCTGCACATTCACAGGAGATAATAACCGTTAACTTATGGAATTATCTGATGAGAGTGCTGTCATTAAATGTCAGCGTCGCAGTGTTCAGATATACCAGTAACACAAAGCTGATTAAGCTGGGGATTGAATGCATTTGCATTTCCCACCTAATGGACTCAAACTCTGGTTTATGATGAGGCAAATACCTTGGGATGTGTTATGTTAATCAGTTTTGCTTCTATTTTGTATCATTTGCAGATGTTTAATTAACTCTCCATTGTTTCCCAATGCACACAATACCTGGAACCGCCAAACTGCTCTGAAGAGTGAAGGGATTCGCTTTTGCTCTTAATTAAATTTAGATGGCCATTTGGGAGCTTTTCTAATCATTAGATTTTTCTTTCTTTCACCCCCTTGTTTTCCCATAACCAATCTGTTGTAATTGACGTGTGCATCCCAGAACGCTATTCACGTTTGGAAAGGATCTGCAGTCAATTGCCGGGAGCAGTAGCTGAAATTTTTTTGGGCCACTTGAAAGCAGAAAAAAAGTCGACGTGAGTCATTGCCATTCATTTGGAAATACACCTAATGCATCGAAGTCCATTAATTGCTGTCTTACAGCTCTGTTTTTAGTCTCTACCTACTCCAAAGGGATACATATGATTCTTTAGCTGCTAAATATTCCCCTATGTTCATCATGCTAGTTACTACCTGCGTTATCAGCTAATCATTTCAACAATACTAAATTCCTTCAGTACTTTCCCTGATGCTAAGAAACACCTGCCTCAAGGTGAAACATTCGAGCTTAATATCCCGATAAGACCATTCACAGCTTCAGATTTTTGATTTAAAACTTTCTTAAACTGTAAGTCTTTGCTGGGATTTAATGAATGCATTGCTTTCCATGTGATCCCTCTCTGTAGAGTTGTGTAATGATCCTCCCGAGTGCCACCCCTGGTCTGTCAACCACAGTTAATAGAAGCTGTAACCTCATGTAGTAATTCTTATCACTGGTACCCCACCGATGCTGCAGGGAGCAAAGCAGCTTCATCGGCAGAGAAAACCAGAGGCGTGAAAAGAGATGGAGACCACCACGGGTGGCCTCGTACTCTTGAATGGTGACAGGCGTAGTGAGTAGGAGAACACGCACACGAACAAATGTACACACACAGGTTGGTGGGGATTGAGTTGACAGATTGCCTCCAGAGTCTTAGATAGTAAGCAAGAAAATACGTTTTCCACGTCTTCCATCTCGTCGCCGCGAGATTAAAGAAGGTCTGGGGAAACACAATCAACTGCTTTCTGACAGGGATAAGAGGTGGAAAAGAGAGAGACGAGACCAAAACCACTGATCCTTTTCACAGATAAATGGAATCCAAAACACTCCTAATCAATCAGGAGAAGGCGCTGTTTGTGTGAGCTTGAAAAGGACATTTAAACTCTTCTGTACATCCTCCAAATGTTTCTTTCAAGTTAAAAGAAATGTAATGGAACACCACTTGTCCTAAGGGGGTCAATTAAGGTCCACAAAAAGAAGCAAAGACAGGCTTTCTTCATGCAACCTGTTGCAGCTCTGGCTAGCTGTGTCATTTACGATGGAAAATACTCTCAGGCACTCACATTTAAGTGAATAAATATTTTTAATTTGAATAATGACTACTGATGGAAATAGCAGCCCTTTATAAGACACCTGTATTATACACACTGGTCCTACAGCTGCACATTATTATTATTACTCTGCCTTTTACTTTTCAGTGTTATTTCTATTTATACATCACATTCTGATGTGACTGAAACTAATCCATGTTAAAGAGCCGAGGTCATGCTCATTGCAAGGCCATGGGATCTATTTGTGCGTCAATTTCGGCGCCTAAAATCTGTCCTCATGACCTGAAGGCAGTAAGGAAGAATAACATGTGGTACTTTATAATGTGAAGGGTGTATTGCTGCTCTTCGCTGGCCACGATGCTAGCATACAACCACTATTTACATGAGTAGTATTAGAATTAAGCGATAAGTATTCATAAGCCAAAGGAACCAGCACCACTTTTCCCAGAGACATTCTCCTTTACGACCACCCTGTCGACACCAAATGTCGTGTCTTGCAAGAACAGAAAATCAGTGCACAATGTACAGTATTATATACGTTCATGCACAGTATGATCTCCTTGTCAGGGGTCGCTGCTGCAGCAGCTGGAGACGGGGAGTTATGCAACGTGGGGTTAGATGTAAGGGCTTCGTAGTCCACTCCATCCCTTAAAAGAAAAGCCAACTGAGGCGTTAAGAGAAGTACAGCCAGAAGAGCTGAGGACACAAGCTGAGGCCTGACAAAACCTCCGCTGGTTCACCTGGGGGAGGATTTTTCTGACGAAACGGGAGCACCGCTGCTGGAGTGGTGGGGGTCAGGCGAGAAAGAAACGGCACATTCTGTCCCCACATGAAGAGCACTATATGTGCTGTATGTGGAGGAGAGGACATATACCTTCAGTTTCTGATTTATTATACCGTACGAATGAGAAAATTAGAAATATGTGGAGGAGCTTGCCCTTTGCTCACCACTCGTCTCCTCACCCCACTTGTTGTCAAATATAGGAACATAAACTGGAATAAAGCTACTTTATGTGGAAGGTATGGAAATCTCTTGAGCTGTATACGAGCGATTTGTTCCCTTCTTTTCCAACTCTCCAGGCATCATGTTCTGATTCAAAGTGGAAATGAGGCAGCTCCCTCTCTTCACCCTGTGTCCCCCCGGCCCCAGGCCTGTCACAAGAATGAGACGGGGACAACCACCAAGTTCACCGCTCTCTTACACAGCAGCTCCTATTGCTACACACCCACTGATATGAAATAAATCATAGATGTTACAGTACACTTTCAAGTGTTTCATTGAAAGCACACTGATGGCTCCCTGGCACAATGTGAACCACCCGTTGGGGTTTAGCCAAAATGGCTTGCAATGTCCTGGCTAATGCTGTACCCCGAAATACTGTAGTAGAATAGAATAATTATAATTAACCACTTGGAAATATCAGAAAATATTAAAGGTTGAGTAGATGATTCTATTCAGAAACCCTTTCTGTCAACGTAGTCTCATGAATTTTTGTATGAAAACGTACGAAAAATTATGTACAGTTTTTTTGTGTATTATCCTACGAATTTCGAAATGACGCCAGTGCGCATGCACAATTTTTTCGTGTTTTATCCTACAAATATCAAAATGACGCCAGTGCGCATGCACAATTTTTTCGTGTTTTATCCTACAAATATCAAAATGACGCCAGTGCGCATGCACAATTCCCTGCAGTGAAAAATGGCTTCCATTCCTTTCATTCATAATGGAAAATGCAGCATAATGCAGCATTTTAAAGCTGTTTCGGCATTAACGTATGTTTTGATGACATTCCTAGCGAAAAATATGCATTTTGTTCTCATATTAATCTTTCAGTGAATGTATATGATCTTTTGTTTGTTGGTTAGGGTTAGGGTAATGGATAAGGTTAGGGTTAGGGTTGAAGGAGCCTGGATGGAGCCTGGGATCGAGCCTGCGATCTTGTGGTTGCCGGCTAACCCCCTCTACCACCTACCCCCCAAAGGTTATGGTCAGGTTTAGGTCTGATGGTCTCTAACTACCAGCATAAAGCGCATTGTTTACGTGACTACGGCTCTGTGTAATACGTAGGAAATCATACGAAATTATCGTGCTTTACTTTTCGTACTATTTAGTACGAAAGCTGAGTGAGAGCAGCCTGTTTCTGTTATGTTACTTGAAATCCTTGTAACATATCGATAGCAATGAATAAATTAAATGCTCTGAAAAAAAAACATAATTTGTGGTCGTGGCAGGACTGAAAAAGCCCCGTCCAATCAAAAAAGTTGGGCTGGAGAAAATAATTGGTCGTCCTGCCTGTCTGTCAATGCTTTCTTCCTGATTGCGTGCACTCTGCTGATCTCGAGCACCCATTTGGAGTTCTGGGGGAGCGGCTTTGAACAGAGGTCTGAACAAAGGGTTTGGGACTTTTTCGGTTCGGTGACGCGTTCAAAGTCAAAGTCTCTGTGGTTTTTCCAAATGACCATCTCTGCCTTTAAAGTATTAAAGAGTGTTATGGTATAAACATGGCGATATTCCATTTGCTGTTGTGTTGACAGCTTTATCCTCAGTAAGGCAATCTTCGTGAGAGTTTTTTGAAGTTAATTTATGAAGGAATTATGGCGACCATTTGGAGAAAGATTGGCTTAACATTGTAATGGTTAGATGCCACATCTGCTCTTTCAGAGACCATATGCGTCTCATGCATCTGTTACTGAGCAAGAGCTTCAAAAGATCCACTTCTATGTGGTTGAATAGCTTTCAGCACAATCTTACTTCTGCCTAAGACACTTTTATATCAAGTAGTTGTCATCTTGGAGAGATTGAAAAGCTACATGATGCAGATTGCTGAAAAAAAAAAAAGACAGCAGCCGTATTCAGAGTGTGTTTACTGCTTTCACTTTTGCATCTTACCATTTCATGCAGCTAACAGGGTTTTAAGACGTGGCGGGTTTTCAGACAACGTCATTCAGCTTTAAAGAAAATGTAAAAAGACAGTAAAACATATTATTTTGGGGTGAAGAGGCAAAAAGGGATTTGATCCATCTCCAATCAATAGTGTTTGTAAGATAAAGATAAGCAGAATCTTGTATCCTTGGCCATTCAGGGACGGGGGAAGACTGCAGCTCAAATAACACGTTGTATAATTCATGTAGTGTCTGTACCCTCTTGCCCTCCACAGCTTAATAATACATTCGCTTTTCCCACCATGGCTTCACCAAAAAAAAAAAGCAGGAAAAAAAATTACAGTACAAGCACCTCAGAGCTGTCAAGTCAAAAGAGATTTAAATATTTGAATGTGAGAACGTAGCAGCAGAGCAGCTTTCAACCAGTTTGTGGTCATATCATCTGTGCATCGAATAAACTGACGCAGGAACCAAACTGCGAGGTGCTAAACCAACGTGACCAAAAAGCTTATCTTTTACACGTTTGACATTTTATCTTCCAAAACGTTATATTGTGTACAGACGTTCATGGTTCACAGCAGATAAATCCTAATGACTTTGGTGATGCCCAGAATCTTCCTTTGTGTGCTTGACATTTGTGGTTTTCAGTGAAATATCTTGACAACTACTGGATGGATTGTCATGAAATGTGTTACACATGTTAATTTCCCTCTCATAATGAATCATTTTCATTTAACACCATCACCAGGCAAACATACCGAATGGATGCACTGCTAAACGTGAGGTTGAGTAGCAGGAAGCGAAACCTAATCATGAAGACCTCATCTCTACAGGTGAACTAAACTGGAGTAGTTCATTGATTCAAGCACAAGATAAAGCACAACACTGATGCTACCTGCGAGAGAGGATAGATTATGTAACGTAGAAACTGAGGAATGACCTTGGTCTCCCACACACACTGTCGTGATCTACAAGGTCGCCCCACTAGGTCGGGCATGCGTGAAGCCGGATGGTTATTCACTTCTGACTTCCATTTAATTAGGTGACTAAGACAAGCATCTCTTTGATGTGCTGCAGCTTAGAACACATCATCAAGTGGAGGCTTTAGTCTATAAACGCTTTCCTTCTTTCATACTGACACATTCCACCAACATTTCCATTGTTTTTCTATGTCTAGGCATTTTCTCGGCTCATTGTTTTGGTTTTATGGCCCCAAAACATAGACTATATATAAGAATATATATAACAACATAGTTACTTTAAGATGTATCAGCATCCTCTTCGGCGCCACAGAAAGCTGACAGTAGCTTTTTTACAGTACACTTGCTCTAAAGTGCTGCTTTGGGAAACACTAAGATGGATGATTATTAGGAACAGCAATCAGGTTACAGCATGCTTTCTTCCTTTTGTCCTCACATTAACAATACTACTGGATGCCCCAATTAATATCGATGAAATCTTCTCATTAATTTGGTTTTATTGGCCACAACCATAGAGTCTATACAGAAATTAGACATAGTCACTGTGACGTCACCCATGAGCTTGTGGATTATGGTTTTTGAAGCCTGGAGTTTGGCGTTTTGGCTGTCGCTGCCTCTGTTTTTTGGAACAGAACTGGTGCGAGAAAGTGGAGCTAAGCAAAACCAAATGCTGAATAATACATTTTTTAGGCGAACAAAGTGTTGCAAATGTGTTAAATTTGCAGGAAGAATATGCTGACAACGCCATGGTAGCACCCCATCTAAGACTCAGGTTTACAATGTTTGCTGAGGTAATAAATCAAGTGAGAAGTAGGGTCATTTTCTCATAGACTTCTATACAATTTAGTGTTTAATTAACAGTTTAATTAACTTCTGCATTGTTGTCCCTTTTCAGCAGAGGCTGCCCAGAAATTGTACGTGTAGTGTTTCCTCAAATTCTGCTCAAACTATCCCTTCCAGCGTGATGTATTTTTTAAAATGCTAAGAGATAAGTGCAGGTATGTGGAGGAGTGAACAATCATCGTTGTAACAGTGAGGCTCTTTGTCTCTGCTGGAAAAAGGGAGTACTAAAAACATGTATCCCCTTTCAGAGAGTTAGTGTGAGGGTGATCTGTGGGCCGGTGCTTGTGAAGGCTCCGATTCCCTTTTTTTTTTGCCAGATTGTCAAGTTCAACTTAGAAGTCAACATTCATGACAAGTTCTTGTTTTTCAAAAAGTAAATTCTACAGTTCCTTGGCAACTAAGAGAACTCATCTGCTGACGAGGACCTTGTGTTACGGTCAAAGGCTCTAGAGTGCAGCATCCAAAGAAGTGGGTCACTTTAATTCTCAACTGTTCTATTTCTCTTGTCTATCTATGAGTAAAACCCTGGCACCTTTAAAAGGCAATTGGCAATATTCTTACAATATATTTATTCAAAGGTGAAGACAAGCACCTTTTTAGACTTGCAGCAACTCCCCTCAAATCACTGGACGTGACCAGCAAGGCTGCTGTCATTGCTATAATGGAGCTATTGTTATCTGCTTGTCAGGCGAGCGAGAAAAGGAGATGGTTTTTCAATCCTGGAATATTAAATCAGATCAGAGGACACTCAAGTGAAAAAGGACTCTTGAAGGTGCGCGGTTTCCAACCTTGATGGATTAGCTTCACACATGAAGCACATATGCTGATTTCCACTTGAATATGGGGATGAAAGAGGCTGTTTGCTCGTACAAAGATATTTTCAAGGGTGTGCATCGTAACTTTGATTTGCATACATTTCACAGCGAATGAGATTACAGCACTTTGAGTTTGAACGAATAAACAACAAACTTGCTCAAATTGTGCCTACAGCACAGCTATAAAGTAAGTGGATAAAAAGTAAAAATGACACATAAGCAAATATAATTTGTAGAGTGGGCCCAAAATAAACTGCCTGTAATTACAGTGATCTAATCAGAGGTTACCTAATAGCTTCTGGCAGACCTACTGTATACACCACTTCCAATATTTTCCCCAGATCTCTCTTTGGTCATAATTTGCAGCTTACTGTAATTGCTGCTCAGTCAACTGTTAACATTCAATTAGTGATAATGATTTTTGCAGTTTCTCTCCATCCATCGGCGCTAATAAAGGCCCCATCGAGCCAAGCTCGCCTATGAAGTGATCTAATTCCAGCCGCTTGTGTCAGCGATCTCATTCTCGGTCAGCACGGCCTTTGACCGCAGGTGAGGGTCAATGCATAAACGGGCTGGTTAATTGAGAGCTTTCTGCTCAGCGCTTTGTGAAGAATGGATAATGCGCAACGAAGGCCAGAACATCTGTATTCATAGAGTCACACCACTCAAGACGATTGGAGAGGCTCTTCAAGGTTCAGGGTCAGTCTTTTGATCTCGAAGTCACTCTCCAACACGGCTTGCTATTGACATTCCTCAGCGGATCCTGACGGGGACTTAGACAGCAGAAACCTCGTCCAAGACAGATAAAAGCATGAGCAAGGTCCTGGGGTTACTGCACATGTGTGTGAATTCAGCTGAAGATTTTTAGGAAGATGACTTGAAAGGAGCAAGAGAAGAATACAAAATGACGCTTTATGTTTAAATGGTATTGTTACGTCTGCAATTGACAATACTGTGCCAGTAATGTGGCTTCTTAAATACCTGTTTATACAAAAGACACTGGAGGCTGCATTTTAATTGGAGTTTAACACCAATATTTGCTGATTTTAGGCATTAAGTTGAGTCAGAATCATGAACCTATAGTTTTACATTCCATTATGTGAGTGTTCCCACACTTTTATCGTATATCATCATCTAGCAAGGGTAGTTTGCACAGTTTTGCATCCACAACCTCCTTCCTAACGTCAGTATAATGAGATTTCCAAACATGTAATTGACAGTCATACTTGAGTAACAAGCCAGGTGTATGGTTATTTGCCGTTATTTATCTGTCGGTCAACAGAAATGTTTTTTTTTTTTTTCAACAACATGTCTATCAATGAGTCCAAGGCATCCATGATGTCTTTTTTTTCTCCTCTTTGTTTGTCAGTGTGATGATGAAACGTAATGTGTATAACATGAATCATACTGTGCATGCCACTGCAGCCTCACACCAGGAACAGCATCATACCTCCAGGTCTGGAGTCACACACGGCCGTCGGCAAGGCAGCGTGTCAAAACAAACAGCTGTGAGCATCACAACAGGAAGTGTTTTAGTCGATGGTGTGCTTGGTAAAGAGAAGAGAGACCAACCATTTTGCTGCAAACTGTAAAAATGAAACCTATAGTTTTTTTTATCCCAAACCTGCTCTTTGATGGTATTTAAATGGACTGGTAGCATTTTCCTGCTTGAGGCTTTGTGTAACCGTTCGCAGCTACTCCTGCTCTTTTTTCGCCTCTCCTCCCTCTTCTCTGCACCCACACTGAGACAAAATTCACTCCGGTTAAATATTTTATTCTCACTTAGTGTGTTAAACAATGTCCTGAAAGCCATTTGGTTAGAGTGGCCTCTTGGAGCGAGTGATAGTAATATTCTTCCAACTTTTAAGAAGGTGCCAATAAAAAAGGATTCTGAGGCTGGGGTGTAAATTTTTCGGTTCAAGTTGAGGCTGTGGCATCTAATATTTGAGCAAATATTGTAGAGTGAGATTTTTCTGTTCGCTTCCTCTAGCTTTTCCTCATGATGTGAGCCATGGGACGGTTAAGATGATTAATGTTGAAAAGTGTAGATTCTATAGTATTTTGTCGTCTTTTTTTCTCCTTGTGAGTATTACCTGGTCTTGGGTGTCCTTCAGCGTGAAGATTGTCACCCGAAGGAGAGGTGATCCATTCAAGTTCTACCTCTGCAGAAGTTGGAATGGATACACTGTATCAGCTGCTTTCACCCAAATCATCTGCAGACTCAGCGGTTTTGCATTGCTCTGTGAATCGAGGCTCCCATTCGTCACTTTCATTTTAGATCAAGCAAAAGACACAAAATTTCTGTTTTTTCTTTGGTTTTTCTTTTTAGCAAAACCCAAATACATTTCTGCACTGCCATGGTTTTTAAAACAAATTATACTGAATACTGAATATCAATCAGTGATATAAATTAATTTAAAATCATTCACCATCTTTCACCGTTGCAAAATCTTACATTTAATTGAATTGCTTCGCGGTTGCCAGCTTCAGTCACACACCGTTGCTGGTACTGGCAACGTGCCTCGCAGTCACATCAGGCTCCTCACGTCTCCCTTCATCGAACGAGGCAGCTGTCTTCACCGCCGTCAGCCCCAGCTCCAGGTCCTCTAGTGATGATGTCAGTGGGCCTTTTCCCTCCCACTGCAACCTGCCAGCAGTTACACCAACCTCCCCTGTACTTCTTCTCTCCGGAGGAAACCTCTAAACTGACTTCGCTGCCCTCAGCTACAACTGGGGAGCCGTGTAACACTGCTCCGGAGAGGAAGATGACAGGGCCGGGAAGAGGAGAAAGGACTTTTATTTCTTCCAGTAATAAGCCCTTTGAAAAAAGAAACTTGGACTCATCAGCAAAGAGCTGGATGATGGTACATTTCCACAAGGAACCAGGTTTAAAACCTGATATTCTCTGTTTTAAGGAAATATAAAGACAAAGTAGGTTTATGAGACCACCAAACTCATTATAGCCTCTAAACTTGATATTGCCTAAAACAACACATATACATGTATGTGTACAGTGTGCTATTTAAATTACTGTTATCTGCATGCAAACTATTATTATGGAAAGATTGCAGGCAGAAATATGTAAAACTGATTATTTGTTACTGAACACCCATTGCTTCCACCTTTAGGATATAATGTGAGAAAATATAGATTCATCACAAGGTCTGTCCAAGTCATACTGGTTTGAAACTGTGATACAGAACCTGAATATTTTCTGTAGAAATGAGTTGCATAAATTCATCAAATATCTAATTAGGTTTTGACCCTGTCCGATTAACTTGGTTATCTGGCTTTTTGAATTTCCCCTCAGGCTTTCTCCTGATGATTTGCTCCAGCGCCTGAGAGATTTAATTCACACCTCTTTCAGTTTCATGTTGCATCAATATACTGATTATTCAACAAAACAAACCACACATTATAACCTTCATGAAGGTTGGTTGCAGGGCACCTGTATTACTGTATTCATTTTAGCTAGTCGATAGGAAGTGTATTTTTTGAGGGGTACTATAGCTTTACGTTGAGAGTTAGACTAACGGTAACTCTCATTTATTCCGAGGAGCTTTGGCATGATTCACAAGCTGCTCCACCTGGATGCCAACACACCGGCAGTCACAGTGAATATTTATGTACCCATAGAGCTGTGTTTAATTTACATTCTGTATTCAAAATGTGAAATCTCTCGATATCATTCTATATTAATAAATGTGTATTTATAATTTTTTTATTCATCTTTTATCGGGAGGAGGTGATGCGTACATGTTGGCTTTCTAGTTCTTGATAAAAAATTTGTGCAAGCAAACTATTCCATCTGAAAACAATAATAAGTGTCACTCTGTTTGCCCGATATGCTGTTGACAAGCAGAGGGTGTCGTTTGTTTTAAATGGGACCTGAGTGGATAACCTTTGACCTCACTGAATTAGTGATCAGGCTTGCAGTGCGAGTGCACACCTACCTGTGGCGGAGGACTCTGCCTCCCACAGTCTCTCGCTGATATCTGGATGCATCTGGATGGGGGGAGGAGACAGAAGGTGATAAATGTGTTGGGGGAAATGAAGGGAGGTGTTGAGTCACATTTGCTGAATGTAAGTCTGCATCGATGCATAACAATGTGGCCTCCTTTTCAGTCAGTAACAGAATGCTTCTGAGCCAGTAGCATGACACTATGGCTTGCAACATCAACTACTGTATGGATTCTTATGGATGACATTTTGTGCAGAAATTGACATTCCTGGTTTAGAGTGAAATATATCGACAACTATTAGATGACTTGGAATTTGGTGCAGCAGCAGCGCATCAATCGTAACACTTCCAGTACGAATGCAGCCTTAGTCTTGTTTAATTCATAGAAAATACAGTGGACAGCTTTTTTTTTTAAGAGGCGGGTTTCGTTACAGAAATTAGGCTGCTGACAGCGTTTGGCGGCACAGAGCACCAGACCAAATGACCAGTGACATGTACCCCACTCGCTGAGATTAAAAAAAACCCATCGCAGCAGGCAAAGCAGCATGAAAGTCACATTGAGAATTGCTCAAACAGCTGGTTAATCTGTGTTGTAGGGCACCAAATTGCAAGTTTTATTACCTTCTGAAGTCATTTGAATGTATCTGCTGTTGTGCTGTGATTCTTGTGGCACTAAATCCAAGCTTCCAGACAGCTCGGCTTGTAGTGGACTATTGGAAATATAGAGATCCCCTACGTGAGGCACATGACCGAGCTGACTCACTGGTGTGATGTGACACTTCATTCATTGAGCCTCAGTGCAGTGCATGTAGATAAATCAAGAGGTGGACAAAGAGACATGAAACTGCAGGAGTATGGGCAGGGGAAGGAGAAAGATGGAGATGTTTTAAAAAAAAAGTGACGAGAAGTGCTTCCTGATAAAATAGAGCTGTGACCTTTTCAGTTTTCCTCAGTCTGTTAGTCAAATGTCAACTGCGACGCAAGAGAGTGAAAATTCACAGTAATGAAGAAACTGTGCTTTGAACCTCGAAACTAATCGGATATACAAAGATTTTGACCAAGAAACATGTCGAGGAACTCTTCCACATCATGTTTCACTTTAAAAAAAAAAAAAAGTGTCCTTTTGTGTCCAAAGGATGACAATATTCTGATTGAGTTGAGGTACAGACAAAGACATATCCCCTCCGATAGGAGAGGATAAAACTGTATGTGTGCTTCCATCCCTGTGGTGCCTCACTTCATCAGAAACGAAACCAGGATTTAATTTGTGCAGGCTCATGCCAGAACACGATTGGAGCCTTCCCGATTTGGGACCAGCACCAACAACATTCTGCAGAATCTGGCACTTCCTCTGTCACTAATAAAACATGTAATGATTTTTCTAAAAATATAACTCTGCATTTTAATTTACAAATCAAGCAAGGACTGCCACTAATATTGTGGCTAGCCGGTGTGGTGAGTTTTATTTTACTATACTGCAGTAGGTAGATATTTCTACAGCTATAAATGATCACCAATATTCAGCCTATGTTTTCTACAGTATGGACCTACTGAACAGGACACGGTGTTGATGCAAATGTATGTAAATGTCTCTCTCTAGTCACAAATGACATTTGGAAGTGCTAAGGACAGACTGCTCGGTGAAACAGATGCTCGCTAGCTGAGGCTAAACACATTCTCCCGATTCAGAATTTGCATGAAGGCAATAAGTGCAATCTGCGGCAGTTGGAATACATTAAAGTCAAATTGTTTAGAATCATAACAGTTGCAGCAGTTACACTGCTCTACATAACCAGGCCTCTTCCCTGAAATTAGCACCACTGCTGCTAGACCCTAATATTAAAATGATTTGTGTTGAATGAATATATATATAATTGAGAAAGGCAGCACGTTCTTCCATCTTCCAGCTCCCTCCAGTCACTCAATGCATTTTAAATAAATGCATTAACTGTCACTTATTCCTTAATTTGCAGTCAATAGCCATTCAGACTGCATGGTGATTTATAATACTGTTAGTAAGGTGACATGGTAATGCATGATTTATGTCGACGCATGCGTGACGGCATTGAGTGTCACACCATCACACATGTGTCTTCATGGCGGTCCATGTGGCGGGTTTCCGTTGGTTTGCACATCCAACGTTAAGGATGCTGTAAATGGCAGAAGTGAGGATGAACCCGCACAAAGTATTAAAAAATCCAAACATTTCCTTTTCACCATTCTGCATCAGCTTGTGTTCGTCCGTCCACAAGGAAAGCTTAACAGAGGTGGAGGAGGTTGCCAGGCAACCAGCATGACTCCAGGCAGAAACTGGGCCTAACAACTTGTCATTTTTTTTTTTTTAGGTTTTCATTTAGATTGATCAAATAAATAATAACATGCTGCTTAGTGAGCTGTAGAGGTGTGGGCTGTCCCCCGTTTACTGTGCTAAGCTACCATTCTTCTTTTTTATTTAATATTTCAATCTCTGACTTTTAACTGCTGTTATGCTAGGTCTCTGATGTATAGGGTTCCCTGAACCCCTGAAAAAAAAGTCCCATTTGCAATTTCCTCATGCTATCCATCAATCTAACTTATTGTTGCATTTTATCTTCCTTTACGCTTTCACTCTCTCTCGCTCTCTCTCTCTTCTGCTTGTGATTAGAAGATCAGACAGAATAAACTAGGGAAGCATGGTGATTTATTTGCCCACCCCTGCTGTTAGCTGCACGCTGTGCCAACAGCACATTCAGGGAATTTCAATACATGGTAATTTCTCATTCACATTCACAAAATAGAAAATCCCTCACTCCTGTGAGTGTGGAGGAAGGTAATGAAGGTTATGCTGATAAATGATTTGATGTGTTGCACATTGACACTCCGAGGTAAAAATGTTCTGATACTTTAAACTTATGAGCTTTCGAAAAAGTTTGTGTTTGGGTGGTAGCCTTGTAGAAGTATTTTTATACACTTATTGTCATGCACATTTTAACACAACCATTAGGAAAGCTGAAAAGAAACAGCAATATTTGATAAAACCTCCTCACTTGTGGGAAAAAAAGGTCTTAACGCTCGCTTGAGGTGATTTTGCCTTTATCTAAGAAGAGTTTATGTGCTAAATGGGCTACGGAAAGGTCTTCACCAAATCTGTTGTGACTTTGAACTTCCATGAGCACATACTACCAGCTAACTTACCTTGCAACCTAGCCCTGAACCAAAAGTGGGAAGAACTTTAATGACTCTGGCATATATTGAACAGGACATAAAAACATTGTCTGGGTGAGGGTCAATGCTCTGCTGTGACAGTCCGTCTTGTGTTCATGCGACTCATCAAACTCCAGCTGACAGCATTAAATGTGCATATTACACCTGCCTTCATTCACCTCTAGCACTGCATCATCTCCCCTGGAACTTAAAGTCACATGTGGCCAGGAATACAGCCATGTATTTGCAAACAAGCTGCCCAACTTGGCTTTTCTGTTGGTTGAGAATCGAGTCCCCCTTTATCCTCATTCACCTACATGCTCTTCTTTGTGTGTGCTGGGCTTTGAAGCACATTTTACATAATGGCCAAACTGTGGAATCACAACTTTGCCATGTGACTCACAAGACTTTTCCCAATCACCAAATCCTGGGTTACGCTCCTTCCTTTGTTCATGAGCAGGACGTCGAGGAGGCGGGGTTGAACTTGGGGTGCACTTGCTCTATTGGCTCTTATTGCAGCCTCCTCTGATACAGACTTCAACAGCACTCAAACTAAAGTGAGACTGATGCGTAGAAAAAAAGGAAAGGTGTTCCAGACCACTAACGTCAAGAAGGATCCCTGATTTCACCTTGATGCGATTTAATGGGCAAAAACTAGAAAAAGACTCATCATTACAGAAGTGCTTGTGCAGCAAATTTAACGGTGAAAGTCACGTGACACTTTCCTCAGTTTAGATCCACAGTTCTGAGCCAAACTGTCCATGACAGGGAGTTACGTACCGCAAGCTGGGGCAGTGAAGCGAGTACGTCAGTGTGTGTGTGTGCGACTATCTTTATGAGAACCAAATTGAGCTTGAGACAGCGGGAATGAGGTTGTTTGATAGTCTTCACTTTCTCCAAAGGCTTATTGAGATTTGGTTTTAGTATATATAGTTAGGATTATGCTGGTGGTATTTAATATTTTTTCTTAGTGACAATAAATCTGATGAAAAAGCAAAACCAACACTTGATCGATCCAATTAATAAGCATTGTTTATGTAACCAAAGCCTAATAATGCTCATTCCTCTGTGCCAGAGAGCTCCGTTGTTGCCCCCAAAACAAATAAAAAGTCACCGATGAGCTCCACATTTGCAGATTTACATTTTCAGTAGGAACAACTGAGAGACAGAGACAGAGTAGGGACATGATTTTTTATATTTAAATAGGAATTATTTAAATGTTGAGAACTCTAAATCTTAATAACTTAACCCTTAATCCACATTTGAATTTCTTTTGACTGAACTACATTTACAGTCTTGGCGACTTGATGGGACTGAAACCACGTGTGAAAATTAAATCAGTTCATGTTAATGGCGACCCTGCAATATCCTGTTCTCAGGAGTGGTACAGATGTGAGGTAACCGTGATCTTTGACTTCCAAGATCTAAGTACTCCACCCTTGAGTCCAGGTGCACGGTTATGCCAAACTTGAAGAAATTCCCTCCAGGCGTTCATAAGATATTAGGTTCACGAGATTGAATCAGACGAACGGACTGATAAGCAATTTTTCTAGATATTAATAATAATTTATTTGAGCTCACCCCGAGTCAATGGCTTAGAATTGGGTCTGCTAATGGAAACAGAGAGGAAGCCTTTTTTATTTGACTAGTCTCATTTTGCTGACATGACCATTTGTATAGACTGTTAACACAATGGGAACTAAATCTACAATAAAAACCTAGGATGAAACGTAAAAAGGCTAAATGTTGGACAAAGACTGTCTCTTAACAATATTTAAATCTACTCTATCTTCTGTATCTGACAGCTTTTCTTCACTCAGTGTGGATTTGTTGGCTTGTTATGTCATCATCCCATCTTAACTGTAAAGGATAAGGACTACTTTTCCCCTCAACTTAATCAGACATTTTGATGGCAGGAACATCCGTGGGGAGATTATAGACTTTTCCAACTACAGTAAGTGGTGAAACACTTTAAGTGCACTGTACTCTGAACACAGAATGATTTATGAAGAGAAACAAACTTGTCCATTAGAAACTGTTATAGAAGCTTACTCGCCATGTGGCCGGTCCCCACGTCTGCCTCCTTGTCATTAAAACAAACAAAGTTCTAATGAGGAAAGATGGCCTTAATCTCAAAGCATAAAGAGGAAGTAAGACGGTAGTTAAGGTTAGTCCTGTCTACAGTGATAATCATAAAAAGTGAAAAGATGATCCCCACTGAAGGGGTTTAATTACCAGAAGGCAACATAGCAGATGGAAAGATATAGGAAACCATAAAGTTGCCAAATACCTACACAGAGTGAGGCAAGTCCTAAACTGTCAGCTGAATGGTAAGAACAAGATCAGACACCTACGCAGTGCTGGTCATCTGATACCCCGCTGGTATAATAACATGGCCGAAGGAAGGAGGGAGGCCAAGGACTAATGACATCAGAGCCACTATCCAGGATGAAACACGATCCAGGAGTACATCCGGAAGATGTCTCCAAGTGATGAGCTGCTTAGTGGGTGTCTCAGACAGCAGGAACCCAAGGATGAGGATGCAGATGAAGAGGGGGAACCATCATGGAAGGAAAAGCCCCTGCACGGCATGTACCACCAACAGAAGAAGTGACTAATATCAAGAATTCATATCAGGTGTCGGGGAAGGTCTGAATGACAGTACAGAGGCACTAATCATGGCAGCACAAGACAGAAACTGAGCACAAGGTCAATAGAGGCCAGACCAGACCCCAGTAGGCTGTGCAAAAATGGGCTGGAAGTCCCAAGGTCAAAATGGAAGACACCTCCAAAGGTGGTTGAGAATGACCAAGCTAAGATCCTGTGGGACTTCCAGATCCAGACTGATAAATGACGGCTGACCAACTGCACATTGCGGTGGTGGACAAACAACAGAAGTAGTGATAGTGATAGATATAGCTATACCAAGGGACAGCAACATCAAGAAGATGGATACCCTCAGGCTCCCAGGCCTCTGGAAGAGGAACCCAGCTTGAAGGAGGAAACACAAGACTGCCCATGGGACGAGTGCGCAATATGTATATAGAACGGCATTGACCTAGTGAAATCAATGCCTTTGTACTTCTCCATACCGTACATCAATCAGTTTCTATGTAACTCTGCTATTTTTATGAGAGATTTGCATAACCATGCTTTATACTGATTATCATAATAGGGTATAATGTTTATGGCTGCAGAAAAACCTGCAATTTGTTGAGCTCTGATCTTTAAGTTAAGCTCTGATCTGTATACGTTAATCCCCCAAAGCAAAGTCACAACTTTCTGTTCTTTTTATTTTCATAAGATGTCCTTGCATAATTATTATTTTACTTATACATGATAAAATGAAGCACAGGACGCTACTCTGACATACAATGGGTGAATAATTGGAGGCTAATTAGGCTAAATTAGGCTACATATTGAAATTGTATTCTACTACATTTATATATAAGTATATATAAACTATTTTGTACACTTCATAGTGATTTTCATGCCACCAATACACAAGCTGTTTTTTTACATAATATTTCTAACTGGTGTTTACATGTGACCATGCTACAACAACAGACAGCCATGACTTTCACCACCAGATTGAGCTGCAGGTTAATGATGATGAATTTGTTTTAATGCAGTTATTTCAATGTTTATTCCTACTTTCTTCCATTTTACATTGCAATGTGACCATGTTGTTTTATGTTAATTACGGGTGTAAGGTTAAAAATTAATGAAAAGTTATAGTAAAAAAAAGGGTAATAAATTGCCTCCTGGGGGTGCCACTATGAATGTACAATATTCTTCTCTGTTCTTTAACAAGTCCACACAGCAGGTGGCAGGTAATAATTAACCAATTTTCTCGACATTAAAAATTTGATAGCCTACTTGCTGCTCAACTCATAAAGTGCCTATCTGATAATGTTAGTGTGCATTAAAGTCCAGGGGTGAATGTGGCAAGGATGCTCTGGAAAAGACACGGTGAGGATCTCAAATCCACTCCACGAGACTGAAGGCTGAGACATTCTGCATTCAAGTGTAAACGCGTTGGCAGTTACACTCGTCACATCTCGGCACCTCTCAAAGGGAATAACATGATCAGCTCACTGAGCATGCTTCACCTGAGTCGCCTTCACACATATTTGAAATCAAGAGATGTCCTCCATGAGCGACAAACAAAACAACAAGGAATAAAGTACAAGGAAATTGACACTTTGTGTTTTGGTTGGACTAATATGTTTAATCTGAAGTTGCTTCTTGTGGTTGCAAAGGGTTAAGGGGAGTTAGGGTTTGGAATTTTGCCCAAATAAAGTTTTTCAAATGAAATTATTGGAAGGGATGCTCTTAAAAAACTAGGTCTCATGGCATGTTTTGGTTAAAATGATGCTCATCTTGTTGAATTGTAAACACTGCATGCATTCAGCACTCTTCCAGCACTTAGACAGATTCATTTAACTGGCAGATGGTAGCCTAAAGCAAAGCACACTATTCAAACCTATTAACACCTTCTGCTAGTTTTTGCTAGCTAGCTGTTAGGACGTAGCCTCATTGAGCAATGCGAATTGAGTGTTTTAATTTATCTTTTTTATATAATCTTCTTTGTAGAACATGTATTTTATAAATTTGATGTTCTCTTTAAACCCTTAGTTTGTACACAGCCCATATTGTCGGCTCGCATTGTCAGCATACCTTTCCCCATTAGTTAACTTGCTAACTTACATTGGCTAACATTAACATGTCATTTATTTGACAAATTAATGGCTTTTTTTGGAATTTCATCTATTATGCCTGCTTATATTAAATGTTAATTTTAAATGCTAAAATGTTCCCTATCTGAATATGACATTGTTAGTAAAGCTTCTATTTCTGTATTCCACTCATTTCCTGTTAATTCCCATCATTTCTCATTCCCATGGAAATATTCCAAGTTGAATATTCCCAGAATTGTGCAACCCTAGACACAGTGGAGTTCTTCATGTTCAATCTCCTGGTTTGCTATGTGCTTTAATGGGGATTTTGGCTGTTTTCCTTGCTGGCTGCTGTGTGTGTGTGTGTGTGTGTGTGTGTGTGTGTGTGTGTGTGTGTGTGTGTGTGTGTGTGTGTGTGTGTGTGTGTGTGTGTGTGTGTCAGCTGAGGCCTTTGTCAGTAGCTGCTCATTACAGTATACCAGTGAACAGCACTGTGCTGAGCAGGTTGCAGGACGTTACAGAAACAATCTGCTCTCAGTAAACACTCTGCTGTCATTTTTGGTGTATCTCCAAACATTTCAAGAAAGCCCAAATCAGTAGCTGTTTACTCCCTATTTCCATCTGTATACTCGGTGTATTCAGTCAGTTGTGTAAGATGGATTTTTGAGAACTTGTGGGTGATGTGTTATTGTTTGTTGATATCCGCAGTAACATTTTGTTAGCCAACAGTGTGTGTGCAATCGACTAGAATCAAGGTAACACCAACATACCAGTGTTTTTTTCAAATTTTATTACAAATTAAATGTACTGCTAAGAGAGGGACCTTCAGGCTGGATGCAAGGTTTTATATTGCGCAGTGAATATCCATCCAAGATCCCCAAATAAAGTATTTTTCTTGTTCCTCATGTAAACGGCGAAGCCACAAATGATGGCTATACGTTAGCAACATAATTTATAGCGTTGTTTCAGCAGTTTGGTTACATTTTGCATATCGTTGTTGTGCTGTTAATTAGTTTGCTTTTATTTTAAATAAACTGATAACTGTCATTTTAGATTGGATGGACCCAGTAGTAGAGGTGAAATGCTTACCCCTGTTTTTCTGGAGCATGTTGCCAGATTGTTGGTTCATTGATGACTCTAAATTGCCCATAGGTGTGAATGTGAGTGTGAATGGTTGTCTGTCTCTACATGTCGGCCTTGTGATAGACTGGTTACCTGTCCAGGTGAACCCTGCCTTCGCCCAATGTCAGCTGGGATCGGCTCCATCCCCATCCGCGACCCTGAAAACAGGATAAGTGGTTGATGGATGGATGGATGATGGATGGATGGATGGATGGAAGGATGGATGTTGCCAGATTGGGCAGCACAGTTGTGTAGTGGTTAGCACTGATGCCTCACAGCAAGAGGAGCCAGGGTTCTGTGTGAAATTTGCTTGTTCTCCCCATGTCAGCATGGGTCTCTCCGGGGTTCTCCGGCTTCCTCCCACTGGTTAATTGATTTTCTCTAAATTGTCCGTCAGTGTGAATGTGAGCATGAATGTGAGCATGAATGTGACGATTTGCGTGTCAGCACTGTGATAGACTGCCCCCCCTTCCTGAATGTTAACAGGATAATCGGTGACAGATAATGGATGAACAGATGGATGTTGCAGATCTTACACATGACACCTTTAAATTCAGTCAGTCAACCTACAGTTTTAATTCAGTATGTTCATGCTTATTGAATGTTTTGACTTGTGTATTTACATTGTCAAAATTTTAATTAACAAAACAAATAAAAAATATCTATATTTTTGGTATATGGTAGGTTATGATAGATGCTGCATCATGCAGGTTTTGCCATACATTGGAGGGAGAGAGGGAACACTATTTCCTAATGATGAAGCTGAGATGTTTTGATGACTCAGAAGCTTCGAGAAACAATGTTGGGTTTGCTGTTAGACAACTAACTGCAGCTCAGGCACAAAAGACAATCCCCTTGCAGCTTGTATCTTAACAACAACTTGGCTGTGCTACCGTCCATTCCCTTGTCTAGTCAGCATTTAAAGGTCGGTCGGCTCGGTGGGATTTGATCTGACAGACTTCGGGTGAAGAATCAAGCACCCAGAGCTTTCAGTGGCAGCTGGCGTAAGGATTAATGAGCTGAGCCTGACTCCATCATTTCTATGAGACAACACCACTGTAAGGAGGTGTGTGTGTGTGTGTGTGTGTGTGTGTGTGTGTGTGTGTGTGTGTGTGTGTGTGTGTGTGTGTGTGTGTGTGTGTGTGTGTGTGTGTGTGTGTGTGTGTGAGCGCAGGTGGGTATGTGTATGGGTATGTGACTGACTCACCAATGCTAACTGCATTGGACAGGTGAGGCATGTGGAAACAACATTATCCTGAGGCAAACTGAGGAGGGAAGAATCCCAACGGGACTTAGACTCATGCATAACTTAGAGAGGAAGGTTTCTAGTACAGACAAAGGCCCTTCTGTGTGTGAGACTCCCAAAAATACAGTCTAGATCAACTTAAGGCCCACTTGTGATGACGAGTACCACCCTCCCCAAATGAAATGCTTAGTCTCACCCACCGCCTGTCATTATGAATGTAAATATAATGCATTCAGGGTCACATTTCCTCTGGGGAAGTCTCCCACATCACTTTTTCTTTTCAATAATCAATCCATTTTGTGTCACTGCACCGAGGGAACGCTATAACTGCCAGTGGCAAAACCCATTTGTCTCTAGCCGATGATGTGATGACTGGTGGTCATTACAATTATGCAGTCCGATTTGGCAATTTTTATTTCTATGATTTCTTGAGCGCAGAAATAAAAGATAACTAGCGTTTAAAATGACCCCCCAAAATGTCATTTCCTCCAACCATTTGGTGGTACATCCTCTCAGGCCCAATCATTGGATAAGAATAGCTGATTTAGATTGTAATGTGCTGCTTTAATATCCGCAATAGATCCAACAATTCACACAAAATGAAGATGTGTCATGTTTAAAGGACATAAGGGACCTTTCCCTTTGTGCCGTAGAGCCAGACCAAATAGTGTGGCTCTGGCTCTCACCCAGGTCTATAACCGCACATTCATTTCTTCAGGGGTTTAGTTAATGGGGCACTGTTACAGTTATTTATGATCCATTTGGGGGGAAGAATAATCATTAGTGGCTTGCCGTTGAATAGATCCCATGAAGGCCTGCAGTCACAGAGGGCCCCGACTCCACTTACTGTAGATGTATTGAACTGCGCAGTTTCCCCCCGACTGCTCTGATTACATTCATCAGGACACAACTCTGAAGGGAATCTGGGATCACGGATTGTCATCATTTAAGAAACTGATTAGTGATCTGCTGAGACAGAGGGCCTGCTTATGCACATTTGTATTATTATACCAAAACAATGGACTGA
This sequence comes from Chelidonichthys spinosus, assembly GCA_029853015.1. Taxonomy (NCBI): domain Eukaryota; kingdom Metazoa; phylum Chordata; class Actinopteri; order Perciformes; family Triglidae; genus Chelidonichthys; species Chelidonichthys spinosus. Next base: position 9,273,897 of record CM056833.1, on the reverse strand, counting down.
TTATATGATCCTTAATCTTATACAACAAGACCTGAAGTTTCATTGCAATAGTCAGTCTGCTTGTTTCCCTACAACATTCATTTTCTAGTCATTTTAAACTCTAACACTCCCTCCTAAGCTGCAGTATCCCCTGCCCCACCATCCCCCATCACCTGACGCCCACCTACCTGCTCACCTGTTCCCTATCCCCTCACCAACCCTGCAGCATATCTACCAGCCCATTTCCACCTCTTCCCTGTCAGATACTCTTTTTGTTCTTCTCCGTTCTCTGCCAGAACCTGGTTCCCTAACTTGTGTTAATTGACAATATGAAAAGACAAAACTTTATCTTTATCTGCCTCATTTCTGGTGATGGTTTTGGGTCCAATCCTCCCTTTTCTGCATCATTGTGCTCTAGTTGGAAAGTTCATTCTAGTGAAGGAAGGAGGTGGTCTGCATGGGTCCTAGTTGCTACGAGTGGATATGAGGAAAACAAACGAAATATGGTCACCCTGAACATTGTGCTGATACTGATTTAAACACCTTCTCATTATGTGGAAACATAATTCAGGTGGCATAATGTTTCTTCAAGAAGAGTTTCATTCACATTAAGGATTCAAGATGGTACAAAAACACATGAAGGCAGTGGAATGCAAGGAGAGGCTGTTTATCCATCAGCCAGTTATTTTTATTTTGCTCTTTGAAGTGGTTTTGACAAACCTAGTAAATTGATTATTTGACAATTACATGTCATCTTGTAAGGCAAGAGCCTGGAAGACATTGAAATCAGGCAGTCAAATATGTAAAGTAAACCCAGTGAACAGTGTTGTAAAGCTCACGACTGGAGCCGTTAGCCATCTGCACCTTTCCAAGCCGACTGAGAGCAAGTGCCAGCCGGCATCGGGCAGACGTCCCACAAGGGGATCCTCCCACACCGAGCGGCTGCCCCTGACCTGCTGAGTCTAACAAGGCAAAAAAGAAAATACACCAGCAGGATCGATTCATTATTAACATACCTGCATGTGGAATACAGACATGTTGGAACTTAAGAGACAATCACGCTGTGCAGCCGTCACTGTGTGAGCTTGTATGTCCTGCACTTACAGATGATGTGCGACTTAAATTTAGTTTCGGTTCAAATGCTCGTATTTTTACTATAAACTGCAGTGTTTTCATAACAAACTGTTTGGATGGACATTGTTGCACAGATGCTGCAACTGGACATTGTCTTGTATGTCACTCAGGGAGCATCGTCTTCATCGTGGCTGTCATTCCCAGTCATTCCTCACACTGGAAATGTGTTTCTTCATCGTCTGGTCCTGCCTCTGTAGCGTCACGTCTGAGGAAGCACTCAGCTCTGGCACAAGGGGCTGTCAGAGCTGTGCTCAAGCATTTCAGGGTTGTGGACATTGTTGTTTTTAAGTTAGATTTAGGATGACAGCAGCTCATTCTTGGCCTGTGTTGCAGACTTTGGCTCAGAGTTTGAGATTTTAAAATCAAACCGTATAAGAGTATGGATGAAGTTTTTAGTCTTGTTTATTACTGCCTCTGCAGCAATGTCTGTTCATCACTCAGCTGCCATTACATGTGTTTGTGCCAACATAGAAGGGAAGTGCAGGAAGCAGGGCACTTTGTATGATGAAAGTTTAGATGCATGCTATACTGGAATTAAATTATGATATCATATCCACATCGTTGAGCAAATATCTACGAGTAGGCTTTTTACACACACTTTATATATATATATATATATATCCCACAAAATAAATGTGTATTTAATCCTGTGTAAAACCAGAAGTCAGCATTGATTTGGCGCCGCTTATTTCAATTCAAACTTTCAACCCCTAAACATTGTACAACATTATGTCCGACTTTCAAAGTCGGACATAATGAGTTTGGAGCCAAATGTAATCCACGCTGATGATGTGTTGCTTGAGATCATGCTGTGAATAATTTTATGTCAATGCAGGGATGCATCGAGGGGCATCATTACCATTAACACCACAACAACCCCAAGGTTTTGACTTAAATAAAAGCAGTGAATCCAGCATTATGAAGAAATAGATGGGGACACTGAAGGTTTGGGTTTTCATGAGAGCAGAGTAAGGTGCATCAGGTATAAAGGTAAACATTTCTATATTATAAAGACCTTAAAACCCCCCTGTAGAGATAGCTGCATAGTGCAGTACATGCAAATAAATCAATAGCAGGACGTGAGGACCTTTACTCCTCTTATTTTCTGTATATTTGGCAGCCTGTGTGCACATTAAGCATGTTTAAGGTAATTGAAAGGTTAACTATTATAAATGTCAAGTCAAGTCTCTAATGTCAAAGTAAATCGCTGTGCAGTTTGAGTTCTGGCATCATGCTTAGAGGTACGCAGCACATCCCTGGAATTTCACAACATACGATCAGTATTTTCAGGCCTTTTTTTTGGATAAATTAAAATGACACATTACACACATTGCCTTTGTATCTTCCAATGCGGCAACTTTTTCTTTTTCAAGAAATAAATCACAACTCTTCAGCCAGGTTGTCTTTACACAAAAAGCAACTTTGTTTTTAATTATTTTCTTAAATAAAAAAATGATAGCGATGAAGTGAGCAGGACACGTTACGCTACAGTGACATTTTCATTATGTTTTTTAAAACTAAAAATAAATAATTGACAACTATGAGAACTTCTTGCATCTTCTTTACAGTGCTGACATCGGCAGTCTGTGAACCAGAGGACACTTCTTTCTGCTTGTGGAATCACTTCTTCAAGCTGTTGAAGCTGCACCAGAGGGCGTGTTGTTAATGAATAAACAGGCGGTGTACTCAAATCGTCACAACATGGTTAATTTATGCCTAAAGGATAGGGTTGGCATTATTCTGTGTTTTTAAATATTGGTGAGAAATCTCATGAAAAGACCAAAAACAACGTGTTTAAGTCTGAAATCTGTCGGTTCAACGTACAGGCGGCGGCACCAACAGTCAGAGAAAGACTAAATGGGTTGCTCCACCTTCTAACATCACTGTTATCCCACTCATCATCTCTTAAACAGCAAACATAAGTTGTTGGGGGGACTTGTCCTCATATCAGCTCAGTCTATAAAATAAATGTTCCCCTGGCAGTGCAACTCTCACTGATCTGAACACTCCCTCCATAGTTTAATTCATACCAACTGTTGGATAAATGAGTATTCAGCAAAACACTTAACTGCAGCATCTGAGCTAATGACTTTAATGATGAATGATGATGGCTCAGTGGCAGCATTCATGGCAGTCATGGCCATCAATTAAGGCCGTGATGCAGCCTGAGTATAAATGAAAACAATCTTCCTCCTATCACATATTTAACTCATCGACCGCGAGCTCGATTTCTCATACTGGGGACGTGATTCTGAAATAAGCACAACATGCACAATATCATAAATAAGCAGAACATGTTTAATAATCTACTTCTGAGGTTCGAGGTGGGGCTGGATGAGAATATTGAAATCACTTACAGTAAGTGCATGCTGATCCTTAATACACAAATAAATCAAAACAGGCTATTGATCTTTAGAAATAGCAAATATAGTTCACGCTATTTTTCAACCTGGACCCTACCTTCCCATGCTTTCCATAATTGAGTGAGAACATTACATCTGGCAGCCACTAAACGGGCAGCAATGGTATCACTCTGGGCATTAATGTAAAGTTAACGTCAACTAAAAGTGTTTGTTTTTGGAAGTGATAAAAATGTTTTTCTCACCTTTTAGCTTTCTGTTTGTTATTGTGTCATCTGTCAGGCCGCCAGATTTCTCTGAGCGAAACACACAAACACATACAGATCAGATCAAACTTAATGGAGGGGAAAATGCATTATATCCCTGTAGGGTTATTTTCTATATTTTTGTCACGCATCATGAAATCTGATCCTGTCAGTGGCAAGAACAAGCACTATTGGTGGACATATGTTAAATGTGAGAAGTTGCCCCGGGCAGCTACATTGCTGCCAGTTAGTTGTATGCAGCGCTCTCTCTCTCAAACCTGAACTGAAAAAAAAGTCTTGTCCCCACTAGTGAGTTAGACACAGATACGCGGATATGGGATCCAAGTTGAAAAATACCTTCGAAGGTATCCATTAATATTCATCAACGTCAAAAAGTCAAAAATGCTGATCCACATTGGATTCTGAGTCACACATGTTTTGGAAAGGTATGGATTTCAGCTTCAAGTTTAATTAAAAAAAAAATGTATGTGTAATGTTTTAATGTACAGGGTTATGAAAAACAACACTGAGCTTTCAGGGTTCTGGTTTGCCTTGTGGATACGACCATAATACAATAATGCACTTTGTTCCATGCTTCACAAAAAGGGAGGATGAGTTTGATCTTTTTCATGTTGAATTTGCAGAGGCAATAAAGATATCTGGTTCCTTCTTGGTAAACGTCCAGGAGACTTTAATGTGCTCACTCATCCTGCTCCACCTCCCACTAAGTTGTATATAACTGTCAAATAAAGATGCGACGGGATTTATTGGAGTCTTGCTATTAGCACAACTACAGTGGCTCACCGAGAGGCAATTTAGGATGCGTTGATTTGCAAGAGAGTAATAAAACTGTAAGTGCCGAGTATTATAGGGAGGTGTTTGTGGTTATTGGGTGTTTTTTGGACACAAGTTCACTGTTTAATTTATTTAAGGGTGCACATTTTGTTTGCAACCTTCACACATTAATCAGCTCTCTAGCAAGTTTCATTTAAACCAGTGGTGGTCCAGGATTCTAAGAGTTATTTTTCCAAAGCGGAAGCAGAAGAGCCGAACCCACCCACTCAGTCCTGTTGAAAGATGCTGTGTGCTGTTCCTTGGTTACCTATGGGATCCAGGAGCCGACCATAAATCGTATCTCTGTATATTGTAGCTCCATCTCCCCTCATTTCCTGCCATCTCTCTACAGTCCACTCCATGCTGAGGGCATAAAATACTCATGCAAGAAGGATGTGGTGCAACACCTCCAATTGGAGAACAATTACTTCTCAATGGGAAGGATGTAAATATGCTTTACATAAATGTCAATGTTGATTGTCTGAATGCTTTTACATTTTTTTTACAAACGCACGCATCCACCCTTTAAAATAAAGCATCGGATTTCCTCATAGTGTTGCAAAAGCCACAACTTTCTGCAAAATAGCAATAAGATGAAAATTAAATCTTTAACTGAAATATATCAGAATAACCCCCGCACAGCAAAACTCAATGCAGACACATTTTTGACCCTCCGTTCATTGTGAAGTGTTTCAAAGAGCTAAACTGCCAAAACAACGCTGCACTGTATTTCATTCCCATGTGGGCTCTCTGTTATCCCAGGACGGAAACGATGGGATCAAAGACAAATCCGTCAATTGTAAGTCCAGCAGTTTTTATTTCCACTTAAAACAGTGCCTCTCTGTGTGTGTGTGCCGACGCGAGAGAAAGGGATGTGCTCCATTTCTTCATTAACATTTTCTATACTTGAAGAGCCTGTTAATTAGCTTTCAAGGAGCTGCTATTGATTCAATTAAAGATTAAAATATACAGAAGATGGCAGAGAGGGAAAAAAGTAGTTTAATCCAAGTATTTAATGAACTAACAAGACCGCTCTTTCCGTGAATTAGCATGGAGCATGTTAAATAATATTAAAAGGCTTTGTTCGACCTTAAAAGTGGAGATTTTCGGAGAACTCTTTGGAGATTGATTCACTGATGTCAGTTTTGTGTCCAGTCTATGTTGCACACATTTACTATATGTGCTTAAATTTTGATGTTAAATGTGTCATCCTTCATCCTCAATGAAGTGCTTTGAAGAAGGAGCTGTCAACGTCTTCCACGGGGGTCAAAGTATAGTTTTCTTTTGGCAGCTGCTGTTATTGCTCATTATTGCCACCGTGGCTGAAATCTCAGTAAAATCCCTGCAGTGTGGTGTCAGTTAATGGTTAGGAATGGCTGAGATGTGGATGTCTCATCAATGACATTTTCAAGGTTTCTCTCCACAGGTATCCCTAAACTTGTGGAAATAAGTGGCAAACTAGCAATAGCCGTCAACAAACATGATTTTAAAACATGAACAGACATGATTTTAACGAAACAGCTCAAACGGCTTCAGTGGAGTTAATATTTCTAACTCATCACAAAGCCCAGGAACTGTTTAACCTTCATCTGTGCGTCAGTTTGTGATTTTATCTTCCTTTTAAAGACACAACATTGTTTTAGCTCAAAATGTGCTCTAAAATGATGTGAGACTATCGACAGGGAAGTAATGTGTGTGTGGACGGGGCTTTAGAAATCATGAAATTTTAATGAAACCATGTTCGTGCAACTCTGAAACTCAACAGGGTTTATTGGTGCAGATTCAGACAGAACTGAAGCTGTAGGCAAAATTATACTGAGTGTAGTATCCACGCACTCCCTGTTAAACTTGAAACTGTGCTTTGAATCCATCTACGGAGAAAAACTTAATAATTTGACAGCCGAGCTTCATCTCCATGGGGTCAGTGTTCGCGTCTCAAAAAATGAAAAGAAAAAAAAAGAATAGTCATTATTTTATAGTCCATTCAATCCCAGAAGGATCCAATCAGAATGTGTTTTTTTTACCCAAATATTCTTTTAAAAAATATGAGTTGTGATATTGAGTTGATGGTGTGCTATGGGACCATCTTAAAATGCCAGGGGCCTCTGGTGTCCCTGCATCTGATCTTAGCTCTCCTATATACAGCGACGAGAAATGGAGTGTCGGAGACATCCACTGAATTACTTGGAAACACGCCTGTGTGGTTCCCGTCGATTAAATTCCCTGGCTGTGTGTGTGTGTGTGTGTGTGTGTGTGTGTGTGTGTGTGTGTGTGTGTGTGTGTGTGTGTGTGTGTGTGTGTGTACCGTCTCTGCCGCGCAGCCAGTCCCACCAAAACCTTCCCAAACGCCGATTTGAATGCAACTTGTTGACGTCTCTCCCCCCGGAGCGGAGCGGATCGCATCCGTACCGGGAGTCTCTCCCAGGGGGGGAGGGAGGGGGGCTTAATTGTTGCCGGAGAAAACCCACAATGAGCTGCGCTTTGATGCATGAGATTGAGCTCCGGCGGCAGCACACACTTTTTCTTTTGGTTTCTTTTTTTACACCTTTTTTTAACGCATTCTAGCGATTCAACTCCGGAACAAGACATTTATTTTGAAGGGGAATGTCATAAAATCAAGTCGCTCCAAGTTTTTTCGGGACAACTGAAATGACTTGTTTAACTGGCTTCAGACAGACAGACGCGCGCAGCCGGTGAGACGCGGAGCAATCCCAGCATCTACTGAAGCCGTGCGCCGGTTTCCAGTCTGAATGTGCGCTTGTTTGTACTGGACGCTCGTAAATGGAGGACACTGCTGCTGGAATTCCCTGGTCGCATTTGTGTTGTCAAGACAAAGAAAAAAAAACACGGTAAGTTTAACGATTTTTAAAATATATATATTATCTTATAGATATAAGCACCTCCTGTCCGCGTTTGTTGCCATTACGCAAGAGCGCAGGACAGATGACATTCTTCCATGGCGATGGACTCAGAGCGCTGAGCCAAACATCACAGGTTCAAATTGGCTACTTTTAGAAAGATCAAACAACTCTGAAGAGAATCTGAAAAATAACCCCAAACAAGATATAGATGACACGAAGGACGAGAAGGTGACTAGACACATTAAATGGCTTCTTATGCGGACGCAACAAGAGCTTCGTGGATTTGAACGTGTTATAAAACAAGTCCACATGTATAAAACCAGCATGAAGCCCCAGTGTGCCAAAACTGATTTGCAGGGTGAGTAAACAGCTGGAGGATGCAGGAATTATTATTATTATTATTTATTTTAAAAAAAAGCCACTTCATGTCTTCAAGGTCATCTAACGCAGCTTAACATTTTTTTACAGAGCTGGTCATTATTCCTGATATCCATAAAATTAATGATAATATGAAGGCGTTATCGTTTGAACCTGGGTCAACAGTTTAAGGGTTATTAGGCTGATGGCAGGTGAGGAGCTCATAGTGATGAAGCATTTTTTATTCCACCATAATGTTTTAACTCCAGTGTGATCCTTTAATATAACTTTGAATGAGAGGAGTCACGGGTTGACTACGGTGCACACATTAGATTAAAGTTGTTTGTCTCCGACTCAGGACAGTTGTGGCACACGCAGCTGGGTTCATTAAACAAATGTAGGGCAAGAGAGTGGAATTGCATGGTGATATTGGTTGTAGATAATACGCCATAAGGGCTATTTAAAAAACATGTATGTTGTGTTAATGTGGCATCTGGCTAAATGAGCCGCTATGCAAATGAGTATGATAATATCCATGTTCTACTTGACTTGTGTTGCGGACGAGGATTATTCAAATCTTCAGAATTTTCTAACACCCTTCTGTCTGATCATCTTCAAGAAGGAATAAAACTATTTGAATAATACGAGAAGATGCGTCTCTTGCCATCAGCAGCTGCTCACCAGGAGGAGCTGCCCGGGCATTAAGTCCATTTCAAGTTGGAGAAAATGAAATAGACCTGTCCTCTGTGCTCTTGAGCTTTTCAGGAACCAACTTTTGGCTCTTCACAGAGAGTGTTGCATTTTTTTTTTCCTTTTTAAGCTTTGAGTAGCTGACTGATGTGAGACATACTCAGCAGAATCAAAGGGAATCACCATCATCAGTGCTCTGATGAGAAGTACCTTTCAGCACACAATGTACCTTCATTTCGCCGGGAGACTCGCACATGGAGTTTCCCCTCTCGCACTCACACCCTTTTTTTCTCCCCCATCTTCTCTCTCTCTCTCTCTCACACACACACACACACACACACACACACACTGTGACTGAAGACAGAAAATGTAATCGACAAGCCATTCAAATCAACTCCTATTCATATCATGCCATCCTCTCTCCCTCCATAATGATGATGACACTGTCTTTAATTATTAAGATACTGAAACATTATGATACTGTTGAATATGTAATTTACCCATACAGTTTTCTCCAATCATCTGGGGCACGGGGAAAGCACATCACAAAGACGACTTGCTTGGAGCTCATTAGGCGAAGTGTAAAATTTGAGGTTTAATAATTAATGTCGGAAGAAGCAATTAATGTAGATGGGTTTTCAGGAGTCCAGCACATGTGTAGTTTTCTCTAATAACATCTTTTTACATGATGAAGATGTCGGGGCTCGCTTTCTCTCGCTCGCTCACTAGCCTGGGGTCAAACTGTTTTTTATTCCTGTAGGGAACTGCTAGATGTTATTCAGTGGGAATGGAAAACTTAACAGGCTTAGCAACAGTAACTACGGGGGGCGGGGCTTAGCTGACAGTCAATGGTAAAAATCATACTTTCCATCGCAGACATAATGTCTACGTAGAGACTCCCCAATGAGAACATCTTCTTTGTAATTCACAGACATATTCACAGCAAACACTCTTGTTTGTATGTTTGCTAGGGTATCACAATGCATGATGGGAGTTTAATGTCACTGGAGGTATTTCAGCAGATTAGATTAGAGTAACAGCTTCATTCCAAGATTTCAACATTTGTACAAAAATGTCAAGTTTTTTCAGGATCTGCACCAAGACACAAAATGGCAAACACACTAAAAACACTTGAGCAAACTCAACGGCGTCATCACTACATTGTTTGCTCTGCAGACTTCTGTTTACAGTACTGTGCATCACGTGAGTTTGCCGAGTAGCAGCAGAGCAGATGGCGGGGCAGCGTCTGTGAAGAAGACTTTACTGTTCGACTGTAAAACACTCCTCATTACATTGCTTTGTAATCATGTGCCAAGAAGATGTCAACATTACATTAATGACCAGGAGACAGTGGAGGTGCAACGAGGAAGAGGAGCTGAACACTTACACTAGACTCTTTTTATATTAATTGGCCCAAGCGATGAAATGAGAGAGTTAACTATTGTCACACAAAACTGATTCCCGAAACTCAGTGAGGATCCATCAGACAGCGTGACGGCAGGTCTCAGTGCAGCATTACTCACAATTCCCTCAGCTGCTATAATAGAAACTAATGCCGTATAGTTGCAATAACATTACATAAGGCAAATGGATAAACTTGGCAAGCTGTAGCCATTGCCCTTCGGATAAACGTAAGATAAACATGCACGAGGATTGAGAAGCCGCGGCATCAAACGCTGAAAGTGAACGGCACAGGAAGAGCAAGTGGAGGAAATAGTCATCACATAACACTAATCATCAGCGGCATCTAGAACAGGAACCAGTCGCCATCATCAGATATCCAACTGTGAGTCATGAAAACAGCAGCCAAACATGACCGAGGCCTAATATGGTCTTCAAAGAAACAAAAGCCCTATTCCCAGGGGACTAGTATTATGTAGACCTCGAGTGATTGGGACAATTGTGGAGGACGTCTGTGATCTCTATCCTGTGAGATTCTGCCATGTGCTACAGATCTCTCATGGGATGCCATACAAACAGTCACATTAATACGCATTTTTTATTTTTTTGTGTGTCACTTAATGCCATCAAATTGTCGCAGTTCAGATTAGGCAACAAAACCACCAAATAGTCACGGTTTTGCTTAAAATATGACCCTCTGTGTAAAATCCGTATGCGTACAACATAACATGAGTATGGAAAACATGTCACAAAGATTGAATCAAAGTTCAAACAGGAGAGACAAGTCAAAAGACGGGCTTGAAGATATCATTCCCTAGATAGAGAGATACTGTGTGTGTGGAGTCTTTGGCGATTAGTCATGCCAAAAGCCATATGAGGAATGAGCCCCCGATATTGGAGGTGATGGTGAAGGTGGGGAAGAGCAATAGCTGAAGATCTAAATGGATATGGTCTGGAGGGGGGTGGAGGGGGATGAGCCCACTTGAACGGACCAATTGGGAAGATGAAAAGTGTAGTTGAATGGGGGGTGAATTGCATCGGACACACAAATGACAGTTGACAGCAGCAGAGAAAGTGATCGTTTTTAAAGCTTGATAATAAACGATTGGCTCTGGCGACCCCGCTGCTCTTCTCCCAAGGGTTGTGTCAGATTATTATTTATGGGAGATTACTACACTGAAGTCTAGCTCTAACCCTAGAGCCCAGAAATACCAATCACAACATCCTGCAGTGCTATACATTGGTAGCACCCTGCCAAAAACCAAGGATTATATGCATTATTTCGATTTTGGGTATTACTATAAATGTCTGAGAATTCCAATCATGATTTCCCAAATTCTAAACTGACATCTTTAAAATTCTTGTTTCGTCCCAACAGTCCAAAACTTTGGATCAATGGCAAATACATTAGAGTTTTCCTTTTGGAAACTCAAAAATTTGAGATTTTTCGAAAGAAAATTGCATTTGTAAGAAGAATCGGCAAACTCTTAGGTTTCATGTTGACTCTCACATTCACCATAAAAGTGATTCATTTACTTGGATGCACAAGCACAGGTTTCCAGATATGAAAATACTCCAAATAGAATTTAGAGTGGCACAGCTAGGACTATTACTGGAAGGATACAAACAATTGCCAACCCAGCTTTATGTCCAATGAAGACATGAAGCTGACTCTCAACCCTTCCCAAATCCCCAAGCAGCCACGGACACAGTTAATATAATTTATTGACACAATTCAAGATGGTCACACAACTGGTTAATGTATAATGACTCAGGGTGGGCAAAGGCCAACAAAACAGACATAACCTTACTAATAAAGCCCCAAAATAAATAACGGGCCACCAATGACGGACTCGGGAATAACACATGTATGTTATAGCAGAACTAAACAGAAATCAACTACAGCCATGGTCGTAACACCAGGCTCTATATGATGTACACTTCACTTCTTTCATCAAATCCTCTTGTCACACTCTATGCCTCTGTGTTTTCTCTTTACTCTGGAATTAAAGAAATCCATAAAATTGAAACTGTATCAGTGGTAATCCCATCGGATTTACGGGCAGGATTATTCGCGTGGAATTGGACTCGTGTGAGAAAGCGGTCTTTCTCTCCCAAAATAAAATCCCCTTCTCTCTCTTCATCATTATTTTCAACACCATTGTTTCAGCAGAGAGGGGACAATCAGCATTGTTATTGTCACGGGGAAATGTTAATCACGCTTTGTTTTTATTCTGGATGGTTTTAACCTCAGAGCACTTGGTGATTTTTGTTTTACTTGATCTAATTTGTGTTGCATTTCTCAATTCTTTTCCTTCTATCTATCACCTAGCCTTGTGTTTGTTCATTGCCCTATCCCTCCATCTCTGACTAATACACAGTCATGCTGCCCATGTGATTAGCGCTGAATCCTAAGATCGGGACCTTCAGATGAATGTTATTATAGATCATGACAATCAATTACCATGAGAGTGACAGCCCCTCCACTCACTCTCACAGCAGCTGTGCCACTCGGGCCATTAGTGGTCAGTGTTTCAAGATTGGCTACTTGTTGAAAGATGCCTGTTTCCATTACGGTACTTAAAGCCAGTGACTGGAGGTAGCTGTCTCGCCTTATCCGGGAGTCTGTAATCTGTTGACTGAAAGCTTGTTGGGAGGAATGTTGGAGAAGTGGAAAATACCACAGGGCAGTAAAATACAAAAGGATGCAATCAATACCTGTCCTGTAGCACATTTTCACAGTTTTATTTGAGCCACAGAACACCATCTACTGTACATTTTCATGTTGGAACTTTCACTTTAGGAAAATATAAAACAGAATTCTTATTCCACTACCAAGCAAGATTTAAGACAAAGACAACAGATTTGTTAAGCGGCACATTCAAAAGATTTAGAAGAATATGTTGTTTGTATTCAACAATTTTCTCATACTTGCGAGTATCCATTGTTGTCCTCCGATGTACCCGTCAGTGTAGCATCGCCTCCTGAAGGCTGTAGTATCATCTGCTTTAATATCTCTGACTGCGATGTGACCATCTCTCCTGACTATTAGTCACGGACTAATCATGTTAAGTTCTGTCACAGTATATAGCTCTGCTCTGGTAACGCACCAATCACAGCTAAAGTGTGTAAATGTGTTGGTTTTAGATCGCTGCTTTCCAGAATCAGCATTTAAAGTGCAATATGAATCTTTGGTCAATGTTTATGAATGAAGCTTGCCCGTACACCAAGCGATGAATACAATGATTTAAGAATTATAGTTTTGATTTTGGAGAGTTACAAGGTAGAATGTTTGAGCTTTGAACAAAACAGGTATATCATGTAAAATTCATCTGTAATAAGGATGCACTGAGTTACGGTGTTTATACGCGTTTTAAAATATTTAGATACGGTTGAAATGTTCACATTTGATTTGCAGTATTGAGCGTAGTCAATATTAGGTGGAGTTTGTTATCGCTGGAGGAGTTTTGAAATTCCAACTCTGCACAGTTTTGTTGTACACATTAGCATATAACACAGAGGCTTCAATTATATTTCAGACAATCCTTCCGAACACAAAGTGAAAAGTGCCGTCATTTTTTAAAGTAGTTTGTTTTGTTAACTGACATCCCTTTGTTTTCTGTCAGAGACCAAATTCAGAGACGAAATGTCAGAGTTTCTACCCTCTCTACAAATGAGCTTCCACACAATTTGTCTGGAGATATGCAAAGCTGTACGGATCCATCCGGCTTAATTGACAATCACATCGATACACCGTTTCCATGAAAGTTGTCTGTGATGTGTGGATCGATACTGAAATATTGATACTGAAATATAGATACTTCCGATACCAGAAATGGATGTTCTAGAATCGATTCTCAATTAACGTGCAACTTTTCAGTTGTCTTTCTTGAAAGATAATTCTACATAATTAAACAATAAGAATGAGTAGTCTGATGTCTATAATTTCAAATACACTACTTTTGGACATTTCGATTTTCCAAACACATTAACATTTGTACAAAGTATTGGTATCGGATCAGTATCACTGATACCAGCATGAATTTTACTTGGTATCGGACCAGAAAGAAAATCAGTGATATCGCACATCACTAGTCTGTGGAGGACTCACCAACTAGACTTGACTGTCCAAAACTAATTAAAAATACACATCACATTAATTTTATAATACAAAAACTCATAGTTTTCATGTTTCAAATAAACTCAAACAAACCATTAACTGTTTTTCCCCCTTAATGGTTTGTAGTTTTATATTTCTGAACCTTTTTCCATGTCAGAAAAATGTGTATTTGCTTTAAATGCACTTTAAACTTTATAAATAATTCAAATTGTTCGAGAGCTTCTTCGCATATTCTGTTAAATGCTTGGTAATTTTATATTGTTTACCACAACTCCAATTTTAATTGAATGCCTGGAGCTATAGTCGCCATGTTTACGGTGCACACAAATAACCAGATAAACAGTGTGTGTCCTTGGCACACACCACACAGTGGGTTGATAAGATTGTGCACAAGATCAAATCAGCCCACATGTGAACATCTCTGCTGAGATCATTCTACACCGGATCATCTGCTTGCTCTAGCTACAAAACAATCTCTCACCGCTGCAGTGCATCATGCACAAAACAACATGCACAACATGCACAACATGCACAGGACTCAATCTGTGGTCCAATTTCAGTGTACATGCTTAACCTCGGTCATGCAAATCACCTTTTACTTCACTGCCAAACCAACACTCTGGTAAAAGTCTCATCTCTGTATTACTATTGTGCGTGTGACTTCTGTGGATCATGACAGTAACATTGCAACTTTCCAACTAAATTCCTTGAAAATGTCTCTCTTTAGTGCATCATTTTCCCATATGACAAAACGTCATTGTCATTTACATTTCAAGGGGAACATATTTTCTTAGCATAGACTGGCCAGGGTGGGTAAAACAAATTTCAGGACTTTCACCCAGGAGTCTGCTGTTCGTGTCCTTTGTGAAACCAAAATTCTGTTTTGACTTGTTTTAATTTACATCCATTACTTAAAAAGCGTAGCATGTTTAATTTGAGTTAAACCATGATGTTTTTACTAACGCTAAGCAAGTAGTTTTGTGACTTGTTTGTTGTGACCACGGCAACCACGTGTTTAGAATTCTGCAGATTGAGATGGTGATGGCCAAAACCATAGTCCATAAACAAGTGGGTGATGTCATGTTGACTATGTTCTTGCAGTCTATGTTTAGGTTGGACTACCTGAATAGTTTAATAAAACAGAAGGATAAAGAAAGAAACAGAATGCATGAGTGTGCATGCATATTTGATAAGACGTAGTTCTGTGGCTCAACAGTGATGCTCTGGAAACTACAATTCCCAATGCAAGATGTATCATGAATTCCTCTTGACTCTAATTAATTAGGTTGCTATGATTTTGATGTGATGTGAAGTGAGTTTTCACTTAATAGATTCAGTTACTTCATACAATAGTTGATACAAAACTAATAGCTGGAGTTTAATCTTATTTGCTTAGCCTCTCTGAAAGCTCCATCTACAATGCTGAAGTGTCTACAGCGCTTCCTCTCCTCCACCAGTGTTCGCTCTGTGTCTTCATATAAAATGCTTTGTTGGCAGGAGAGCAGCAGTTGTACATGGCTGCCTCCTTCTCAGTATATTTCCCCAAAATGTTGGCTAAATTGTTATGTTTTTAATTAATTTGCTATGCAATTCAAATCAATGTTGCAGTAACAAACAGTGTTGAAAAGTGGGGGGGAAATGGGAAATCATTAACACTTCTGTAGTCATGAATTCCTCTCAAAAAGTTTATTTTTGCTTCGTTTTCCTTTTGTAAATGTGAGTTAGACAATATATTCAATACTCCGGCTTAAGTTGTTGCCAACAGAATTTCATTCCAATACAAATTGTTATTAAGTTTCCATATGTTTAGATAGTTTGTTATGAGCTTCTGCAATAGTTTGACATATGATCATTTAAATGGTTGAGTTGCTGAGTTGGGATTTGTTGGAGGCGATGTTGGACGCAAACAATTTGTTCAAAAGTTCAGATTTCATTGTATTTGTGCTGACAACAGTGGATGGAAGCTAAATTAGTTTATGTGGTGGGGGGGAAGAATCAATGTATCGTACTGGAGCAATTCCGCCAATTTCGCAATAAATAATGCAAGGATGAAAGAAGTTGGAAGCTCTCACGAATGATAGATCGACTGCTTCATTCTGCGTCAACTCCTGTGTTCCTGCGTAAGATCACAGGAGGGAGGGACTACCTTAAATGTAGCCTTTTGTTTTGTTTATACATACTTAGCACTAACACTGTTCTGACCTGCAGCTCTTTTATCATCACCCCAGATTCAAACCAGATCCTCATTTGTCCTGTTTGTTTCTCTCTCTCTCTCTCTCTCTCTCTCTCTCTCTCTCTCTCTCTCTCTCTCTCACACACACACACACACACACACACACACAGCCGGCTGTGTCAGATAAGCTCTGCAGTAGCTCATCCAAGGCCCTCCCTCTCTCAATGAAGGCAGGGCTCCAGACTAACTTTTTGCATTGGTTGCACTGGTGCGCCTAACTTTTTTTTTTAGGTGCACCAGCACAAAATTTAGGTGCACCCACATTTTTCATCGTGTCGCCTTTAACGCCAAAAAGTCACCTTTTTATTGCTCTCCTTTTACATAATGACACCCCTTATGGCCTAGCTTAACTGCAGCACCATCAGCACCCAGAGCAACCGTTTTCTGCAGCCAATCTGCACACTGATGCTGTTTGTGGCACAATAAAAAGATCATACAGGTCACTAGCCTATAGATTGCAAATGGAAAACTGTTTATGTGATCTTAGGCTAGCCTACTTATATTTTTACTTAGGCTATTCATTTTTAATAATAATAATATTAGGAATAGGCTACTATACAATTTCCTATTCATGATGTCTGATGCTGTAATGTGGGCCTTCAAACATGTCCGTGTCCATGCTCCACCTCGACATGTCCAATTAACATGTTGACCGGCCTCCCTTTACGCAAAATGCAGCAGTAGACAATAACGCACTCCTTCATAGAGACGTCTGTGTCGCCGTCAGTCATGAATGACGTGTACGTGGCGTTTCCAACCTCCGCAGCTGTCTTGTTCTTTAGTGTCGGCATTTTGTTTCATCAGAATCATTTCGGACTTAAATTTAGTGAACGGCAACTCCTCCTTTGCAATATTGTATGCAACGTTTAATTTTATAATCATTTCAGATTCCTCAGCGGACGTGATCGATACAGCCTGACGCTGAAATGCAGCTGGATGAGGGGCCACTTTATTAACACACTTATCACGGCATGTAGTATGCTTTTTGGACATATTGCGCTTTTTCAATGTCTCGATGCAAAATGTTGTTGACTCCTCCACAAACGCACTATTACCGGACAAATTCTGACCGCACTCCCGACAATAAATGCAGTGCATTGAGTCCCTTTCTTTATCGTACATCAGCCAGGGAAATTGCTTCAACCAGTCCTGTCTGAAGGCATATTTTGGGGCTTTTTAATTAGTCTCGGGGCGAGGCTTTCTGCCCCTCTTCACTTTCAAAGAGAATCGAAGCGCTTAGAGTACCTGCTCCGCTCGCTCGCATTGTTCGAACTGACACAATTTACAGCAGTGAAAAGGACCACAGCCAATCAGAGGCAAGGACCCGCCTGCGCTCTGTCTCTTATTGGTTTAGACCACGATACCGTCAGGAGAACATAAAGAGATGTTGCGCTTATGATTTCTTTTTTCACCCGAGCAGCGTTGGTTGCACCAGTGCGACCTACAATTTTTTTCAGTCGCACTCATAAAAATTTTGGTCGCATATGCGACCAAAATGGTCGCACTCTGGAGCCCTGGAAGGGCCTCTCAGGTGTCCCTAGATTTGCACTGGACGTGCTCTTTCTTTCTTTCTTTCTTTCTTTCTTTCTTTCTTTCTTTCTTTCTTTCTTTCTTTCTTTCTTTCTTTCTTTCTTTCTTTCTTTCTAAGGGTCATGAACACACAGCACTTTGGAGTGGTGTAAAAAAAACAAAAAAAAAACACTGGTGGCAAGGTTTTCTTTGCAGCAGGAGGTCGATAAAGTTTATTGTAGACAGAAAATATGTGAAACATGCATTTGAAACTGTTGCAGTGTAACCTGTTAATAAACGGACAAATCATAATTGTCATTCTTAAAGGCTAAATCTGTTCTCCGTCGGCTTCCCGGAGAGCTGAGATTATCCTTCCCAGCCGCGATAATGAGTCGTGAGTTGTACCCAGAGGTTTTGGGTCTAACTTCAGCTCCCTCACACCCTCTTTGCAATTAATTTGTCAGCACATGAATCAGTCACCATAAATCCAAATGAACCTGTGAAGCTCCTTCACTGTCCTCCGCTGCCAGTTCCTGTGAGGATTTATCGTGGGGTATTTTATATGCGCCTGTGCTTACATGTATGTGTGCGTGTGTAGGTGGATTGCTGGAGGGTGGTGCAGATGGCGCATGCATGTGCAATCGTACATGTGCATGTGCACACGTCCGGCCCACGCAGCTCGAAACGAAACACCTACTCTCCACGCTCCCGGGCAGCTGCAAAGAACAGAGATAAACCCCTCGAGCCCTTGAGAAATAATGTGATTTCATTTGCTGCTTCCTGAATTGTAGTGCGGCAATGTTGCAATTCATGCACGCCAGTCATTCATGAAATGGGTTTCTAGCCTTCTGAATAGCATACTGCTGTTGTTTCTTTGTTTGATTTGGATTGTATGCACTTTAACCTTTAGGCTGCACTTTGATAGATACCACTTCTGAAGTCATGTTGACTGTTCAAACATTCCTACCAATCAATATTTTATCCTTTCACTTTCCCCACACAAGATGCAGCCCAGCTATTTATAATTCAGCATCTGCATTGTCCCAAGCAAGCTGCTTTGTAAAAAATGTATTTGTGTTCTGTTTTCAGTTCATCCAAAGTGTAAAATTAAACATTGAGGGCGAACGTATTAACGGCAGAATGGTGCATCCCTTTAAATCTTGCTGCGGTAAGAAAATTGTGGGACGGCATTATCTCCTTTCCTTTCATAAACGGTGGCCACGTGTTCCCTATGGAACATATATTAGGAGATAAGAAAGGAAGCACTGAAGCACGTTTCCTTCTCATTTAGATAGCCCAACCAGCTGTTATCATTGCTACCACTTAGTTAGGAACATTCCTGTGCAAAAAAAAAAGACTATTGAGCCACCCCCAAGGGTTTTTAGGGTAAATTCAGTGCAAAAATGGCAATGTCGGGGTCCAAAACCTTTAAAAGTGCCCTGGTTTCAGGCTGATCTGGTTAAAACATAATTCACAACATGATTCTTGGTAAAGCTGCAATAGTCTGCTCCCATGACTCCTCCCATGTCAGGATTCTTCCATTTGCCGCATCCTCAATCCCCACCCTCCCTCTCGATGTAAACTTCCTGACCCACAGAAACAGTACATCCATGCTCACCTACCATTTAGTGCACGCTTGAGGAAACACCAGACATTAGCTGACAGCGGCGGCAGCAGTGGCCCTCCCTCCTATGAACTAAATCAATTAGCCTATCTCCAGTGGGGCTGTGCAGTGTTCGCAGGCCTGCTAGGTTCACAGGGTATTACTGTTCCACCCAGACCAACAAACAGGCTGCCGCACATGCTGCAGCATCTGCTTGGAATCGGGCCCAAGCCTGAAAGGAATGAATTGGATTTGCAGTGAATGGGTGTCTGATGCAATGAGGATGACTGGGCAGGGAAGCGTTATTGTATACAGCTCCAGTCCTGCTCTTCATGAACAAACTTTAACATTTTTGTATTTTTTTTTTCTTTTTCGTGATCTTACTTTGTTAAACCCACTTTTTAAAATCTGTTTTTCTTGTTTCAAGGATGATAAATCTCACCTCACTGGGCTGAGAGATGCCTCCCCAGATTAGATCTTCAATCTCAAAGCCAGATGTGGAAGCTCATATATTTCATACAAAACAGTCGGCCCAATTTAGCCGAGGCCTGTTCTTGATTGAAAATCTTTTTCCTCTCGTCCATTCATTACAAAACCTCATTACCTCATTGTACTGTAAACCAGACCCTTAGGAGATAAGCCTTGTGCTCCACTTATGAGCTTTGATTTGTAAACAGATAAGCCATTCAGCCGTCCATCAAACACGCTACTGTACAGACAACCGAATGAATGAGTCGATGCTGTCCGCGGCAATCTTCTCCTTTCGCTCGCGGTGGGACGCGTTGGACATGACAACACTGTGACTGAACATTATTACCCAGTGCTCACTTATCAATCTCTTCTCTGCTGTTGCAATGAAGCGTGACTTTAATGCTTCACCCATCAGTAGTTTCAGCGTCCTGTAATACAGGTGCATGTCATGTTCTCTTTTTGCAACACATGCAAGACAAAAGATCTTCAGTGCTAGAGCAATGTTTTAAAGGGGGCACTCCCTGATTTACACATGAAGTTCAGTTTAATTCAGGGGCAACATGCAGGGTCTGAAAAGTGAAGCCAACTTAAAAGTGGCTGAAACCTGCATTATTTCTAATAGCCAGCAGGGGGAGACTCCTGGTTGCAAAAAGTGGTCTGGTTGTATAGAAACCTATGAGAAAATGTTCTTAAACATTTCAAGACTTCTTCAATACAGCATGATGTTCATTAAAGTAAAGTATGGTCACTTAGAGTCAAATAGATGATAAAGCAGGGTATGATTTGGGGGTGTGGCTACCTTGTGGTTGACAGGTCACTCCCATGGCGTTGTCCGGTCTGGGAGTGAATTCATCCTGTGAATAAAATCCTTTTTACAGTGTGTTTTCACAGACTTCAAAACCATAGTCCACAAACCAATGGGTAACATCACCGCAAGTACGTCAACTTATTTGAAAAACAGTTGTGTAACGTCTTTGTGGTTCTGGAGAGAAAGTCTGAGGAAATAACCACGATGCTGATATTGCAATGTCACCGGGGTTGAGCTACACAATGAGCTACAAGAGAAACAGCTCAGGGAACAAACAGATCATTATGTTTATTATTCAAGCACTTATTGGCATTTAGAAACCTCAGTCTTCCTGGTAATACGCCTACAAAAAAAAAACTCTAAACACCAGTTAACTGCTTCCCCATTCTTTCAACAAACAGAGCTTGAAGAAACTCAATCCTTAATATCAACCTCCTTTGCTTTTTAAATTGCAAAGTACTTGACCTGGTAATTGGACACATTTACAGAGCAGTGCAGGACTGATGCACACGGTTTAGGAAAGAGCAGTGGATACTCTAAAAGACTGTATAATCATAACACTAACGACAAAGAGCTGCTATGTTCTGCAGCATTAAAAATCATACAAGCTGCAGACGGGCGCTCCGACCATTGTTCACCGTCGACATTCAGCACGCGTTTGTCTCTGTGGATACCATCAGATCTCTGTGCCCTTTTTTACTGTTGAACAGTAAGTACGTGTCTTTGTTGGAGGGCAGCCAGCCGACCACCCTCGAGGTCATTTGAATGTCATGGTGCTGGACAAAGCAGAGGCAAAGCATATGCTTATATATGCTGGATATACTGTTGTGTATTTGCTTTTGTTGGTTCTCTATCAGCTGTAGAGCCTTAATGAGAGCGAGAATGGATGTTGACTCTCAGTCTTGTTCACTTTTGAAATTGAAAAACGAGCCACATCCCTCATCTACTGAGGACGCTCATTAATTTTCACTCTGAAAATATTGCTTCTGCTATTTTTCAGTAACTCTACAAATCATCATGACAGGGAGCAAAGATTTGACATGAAGTACACACAAGGCTCTATCTTGGTTTATATATATGTGTTAAAGCCCGGAAAATAATCTTAATGACTGTGCTAAACTGAGGCTGTTCTCATCTACTGTTTAATAAGCATATTTATTGTCACAGCTGAAGTGCTATGATGCCCCTCAAGAGCCCAGCTGCCAGTCAACACGTAGTTAATGGAGGTGATTTGCAGAGTTGTATCAGGAACGCTCTGAAATCAGTCTTGACACTCTTAATATGCTAGCAGAAGGGTGTGTTGACTGTGAAAAAACAAACATTTGCAATCAGTGTGGCAAATACCATCGCTTGTTTTTGTCAGCTTTGCTCCTAAATGCAACGTCACTCGTTGATGCAATATAAAATAATCCTACAAAATAATCAACAACCACACAAACCTCATTCCAATAATCAAATCTTGTCTCTCCCTATTTTAATAGTTCAAAATCCACCTCTTGTAAACACCTTGGTCACTTTTGCTTTCATAAGGCACATTATTTTGAATAGCATTGACGTATTCGAGACAAGTGCCACTTCATTACGGTATATTCTTCTGTCAGTCTCGGGAGGATTTGCTCTGTGGGTTGTGATACGTGATTTAAGCAGTCATAACTTATGGGTCCATTAAATGTGTCACTTAGCATATCCTTTTTTTTTAAATCTTACTTCGTTCCTCTGAATTATAAGTGGTCACTACCCATGCTGCCGAGCTTAAATAATAAATGAAAGCAAACTTTACATATGGATGGAAAGCTGGAGGGAGGAAAATTCTGTGCTGATTAATGGTCCTCGTCTCCAAGGACAACGCTTGACTTCTAGCTGCATCTCTTTCCTTGTACTTAAAAGTCAATCAGCTCCACCATCCCGAGATCGATTTCTGTTACCTGAAGGCAACGTGGTCAGTGTCTCTTTGTATTTCTGAGCACTAACAACATGCGTCACAAGTCCAAAGGTCTATCTGGGTTCAACCATGACTGGGCTTTGGGTGCTTTCGACAAAAATGTATTTTGAAAATTGAATAAATACACTTTTTTCTCCTTTTAAAAAGAGAGTTTTGGAGATGACCATTTCTAATGAGAGAAGAAGCAGGGAATGATGTGATTTATATTATGGGGGGTGCCTCATAAATGTACTGTGAACTATTATTTTAGGAAAGGCAGTTGCTATGGAAGAGCATATTAATTATTAGTATTAACTGCTTTTATGTTTGGTCAAATGCTTTATATTTGGAGATTTAAGTCTTACAACAAATGTAATATATCAATTACTGGAGGTGTGGGTGTGAAGTCGAGTCATAATGCTTCATTTACAGGTCAAGGTGGAATTTACCGATTGTTATTTCCCCTTGTGTGTGGGATTTGTCATGTAGGAGGTGTGTTTGTGTATGCATGTGTTCTTTATGGGGGTTGATAAGGTCGAATATAACTAATCTTCTTTTATATTTTCCCCTCTCATTTGTCTCACCTAGGATGAACGTGCAGAGGAAGCTTCATAACAAAAACTGAGCTGTTTGGACACTACAGCCACAAGAGAGAGATGAGGAGAAACTCACACGCCTGCATTTAACACCGGGAACCTGAAGAAAGTTTTATGTAATCGCTGCATTTCAGCAAACAAAACCGCAACAAAGCGCCATGGATATCACACAATTATGCTCTGGATGACACGACTCGTCGTGTAATGTTCTGGCTTCCCAGTGTCATCAAAGAAACGAGGCGCAGCCAAGTTTCCGTACAAACCTCAATTTAGAAGGCCTCCCGCGGACGTGAGAACAACAGGAGCGAACCTTGTGTGTCCGTCGTCAGCATCTTCCTACATGCAGCTTCCCGCTTCACATCACTGGAAAGGAGGAGCCCGTTAAAGCTTTTGATAGGGAGGAAGGTGTTGTGCCAGCTTGCATCTGATTGGAGATGAGATAAGGGCATTGGGAAGACGGAAAAAAGGAGTGCCTGTCTGAATATAAACGAGGATTCGTCTCTCCTGCAGCTACACCAGTGAGGCCAATCAATATCAGAGAGGCGAAATGGACAAATTTGCTGGCTTCAATTACAGGAGCATTAGTCTTGGATGGGATTAGAAGGTTGCTGAAGGTTGATAGGAATTCGCCTTGCAACACAAGCGATATTGCAATGTGAAGCTAGGAGGATAAAAGACGAGCTTCTGATGCGATGAATCTGTTTTGAACCTCGAAGAACCGTTTAAAAGGAGCAGAGGCAGGATGGAGCTGGATAACAGCTCCCTGGACTACTTTACCAGCAACTTCACAGAGATTCCCGACACCGTTACACCTCCGCCATGGAGCGAGGCCACACTACTCGGCCTCCAGATCTCCCTGTCCGCACTGTTGGCCCTCGTCACCCTGGCTACTGTGCTCTCCAACGCTTTCGTCATCGCCACCATCTTTCTAACCCGGAAGCTCCACACGCCTGCCAACTTCCTCATCGGCTCCCTCGCCGTCACAGACCTGCTGGTGTCTATTTTAGTCATGCCGATCAGCATCGTCTACACCGTCAGCAAGACGTGGTCCCTGGGGCAGATAGTTTGTGACATCTGGCTGTCGTCTGACATCACGTTCTGCACGGCCTCCATCTTGCACCTGTGCGTGATCGCACTGGACCGCTACTGGGCCATCACGGACGCCCTGGAGTACTCGAAGCGCCGCACCATGCGCCGGGCGGCCATCATGGTCGGCGTGGTGTGGGTGATCTCCATATCGATTTCCATGCCTCCACTTTTCTGGCGGCAAGCCAAAGCCCACGAGGAGCTGACAGACTGCATGGTGAACACAGACCAGATCTCTTACACCCTATACTCCACCTTCGGCGCCTTCTACGTCCCCACCGTGCTCCTCATCATCCTCTACGGACGGATCTATGTTGCCGCCCGCTCCCGGATCTTCAAGACGCCGTCGTGCTCGGGGAAACGTTTCACCACAGCGCAGCTCATCCAGACCTCGGCGGGCTCCTCTCTCTGTTCTCTTAATTCTGCCTCCAACCAGGAGGCACACCTGCACTCTCTTAATGCGGGAGGAGGAGGAGGAGGAGGAGAGGGAGGCACCCCTCTGTTCATGAATAGTGTGAAAGTGAAGCTGGCAGACAGCGTGCTGGAGAGGAAGCGTCTGTGTGCGGCTCGGGAGAGGAAAGCGACCAAGACTCTGGGCATCATCCTGGGTGCTTTTATTGTGTGTTGGCTCCCGTTCTTTGTGGGCACGCTCGTCTTGGCCATATGCAAAGAGTGCTGGTTCGATCCGGTGCTTTTTGATATATTTACCTGGCTCGGATACCTGAACTCCCTCATCAATCCTGTCATCTACACCGCATTCAATGATGAGTTCAAACAAGCTTTCCAGAAACTCATGAAACTCAGACGATGCTCGTGAAAGAAAAAAAAAAAACGGATTAAAACTGACGCCTCCTGTAAAACAGGGAGCGAGAAAGGCAAAGAGCAAGCGGCAAAGAATGATGATGGAAGTACTGAAGCTTAAATGTACTGTGTTGTAAACACATGCTAATTGTGATATGTTTTTTCTTTTTATATCAATCAGCTCTGTGCCATAGCTCTTTAGATATTCCTCATATAGACTCATGCATGCATGCTAAAAAATAAAAGAGAAAAACATAAGCACCAAGAACTGTGGAACTCATCTTAAAAAGATAAAGACTGCCAGACGCCGCTGTTATGTTCTTGGACAGAAGCAGGTGTTAATAAATAAGGTGTGGTGTAACTGTATGGAAAAAAACAAACAAACTCAGAGACACTGGATTCAATTCAGCGGAAATGAAAAGCCATGAAATGTTGTCTTAATCTCGGTGTCATACTGTATGCTGCTGCTCCCATATAATGTTTCTGTGGTACAGTAAAGTACTTTAAAACTATCAAAATACAGAGATTCGGTGTATTTTGCAATATGGACAATTATGTTTGAAAATGGTGTATGTGTGTGTGTGTGTGTGTGTGTGTGTGTTAAGTACAGGTACTTTTCTGTAATATATGCGTGTTTGAGGAAGGGAGGACTGTCAAGTGTTTGACATTTATACATGCTATTCTCCAGCGAGGCGAGGCTCGACGCTACGGAGACAGAAATGGAAACATCATTTTTTCACCGTGCCTCTGAATTTTAAGTTACAGCCAATACCATAGCAACAAATAAACCCTTTCAGAAATGACGTCATATGCTCCAGCATATAAAAAGTACAAGGCATGAGCAAATGATCAGAGTCCCGGCCTACGGGGGCCGAATTGAGAAAATGTGTGAGTAATTTAATGTGATTGTTTGGAATTCAAGTGTGTCAAAAATGACGTGACAATAATTATATTTTAATGTCAATGTTTTTGATAGTGTCTTCATTACGCTGATGTTAATTGGAGCTTACAAATGCAAAACATGTCTATGAGAGATGGAACTGAATGTTGACTGTAAAATGAACCTGATAATTTGATAAAGACACAAAAGATGCATCATTGACACAATGCTTAGCACATATGAAATGACAAACAAAGAAATACAAACTTCAATAATATGCAAAAATGCAGTTGTGATGAATGACAAAGCTCATTTAAAGTATCAGACATTGTACACGTCAAATTTACACTCCTGTCCTGTTTTAGTGTCACACATCGACATGTATCCTGAACGCATTGAAAACCACAGAAATGATTCTATTTATTTTGTCAGGTGCAACGATTCATCCACTCCTGTGTTTATGCAGCGGTAAAAACAATGACTTGGCACCTTAATGTGAGTTTTTTTTTACATCACATATAAACAACATTTAATGTGAAATTAACTTTTTACAACAATCCACTCCATCCGTCATTGTCAGGCAATATGAATGGTCCATTGGCAGCAAGAAGCTGTTATGGTAGCATGAAAGCCAAAGAAAATATGAAATATGAAAGACAGCTTCCTGATGTCACACATGAGCTTTGCTGTACCTTCTGTGTGGAGTTTGCATGTTCTCCCCGTGTCAGCGTGGGTTCTCTTCGGGTTCTCCAGCTTCCTTCCACAGTCCAAAGACATGCAGGTTAAGGTTCATTGATGACTCTAAATATCCCGTAGGTGTGAATGTGAGAGTGAATGTGATCGACCTGTCTAGGATGTTCCCTGCCTTCACCCAATGTCAGCTGGGATCGGCTCCAGACCTCCTGCAACCCTCGATAATAGATGGATGGATTCTTTGTGATGATGACGTGACTGAAAAGAAATAAAATCGCTTCCGTTTGGAGAAGAGATGCACTATAGTCTCGATGTCTTTGCAAGTGACTCAAGCGAGACCATAGAGTGACCTAATGGACCTTCTCTTGTTTCTGCCACCAATTCTCTCAGAGTGCTTGCTACATGCATGTATACATACATGTATACATGCATACAAACATGAGTCCCTGTAACCCTCTCTCTCCACTGGTCTGAACATGATTGGCTGGATGAACCGGTGGATGGACATTCTTTGAGATTCAGTCCACAGGAAATACAACTGAAGACCAGCATAGCCACTTACAGTCAATGTATTATTAATGTGTGAATTGCTTGTTTACATTTCCAAAGAGAGCTGCAGTTGAACCACTGGTTCACTATACAGAAGAGTACAAGCCTCATAAGATCTTATCGATGTCATTGTAGATGCCAGAAGGATTGGTTGCTTTTAGCCATGCTGGTAGCATGGCTCTATGTCGACCAGTCGAGTCTCCACTCTGTCCAGACTGAAATGTCTCTGGATTCTCATGGAATTTAGACATTCATCATGCATGCTGGTGATCCACTGACTCTCCCTCTAGCGCCACCACGAGGTTGAGATGTGTGGTTTTGAGTTAAATGTCTTATCTATTGGCTGAATTGTGCCATAATAGCTTTTCATCTAATTCCCCATCATGTAAATGTGTTGTCTCTTATTCTTCATTGACCAAACCTGCTAAACTAATGACATCCCTGTCAACCTCAGCCGTTCACGTGGGGAACAAAGATGGTGGACAAAGTGAACAGCTTGCTCCAAATCTTTACTACAAAATGATTATAAGAAGGTTTTTAGTATGAAGTGAGTGTTTTTATATTCTAAAGCAGATCGTGTGTAGAAATACCCTTGATTTTTAAAAAAGGACATTGAGGAGCTCACAGCTTCTCAGTTGTAATTAGATCTCAACGTTAAACATGCTGATGCCTGTTTGAGAAGTTTAATTGGCAGTGACACAACTGACATCTCACATATTGTTCCCTTAAAATGAATTTGTAGCCTAATGTTGATATTTTGTACAGTGCTAAATTATTTATTAGTAGATACTGTATCATGTTAGTCTGTACTTTTTTTTATTATCAGAATCCAAAATGTCCCACGTTGGGTGATCATTTAAGTGCAATGTGTCCTTCTAATGTAATTGTTAGGATCAATTGCAATGCAATGTAGTGAAAATGTAATCAGCTTAGTTTAGAGCTGTCACTCAGTTGCACTGGTAAATAGGAGATCATTGAAAAGGGGGACAAAATGCATTCTTTCTTACCATTTGAACTTATCGGCTGCAGCATTGTATAAATAATCAATTGTTATAAAAGCTAATTGCTAATGTGAGCAAATATTGCCCCGGGAATACGCCCACCTCCATAAAGAGAGGCCACATTACCCTTGTGGTGTAATAAAATAAATGATCCCCGCAAATGTAAAGGTGGGCCACACTTAAACCTAATTATTCATTGATCCTTCCTGTTGGGGATCACTGAGGCCACTAAAGGTTTTAACTGCGACCTCTCAAATAAAGGCTAAAATGCAAAAAAAAGGGAGCCAAAAGTAGTTCTGTCACTCCCAATCTGTGTGGATGGGAGATGGCTCCAGATAAAGTTAGACTGTCTCGAGCAGTGAAACCGAAAGGTCAGGATGAACCTCTCGGGGTCGACTGTCACTTCTCCACTCATGTCTCCACTCAAGCAAAGTAGCCCTCTGAGTCCCACCGCCACTGTAACGGGTTGTAAGGTGCCACTTCAACACATAAATCACATTACTTAGCCAGCTAAAAAGATTAAACCCAACAGATATGTCGACTCAATATCAGCTGCTTAAAAAAAATAATGTAATCCCCGTGGGATTTGTTTCTGTGCTGCTAGTTTTGAATGAAAACTAACAGTAAATATTTCATATCTAATATTTTTCAAGCGAATGAAAGATTGAAGCGTTGAGCTGCCGTTGACCCGACCATGCCCCCAAATATCAACATCTTGTGAGAGACACGCTGTCAAATGCTCTTTAGAAAGGAGAGGATACAGTATATAAATGATGCAGTCGTTCTCAACCTGAGACGGCGTTCTGTCTGCCACCAGTTCACATTTTGATTACACAAGCTTCTCTCCACCTATACGCAGTCACACAGCACTCTGTCCATGCCTCTAAAAATGCATGCATATTCAGTGCAGTCTTCACGCTCCCTGTATATACAAATTGAAAACACCTTTGCTAACTCAACATACATGATCGCAAATACGGGAGATGAATCGTTGAAGAGGCCGCATGAATATTTTACTCTTCACTTTCTGTTAAGGGCACACAAAAAAAAATAATCATGGATTGGTAATGAAATGGGAAAAGATGCTGGATTGAAATTAATTATACAGCACCAATACTACTGCAAAAAAAAAAAAGAAAGAAAAATACAATTTCTTCCAAGAACCATGAAATATTTCACTCCAGGGACACATGAGCAAGAATTGGTAGGATAAATAAAACCACTGTAGCAACACAAATCTAGTTAATTAAATTCATCTCCCAAACACAGGGAAGCTGTAACGGTTGAATTATACAAAAAAAGAGAGAATAAAGTCAATAATAAGATCGATGTCACCTGTGTATATTCATACACACTCTTTTTGTGAACTATTCAAAATACAAATGAATAAGTTATGCTGATAGATTGTTCTTTGTTCTATCGGCTCTCCATTGTGTGTCCGTACACGGCCAACAGTTTTTCCACACAAGCTGAAAATTCATATTTTATGTATGGAGCCAGAGCATCAAGGGTCCATAAAAAACATTTGTCTAAAACATGCATGAGTACACTGCAAGGTCATCACTGCTGCACGTTTAGCAGCAACCTTTATGCCAGCTGTGCGACTTAAAACCCTGGTGAGGCTTGGATTTTGAGAGGAAGGTGAGACAGGATGCTGTAAGTAAGAGTTAAAATCCCAGAGTATCTGCTGATCTGCTGCACATTGGACCGAAGGTTAACCAAGCAAGAAGAGCTGAGTTGGCAGGCTGAAGGAATAAAACCATGATAAATAGCCGTGATGGCGGCGTTCAGAAGTGAGTTAACGGGTGCAAAATGAATTCAATAAGTAAAGCCGTTAACAGTCTTCTGCACTTCCACGGGGAGATTTGCAATCACGGGGCGTCTACCCTGAGCGGCAGTGACATAAATCCCCCGTTGGAGTCCAGACTGGTGGTGGTGGCTGGTGGTTCTGCTGAGACTGGAAGGAAGAGGAGGAGGAACACACATGGTTTGCATTCATATCCTGCAGATTTCTATTTAGCTGGGTTTTCCTTACGTCATTCGTTCTCAATGTAAAACCAGTCTAATCCCTGAAAAAGCACATTCTGTAGGATTTAGGAAGATCTTTAGCAGAAATTAAATATAATATTCATTATGTTTTTATGAGTGTAAAATAATCTGAAACTAAGAATCACTCTGTTTTTGTGAAGGGAGATTTTTTTTAGTTCTAGCTGTAGAGAATATACTATTTGTAGGGTTCCACAGAAGCGGTATGGATTTAGTTAAGAGGCTCCGCATCTCTTCTGTCCAAGTTCTAATCTTTGATGCTTTCAGTGCACTTTCAAAGCAATTTTTTCCAGGCCCATTTACAATCATTTTGGACCTGTTATCCTTTGAAATGGGCTCCATAAAGCTCCACATCTTCAAGAAAATATTCAGCAATCACTCCCATCAGGGAGCTGTTTGTCCTTCTGTTTGCCTCCTTCAAAGAGAAACAGCAGCTTAGACGCGTCCTGTGTGCTTCCCACAGTCTCACGATGATGTTAACGAACGTTTACAGCAATGAACGACATTGAGAGTGAAAGTAGATGATCTATATGCATAAAATAAACATATGGGTAAGAAAAAACAAAAATTATTCATGAAATTGGTAAATTATATTGAGAGACTTACAGACTTTACAGAAATTTATGTTTGTGGGATTTGTTTCAGAATTTTATGCCATTTACAGCGCCAACACACCTGAGCTGTCCAAAACAGGCTGCTAAAATGTCACCATTGCAGTTTTACACCGCCATGACACAATTAGCCTTTGATATTCTCTTCTTTGGGGCGACTACGAGGCGCAGGACAGGAAAAGGTCAGGATATTAAAGGTGACGAAAGGTGACCGTAACATTTTGGTTGCTGAGGATCAGCAATTAGCAAACAGGTGGCTGGTAAAGCCTTTCATACAGGAAATGGGCGGTCACTATGGTGGAACACATTAACCTTTGCTTTGTAAGGGAAAACGAGTCATGTCAGATGCCATAACAGAGAAAGATCTCCAGGGTGAATATACCTTCACGTGCACATTACCATCCACGGACCCGAGAAGATGCACGCTACGCTCACCGAAACAGACTGCTGCTGCACAACGCTGTTAATCTTGCTGCTGGAGATCTTGGCAGAGAAAATGCAAGGTTTTAAAAGGAGGGGAGAAGAGAGAGAAAC
This sequence comes from Chelidonichthys spinosus, assembly GCA_029853015.1. Classification (NCBI taxonomy): domain Eukaryota; kingdom Metazoa; phylum Chordata; class Actinopteri; order Perciformes; family Triglidae; genus Chelidonichthys; species Chelidonichthys spinosus. The sequence goes on along the minus strand of CM056833.1, from coordinate 9,242,574 downwards.
AGGGGGAGGGTGAGGGGAAGACATGAGCACGCCGCACGCACACACACACCGAACACACGCACACACGCACACACGCTTGCACACACAGCCCAGAGGTTGTCTGTTCCAGTCAGCGATCTATCCAGTTTAGAGCAAATGAACCACCGTTGAACCCAAATGGAATGAGACATGGCAATCATCCAATCCATCTAATTCTTAGAAGAATTTATCATTCAAATTATTTTAAAGCAGATCTTTACAAAGTCTGTGCATCCAGAGTTGGGAAATGAAGAATAAGATAATCTCTTAATTCTTTTTTTTGATTTGTTTGGGAGGTTTTTTACATTATTTTTAATTCTTTAATTTTTCGGGAGAGGATGAGCTGTGTACTCACTGGAAGAACAACAATTTTAATTATGACCTCCAGGTAGGTGCCTTGTATGAACAGACACAGTTAAAAAATGTACTGCTCACACACTAAAAATGATGAACACGACTGCAACGGAGCAGAGGCATGGCTGCCTTCATGTTGCGGCGGTGGCTCGGAGACGGAGCGGGTCGTCCTCTAATCAGCTATCAGTGCGAGAATGATGTTGACATGGAAGAAAGGTGCAAGCCCATTCATCATTTGGCTTGTTTTTCTGGAATGAATGAATAGAGATTGTGAAAAGGAGACAAGAAAAGATGCTGCATGAAGGAGGATAAGCCCTCTGTACAATGACAACATGATCATAAAAGTAAATATATAAATCTCAAACTGAAACTATGTATTTTTTAGGAAGGTGATTGCATTATGTCCCTTTGGAATCCTCTTTTCATAACATTATTATGCTGCCTGTATGTATGAGTATTGTATGTTTCACACAATTGCAGAATCCTTCACTCTTTATGGACACTGATAATAGCTGCCTCAGTTGCGTTCACTTACAATAGGACCACACTGCTGGGAAGACAGATCCTCCTACGCTGTCCAGTGACAACTTCAATAAATATTTAATAGCTGCTGCTCCTCCAGGAATAAAAAAAAATCATTTCTTTCACCATGCCATTTTAATAGTTAAGCAATCAAGTTTGAACATGTATTTATGTATGTATTTGTATATCTTTACTGTGTTAATTACACATTTATCTTTAAAAAAACATTTAAAACATGACTTTATATTTAAGCAGTCATATTCCTGAGTTACTCACTTGTCACGCACACCAAGAAAACCTCCGCCGGCTTCCTGCAAGCTCCAGTACACACGATGCACACGAGTGTGGTAAATATAAGAGCATGCATATGATATTAATGAAGCTCCTTTCTTTTGCTCCTACCAATCCTCTACACTGAACTTTAATTAGGACAGAAATATTCTGAACAATCCTGAAAATCTGGTGTTCCCTTCCGGCCAAGTTGTGCACACACACACACACACACACACACACACACACACACACACACACACACTCACACACTCGCAGAACAACACACCATCGAGACATTGCTCTTCCTACAGGGCACCAGAATTTCTCTCAGCATTAATTTGCCAGAAAATCTAATTCATCCAAAGTTTCGTATCTCTGCGAAGGGCCGCCATACGACCATCAGGCAAGATGTAATGCTTAAGTAATTTCCATTCTTGCTATAATGCCTGCAAAGTAACGGACTAATAAGTGTGGAATGGCAAAAGCAAGAAGTCTGGTTTTGGGCACATTTTTTAAATACCTAATTAATATCTAATTACGCAAATCCACAGCTGGCAGGGATTTCACTTTAGATTTCTGAATCTGCCTTGAGCAAAGAAGCGGAGCCCCCCCAAAAAAATGTTCAATGCAGTGATAAATGGTTTTAAGCATGAATTAAAAAAGCCTGTCTATAACTCCCACACATACAGTAACATGCAATTATGTAATTACCCGCTCAAAACGCTGTTTATTACTGGCAGATGATTGATGTGAAAAATGCTTCAAAGTATTATTCTCCCTGGTTGATGGTTTTCTATTCCCTATCTTCAGTCCTGTCAATGCACCGCATCATCTTTTCCATCATTCTCAGGTCCCGGTGTCAAATTCAAATTTCTCCCTTTGGAGGGGGAGGTTGAACTTCATGTCTGGTGATGGAGCCTCTCCAGACAGGGAGCTGCGTTTCTTTTTGCTGTGGCGTTTGCGTGCATTTATAGGTCAAGTTGGATGGTATCCGATTTGAAGCGCAAGCACAGCCTTTTATCGATGTGGAGAGCTGGCCTTTCTGTCAACCTCTGTCTCAGTCTCCTGCCGCCTGTGTCCCCCAGATTAGAACGGACAGCTGCCTCACTTTCTGACCCGACTACCTCACCGGCAGAGAGAGGAGCCAAGGCTGAGAGAGGATGCAGAGGATAGAGCGAGGAGGAGATAGGACTAAGAAATGTGAAAAGGACGGATGGAGAGGAAATCTGGTCTGAGGAGAGCGGGGTCAGAGCGAACCACTGGATGACGCAGGGATGGAGCGTTATTCCATTTCAAAGGCTTTTCAGCAGGACTTTATCTCTAATGAAATATGGTAGCAAGGTGGAAACTCCAGAAAGCAGACATCTTTAAGCTTAATCCACCCGTTTCACAGTTTCATGCTGCTGTGCACTTTAAAGTCAAGATCTAACTTCAAGATCTTCACTTTATAGTCAGAAGCAACACGGCTTAACCCTCGACAAAGTGCTCTTCAGACAGCATCACAGGCTGGAAGTGTCTGGGCAGTGACGTTCAGGTACGAGGAAGAGTGCAGGAGCTCACATGTGCTGTAGGAAACGTATTTAACACTTAAATATCATTTTAATTTGCCTTCTAAATAATACTCGACAATGTGGACGGAATCCAACACTGTCTGGGGGTGTCGACCAATCAGACAGCATCTAGTTAGTGAAAAAGCATATCCCGTCAGGGCTGAACACCTGTTTTATTTATTTTTTTTCACTCACTCTGTTCATGGACTCCAGCTTTACTTCCTCTCGCCGCTGCACTCGCTACACCCGCACCTCATCCCCAATTAGTCACCCGGTGTGTATATTACACCACCTCCCTGTCAGGTTGCCTCAATTTGTGTTGAGCTTTCCAGCTTTTGTTTGCTTTGGACTTCAACTGATTTCTGTGTGCAAGTTGGTCCAGCCATAACAAAAGAAAATACGTTTTTATATAACTTTTGTAATCTGAGTCTATATACTATTGATTATCTGAACTAATCCCCTCTCTTGCTTTCCCTCCTCCCCACTGCAGCTGCACCTATCATAGACCCTTTATTCCCTTTTCCTTCCTTTTTTATGATAGATAAATGGAGGTAAAGGTAAAAAAAGAGAGACGTCTGAACCACACACAGAGGGGATCCAGTTACATTGTTGACTTGCTGCAGCAGCAGACTGTCAATCCGTTCTAGCTGAAAGACTCAGTCACAAACACATGGCAGCAGGTAGAGGCAACTTTCAGAGCAGAGAGTTCACCCTGGCCTTGTACATGTTGCATTGTACAATAGAAGGGGCTTGTCAAAGGGATCATGTTTGAGAGGATGTGTGTGTGGGTGTATGTGCTGCTCCGTGTCTGTCTGTGCAGGCATGAGTGACTGCACAGGCTCAAGCTGTTTCGGACAAAATAACTCATACAATCTACACCAGCACCTCAAAAACTCAGTAATAAAGGCACCATATCTTGTTTGTTTAATCCAAGCCAAATCCAGGCTAGCCGTTTCCAGTCTTTATGCTAAGCTAAGGCGACCAGTTGCTGGATTTTACTTTTCATTAAGCGGGAACACAGACTACCCTTTGCATCACATATAAAGCCTGTAGGCTATGTGTTTGTATGCATGTGTGTGCAGGCAGGTGTGACGACATTGCCTTCCTATGTTTCATAACCACCTGACAGATCACAGCTACAGGCTTTTCTTCATTCCAGTAATATCTGAAATGCCTTTTCTCTTGAGCCCCTTGCAGAAAAAGAAAAGCCATGAAATATCTGCGGTGAAATCACATCATCTCCTCGGCCCCAGCTCAGGGTTCAGGGGGGAAAGCTAACATCTCAGGTTTCCCACCGCAAAGGCTTAGCTTGTCAACAATGATTCAGTCAGAGGACACTATTTAATACAACAGCGATTCAGTATGCACCTTAATTACACAAATCTGCATTACTTCAAATATTCAAATATCAAAATACTCTAACGCCATGTAGCTGTACTCACATTTGCACATGTGTATTTTCTGAGATACCTGAGGGCTTTTCTTAAAAGCCAGGCCCTTCTGACCTGCCACCATCCAGGTTAGAGAGATGTTGTTTGTGCTCTCGGGGTGAGGGGGAATTTAAGTTGAAGGCATTTGTCCTTAAAATCCACATTTGTTTTTACATCTTGATCACCATTAACCTTACATTGCTTATTTCAATGACTGCGTAGTTCCACTTAATGCTATAAATGAAACCACAAATGCAGTTTTGAATAAATCAATCAAGACACGTTTTTTTTTAAAGGTCAAACTTCCTGTTGACATTTTCTCTGTTCAATTGTATGATTGCCAAGTAAATGAAAATAAAGTCCTATTTCACAGACAGATCAGCAGCCCTTCAGAGGTGTGGACGGTGTATGAGTCTACTGAAACAAAGTGAATCAATTAATGGCTATTATGTCTGTGTCACAGCTGAATGGTTGGTGTAATTTATTGTTAATGAAGTTCTGGATTAAAGTGACTTGTCTGGCATCAACCATAATGACTTGTAATGGATGGAAGATACAAAAAAAAGAACTTCGACTCTGAGGGGCTTGCCTTCTTGTTCTCTCTGTTTAATTCTAGCTGTATAAGAATCTTATTGAAATTAAATTATATGAACAAAACACCTGTGAAATGTTTAATCAAAACATTTTTTCACTCTGATTATACAGATATCTCCAATAGATCTACTAAATGCTCATAATTTAAAAATACTTGCCTGTTTTATTCCAAGGGCTAAAAATAACATTGCATTAAAAGACCTGCAGCTAATTTGAGAATCCATCCTGCCGTTTAGATTTTTTTTGGTGTGAAACTGAGTATCCACATTTTCCAAATTAAGCTTCTGAAAACATTCCAAGATTTATTTCCGAGAGCTAAATGTGCTTAGATATGCAATCAAATCTTTTCTGGGTGAATGATAAAAGGTGTCTGAAAGCACTGTGAAAGGCAGAAATCAGGCTGCAACACAAATGCAAAAAGGGTAGAGCCGAGGGAAACGGCTTCCTGGGGAGCACTCCAACACACCGGGGAAATGAAACGAGGTTGAAGCTGGTGCAGCGTGAGCTGTGGGGCGCCGAGCGTGAGTTCAGTTCCAGTGGAGTTGGCTTGAAACGGCGAGGTGACGGCAGAAAGTAGCTAGACGAAAAAAGACGACGGTCACCTTGGAGGAACTGGAAAGTTGAGTCCCGGAGGATGATGACGAGGCAGGTACATGATGTTCTTCTCGGCTCATCAAACCAGCCATCTGCTGGGGCGAGGTGAGGGTATCTCTGTCCACAGTGAGAGCTTGATTGTTACTATTGAACTTTGACTGAGAAATGTTGTTGATTATCTACCCAACAATGTTGTGTAATCAGAGCCTCACGAGATGCTGACTTAATCCCGCCTACGCTCTGATTGGTCAACAGTTTTCTCCGAACCAGAAACATCTGTCATTGGGCACGACGGCAAATCCGTTTGACCTCCCCATGCTAAAGGAAAATCTGAGATGTGGTGCAGCAATTCAGAGCTGCGGAACTAGGCTAAGTGAGGATCTAGCAAGACAAAATTTGATTTACAACTCATTTATAATGTGTGTTCCTTTTCTTTGCTCCAGATTGAATCAAGAAACATTACCCAAACGACACCTGCGATATAAAATGCCCACATTTTGCTCCCTGAAGTGAATATATTCATTACTTTTAGCGGGATCCTGTCATGAAACGACAAGTCAGGCAAGTGGAAATGTTGACCAAAGTCATTCGAATTCACCCTCTTGGAAAAACATGAATTACCCTCTAAATCAATGTGCCAAGTCATGACAGTTCCCTTTCACAACGAACACAGGCGAACAGACGGTCGTGCAAGTGTGAGAGCTTCGCACAATCAATACACGTTTGTGTGTTATCATAGGGGATCGTGCACCTGCGATACATCACCGTGATTACAGTCAAAGCCAAAGCAACCCCCTCCTCCCCGTTGCCCTCTGGTCCTCTTTTGTTCTCCTCAGCAATCTCCCCCTATTACAATAACCTCGACCCTTTTGTCCGTCCCTCCCCTGGAAAAATAAACAAGCTCTTGTCGAGCAGCCCCTCTCATTAGCCCCTTTGGCTGGACAGCTTTTCACATGAAACAAGCTGGTGTTATGGCAACTCACTCTTCACTGCACAGCTCTGGTGTGAAGTCAGGTGTTGTAAAGGGTGAAGAATGTGAGCCAGGTAATTCTTTAAGAACGCCAAACAGAAAAACTAAGAGACGAGAAGTCTTCGTAGCTTGAAGTTTATGAAGACTTCAGGGTAGATTTGGAAAAATAAACTATTTATTGAAGGATGAATAGAAATCTTACTCTTCATCACACCACCTGTCTGTGAAATCCTCATCCATTATTTGCATTTCTTTGTGAAGACGAAGGACACGCTGTGCTGCCTCACGCGGAGGCATCCATCCACCACCACCAACACACATGCACACAACAAACAGTGCGCTTGCATTGACTGCTGGTGCTGAGACAGGAAATGAAGGGGAGCCATATCGCCCAGCAATAACACCGTGTTGACAACAACGAGGCTCTGGCCGCGGACGGAGGGAGAGATGAAAACACAATGATTCAGAGGACAGAACACTCTCACAAACTGATCAATACGCACCAGTGTGCTGCATCGACCCCCAGAATAGAAAACAATCCTACTCTCGTTTGTAGCCCACGCACGCTGTTCATTGCTCATGTCAGTCTGTACTTTCTTCTCCAATCATTTGTGATAGAACACATGTGCTTGCTGTCGATGTGAAAACGAGTGTAAACTATAGTTTAAACTCTCTGGATTAAGTGGGAGTTAAAGACCGAGGCAGATGGAAAGACATTCAATAAGGGGTAATCTCACTCAGGTTGCTTCAATGCAAATGAGTATTTAAGGACATATGGGTGGTTTAAGTTTTGGTTCAATTTTAGTGAAAAGAACATTTAGACTCATTATCATTGTATAACAATCTCATATGACAGTATTTCCTATGAACTCCTTGGCCCCAAATGTGCAATTTTATCAATTATTCATATTTACCTGCATTTAGATGAAACTGGGAATCAATCTAACACAAAATAATGCAACACTGCCACCACTAGGACTGTGTTATATATTACAACATAACTACTGAGGAAGACGAGCAATAAAAAATAAATAACCACATCCCATTGTGGTTCTTCATGGACAACCTTAACAAGGGAGGCACATAAATGGGATCACACTTAAATTAATCAAATATGCATTTGTAGTTTTCATATATGGGATTTCTGCATTACAATTCTATTTGTTTGGGTGGCATGTTTATTCAGTGTAGTTAGGGGTTTGTTTTTCATGTTTCTGAATTTCCATTCAATCATTTTGCCCTAGTTCATACTCATTTCAGTTATACAGAAATAAAACATAATATATAATAATATACTTTGACCATTGCGTTTCTTTAAAAAAACAAATAAATGTGTGGCTGCGTTTGTGAGCACCCACTCTTTTGTCTTTAGTTTATAAAAAAAAAAAGAGGAGACATCATGTTGAATTGTAGAAGACTTAATAAAATATGCACAATTGAGGCCATAACCTCACGTTTACAATGTTTACTGCGATAAATAAAGGGAGAAGTTGAGTAATTTTCTCAGACGTCCAGGCAATCGGGCTTCTTTTTGCAACCATATAAGTCGGATCCTGATGGCCAGTATAGAGAATGCACGTTTAAGGCACTTCGGCATTGGCATCACCTTTCAAAACCGGAGGTTGCCGCTTAATCAGCACTCACCTGATAACAAGTTTAAACTCCTATTTTGATAATTCCAATAAGCTTTACAATATCTGTTGTTGTGTCACTATATACAGCCTAAGTATTGAATGCCTGAAACTCAGCTGGAGACCCCGGTCAACAATGCAAGTCTACCTCCTCTTTTCTAGATACAACACTGCCCTCCCGTGGCAGTTAATAAATATTACAACCAGCTGAGGAAACACATCTCTCGGGGAGGCTGGAGGACACAGAAAGTGCAGCCATCGGCAGCAGCAACTTGACAGGGAACAGAATTGGTATTGTCTTCAATGGTGAAGTGTGTCTTTTTAACAGCACATGATTCGTCGTGTGCTGCAGCCCCTGTGGAAATAGGATGAGATCCGGTTGTGGCTCGGACTCCGTCACTGGTGTCCGGATGGTCAGCTGCGAGAGCCACATCACTTAGACCGTTAACCAGGCATCTGCTGTCAGTGTGTGACCGACGGGGATTCCCATCTCAGCATGCCTCACAAGAGCAAAAAAGAAAAGGTAAACTGAATGTTTCATGCAAATAGTACTATTACATGTTGACATGATATAATGTATGTTGTGATAATGTAGTTGCTTCCTCACTCTCACTCACTTCAGGAAACTAAATCTGGAAGATCTAAAAAGTCTGGAAGTAAAAATGGGCCTTCAGGCGACCAAGATGTAAGTATTTTGTTTTGTTTTTTTTACTTTTCACTGTCCAGAGAGGACATTTATTGACTACTTTGTAAAAATGTACAATGTTTATCAGGAATGAATCACTGGCATATACAAAAATGTATAAAGTAAGCTTATCATTTTAAAGATAAAGCAGGACGCTATGATAAACACCCTAAAGCAAGGTTTTTATTTTGATTCTCACATAAGGATGTTCAACAGCATTTTGTGCATTTTAAGAAGTATGTTTTAGTCCTTTTTTTGTTTTTCGTGGTAAAGGGTGTCATAATAAGCAAACAGCCTGATGCGTGTGAAGGAAGGTAAAGTTGTGACTTTATTTTCTCTGAAAACACCTTAATTCACATTCAATCTAGTGCTCCCCACCATGACTTCTTTGGTCTCTGAATGGGAGCCATTGTGGCGGCTGTTTGTGTCCTTCTAGTTTCTGGTGTGCATCGGTGGTGCTGAGTACCGTTCTTTGAGATCGGAAGAGAACTGAATGATTGACTGCTGGATCTGCTGTTTGTCACTGACAGCTTTATCAGCTCCATCTGTCCCCAATTGTCCAGCGAGGTCCATCCCAACCTCTGCCAACCGTGATCAGGTTGCCTCGCCGAGAATCACCTGATCTGATTCGGAAAGGAACTCGACCCTTAACCACAGCGGCCCGCTCTCCTCCTTTGAACCCCGCGGTGACACTCGAGTAAAGTGATTCCTGTGCCATTTCCTGTTGGGTTGCAGGAACCGCCTCGTCCGTATCCCTGCTCCAGTAACGGGAGCTCATCCTCTGCGACTCTTGTTTCCACAGGGCTCCAATAAGAAAGTGCCTCCCGCAACTCAGGTGATGAGGGTGAAGCAGCCGGGGTCACACTCGGCCATGAAGAGGGAGAAGAGGTTCAGCACTTCCTCTTTCCCCCTCAGTGCTAACAGAGAGCTACAGAAACTGCCTGCACTGGCAGGTATGCCTCCCTCAAATCTAGTATCTCTATTAGACGCTATCACTATTTTTCTTCAAATGCAGAACTACATTTTCCTTCTCTCTAATAACTCAAACAACAGTGTTGTAGGACTCATCATTCTTGGTCTTCAAGACCTGTCTCCAGACCTGTCTTTTGAAGGTATCTGTCTCGTCTTGGAGTCAACCACATTTTCTGTCAGTCTTGTGTCCGTCTGAAAAAATGAGGACTCTTGTTTTAGACCACAGCTGTGTTGTTTTAGCACGACAGAGATCTGGTGTGGATGTCTTTCGAGAATTTGGATCTTTCAGATCATTTTGAGGAGTGCCTGTGTCATGAAGTCTCACCGGTCTGAAGTCTCTGACAGGATACACCCGTGGTCTCGGTCACGACTTGGTCTCAGTCTAGGCGGTTTCAGCTACAATGGTGTCGTACAGATAAGCCGTCACACGTCTCCTGGAAAATGCGACATGACCTTTATCTTAGATTGCATGTTTGGCCCGTATGGATGAAGGGAATCATATTAAAAATGCATAGCCTTGGTGGATCCGCATAACCTGGCTTTTTAACCTTGAGGCCTTTGCTCACTACATAATTTATAACTAAGCAGCCCATCAACTTTATCTCTAATGCAAATGATGTGCAATCAGCTGCATTTCCAGCCGTTCCTGGAGGAAAACGATATTTTACCATGTAAGATAACTCTTACAGACTGAATGGACAGCAGCGGAATCAGGGCCCTTCAGTAATAACTCAGAATGCAAGCCCATATTAAACATGAACCGTTAACTCGGACTTGTCTTGGAGCATCAGGCATCTAGGAGTCCTGCAAACACTTCAATGCAGCAATTTAGCATATGCTTAATGCAGTATGAATAATCACCAATCGGCTACAACAAGGCTGGTCCCTTTACCTTTACTGTATTGATCGATTAGTACGTATCTGGTCACCGAGACGGTGAGATTGTGAGGTTTGAACATTTTTACATCAATCTTTCATGGCTTCTTTGTTTACAAGCAGCATTACAGGCAGGATCTGACCTCAGTGGTTTCCTGTAAACTACACCCAGCTAGGCTTAGTTCTCATACCTGGGTGACGCTCCAGAGAAACGACAGAGGGGTGCAGACCGGAGGATTTTCACACAGTCATAGTGTGTAAAATGTGTGACAATTAATAAGAAATAAAAAAACTAAATTAACTTGATGTTTCATTTAAAGAAAGACTATTTCTTTGAGTCTGAAGTGTTTACTTGGAGAGTTGAATCAAAATACAAGAGAGGTCGAATAATGTGTCTTTTAAATAGCTTACCTGACAGACAGTAACAAATGAAATGTCACAATTATCTGGATTATGGATCAAATATGAGACATTTTACTTTATTGACGTTGTATCATGCGACGACAGTCGACGTCTTCCTTGCTGTCGTGGGCAAAAATGTCAGTAGGTCACATATGCATGTTTGATGAAGACGGGTAAACAGTATGTTGTTCAAGTGTCAGTAAAACATTTAGCGATGGGCTTGTGTTACAGACTCCCTGGACAAAGGTCCCAGTCTGTGCTGCCATCTTGTGGCTGGAAATGGGAATGCTGGTGTTTCCTTGGCTGAGCTCTGCTTCTACAGTCAAATATTGAGGATCTTTTTGCTTTTTTTAAACATAACTAGCTAGTTGTATCTCAGTTAAGCGGTTGAACTCTGTTTGAAGAATAAGGCTTTCTCTGTATTTTCTTTTACTGACAACGAATCTGACAAATCCAAAACCAAATATGTGTTAGTCTGCCAACCCTCAATACTGACTTCTCCTCCACACTGTCTGTGGCACTCAGCTGCAAGACTTGAACCTCCTAAAAACAGGGTTACATACATACTGATTCATTTAGAAAAAAGTAAGGGGGCTCTGTAGTCTCCTAAAACAGCTGATCAAACTGGTGCGCCAGAAAACTTTGCATCTGCTGGGGAGCATTTGCATCAACTGCAGATTTATACAAATGCATTATGAGTAGATAAACACCACAGTGTGATCGTCGCATCCAACAAGCAAGTGCATGTTTTTAATTGCTTTTGGACAATGGAGGTGTATGGCACAGAGGAATAACGTATATATCACTACACAGATAATACTCGGTGGTATACCTTCATGGTTGGTTTTCAGATTTGTTGACCACATCCAGAAGGAGTCCTGAACCGGTACACAGTCCAACAGCCTGTCACACCAGTAGGAAGTAAGTGGCAGCTTTCAGAAAATACCAGCGCCCGTTGTCATGGCTTCGGAATGTAATGGCACCTCTTGGAGAGGCTTTGGCCCCTCAGTGAGAGAATGCCAACTCTGATTTGCTAAGTGATCCTCTCCGCTCCTTCTTTAACCGATAACAAATAAAGAAAACCGTGAGAATGAACACAATCAGTGAATGAAGTTATTAAAACACCTGCTGAGGCAAAAAAAATATCTGCCAAGATTCATGTTTACAATCCAGGCAAATATTGGGATCATATATCTTATATATAGCCGTTTAAACAGGGCGCTCAGATCTCAAAACTGACATATTGTAGTTTGTGCTCTCCTCTTAGATGATTAGTTGTTAAATGAACTCTGACAGTGTCCATTGCTGGAACACAGCACAATCCCTTTGTAATGAAATGACTGTAAAAAAATAGTGTTGAACCCCTCTGTTATGAAAACTCTGGTCAACCTTGTGATGCGAATGTGGTTTCACTTTGCGTGTCCTCTGAATCACATGAGAGGGACAGCTACTTCATTATGTAAAGATGAAGGTCATATTATATACATTTGTTAGTTGAAGTTTTATTTTGGTTTTACAGATTCTTGAAATAAGAGTTGGACCAAATATATATTACCTAAATGTAACTCAAAACTAATCCTGTGACTTTTAAAATAGTGAAATATATTTTAAATTGGAAATATATTTTCATATTTATATCAATTCTAAGTGAATAGATTGTGTATTAATTATTTTTTTGTTTGAGTCTCTCAATGTTTAGACAGGCAATTTGTAAGGCAATCGTACATCAGTCAGAATAACATTCTAACAAATTCTGCCATTGACACGAAAATGCAATTGCATTATGTGAATTCAATGGAAAAAGTTGATTAAATCTTATTTTTTATGTGTTATTTATCTTATTGGTCTTTTTTTTTTACTGTATCCAATCATTTATTTGATTTTGTATTATTTTGCATAATAATAATCCACAGAATGACTTTGGTTGTCTGTGCTGGAGTGCTCCAGAGTCCCCAGTCGTCCTAACCTCAGCCCCATATGTGGTTTCTTCTTGTCTCCTCCTGTTCCTCATTGAATCCAAAGATGTGAGGCCCCCTCTGACCCTCTCCTCCTCCCTTAGATACAGAACCAAACAGAAATGTCAGGAAACAATGAGGAACTTTGAAGATTCATCCAGAGCTTCTCTCCCTCTCCCTCTCTCTCTCTGAGCGCACCCACAGTAAGTTATTTCCAGCTGCTTATCCTTCGTCAGATTATTCTGAAAACCCTGCTAATGGTTAAACTGTGGAAAGGATTTAAGTCAATCTGATCTAAGATCTGTAGCAGGGCCTGCCTTACAGAGCGTCACCAGAGACCAGAGTGGGGAGGAGGAGCCGGACCAAAAAAAAATTCCAAAGCATGTCCCGCCCCCTCTGCGTCCTCTCAGCCAATGACCGTCCCTCTCTCCCGGCAGCCTTTGCCGTCATTGCTCCAGAGCGGCCCGACCTCAGCCAATCAGCTGTCCGCCTCGCTGCTTACATCACTAACTAGCCAGTTCCCTCCAGCAGCAGAGAGCTTCATTTTCTGCTCCGCTTTTGTGCTAAAATGGAGGCTGGCCTCTCGCCCTGAGTGGATCGCCTTCCTGGTTGAGGTTTAGATGTTGACATGCAATAAATCTGGAGACAGGATGGTTGTGGATGCACCTAATTCCAATGGGCCTTTTCAGCCGGTGGCCCTTATGCACTTCAGAGGTACGTAAGGACACATTATTCTCCCCGTATTGTCCTAGGGAATTAAGAAGCGAGAGAGAGAGAGAGAGCTGTGTCTTGCTGTGCTCCTGTTCCCCTCCACTGGTTACCGCTTGGTTAGTCAGCATTCAGACGTTTGAGCTCACACCACCGTGTCTGCGGTTCGGACAGCGGCTCTCTTGTATGTGAACGGGAACCGGGGACGGTTATATCTTGGGTTTGCGTGCATTACTGTGAGACACTAAAAGCTACATTACAAAAAAATCAGGTTTTACTAGCTAGCTGCCCTCTCTCTCTCTCTCTCTCTCTCTCTCTCTCTGCCCATCCCCCCGCCGAGCTAGTGATGTCAAAGGAAGTGAGGTCATAGCCCAGGGAAGGGTCTTCTCCTTTAGCTTGAATTGGAATCGTGTGTGTGTGTTTTTTTTTTTAGTATTTACGTGTGCAACCGTTAATTGTAGCCCCTTTTTTTGAGGGAAAGGCGAAAGAGGAATCTTCTTGGCCTCCTTCGTAGCGGCTCTACTCGAGCCCCGGCATGTATTGTAACACCACTTCATCCTTGCACCCGTTGGTCATATGTGTAGGCTGTAGACGACCACTGCTCTGCAGCTCCCCTACACCCTTTTCCCTCAGCCAGTGACGCTTATAGGCACCACATTATTCAGACACATGAAACTCAACCTGAATGTGTCTCTCAAGTGCATCTCCGTCATTCAATGTGACCCAGCCATGGCGGCGCTGTCCTTATTAGGCTCAGGCCCTTTTTTAATTTTAATGTGTGGAGCACGAAAGTCAGTCTTGTTTGAAAGACCCAAGCCTGTTCCCACTGTACCCGGGTGCAGCCCAGCGTTAGATTGGAGCCCCAGGCAATTATTGATTACACTCTATTGAGCCACAGAGGCCATTGCCTTGAATGACAACTCAGTGTTGGGGAACAATCACACTCTCTTCTACCTCTTTCCTCTCTCTTTTGTGCGTCTCTATCATCACAAACGTCTTGAATCCAAAACCTTCGGATTCAGATTCCTGTTTTAAACCAGGTGCCTGAATCTGTCAGAGTTTTGATGTTTGAGTCACCCCTTTACTTCCATTTGTTTCTGTGTTTGGGATAGTTTCCTGAAACCCTACCAAAAAATCTGGTGGTCCTTCCAGCGTTGTTAGGAATGCATTTGGCACATGAATCTGTTGCAACCTCTGAATCAGGATCCACATCCTAACATTTCCTCAGTATGTTTTGGGTGCTTCCATACCTGCATTCAGAACCAGATGCATGGTATCAGTAATGTAGACCGCTCAAGCTGCTTTATACTATATGTCTACATTCACACAATTTGGGGTTCAGTATCCTGCCAAAAGGACACTTGCGTGTGCAGACTGGGGGGGAATCAAACCACCGATCTTCCGATTTCCTCTGCCCAGAAATGAGAAAAAATGTGTCGCCAAAGATGCATTTTTGCACCAAGTGTGAGCTCTCTTTTTTTTGTTGCTCCCTGTCTGTTTCTTTCTGAGATGCAAAACATTATTTTGATAACAAGCACTGCAGAGCACTTTTCGCCATTGTCCGTCACAAGGAAGCCTCCACATTGTAGCTATGGAAGTGTCCCAAGCTTGGATATTATCCTTATTTATTCATGCAAAACATGAACCGTATTGTATCCTGGATGTGTTCTCATGTGTCGCTTGCTCATACGCCTTCAAACCTCCAACACACAGAGGGACACATGGGTATAAATAGTAATCGGTCAATGCTTGCATCGATCCTAACATACTGTTCAATAACGCAGATTGCCATACCAGTCCTGACTCCAGACTCAACCAGCAGCTGTTCATTTGACCCATTTACACAGGAAAAAGTGGAGACTGTGGCTCCAATGTGACTGCAGCTATTTATTTTTGACTTACTTTGTTTTGGACAGGGGGGCATTAAGATAAATCTCTCCTCTGTTCCTCACAAGGCACGATGTCGGTGCGCGTGCATGCGCATGCTTGTTCATGCTTGTTCCCCCCCTCCTAAGGCTTCTGTTGGCTACATTGATAGACGCCACATTGTGTTTAACAAAAATGTTTTGGGATCCCAACACTGGGGCTTTATCTGTTACACAACGACCCGCTGGATATTTTAGGAGTGTACAGAAACTTTACAACACAAGCAGACAGACTTATGCAATAGGCGCAACACAAGTCTGACACGGTCAGGCGTGCGAGGCATGGCAACACATTCCAGTGCGGCTTCATGTCCCACAGTGCAACCAGCAAAACATATGTAGACCTTCTGCCAAGGCAAGAGAAGGTTCACTAACAGAGTTTAGGAAATTAAAGTGAATAATATTAATAAATAAATACATGGTATAACCCTCCTTCCTGTTGCTGTTCCAGTTGTCTTCTGGATTGAAACTGGTGCACCCCAGTTGACCTTACAGGCCCTTCTTCTGAAACACGTGTGCATGTTAGTGACTGGCGCTCGTTTTTTCCCCCCCGTTGTGACAGCGAGATCGCTTTTGACCGTCAAATCTCTGTGGAAATGGCCGTTAATGGCAGCTCACGCACTTCGTCGTCTCCTCTGGAATCCCCAACCCTTCACTGTCATCAAGACGAATTGGCCGACTTGAAACTGACACTGCAGAAGTGCGCGTGGGTCTGAGCCAAGTCTCCATTATGTCTGAATAGGATATCTCTCTTCTTACCTAGAATCTGCCTATATGCAAGAATGTCAAGCACGTGTGCGTGCACGCGCGTGTCACTCATTGTGTACATTTGTTGCCATTAGTGCATGAGCGAATAGGTTTAGCTCCCATTTTTTAATTGTTGCAATCATTTCATGCCAGTTTGCTTATTTGCCCATTAATTTCAGTCTAATTAAAACGAGGTGGATGGCAGCAATCTAATGACACCACAAGACTACATTAATTTATCTGTTATTCATTCATTATTCACACATTTCCGTGTACATATAGCGTTTTCAGCGCCCTGTTTGCCTTCAATCGGTTATGTATCCGTTTGTCCCTCCTCATTTGAACCCTGTGCCAAATCCATAAATCACAATTTGCCTCACAACCTTAATTTGTTTACATTGGGGATTGCATGCGTTCTACCTACAGGTTACAGCACAGTCACCAGAGACAATTGGGATACATTTTCTTCCCCTTAGATATGTATGACGTGTAAAATATCTGATTTATAGTTAACCGATGGCGCCAACATCTTCATTCATGTGTAGACGCACTTTCTGAGCGTCAGTGCCAGCCTATTGTAAACGCCACACCTTTTACTGATTCGTAATTGCGGGGTATGGAAAAGTGCAGCTTTTGTTGCGTTGATGGGGTTCTTTGAGGTTGAACACCATAGACAGTGGGTAGGCTGTGCGTGCTCTTCCTCTGATGATGATATGAATGTGCTCACTGCACTACTTTCCTATTCTTGCACTCGGTGGAGTAGTATTGAATTATAAGAGTTCATTTTGGATGCAGAAATACAACAAAATCTCAATGTCATGCTCCCGTAGGTGTCGTGCTGGTGTAGGCAGTGATTTGTATAACTCCTCGTGTATTTATTTATTTATTATCAGATAGAACATAGGTTATCCACGGAGACGATAATTAAATCATAAATATGAGTCAAGCAAACCACACTTGGGTCTGTTCTGTTGGTGCATGGTTAATCAACATCTTGCTCTGACAGAGCTTTTGTCTGTGTCGGATGCAGCTGCTTGTCTCGGTTAAAATAACTTGCATCTGAGTTTAGTGAAGGGGTGTGTTGACATTATGAATTTGCCTATTTTATCACAGCTGTGGGTGGGCTCGTGCAGAATCGGATTTAAATCAGTCACAAGGAAGAAAAGTGTCTGTTGTTTTATTGATAACTATCCAATCTATGAAGGAAGTAGAGGTAATTTTTTAAACTATGAATCTAAATGCCTCATTTGCATCTTCCTTTACACCATAAACTGGATTGTGGTTGCAGAAAAAAAACGGTAGTCAGGCAAGTTTGAATCTGTTTGAGGTGTTTATTTTTACCGGCATTCGTGCAATTATATGACATCTCGCAGAGGTAGATGAGAAGATCACTTTCACCTCGCATTTAATGAGACAATGAACAACATGTGTGAGTTAGAGAGCTTTTTGGTGTGTTTGTTAGCAGGCTGTTAGCTTTGGACAGAGCCAGGCTAGTTGCTTCCCCTTATATACAGTCTTTATGCTAAGCTAAGCTGTTCGGAGCTTAAAGTTCAGTGTTGATCAGTGAAGAGCATCATCAAAAAGTAATGAAATGAATGACTGTGTATATGAATGGCCTCCCAGCTCCTCAATTTATTTTTTAATTAAATTAATTGTGCCATAATCATTATAGTAGCTGAAGAATGTGTAGATGTTTCCTCCAATGTGACTATGAAAGATAAAACCAAACATCATCAGGGAGAGAAAAGGCCTGCATCAAAGTTGTGTGACATAATTGCATAATTATGGTGTCACTGCATGTTATTACTGCACCACACGAGCAGGTAGGAATTTCGAGTAACCGAAATGGATGTTTCCTCTTTGTGTTGTCGCGTGTGTGAAGTGTTGGCAGAGATTGTTTGCTTACAGGCCCGGGCTCTGCTGGAACATAATTGAAAACGGGAAGTCCTAAAACCACCATGGATAAACTTAAATAGCCTAGTTTCCTTCCATTAAAAAAAATAATTTTCTCAGTGTGTGCCGAATGGCTAGACTGTGACCATTCACCTAGTTCCCAAATCCTCGGTCCTCCTCCCTCTCCATGCTTTCTCCTCTCTGCTCCGTTATCTTCCCCCTGGGCTCTAACCATCTCAGCCTTTCTCTAAATGCACTTTAGACATCATGACTCATTTGCCAGCCTTCATCACTCTCTTGCTGCCTCATATTTCTTTTATTTATTTATTTTTTAACCGTCATGCTTGATGGTTAAACCGCCCCCTTGCTTTCTCTTGTGAACCCTCACTCTTCAAACAGGATTCTCCACCGCCTTATTTCATCACCTTTGACCTTCTCTTTCGGTCATCCCTGCACCTTTTTCTCTACTGTTCACAAAAACCTCACCATCTTTCCCCCTCTCTTTGTCTACTCAGATGTGGCCCCCGCGGAGCAGGAGAAGCTCTTCATCCAGAAGCTACGCCAGTGCTGCGTTCTTTTCGACTTCCTGTCCGACCCGCTGAGCGACCTGAAATGGAAGGAAGTGAAGCGGGCGGCGCTGAGCGAAATGGTGGAATACATCACCCACAACAGGAATGTCATCACAGAGCCCATCTACCCGGAGGTGGTGCACATGGTCAGTAAAAACAGCGGAGGGGTTAAGTTTTTTTGCGGTGAAAACTTAAGATGAGGGTGAAACCCAAGAATAGGATGTAGCTGTGGGACGGCGCTGGTAGCGGTTGAGCACAGCTGATGTTTGTGATCACGTTCTGATGTGGCTTTTTTTTTTTTTTTTTGCTTTGGGCAGGAGAGCTTGTTTTCTTGAGGTGTCCAGTCATTTAAAATGTTTTGTTGACTTGAAAAGCTGTGGATTTTTCATAGACTACAAATAAAATGTGTCCAATTTCGTTTATAAACTTTATATTGAAGTAAAATGTGGCATTATTATGTGCTAACCATCAGTCATTGAGAGCATATAGTTTATACACTTGCAGACGTTTCTATTCAGCTTTGAAAGCTTGCCGTGTAGTTTAGCTTCAGCTTTTCAACATCCAGCAGTGCAATCCCTTCAGGAATTACGTTCTCTCATATAAGTGTTTCCTAGGAAAGTCTCTCCACGGGTACAAGGAGTGTAATGAATGTTTCAATCGATTTGAAAGTCGTAGTAGTAGTGATATTAGAAAGACCAGCGAACATGATCGTAATGATAGATGTTCTGCTTACCAGCTCATCGGCCTTTAAGTGTGCAGACATACGAAAACAAAGCTATAAACACGGCGAAGACTAGACTGCAAATTGTTATCTTTTCATCATCAAAGCCAACAGCAGAACTTCTATAAATCGCGGTTATGAAATCTCCATTTACAGATCCCATTGTGGAATTGGAAGTGCAGCACACAGTCCAGCTGGTCTATCTACCTTGTAGCTGTCTTTTGGAACAAGGCTCCCAGTGTTTTAGTAGGCCACCTGCACTGTCCCATGATCTGCCTGCCAGGGAACCGCAGCCCACAGGGGAGTCAGTTGACACTGTGAGAGACCAGGAACACAGCACACTTGGATTATTGTGGGCCTAACCCTCGGAGGCCAGTTGCAAGGACAACGTTCAGCATTAACCTAAAAAGAAAAAACATTTTTATAAAGCCTGAGATGAGACATTTACAAACCCAGATAAAATGTTGTTAAACGTATTATAGACGAATAGGCACTTTATTTTATTGGGAGGGATAAATACTGACACGTGGCACTAAGACATGCTCCTAATGATTTAATACAAAGGCTAACTGAATAATTGAGCTGTCCTCCTCATATGATGCCACCATTTCTAATAAACTTCAAAGCTAAATTTATGTGCGGACTGTATGGAGACCTGTCCCAAAGAAGGCTGTGCTGTAATCCTCAGTAACAGAAATGCTGCTATAACTTATTGCACAGGTTGTTTTCTTATCATGCATCGTTATGGTAATAATTCCAAGTCATTGTGCAGTGAAAAGCTTAAAAATCGAGTTGTGGATTCGATATGTCATGATGGGAAATGTGAATCCAAGAGTGGGAAGCTTCTGACAGGAAGTCCAGGTCTAGCTATTTGTTGTTTTTTGTTAGGAATTCATGAAAGTCTCAGCTATTTGCTGTGGTTGCAACATGAACTATAAAATTCAGGTTAACAAAACAACAAAGGCATTTATCTCCGATAGCGAATAAACACTCACATCATCCTTTCATTTTGCTTCCTCCAGTTTGCGGTGAACATGTTCCGAACGTTGCCTCCATCATCCAACCCCACCGGAGCGGAGTTCGACCCAGAAGAAGACGAGCCGACACTTGAAGCTGCGTGGCCACACCTCCAGGTTGACATTTAGATCATTTAATCGCACGTTTGCATTAGATGTTTAAATTGTATTTTGACGTTAGACAACGGTGGTTGATTCGGTTGGTAAGTTTTCTTGTTTCTGTTGCAGCTCGTCTATGAATTTTTCCTTAGGTTTTTAGAATCGCCCGACTTTCAGCCTAACATAGCGAAGAAATACATCGACCAGAAATTTGTTATGCAGGTAAGAAATAACATTTTTGCCTAAAAAAAACCCCAATGATTGTAAGACATTTGAGTGGTGACTTAAATTCTGCTAACATTTCACTTCTATTGCGTTGTAGCTCCTAGACCTATTTGACAGTGAGGATCCCAGAGAGAGAGACTTCCTCAAAACGACCCTCCACAGGATCTATGGGAAGTTTCTGGGGCTGAGAGCATACATCAGAAAACAGATCAATAACATTTTCTATAGGTCAGTGCACGTCTCCCACTGCTTCAACATGTTTACCAACAACATATGAATAATTAGTTTTGTTAGTTGATATAGACTCTGTTTGTGTTTTGTTCTGTTAGGTTTATCTATGAGACAGAGCACCATAATGGTATAGCTGAACTACTGGAAATACTTGGAAGGTATGGCCCTTTGTTTTAGTGCATTAACATGAATTTTAAAAGCCAAATGATCAGCTGTTTTATTCCGCACACGCCGTGTAATCACGTCTGGCTACTTTTTAATGTGCTCTAATAGTTCCTTTGTGTTTTTATTTCACAGCATAATCAATGGATTTGCCTTACCACTAAAGGAAGAGCACAAGATTTTCCTGTTGAAGGTTTTATTGCCTCTGCACAAAGTCAAATCACTCAGTGTCTACCATCCACAGGTGAGTTTGTAGAACAGTGGAGTTGTATGGAAAGGGAGACGCGTAGCACATTAATAATTTGCAAGGGCAATTTATTGCAAATGTATTTAAATATTCTTCTCCCAACCTGCTGTGAGTGCACGCCGCCTCCAGAGCAGCAGGTCATTCTGCAGGTTTTGTCAGAAACTGGTGTTGCATGTCCCAGACCGTCCCCCAGGCACCAACATGTCCCTCCCGCCATTTAACTGTTAGCGTTGTAACTTTTTATACTTTTAACTGATGAATATTTGTTTCTGCATTTTGCAGCTAGCCTATTGCGTGGTGCAGTTTTTGGAAAAGGACAGCACTCTAACTGAGCCGGTATGTCACATAAAAACAGGAATTTAATCATTTTCATCACTTTTAAATGTAGATTTTTAAAACATGAAACCACTGATGCAAGAATATGAATTGCCAAATAATTTCATTGACTTTTTACCCTCATCTTTGCTTCAACAGGTGGTTATGGCTTTACTAAAGTACTGGCCAAAGACTCACAGTCCCAAGGAAGTGATGTTCCTAAACGAGCTGGAGGAGATCCTGGACGTCATTGAGCCCTCCGAGTTCGTCAAAGTGCAGGAGCCTCTTTTCAGACAGCTGGCCAAGTGTGTGTCCAGCCCGCACTTCCAGGTAACCCACGGGTGATCACAATCTGGCCTTCGTCACGTGGGGAATAAGTCATTTAGGCTGACTGAGGTTGTTTTCCACAGGTGGCGGAGAGAGCGCTGTACTACTGGAACAACGAGTACATCATGAGTCTGATCAGCGACAACGCAGCGAAGATTCTGCCGATTATGTTCCCGGCTTTGTACCGCAACTCCAAGACCCACTGGAACAAGTAAGAAGGGTGGTTTCCCCACACGTGCTCTAACTCACGTCCTTCAAAAACCTCTGAGCTTCACACTGCATGCAACACCAGTCTGACAGAACAGCTCACAGTGGTGATATCTCTCTCAAGTGTGTGTAGATATTCCAGCTGGGTCACAGAATGTACTCTGCTGTACATCGCTTCAACACTTTGCTAGTTTAATGTACTTTCTTTATTGCATACTGTTGCAGGTCACCCTTTTATACAGGTAGCTGCTTGTAGTGTGCAACAAAATATTTCAGCAACTTTTAAAATATTTTTGATGTAATCGAACGCCAAAAAAATCCCTACTTTTAATAAAGTAAGCCAAGTTATAAAAAAAATAGTTTTGGACTGTTGCTTGGACAAGACTTTTATTACAGATAATATCCGATCAAACTGTCCCAACCAACAGTTCATGGCGTCATTTTTTTGTATTTTGCGGCTGCTTCATCATGTTTTTTCCCATCTGGGGGACAAAAGCGGCATTTTACAGTAATGTTACATGTGCTTATAAAGACTGTGTGTGTTCCCAGGACCATCCACGGCCTCATCTACAACGCTCTGAAGCTTTTCATGGAGATGAATCAGAAGCTCTTTGATGATTGCACACAGCAGTTCAGGGCTGAGAAAAACAAGTAGGCACCGCAGACTCTTCTCCCACTCATTATGTATATATATTTTTTTTAAACAATGGATGTCTGGGTGACACATAATTGCAATCAGCCTTTCCACAGCAGCTGAATGAGTGTTGGGTTTCACATTAATCAGTGGGATGGAACGGATTAATGACGCGCGGTTTTTGGTCGTTCAACAGAGAGAAGGCAAAGTCAAAAGAACGCGAAGAGGCTTGGATCAAGATCGAGAACCTCGCCAAGTCAAATCCACAGGTGAGCAGTGTGTGCCGTCATCCAGCCTCCCTTACTACCACTGTGAGTGTGTATGTGTGGGTGTAGCACTCGTCTTGATGAAATGCTTGTCTTGTGTTTTGACAGTTGTGTTGTTGAATTGAAGTTCCCTTTCCATCTTATCCTGTTAAGGGTGCAATGTGCAACAGGGGGCAGCATTTCACCCCTACTCCATACTATCTACTAGTCCATATGATCTAAATGTACAGTCACAAGTAGAGCTCCTCTTCCTTGGAGCTCTACTCATGTTGGACTGAGGCTACAGTGACTCACTTATAAGTGGTATTACAAGACGAGGGCTAGCTGGTTAGCATGCTAATTCCAGTTGACGACTCAACACTCAAACCTCAAAACATTCTGTTGGTGATCTTTTATTTTTTTAAATTCTGGACAGATCTAACGCCCCCTTTTTTTTAAGGACTCAATTTGTTCATCCAATGAATTGATTGATCATGATTTCCAAAATCTAGTGCTTATAAAGATGGAAAGATCTTGATGAGTGTCTAAGAATGTGCTTGGTTGTGGTGAATGCTTGAATCAGACAGCTCTAAAAGGCTCTAAAGAAGTATTTGATTCATTTAATGATGAACTATAAGGAAACTGATTACCAACGTACAATATTATTTAAGTGTTGGACATTTAAGTAACGGTACGATATTTTTTATTAAACGCTTTTATTCACTTTCTTGCAGTTAGATGAAAATATTGATACCACATCAACACATAACCCCCAGCAAAACAACAATTGTTGTTGTTTTTACAGATTTAGACAAGATAACATGTGAGTGGTTCAGTCTCAGCAACAAAGAAAAAAAAGCATGTTTCCCAAAATCTTGAATAAATGATTTTTAAATAAATATTACTGTCCCCAAGAACTGATTTAAATCCCAATAAATAAGTAATGAAAATGTATTTTGATTCTACACCTCCACTAAATCATATGAATGCGATAAATCAGAGCTTCTCATTTCAATCCCCTTAGAGCCTCATGATTCATTGTTCTTTGCATGCGACTGAAAGTCTGTTCTCCATTCTGTTTGGTGTTTTGTTTTTGTTTCTCTTTCTTTTCAACATAGTTCTTTATGTATGTTGATTCCTCTGACCTCAATAGTCCTGTAGCAATGGAGACGGAGGTCCCTTTGATAGAAGATGTTCTGAGGTTAAAAAAGACAGTTGAGGCGGGCGTCACTCAGGTAAACCTGACTTTCTCT
Source organism: Chelidonichthys spinosus (assembly GCA_029853015.1). Lineage (NCBI taxonomy): Eukaryota > Metazoa > Chordata > Actinopteri > Perciformes > Triglidae > Chelidonichthys > Chelidonichthys spinosus. The sequence goes on along the minus strand of CM056833.1, from coordinate 9,218,224 downwards.
CTGTCTCTGTTCGTCTTTCCTCTTATAATCACTCTATAGTAATAGGCTTGTGTGTTACTAAAGCTTGCAGTTACGCTGCTAGCACTATTGTTAATATAATTTCTGTATAAATGATAGTCTTTGTGTTTTTGTTTTTTTGTTAAAAAACATTTTAAAACGTTGAAACAAATGTGGACTGAACACTGGAATCAAGAGCTTTTTCTGTGTCCCTGCTTCTCCTTGCATGTTGTCTAAGTAATACGGAGCCCCAAAGTGTTCAATATTAGCTAAATAAATGAGGAAGTATGAGTTAAATAACCACGTTAATAGATTTTGTAAAATATATGTGAAGCTTAATGCTTTCACCTGACAATTAAGGTTTCTCAGAATCGCCAGGATCATTTTCATGCTGTTTTTCTGAATTAATAAAAGGAGCTCAAAATCGCAAGAGGAAGCTCTCTGGCTAATTAGCAGTAGCAGCCATGCCGCAGGTGAGAGCTACCCACAGGATTCTGTTGTATCTTGTTAATTCAGAAAAACGGAGCAGGAAAAACTTTTTTTTTCCATGAAAACTTCTCTCAAAAATTCTGAGATGAAGAGTTAATTCAGAAAAACAAGGAAAATATTTTTTTCTTCAAGAAAATGCATTATGCTTCCATATGAACGAGCCAATAGTTTGTAATATGACAAATTATTCAAACTCAGCATATGTTACATTATGCAGTTAAACAGGCATGAAACAAAATTTCTTTTGGGAAAAAATTTCGAATTGAATAAAGTTCCTTCTTAAATATGTCCAATAAAAGTTAAAAACATTTCTTTGATAACATTTTGATCCATTTATGTTTGATGCATTTTATCCATGTAATTGTTTATCTCATAATGTCTTATTTATTTCCTATTGAACACTTTGGGGCTCCGTAAATGTCTGCTGTTGTGTGTTTAAGTTAAGGTGGTGGTTGTATTAATAGTTTCCGCTGCTTGTTAACTCCATTACAGGGCGTACCCACCAAACGCGATGAACGCGATTTAATCGCGCGACAAATGAAATCGCGTCGCGCTAGACGCTCCAGTTTTGACGCCGGTCCAATATGCCAAAAAACGCCTCATTGCGTCATCGCGTCACGCGACGAGCCCGCCCAAACACCAACATTTCTTCCGCCATTTCATTCTCTCGTCGATCATGGCTGAGATAACCACCATCGCTGCACTGTATCTACTCTGGCGAAGTTCCCAGCTTCGTCTGCGGGCTAGGCGCTTTTTGTTAGCTCTGGGTGAGCGGTCACAGCGACTATCAGTGTCTCCTCCATCTTCTTCACTGGAGCGGCAAGCCGGCAAAAAGCGAGGGAACACCAGGACGTCCGTACGTCAGCACGTCGGTGACGATCTCAACGCTGATAGGCTGTCGCGGCGCGTCTTCACGCGAATTCGCCGCAAAAGTTCAATTATTTCAACTCGAGCGATGGCGCGATGAAGCGATGAAGCGATTTTTCGCGTCCATCGCGCCGCGCTATCGCGTCCATCGCGTCGCCCGGCGCGATGAAGCGTCTAATCGCGTCTTTGCATTGACTTTACATGTAATCTTGTCGCGCGATGAAGTTTCATCGCGTTTGGTGGGTACGCCCTGTTAGTCTTGTGTTTCCTCTGTAAATTAGATCTGACGTATGTCACTGAATTGTGCTCAGGCCGTCGTGCTTCATCTTAGAGATATGATCACGAATGATTTGACATGTGGACACGACGATTCTTCTAATTTAGACTTTCTCTCCCTCCCCCGCTCGATCCAACAGTTGCAGCATGAGCAGCGGAAAGAGCGGCCTATGGTGCGACGCAAATCTGAGTTGCCTCAGGATATCTACACCACAAAAGCCTTGGAGTCCCACCGCAGAGCTGACGACATGTTGACCACCCACGATGGACTCTAGGTCCCGCCACCTGCCCGGCTCTTTCTTCAACTGCCCCCCTTTTTTGCCCTCGACAGCCATGGACATCCTCTTTGCCCAGGCGCCAGAATTACACTGGCACCCATGTTGGGCTATCCATCCCTCCTCCCACTTTCTTTTTACCCAGAATCCTCAGTTCTCCTTCATTCCTGCTGCCCCAGCGCAGAAGCCCTGTATCCTCCTCCTTCGATTTCTGCTTTCTCAGGTTTTTTTCTTTATTTGGAGAGGATTGGGGCGTTTGTTTGTGTGTCTCTTAGCCCTCGCCACATTTATTGTGTCCCCCACCCCCCCACATAGGTTCCTCTCACCTTCCTTCCTCCTTCCACCCCCCCGTGTGCGCTCACTGTAAATGTGGAACCTGGGAGTACGGATGCCACGGCGCTGGTTCATTCATTCCTTCTTGCAAACACAGTGGTTTGGATGTTGAAACATAGGAACTGACTGACTCACTGTCTAAGGATCGTCTCTTGGTCTCTGCTTGGGTTTCTTTTCCGTCAAAGGGAACAAAAACAGAACCTGTTGGTCCGAGGAAAGACGAGACTTTCCTGTCATCTGTTGTATGTTTTCTTAATTTTTTTGCTCTAACAGACATCTTGTCAGTGCCAAGACTCTTGTGTTCTATATGTTTGTTTGTTTCATGTTTTTATCTGTGACTTCTACGGGGACACCTGCCTTTGTCTTTGGTCACTGGTGTTTTTTTGTTGTTGTTGTTTTTTTTTCTTTTTAGTTTAGCGCACCAGACCAAACCGAGGCTCGTCCTTAGCCTTGCAATGTCCAGAAAAGGTGGCGAGGAAAAGAAGAAGTTGTCCTGTGGACATCAGACACTTTACATTTTATTGTTTTGTGCCATGCAGCTCTTTTTTATATGCTTGCTCTCCATACGTTCATTGGCAATATTTGGAAAACCAGACCATAGTGTGATCACTTTGACAGTTGAAACAATGGTACTTGCTGTTTTTTTTTTTTTGTTTGTTTGTTTGTTTTATTTTAATAGATGAGGATGAACCTGAATGAAAGCTTTTTTGGGGGGAGTTTGCTACCTAAGTTGCAGGAGCAATATCCAGGAGATGGACGGCCACATGGTGTTGGAGGTGAGTAAATCTCTTCAGTCAGTACCATTGTTTAAACTAAGGAGGTCTGCTAGATTTTCTTCATATTTGATGTGTCGTATTTCTTTGTCCTGTCTCTGGAGGTTAAGTAGTGTGGATGTCAGGTTTTCGGATTATTATTTTTTTTTTTGTTTCTGGCTATTCAGGATGCCCAACGCTGAAACAGACTGGTATCAAATGGCCACAAACAATACCAGATGCTGAAAAATAAACTGACATTGTGACTTGGCTTGTTAACTGTATTAATACTGTATTTGCTTGAATGCAAAAAGATGTAAATTAAAACTACCATGTTAAACATGTACCTTTTACCCCTGGAGGAATGCCATTCACCAAACTGATTTCTGTTGTCGAGGTCATTGCATTTATGGAACGGTCCTGCTTGCTGGGAGAGATGTTTTATGGATTTTATGAGTTTGGAGTCGAGAGACGTTTGAGGTTTTATTTTAGTGCTGGAAAACGAGTCGTCCGTGATAGCGAGAGATGATTTAAAAATTATTTGGTGGCTTGTTCTCTTTCTGCAGGATCTTAGCAGATCTTTTTAATTTCACATATTATTTCCAAAACATGATAACTTAAAGTGTCCTTTTGTATGTGATCTGTACTATATGATTCATTTAATATTGTATATATGATTTACCTTGTTTCATGTAGTGTTATATATCTAGATTAATTTTGTACAAATTGTCCCTCTGTACAGAATAAAACATCAATAGCAAGTGAAAGAAGTCAATCTGGCACATACCGTCTTTTATTTTTCCTGGGGTTTTTTTTGGATGTACTTTCAGTGACAACAAGGATTGAGAAAAATGTTCTTATTTTTATTATTAAAATCTACAAGGAATTTCCTCCCTCCTCTATATAACTGACAAATGTTCATGCCCGTTCTGTGATCCGATCACTGTCTTTAGTGGTGTACAACTATATAGGATGAATAAAGAGATTATTTGAATATATATTTTCAACCATGCATCCATTTTGGCTTTACTTGACTGGAAGGGCACATTTTAAATTATTATTTCAAAACATACTTGTATGCTTCATTATTTATACTAGGCAAGGTAAATACTAGCCTATATATAATATAGGCTAGTATTTACAATGAGTTTTTTTATTTTTTTATTTTTTTTCAATGAATGAAACCGCAGTGCTGTTGCGAGCGAGTTTGAACACAAGGGGGAGCCAGAGACCTGAAATAGGATATTTACTCAGAGAAAACTAGTCTTTATCAGAATGCAAAGACTGCATATCTATAACACCACTGGTAGCATTCATCCTCCCGGTATCAATACTCTCATCTATGATATATCATATTCAGCAAAGAATAATAATACATGTTATTTATGGGAGCCTTTCAGGACAATCAACGACACCTTACTTGTACACAAATATCCATCTCCCAACTCAAGCAAAAATACACAGTGAGTCACATGTTCCGGTAGCATCCTGACGAGAAAAAACCCTTTGCGACGGCAAACTTAGTCTTAATGTATAATTTCATATCGGTGTTCATCAAATGTTTCTCCATAATAGAAACTCTTCTGGAACTGTTCCACCAGAAAATAAGTTTCAAAAATAAACCTAGCAGTTTAATTTTCAATGTTTTATCTGTTTCTCAGACCGTTTTTACATCCATTTTAATTGATTCAACTTGTGGGCAATGCAATCATATCAAACAATGCCAAAACTGTCCTATTCTTTGACTTTTTGTTTGCTACTTTTGTGTTCTTTTATTCATAATTTTGAGTAATTGTCATCACAGTGTGTCATTTAAGATTCATCAGTGTTTTTGTTGAGATATGACAAAGAAACACATTGAAGTAGAGCTGAAATGAAAAACAAAAGAATCAATTATGTGCTCATGATTGATTGTTTCAGTCATTTGTCAAGCAAAAACATTGTCAGATTTCAGCTTCACGAATATAACAATTTTCTCCTTTTCTTTGTCATATATGACAATAGACTGAATATCCTTGTGTTTTAGACTGTTGGTTGAACAAACAAGACATTCGAAAATGCTACCTTTTGTTTTTTTTTTCACTTTCTTACAAAGCAACTCGGTCAATGGAAACATTTAAAAAAATCAGCAGGTTATAAAGAAAATAATCATAATATAAATCCATGGAAATAATTTAATGAAGTAATCTCTGTCATTCTTTTGCAACAAGCAGACTACATTTAGGAAAGTGTGTGAGTGTTCAAAGCTCCTTCATAGGTAGAAATGAAGAATTAGATTTTCTCAGAAGTAGCGAAAAGTAAGGATCAACATTTCTTTTTATTGCAACACGTGCTTTATGGATTACTTCCTGTTTCATCGTTGTATTTCTTTAACAGTTGGCTGTAGTAGATTATCTCCCGGTGCTGAGAGAGTATTAAATCTCGATGTTACACAAGGTGAACATGAAGCCATCCGTCACAAAGTGTGTTTGTTTGGGGTTTTTTCGGGAGGGGGGGTGTTTTCAGGGAAGTCAACATTTTTTATTTCCCAGACATTTTTCACAAGATCTGTTGCTTTGTCCCGAGCTGACACCCCCGGTGGACATAAACCCAGGATACACATTTGGCCTGAAGTACCAATGTTGTAAACTAACTTCTCCCTTCCTCCATTAAAGCAAGGTGAGCAGGATGGATGACTAGACTTATATACTAGTAATGGTTTATAGTCCTGTTAGGTGTTCAGACATGCAGCACAAAAAACTTCTATTGATGCATTTATAAGGTTTATTAAGAACAAACTGTGTTATTCTCATTAATAACGGTGTATGGAAATGGATTTTCTTGCTTATCCTCTCAGGTTTGTGTCGGCTATTTGACCTCCTACTCATGCAGAAACCTCAAATGTTAAAGCACCACAGCAGAAGTTACTATCTGGGCAAACATTCTGTTTACTATCCTGTTAGACATCTTCTTAAAAATAGTTCCATCGTTATCTATTACAGTGACCATTGATAATAGTTTTTTTTTATGTTTACCCTCATTCTGTATTCAGTCCTCTGATGTCTAAATAGTTAATGTGATCACATGTGTCTCCACAGGCAAAGTTTCTTCTTTGGAGCCATGCTATTCATTCCAGCACAGCTCCGGGGTCCCGACGAGAACTCAATGTGCTCCTTTTCTCCGTCTGATCTGGAGACCTTTGCTGCACTCCAGCAGGGAAGTCATTTGTTTTAATCACTCCCCCTTTTTTTTGTGACATTATCTGGTTAATATTCTTGTCATTTGTTTCCAATCGGCTGCTTATTTCACATTATATATATACCATGTAGCCAGTATGCATTTGCCTATATTGGCTTTCTTGTCACCCTTTTCTGCACCTCCATTGGTCATCTGATCATCCTCGCCAGGGGTCCCATGTTCGGTAAGAATAAACTATTAAAAACATAAGAAAATACTAAAATTAGGCTGAAAGTGTTTCAGCATTGATGTCCAGTAGGTATGAATATTAAAAATGCATGTGATATGTGTGTGGAGAGCCTGTAATTGTGAGGATTTCATATTATTTTGATATGCGTCGTCAACTTAACATAACAAGCTTCTTCAGTAGCCTGTTGGGGAAATCAGCCGTGCAGCTGCCAATCTGCTCTCAGTAATGTGCTGTGACCTCGGTGATAATGAAAGATTATCAAAGAGATCTCTGCCTCTCTATCTTTCTGCATATTCACAGTGAACCTGAAGCCAAGGTGTCTCCGTTTTTTCTCTTTGGGGCTTTTTAAGCATCGTCGCTGACAAGTTGCAAACAGAGAGCGATTCTATCAGTGCATTCAACCTGGCATGACATCAAAGTGTCTGATCGGGTACTGCAAGCCCAAATGCCCTGTGGTTGCTTTGTTGTGCGTGTTTCCTTTGACAGCTATATTGCTAACATAACCATACAATTATCAGATATGTGTTGTTGGATATCTGCCAGTGACATGGGGCTCTGCTACGGCGCCAGAATGTTTGGCACTTTTATGACACCTAATCCTCAAGGAACATTTGAAATGTGGTATTTTATACACATTCAAGGGCTGGGAAGATGTAGCATGAAAAGACAGGGGGGAAAAAGGAATTACGTTATGTGATTTTTGTGATGCGTCGGGGAAATACAGGCAATTCAGAAATGAATTCTCACTGATCCGGGGCAGAGCTGCTCTTTCAAATCCCACAGCATCTCCTGGGCTTGTGCATCACAGTGTATTGTTGCCAAGCTGTCCTCACATGCCCTACCTGACTCACAGGTGGCTCAGAGCCAAGACTGACAGACTGCTGGAAGGGAAACCTGCCTCCATCTGGAACACCACAGACTGCCAGTAACAGCCAGCTCATAGGCAAAATGTTACATCGTCCGTCTGTCTGCCTTCCTTCTTACCTCCCGGGCTGTCGATCTGTCTGTCTGCCTTCCTGAACAGACGCAGCATACCTAGAAATCAAGACAGCGTTGCATTGAATGAGTTATATTCCTCTGGATTTACTTCAAGGTTTACTCTGTAAAACACAAGTGTGAAATTGAAAGTAATTACAGGGAACCAGCATTCCGACCCTGAGACGACATGACCAGATGAAACCTGCCCCAGATCGCCGAAGCCCCCCAAAACCGGCTCTCATTGTAATTCTAACATTACAGATGTGAATTGAAGAAGAAACTATGGTGTTTCTGTTGTGTGCTTTAATACAAACATCTGTAGACCATCAGCTAAATGCACGACAGGGCCAGCTGACACACAATTACATGTTATGATGGAGGACGGCTTGATGTTGACAACCATCTTCAACATTTATGATTACAGCTTTTGACTCACTCTTTCTTTTTGGGGAGAGTTAGTTATGTTTACCCGCATTTTATTCCTTCAGATACGGAGCTTCATTTCATGTGAGTGACGTTGTTCACTAAGACATGGAAGACATTCATCGACAGGTCTCTAATGAAACCTGACTCCTTTTTTTTTTTTTTTGGTGCAGGCAGTTGTAACACATACATATTGATACCTATCATTGTTTTGGATCGTTAAGTATATTCACCTGCCTCAAAGGTTGCATAAGAGAAACTGACAAATATAGGACACTATACATCGTCATGAAGAATGTGAATGTGCTCTTTCTCCAGTTTTAGTATTCCCTTTGTTTTCTTTTAGCCCTTCACTCAGTTCAGATATGGGATTTTGGAAAAATAGTCCTTACTCTGCCAATCTTGTTAATCCACTCATAACACGTGCCGTGGTTGTTGACTCACCTCAGAAGCCTTCATGAGAAGCAGCCAAGCGTTTGAGGTTTCTAGGCTGAAGTGCTGCGTCGGGCCTACAGGGGGAGGTGTAACACTGCAGGGACTGGAGCACGAACCTGGAGATGGAGAGGGAGGAGAGGGCAGCTGAGGTGAGAGGCGGCGGTGGCCGCCGCAGCCTGAAGCCTCACTACAGCCCATTAGATTACCCTGCTGGCTGCTTCAGCGCCGCATCCTTCTCTCTCTCTCTCTGTCTCTCTCTCTCTCTCACACACATACACACACACACACACACGCACACAAACACACTCACTCTCTGGGGATGGGGAAGAGCTGTAATGTGCCTCATCTCATTATCTTCAATCAGGTATGTGGTGGTTTGAAAATAAGTGATAAACACAGCCCCCCTCCTGCAGGAAGCCATGGTTTAGTGTATTTTGATTGTGGGTTGATTTCAATCTTTGCTTGTCTTGTGGGTGAAATTGCCCTTCATAGATAGATAGATAGATAGATAGATAAGCTTTATTTCGGTGTCACTCCACAACACACAATAAAAATCCAGAGACAATATAAAAATACAGTATTGATTACAAAATGACCCGTTCCCCCTTGACAAAATTAAAAGTGTTGGGGACCACTCAAAAAGAGAGTTGTGAGACACCAACTAATAAAAACATGAATAGAATATTTGATGAACTGGAACTCATAAGAGACAGTCTTCTATTGAGGATGAGGTGGCAGGCTTTGGCACATTCATTCATATGTGGGACTCTGTCCACTTCAGATACACAAAGTACTTCTGATAGATATTGTGATTTATAAGAAAACTCTTCCCCTTGCGCGTAAACCCCTTTAGGGCTAATGCTGAATGTGTGCTGGATTTTATTTAAAAACGCATTTCATTTCCGTGCAATTTATTATGAAAATCCGTTCACTTTTTCACTCACTCACTTTGTCGCAACGCGTCAGGGGGAGGGGGGCGTGGGGGTGCGTGGGGGGCGGTGCTTCCTTCGCTCCGTTGTGATGTTCAATTTAGTAAAAATAGTAGGACGTAAAGGTGAAAGCTACCGTAGCGCAAAATTGTCAATCCACCTGTGTGGGGCGGAAATGGGTCAAAGGTCATCGACCAGGAGTCAGAGGCAGAGGCAATCATTGACGGAGACGAGGGTGCTGCCCACCACAGCTGTAAGGTGACCTTGGCTGTTTAGAAAAGTGCCCTGAATTTTTTTATTTATTATTATTATTATTATATGCAGGACAGAGACTGCTGCATAGTACTTTTTTAATCAAAGCTGACAGTTCCGTTTAGTTTTATTATAGTAACGTAATTAACTAATCCTCTGCAGAGCCGCATGAAATTCACTCCATAATGATCTTTCAACCATGAAACAAACAAGGCTCAGTATCGTTAAATGCTCTCTAACTTTTGTTTTGCATTTAGCTCAGAGGGTTCGTGCACTCGCAGCAAACCGGGACATTGAGCCTTCAAGTCAGAGCAGAACAAATTAGAACAAATTACAAACACATTTCTCGATATCTTTTGTACGGTGTTGACAAGCGCCAATGCAGTTTTTTAATTTATTTCTCTTCGTGCACTGCGATAAACTAAACCCTCCACAGAAATAGAAGAATAGAGTGGGTGGCTGTTTGGAGTGGTGTTGAGTGTATAAGAGTCATCCTGCTAATCGGGCCTGTTCACCTGTTGTCACAAAGAGACCACGGACCTAAAGCAGGACATTTAGAATTGTAGATATCCCCGAGGACTCTGGGAAACTGATGGATATGTTTAGAATATATGGCTTCTTATTCACTACTCAATCAACCAATCGGTGAAGGCTATTGCCAAACTGTCTTTTCTATGTCTTTTCTAAATGAACCCATCCACCTGTGAGCTGCCACACTGAATATGTTGAATAGGACAGTTTGGTTGGCAGCATTGTTAGTGTTCGACACACTGGAGCCCAAATCTCAGAAGGATCCGACCCTCACGCTGCATTCATTGAGGTTTACATCATGGTTTATGCCTTGAGACAATATTTAGATTACTTACAATTGTGTTTGTCTTTTTAACATACTAAATGTACCCTATGGCTTAAAAGTGCATGAGTCACCATGCTATATGGTATGTGGGAGCGCAGGCTTTTACTTGTCATACACATGACCTTGTATGGAAACATTCTTGTGACCATATAGCTTGAAAAATTGCAGAATAGACTTTCATTGAAGCTTCTTGTAGAATAAATTAGCCTATTAGATTTTGATGAAATGTAATGCGTAAAATAAAAGAAAACAATTTCTTGAAATTAGAGCTGAAATTATTAGAGTATTTTTAACAGTCAATCTGCAACAACAAAAAAAGACCAAACATTTGAAGGTTCCAGGTTGTCAAATGTGAGAACTGGCTGCTTTGTATTGTCTAACAATATAGCAAACTGCTGAATGTCTACAGGTTCTGGATTGTTGGTTGGACTACTTAAGCCATTTGTTGACTTTTGATCACCCTGGACTCTGAGAAATTGAAATAGGCATTTTTTTTCACGGTTTTACCAAATTATTCGTCAAATTGTTGAATCAAAATTGGTTGGCACCGATATTCTATTGACTACAACTTTTCATATATTGTGGTGATTGCCTTTTGTTGAGGGAAAACATTTTGCACTCATGCTTTGAGTTAAGTTGTTGTTTTTTTTACAATTTTTCTGAACTGCACGTTGAGTCGGGACTTAAACTGTAAGTCTAATGTCAAGTTTTTAGTGCCTCATTAATACCTGTCCACATGATACCTAGCATAAAAATGCTTCCATTGAGTTGAGTATGAAGTGATGCACCTTTGAAATGTGGGAATAACAGCGCACTGGTATTTGATTGAAAATAGTAACAAGCGGATACTCTGACTTGAGCTATTGGCAGAGGAAAAGTAACACATAATAATGCAATATTAATAACAATATGAGACAGAATATTGCATTTTATTTCCAAGAAAAAAAAAATGTTCTGCTTCACTTGCTGCCTTTGACATCAGTGGCGGGGATATGGGGATAAGACTGGAGTTGTATCCCTGTACACTCATTCTAAACTATTTGAAAAACTGTTATATTATTATATTGCATACATGTTATTAGACGAAACCCTTTTTTTATATAAAATAATGATTATGATATTCTACTGATGATCTGGCATGCATTCCTCCCACATACTGATTTTTCTTCAAACATTTCCTCTTTCATTCTTGTCTCCTGCTGATCCCTCCACGTTTGAGTAAGTGCACATGTCCTGCCCCCCTCACACATCTCTTCCATCACTCTCCAGTCCCACATGAAACAGAATGCCGGACAGCATGTTTGAACGTTACTGAGGGACACTGATCAAACATGTGGAGGGTGTTCAACACCTATTGCTTGGGCATAGGGGGATAATGGCCGCCACTTTAATATCACGTTAATGAGAAGGCAAGATGTTCATACACTGCAGTTTCTCCTGAATGTGTGTTCATGGCTTTTATTAGGTGCAAACGGGTACCATTTTCTTTTATGAGCCAAATATCCTGGAGATTTGAATCAGATTTGAGGCAGCTAATGATATGAAGTACGGAATGTTCACTCATCACCAACTGTCATTATTAAATCTTTATATACCTCTTTGAAGAACACTTTTCAGACGGCACACATTCTTTACAGTAATTGCAGGAACATTGGCAATAAACTTCTATATGCATAATAAAAGAGAACGTATATCTCTACTGGCTATACGTCGGAATGGAACGCAAGAACCGCAGAAAGCTGTTATTATCTTTTATGGCTACTTAAGCTTGACTGGAAGTTTACACTTGGAACTGAAAAATACATAATATATATATATATATATATATATATATATATATATATATATATATATATATATATATATATATATATAATATATGGAACCTATAGCCGTGGGCGGTCTAGAGACTGGAGGAATTCTTGACATCATTCCCTACATATAGTCATCAGTGTTTTGTATGTTGATGTCAAAGTAATGAGCGCAACTGGCAGTAAACTCCTAATAAAATTCAGCATATTACTAGGTGTTGGATATGATGCTGGATACTCTCCAGGTGTATTCATTTATTGACCACACCATCATATTTTTATTATTATATATTCGTATTCGTGTAGGTCCTGATTTTGTATACCATATTGTTATGAGTTCAGTTCACACAAGTCTATCTATCTATCTTCTATCTATCTATCTATCTATCTATCTATCTATCTATCTATCTATCTATCTATCTATCTATCTATCTATCTATCATGATGTATTACAGTAATACACTGTATTGACTAAACATGTAATTGATTTACTGTTTAACTAAACTGTTGATATTGTTGCAAACACACTCATTAATTATTAATTATTTAAGCTTTTTCCCTTTAATCTGTGGTTATAATATCTGATAGCCAATTTAAATACCTTATAGAGGAGCTATAGCTGATGTTTGATAAGTGACTGTCACCACTGAGATATGGCAGTACATCCAGAAATGAAAATCTTGTTTAAAGTCTTCATTATCCCAGACATGCAAGGTTATCTGTAAATGCTGGAAGATGTGTGGCGCTTCAGAATTCAAATTAAGTTCACAGCAGCGAAGCTGCCTCTCTATGCAATGGAGCCATCACCAGAACAGCAGGGGTATTGAACAGACATTCACTCTAATTGTAAATCAACCTCTCACTGCTCAGCCTGCTCAGATCAGCTCTCTCCCTCTCTCTCCATCTGTTTCTGTCTCTCTCTCTTTCCCCGTCTCGCTCGCAATTCAATTCAATATGCTTTATTGGCATGAATGTAACAAGGACAATATTGCCAAAGCAAGTAATAATGAGAATATAAAGAAAAGGAACAAAATGTCTCTCTCTCTCTATGTCTGTCTCTCACCCTGTCACTCTGTCTGTCTCTCTCTCTCTCTCTCTCACGACCTCTCTGTCTCACTTACTCTCTCGCCCACGTCTACCCACAGCCAAATACTTCGGTTCATCCGAGGTAAATCTGCACTGGGTAAATAATCACCTCCATCGGGGATGCGGTTTAGACCAAGAGTCTGAAAACTCCGTCGGCACGAAACCAGTTTGCTCCTGTCTGGAGATCGACACTTTATCAAACATCTGTCATTTAATGAATATAACTTTTAATGGCGCTGTAAACAACATTCAGAGACACTGTTCTCTCCTCTGACGTCACCAGCGAGCGGGGAGGTGGCGGAACGTGATGATAGGAAAAGGCCTGTGTGTGTGTGTGTGCGTGTGTGTGTGTGTGTGTGTGTGTGTGTGTGTGTGTGTGTGTGTGCGCATATCAAACCGCTGCACTAATTAGCTCATCTCAATCAGCTGCATCTGCCTGACAAGCAGGTTAGAAAACTGGTAGCCTGCAGTTTGTTCTTGTTAGTCTGTTTGCTTCCACGGTGACATTGTATGCACATTTCCACATTTTGGTGTGAAATATTGTATGAAGAGTGAAATTGTAGGAATGACGACTGTTGGCTCGCCCACTCTGAACATTTAGTCCATAGACACCAATGTATAAATGTGAAACAGGCATTATTACTAAGCTTCAATGAACGTTGAATGTCCTAGAGTGACTTGTTTTAATAGAATTTACATGTTGAATAATAACCTAAATGTATGAAAGATGTGTCTTTGTGAATGTGCGAATGAGAAGCTGGCAGTTGAAATTGCATGCACTTGAGTTCAAGTTTGAACATTCACCCATTCATTTGAATGGAGAACATTTCACAGAAAACGTTGAACATGTGAATGAGACAAGTAAGAGCACACAAGTCCTAATTGCTCCAAATTGAATGACATTTCTACTTTTGAAAAATGTGAATAATAACTGGAATGATCGCAAATAGAAGAACAAATGTTGTGAATCCTGCCAAAAATCAGCACCAAACATCGTAGGTCATGGAATAATCCCCGTGGTTCTGAACATTAGTCGGATCAAGTTAACATCGTAAGTAGTACTTCTAGAGCTTTACCATTTATTCCTGCATGTGCCGCGGTTGTGATTGTATTAACAGGGCTGTCTGTCGCGTGATTTCTACTAATGCACCATGTGACACCTTGGCCTCCAACCTGAAGGTGCAGATCCGTAAACATGGCCATCATCCTGGTTACATCGGTGCCAATGTCTAATGAAATCTCAAGTAAATCTGTCCTTAATTACAAACCACATCGGCTGTGCAACGTAGCACCGGGTTCTTATTTCCACTGACCCTTTTCATTCGTATGCACGGCTGTCACCTATTGTTTCTTAGATGAGGGGTTGTATCTGCTGGACAATTGGCAGCGATTGAGTCCTTGAGAGCTTTTTTTTTGGCGAACAAGATCAGGAAGAATAGTGGCGAGTCATCAATGACCTACAGTTACACGGTTAGTAGAAAACCAAGTCACATTAGCCAGTGATACAGTTAAGCCCCGGGTGTCTGAGTTACCCAAGATGACCCTTGAAATTATAACAAGCTTGGCTAAAAAATCAGGTCAAAACTTAAGCCAACACCACACTCTGGCGCTGTGTGTTTCATGCCACATACCACGGGGAATCCTAAAGGAAATACTGGCTTATGTGTGCGTTCACCGTCAACCTTCCCCTTTTGCCTTTCCAGTTGTTCAAACCACACCTTGAGGTGAACTGAGTCCAGAGGAGTGTGGGGGGCCCTGCATTGTGGTGGCTGAGCTTAGGAAGGATTTAAACACTACTACTTAGAGGCTCTTAACCTCACTGACCTTTTTGGGACTAATACAAATCCTGTTGTGCTTGAGAATTACATTAAGCTCTTCCTTTGAACCTCGACCCCAGTGAGCACATGGACCGCAGCATTTACGATAGATTGCAGCTCTCGGCTTCCTAACTTGCTGAGCGATTAGCCTTGAGTTTTGATATGATTTCTAGACTATTCCGTAATTCTGCGTGGGCTTCCGGGATTGGTGTAGGATTAATTGCTGGAGATGGGCCACACGTCATGATTATTTTTTTTTCTTTTCTTCAAGGTGATGATATTTTTGACATTTCAAGTCAACATTTACTGCCAGTAACCAATGGAAAAGGTTAAATGTAGAGAGGCCAAATTGGACAAGTGCGAAATTAATTTGTGCACATCTGCAACGTGTTTGAGTGCCCAGAACAGATCAGCTGTTGTTAGTGATCGAAGCAAAAAAAGAAATTAGGCGCCTTGTGTTATTACTCATTACGATCATTGAAATGGAGATTGATTTGATTCAAATCTATTGACCACCATACAATCTAAATAGTTAACAATCTCATCATATAATTGTACGATATTCATAATTTGGTGAACAAATTGGTATTCTTTCCCATCACCTATTGATTGGTGAGATGGTTGGGCTTTAATTAGCACCATGATAGCAAATACATTTGAACATAGATACCCTAATCTACACAGGGATAAACAAAAGCAGGCAGAAATCCTGAGAAATATTACCCTTCTCCTTTTTCCATCAACCGAACAGACCTCCGTTTTCAGTGACATTAACTAATGTAAAGGAATGATTTGCTTTACAGAAAACAAACCTCAGGTTTCATGGATCACGTTAAGATGAGTTTAATTGTGGCAATACAAGAAGGCGGCTTCCATCTTTTATGCCAAGTTTGCCTAGGTCATATTTTTTTCATTGTCATGGCCTAGTAAGGTTCTCAGATGGTCACATACTATGAGAATGTAGAAAAAATTATTTTTAGCACATCTGTTGAAAGGGAAATAATAATAGCTGTACCACACGTTTATAGAGCTGACTTGATTCTAAAACACCTGGCGCATTATACCAGAACCAGGCTGTCTAACTCAGTTGAACTTGAGTGAGTCAGTCTGTTTTCAACTATCCTTTTATTCTTCCAGTAAAAGTATCTTGACTAGTCCCAAGCTTCTACTGGAAATGCATCATCGCTTCTACAATGTAAGTTGAGACTTGGCTGATGCAACCAGCAAATCACAAACGCATCCCCCATTTTCAAGAAAGACCTCACTGCCTCCCAACAATGTTCTCCTTACAATAAAAGTGATTAGTCATCACATAGCTCTTTGTTAAATTTACTGTAACTCATTTGAAAAAGTAGATAAGAGAGACCTATTTCACACGAGTGAACTGAAGACATGGAACAAAAATACCCATTCAGTTTCTTCTTTTTTTTTTTTTTTCTGCTTTTTTAGTCCCAAATAATTGTCTCTGTAAACTTTTCTATCAAGTAGGTCAGTGTGTTCCTGCCTCGCACTGGCTGTTGCAAATTAATTTGCATGTTTATTTGTTCTTCCTCTCGTTTGACAGCATCTTACACCTATTAGAAAGGCTTATCTATTATCTATTCAAGTCATTTCAGCCACATACATTTTTGGGTGAAGGCTAATGTGGAAACCAACCATGGACTCTCATTCACTCGGGCTCTTTTCTGGTTATTCCAAGGGCAAGCTGTTAGGCTGACATTCAAATTCTTTTTTTTTTTTGGCAAGGGAAAGCTGTTTTAGGTTAACAGCCCCCAGATTCTTGGACCGTTCCATACTGTAGGCTGTAGCAGGAGGGCCTCACTGCATAGTTTAAGGAAACCTCAGGGACTCGTTCACAGTAAATGCAAGAGACATAACCGAGAACATAGGCTGGAACACAAGGGCATTTCCTGGCAAACATGCCGCAAGCTTGAGGACATTTGTGAGAAAGATTTGTGCTTTTTAGCAGCATTTGATAAACAAAATATGAGCGGAGACATTCATCTGCGCAAAGAGACCAGGGTCGTACATAAGCCAGTTAACAGATATGCTGGCCCTCACACATGCAGAGCACGTAGGAGCACTCCGCATATGTTCTGCTCCTCATTATGTTTACTTACATGCTTCTCATTATGTCCAGGCCATCCTTCCTCCAGGCCTATAGCCTTTTAGCCATTTACGTGTCAACAGAATTACCACGGAGACGATTCACTGTCTCAGATGAACGTTTTCTCCTCCTTCGGCCCTTTGTCCCGCTCTGATGTGTAACTCCATATGTGATCCTTCCCTAATGCTTGATGAGCTTTAAAAGGTCCCCTATGGTGCCTACATTTTCATTGTAGACCTTGAATAACAGGTTTACAAACAGGAAGGAATAGTCTGGAAAAAAAAGAGGTTTTGGCTCTTGTATATCATCACATACCAGCAGCTAAATTTATTTCATGTTAGAGATGGGATGCATTTTGCATGGTTTAAATTCATTCCTTCTCTCCTGGCTGCTGCCTTCCCCCCAAAAAAACTGTGGCTAATCTTAAGGCAGCGAGTGTACGAGCCTGTCCTCATCTGAACTTTGGGTGGATGAAACTGCAAATACACAGCTGAGTCCTGCTGCTGCGGAGTCTCTCTCTCTCTCTCTCTCTCTCTCTCTCTCTCTCTCTCTCTCTCTCTCTCTGCATTAGCTTGCTTTGCTCCATTGCTTCCCGGCCGCACACAGCATGTCAACAAGTAAGATCTCAAGTTGGACTCTCGTCAGGTCTAACTATGTGAGAAGGAATGTCGTTTGGAATTCATGGCAGAAGACGGAGAGTCGGGGGGGCTGCAGACAGAGATGCAGAGGGATGCAGTCGGTCAAGGAGACACACACGCATACAGACGCACACACTGACCCGCAAAGCAAGTTGTATAAACAGTAGGCAAAGCTATCCGCTCATCTCATTCCTAATGAAAAGTGCAGCAATGACATGGATGTAAAAACGGGGGGGGCTTTATTTCCGTGGCAACCAGGGCAAACGGAAGGAGCAGGAAAAAGCAAAAGTACTGCATTGCGTCACAGCGTTAAATCCAACTGACTTTGTGTTTGTTCGACCACAGCGAGGTTTTATCTTCAAACTGCTCTTGACTAAAGTCCAAAAACAAGGATGACGAGGATACGGACAGTTCACAATATATATTCCCCCTGCAACTTCATCAGTCACCAGCGAAACGGAAATGAGCCGTGCAACTTTCCTCGACTGCTACAGTCACACGCTACAGCGCAGGATGTTGATGCTTTCCATCAGCGAATTGTGGCCTTCACTGTGTAATCCTTGAGGGACACACTGATTGAGGTCCAGATGTTTTTTATGATATATGATTACTATAGGCAATCCACTGGAGGTACATTATATCGTCAAAACCGCAAACAAGTGCATTAAACAATATAGAACCATGATTTCGTGGAATTCTTTGCCTGTACACATAATTCAGGAAACAAGGAATTCAATTTAAGTCTCCCCTAAAACAGCATGTCTTGGCTCAGTCTCCCTCATCATGCCGTTTCATAAAGGCTTAGATAGATCTCTAGATGATTATCTATGTTCGGACATATCAATCACTTGCGTGTGGAACTGCTGGGCTCATTTATAGATGTACTTTAGCGACTTACTTAGCAATGTGAGGTACTTAGCAATGCTTTTATTACTCACCTGTAAATTGGTCTGTGATTGGGTCTAGGACTGGGCGATAATTCAATATCATCATTTATTGTCTTTGAATGAACCTCTGAGGTTAAATATGGCGGATGGGAGCGACTGAAAAATGTTGGTCGCATCTTTCAATAACTGACATTCGGAAACATCAATCAAAGCTTGGGAGTGTAACAAACTATTACATTGGATATGGCCCTGTCCGCCTGCCAAGCCAGTTGGTCAGGAAAGAACCAGACTGACTGCTGATCCAAGCCGCTATTTCGGAAAGAGGAGGCGGTGGCAGGCGGGGGCCCCGGAGAACGTGAGTCAGAAGCGTCTGATGAGTTCGGATTAGAGCAGAGAGCTGTCACTGCTTCGGAGGGAGTGGCGGCTCTCCACAGCAACACCCGAGACAAGGCAATATGAAGGTGCATAACAGATTCGGATGATAATAGATTGTTTTGGAACATTTTTGATTCCAGTGTATGATATTTTCCCACTTCAGTCTTTCAAGTGCTTTGGTTCCTAAGGGGCTGAGGTTTCATTCTTATCACCCAATTAAGAAATCTATAGAGCGGCCAAGGTTCCATTTGCACCAAGAATATCTTCTGAATGTCCCAACAGCTCACTTTGCCATTATTAATAGTACCAGGGTAGCAACTTTTAATCAAATAGTCGACTAATTGTCCTGATCCTTATCACTTATTTATTAAATTACCAGAAAAAAATGAAATGAAAAACAGTTAATATAGTCCACTAGATGGTACATGAGTGATTTGGGACACAGCCCTGGTCGTAAAAATGGCATGGCCCAAGAGTAGACGATGTGTTCATGTACTGCTAGCCTTAGTGGCCTCGTTCAGCCTAAATGAGCTACTTTTTGCGAGGGGTTGCATATTTGCAGTGGTTTGTTCAAGGATGAAACCAGATACAAACAAAAATGATGAAAAGGTGGCTTGCCTGTTGGTGGACTTCTTTAAAACTGAAAGGCCCGATATCATATACATACATAACTTGGAGAAATGTGGCAGCCAGATGATGGCCGGAGCTGGCTCCCATTGGCAGCGTGAGCTGATGATCGGCCGCAAGCAACCTGATTCTGCTGACTACCGTCGGGGTCTGTAGATGTGATACTTTATAGCAAATATTTGGTTTCCATGTGAATCCGATTTTATGCCTCTTTGCAGGAAGAAACAGAAACGATGAAAAGTAACAGTGTTTTGCAGCTGTGCTTCTTTCTGTGAAATGTAAGGTCTGAGTGGATGAAATAAAACTTCAGAATGAGTTATGACCTACTTTCTTTGTTACAAATGTCAGAAACACATTGTATGGCCTGCATTAAATGACACCTGGCAGACGATGGCTGAGATCTGATAACAGTGTGAGCCAGATCACCTCTGGAGGTCTGGCAGATATGATCGCACTTTCGATTCAGATTCAAATAGCACTTTAATACCTGTTGTGAATGCGGTGAAGCCAGGTTTCGCTATTTTCTTCTTCTCATCTGCAGATTGACTTACCCTGTCAGGGCTTATTTTTCCCAACAATGAACTTGGCGTCATTAAAACCTGTTTCAAAAGTGACCTGATTCTATTTTGGCAAAATAGCATGTATAATAGCTGTGTTTTGAGAGGTTGGTAACAACAACCATGTAAATGGTATCCACAATGTACTCAAAGAAAACGCTCTCCCCACCACCCAACACTTTTCTGTCACATTTAGGGCTGCAGCCATCGATCATTAGTAATTCTACCGATTATTCCGTTATTTAAAGAAGCAGTGTGTAGAATTTAATGACATCTAGTGGTGCCGTTGCAGATTGTATCTGACTGAACAAACCTCTGCACACCCTTCCCTTTCCAAGCGTGTCGGAGAACCGTGGTGGCCTTCAGGTAACGTAGAATAAAACGTTAAAAGGCCCTCTCTAGAGCTAGTGTTTGCTTTGACTCTTCTGGGTTACTGTAGACCAGGGGTCTCAAACTCAACTAACCTGAGGGACGCCGGAGGTAGAGTCTGGGTGAGGCTGGGCCACATCAAGTATTCCACCAAAAAAAGGAGGACCAACGTTCGTGGGTGCGGCTTATATTCAGGTGGTCTCAATAGTCTGGAAATGACGGTACAAGTGACCAACGTTGCTAATTTGTGTTGTTGTCACAAGCCTGAGCTGTGGTTACCCACAAGTATTAAAAAACACAAAACGCACAGGGCAACGACTCACGCAGATAAAGTGAAGAAAAAAACGTGCGGGCCGAACTAACACCAAGCTTTGATTTCAGGTAGGGGGCTGCAAAATATCGTTCCAGGGGCCGCAATTGGCCCGCGGGCCGCGAGTTTGAGACCCCTGCTGTAGACACATGGCGGACTCTGTGTGGTGGACCCCCTCCATAAAGATGAAGATACAAACAGCTCATTTGAACGTAACGAAAACACGATTCTTAGTTCTGGTTTTGATCATATACTGTGGGCCTTAACAGTGAAAATGTTTTTCAGGGATGAGGAATTTGACCCTTTTCTTTAAGTCTTTATTTTCTCAAATCTGAACAAAGTCGCTTCAATGAGTTTCGTGAAACGTGCGTTTTATTGCCCTTTAAAATGCTCTCAGTAAGGCTTGCAGCTCAAACTTCTGAGTATGCATCTTTCCCCGTGGCTCTCTCATGTTCCTTCCAGACAGCTCTAACACATTGGCTGGTACGTAGGTAGGTGTTTACTCCTCAAAAAAAACCTCTCACCTCCCCCACAAACACATTAAATATGGAATCATAAATTGAAAGTGGACTTGTGTTGACTCCTTATGCAACCAGACTGTCAAGATGTGATGATTTCAAACAAAATGTTTCTCAGTTCTGTGTAGGAGGCAGAGGGCATCAACAACAGCTTTCGCCAGACTGAAACTCATGTTTGGAGACGTGTTTTTCTCTCTCTCTTATGAGACATAAGACACACAGTGGAGTGAAGTCTTGCCGGAGAGATTCTACATTCTCTTTAGTCTTACAGCTCATGAAATACTTTTGAGTCAATCTTCTGTCTGGGCTCATCTCAAGGTGGAAACGAAATACCAGCAAAATAGCCAATGTTTATCTTTTTTTCTGACGAGCAACCTCTTGCAGTAGTCTGAGTAATTACTGTCCTCTCATTCTTTATAGGATTGTTAAAGTTGAGTTGAAATAAAAAAAATGCCCTTTTAAGACTCGCATGCATATTGTGCATCTATTTAACAATAAATGCTGAAAAAAGTCATTTATATTAAAAGCTATAATTTTCTTCCTGGAAAACAAAATGTGAGGTTGCTAGTTCCAACAAATTTTGATCAATATTATGACATTCCATCAATTCATTTGCAAATTCGGCAGAGCCAAGAAGGTCGTGAGCCAATCGTGAACAATCAAATCGAATTCCTCCCAACGTTATGTTCCACCTATCCCGTCTCACTCGGAAATTTGTCACGTTACGGAAGCTGGACACTCTTGAAATGCCGTTTCAGCTCGACCTCGAACGGCGTCTGCCACCTCTGCAATCAGACACAACAATACACGACAAATCTGATTAGCTAGCTGGTCGTAGGGAAGAAAGTCGGAATGATTGGTATGTCTCACTGACTTTGACACGGGAGATTTCTGTTTGTTTGTTTTTTTATTGAAGTCACCTTCAAAAAGTGAGGAGTAAACAGAGAGATGGTATTTAATCAATCGCATATAATGTGCAACGGTTAGGAAATGTTGCATTGCATTGTTTCTGCATTTATGCATGCTTGACTGTTTGTGGAGTTTATTCCTTGTTTGCACCATTACTTTGCATACTGTATGCACTCGTGTATCTACATCTTTCCTCTCCTTCTCCGGTCTGTGTATCAGTAGGCTAGGCACAGCCGTAATTAAATGTGTATACTGCTATTTCCTTCCAGCCCCGTGTGAACGCCGTTGGCTTCCTTCCCTCTTGCCTATACAAGCATCTTTTTGTAGACCCTTCGCTTGTTTCTTTCCCAGTTATCTCTGCCTCGGCCAAACAGTGGTCCTCTTAACCCCACTTTTATTGCTCCGAAGCCCTTATCTACAACACCTTGCCTTTTGCCGTGTTGGCACTTTTACAGGACACAAAGAAATGGGCTCTTGGTTGAGGACCCTGTCGCCCATGCTCTCAAATCATATTTATTTTATTTTGGAGGAATCGAACATTGGCCCCATGCATTCTGGTTCTCATGAGACGCATTCCTACCAGAGAGGAGGACTAGAGACGTATTGATTTCAGCGACCATTAAAGTAAGATTTGATGCGATAAACGGTTTCATATGGCATTAAATTGTGCTCAACGACAGTTTTATGAGAGTTTTCTTACTTTTAGACTGGTCAGCTAGTCTCAGTTCAAACGTACCATACAACCATTTAACCATTTAAACACAACGCCATACCTTATTCAGCCAACAACACAACAACTCAAATAAAACTACTGGGTAATTCGTCCTCAACCCCCTATCAGCAAGTTACCCTCAACAAGTTGTAAAGCTAAGCTTGGGTGGAGGTTAACTTCATTCATCCACAGAAATACTAGCGGCTCAAAGTGTGCTAGTGCTGACTAGCAGCGTTTAATTTAATTAATGCACATCTATACGAAATGATTGCATTTCTAGCAGACGGAGTTGCAAAACCTCTTTATTCTCTGTGTTGCTATTGCGATGTCTTATAAACGGCTGCCCACCGTCCTTCCTTTACTTGAGTGGTCAGTGGATCACAGACATCTAATTATGGCAAATAATGTCCTTTAAAAAAAAAAAAAAAACAAGGACGCAAAAGCAATAAATGCTGTGTCCTCAAAAAACGGGCCACATGCCCTCCGTCTGTTAGTCTCTCTTGAAATTGTCTCTTCTCTCTTATTCCTCTAACTTGATCTCTCTCTCTCTCTCTCTCTCTCTCTCTCTCTCCCTCCCTGGCTTGCTCTCTCTTATCTGAAATGGGACCTGAAATGACCAGCACACGTTCCCACTGGGGGGCTTAGACTGATTCATGTGGGAGCTGCTGCAGAGCTCCGCATTTCTTGTCTTAATATGTCCAGGCAGATGAAAGGGGGAACAGAGCAAACTGATGGCACAGACCAGTGCTGCATTTTCATTCCTTTGAAATCGGAGTGTGATGCCAGGATTCACCAGGGGGTCTTACAAAGCCAAGGCAATAATGAAGAGAAGTGGAGGGTAACAGGGGAGGGAGGAGGTGTGTAGTTGCAGATTGGCGAGCGAGAGGGGGGAATAGGGAAAATGAGACGGATGGATGAAAAAATAAATAAAAGCCATAACTCACAGGAATAGTCTGTATGTGAAAATCCTTTTAAATGCCTTGATTTATATGACAGCCCGGAAAAAAAGATCTCAGGGAAATTATGAAATGACAGAAAAGGAAACCGTTTTTGTCACTTGACATAATTATGCATGAATACATTTGAATTAAACATCAATTCAAAAGCTGCTGGATGCAGTAAATCATCTCTATGTTAACTTGTTGACTGGTGAGTCCAACTATTTGCAACACTCGAAAGTCATAAAACATTTAAAACCCACCTTTATCAGTCCGCCCCACCCACACGCTATTATTATTATTATTATTATTATTATTATTATTATCATCATTATTATTATTATTATGATATTGGAAGCCCTATTTCAAGTAAACTTGAAACAGTTTATCTCCTGCTTGCTCATAAAATGAGACTTAGCATTTATTTACTGGGCTCTGATTCCACAGCAAGTTAGACAGAGATACTTTACGCATGACACAAGACCAACTAGGGAATAAGGGATGACAAGTCACATTTCACTGTTAACTCAATAAATATGTTTCGGGCTTTGTTTTCCTTTTCTGGCTGTTAAATCAAGACAAATAAAGAACATACGCCATCACGCTTTTTGTTCATGTGTTCATGCCTCTGATTGAAATCATAAACCATGGAGAGAAAACACGTCATTAAAAAGCTAGTAACATCCTGTTACACATGCACAGTAACCTGCATGGGATGAAATATCATCAAAAGTCAAAAGAATGTATTTAAAAAGCAGTTTAAAAAAATGTATATATATCACATGTTTAATAAAAGTCCAAGATTTCATTGCAATTAGGTTGCTGTCTTTAATGTTTCCCTTGATGCTCGAATGCAGATTCTCTAAGTTTCTTGTATTTTTGGCTGGGATGATGTAGGGTAGATGTATTCAGATACAATGTCTGATTCGACAAACTAACCACGAGAACTGATGAGATTAGTCATCAGGAAATATATCTGCAATAATTGGGGTTATTGATCAGTCTTTTCAAGCAGAAATGCCAAAAAAAAAATCTGATTGCAGCCTTTCAGATGTGAAGATTTGTTGCTTTTCTCTGATCATCATTACTTGGACTGTTTTTTTTTACTCTCCAACACTTTAATGGAAATTCACCACTATTTTCTGACAGTTTACAGATAAACGAGTAATTCAATCGATTGAGATCATAATCTGCAGTTTAATTAATCACATGCAGCCAAAGCTGGGCAATATGGCCAAAACCACCATGCTATGGATTATTCTCACAATATCTCAATAAAGCATGTATTCCGGTACGTAATACAATATCTTGATATATGATTTCATCATGATATGAATTATTGAAGTATTGCTCAGTCCTT
Source organism: Chelidonichthys spinosus (assembly GCA_029853015.1). Classification (NCBI taxonomy): domain Eukaryota; kingdom Metazoa; phylum Chordata; class Actinopteri; order Perciformes; family Triglidae; genus Chelidonichthys; species Chelidonichthys spinosus. The sequence goes on along the minus strand of CM056833.1, from coordinate 9,192,935 downwards.
CCGACTATGTCAATGTAAGACATAACAAAAAGTTTGCTCTCGATTCTCCTCATCTCGATCAGAGACTTTCATCTTTGATAACTTTCAAACTATTACCAAATAAAGTCACTTGAAAAATGTTACGGCTAGATTTCAGTTAAGAGACACAGTCATCTTTTTTAAAACTGCTGATCAAAGAAAAACCTACACATCTAATCCCGTTTTGCAGAGTAACTTAGTTAATGTTGTCTCAGTTTGTTTACTACCTAGTCTGCCCTCGGCTCGCCTGAAGATCTCAGCCCTCAGTGTTTTGCTTCACCTTCCTGTCCAGCATCACAAATGCTGCCAGTTGATGTTTATCCCACTGCTTTAGCGGTATCCCGCAGAGACAACTCAGGGCAGAAAACACATCCTATTAAACACTGTTGAGTGCACAATGACCTTATGAGGACAGCAGTGCTTTGATTCTCCTCCTAGGGATTTGGTTTTTGGTAAACACATAAACCTCGCATTAACCTTTTCTACTCTTCGAACACGTTGACAGAGAAAAAAAACCCCAATACATTGAAAAATGAAAAAAGCACACCTCACGTCTAGCTGGCATACATTACAGGCAAACCTGGATAAATGTCGCTGTTGCTGCAGTGTTCCTGCAAACAGCTCTCTATAAAAACCCTTTGCACTGCAGCAGAACACGTCAAATGAACACACAGTTCAGGCTTTGTAATATCTATAGTGAAGTTCATTGAGACAAAGTCACTACATAAAATTGGCCGCACAAGAAGATCAATAAAGGCAATTGTTCACAGCAGCTGTGGATGCTTCAGAGGGCGAGAGACACAGAGGCAGAGAGAGAGGGAGAGAGAGGGGGGGGATTGTGAGTGTGTCAGAGGTTTTCTCACTCACCCTGTCTTGCCACCATCTGTCCTGAGGACTGGCATCAATGAGTGTACAGACGGGCACTCGCTAATAAGCTCAAACAGGCAGCAGTGAAAGAAGCCACATGAGGACATCCTTCGACATGCTCACCATCATCATTACTCAGGGAGTTCAAATAAGGCCAGAGACAACTGGAGACGCAAACTTGTCTAAAGACTTGCCAGTAACACCCCCCCCCCCCCCCCCCCCCCTCCCCAGAACTACTGAGAGAATCAGACTAGGTTTTCGTGAATGGGTCCGCAAATATTTGTGAATTCCATGAGTAAATAAGAAGTGAAGGTGGCGTCACATGTAGGTTAATCCAACGGATTCTCACCTTTATTTCTCCTTATCTCTAAAGCCTTTTCCCTCGCAAGAATTAAACATTATTTGCACACCGGATTTAATCGCATCATGTGCAGTACCAGGACCAGGCGTGCTGGCTCAGTTGTGCCACTTGCAGGCAGTAAAGTGAATTTTAAAGCAGGTGTTGCAGTAACAGTCAGTGTAGAGGCTGTACAGACAGATTAGCTGAGTTAGCATGCGATGTGTGTTTCTAGTCATCCCAAATTCCTACACATTCTCTCTCCCAACTCGTCACATACCGATGTTTTGTCAGTGGCCCAAAGCTTCCAACCACGGTGCTCTAGGTGTCCCTCTAGTGGCCGTTTTTGGATGTGCACAGGGGTGGCACGTTACATGAATAGCAAATTTCATCCTTCCCAGGAACAGAATCCCGTAGGTTTAGGAAAACAACGTGACCGACTGACGACTGACAAGTGACAAACAGAGTCACGTGACTAGCAACTCACACGAGTCACGTGACTAATGTCACTGTTGACTTGTGACTAACGACTGACGTGACAAAATGTCACTGTTGGCTTTTCGTTTCACACTGGACATGAGCGGAATGTCTCCTGGATGAAAATCCTCTCGTGTTTGACCCCCTCCACTCCACCACAGCAGATCTGGTGTCAGTGTTTCCTTGAGATCTGGCTTAGACGGAGTGTTGTTTAGTTTCACACCAGACAGGCAGACAGTTTAACTGCTTTTATTCCTAACATCGAGACATCGTAATGGTTTGATGTTCCTACATCAGCGACACTTTTGACAATTTAAAAAAACATCTTTCCTTCCTCCTTATTTCAGACTACAATGGGTGGTTTCATGACGCCATTTATAGATTTACTTTCAAAATACTCCTTCTTCAAATGCCTCTGAATATTTGCTCAGTTTAACAGCATCACACACTGCTGCTTGTCATCGGGGTCTTAAGAGCTTGTGCTTGTTGATCCATCGGAGAAAGAAAAACGTCCAGACTAAGATGCTACTTTGAATCGACTCTCGAGTGATGTGACTTGCAAGATGAAACGGATTATTATAACATGTTGGTCCACTCCTCATTGGCTCGCCCGTTGCTGAGAGACAAACAGCCCGCAGGGCAGGCAACAGCAGTTCATTCAAGTTGAGTGTGAACACTAGTGCTCTTTGATTTAGACGAGGTTGTGGAAGGTGAAGCGAGGGATGTGGAAGAGGTAGATTTTTATCCTCTATTCTCTTCGGTCCAAGGAGAGAGATATCAGTGACTTGAAAGCAAAGGAGCTAGCACTGAAACGTATCGTAAATCTGTTTTGTGGGTTAGTCTTTATGATATCCCATCACTTGTGGTTTCTGGAGCCCCGCCAGACCAATAGGCAAGCAGCAGGAAAAAAGGGGGTGTTTTCCCAGATCTGCATTGTCCTCAGATGAACCTGAATCTGCTGCCAAGAATCCAGCAACGTTTTCAGGAGGTATAGCAGGTTAGAAGACACCTCTGGTGTTCAGCCACAGCAACAAAAGATTCCTCAAAGCAAATTTAGGCACAGCAGGTGAGCCTTTCTTTTCCTCATCAAAAGACTTTGGGAATTTTTTTTTTTTATTTATTTATTTATTTCCCCTCTGAGAAAATAAAGAGAGTTTCGGTAATAGTGTTAATACAGTTCCAATGTTGGCAAAGAAGGAGGGGTGAGGACAGGGGGGGGAAATGAACTGAAGGACACAAAAAAAAAACCTGACAGATCAGTTAAAATGTCTACCGACGAAGAGAATGAGGAATCATGAGTCAGCTGTTGGGCTCACTGCAGCCACAACAGTCATCTTTCTGTCTCACAGACCGAATGAGCTGCCTCCTTACAGAAGCAGTCTGTCGTCACATGCAGCACACAGTCCTAGTGAGGCACACTGCGAGCCAGGGTCCCCATTTCATGGTGCGTGACAGATGTTCATATAATGTGTCACACAAGCTTGAACAACATTCGCTGCGCATGTTCGTAACGACGGTAATAACACACAAGTTGTGGTTACACTTATAATAATATTAATGGAGATTAATATGTTAATAGGCGTATAAAAGGGAAAAAAATAGATTAAAATGTCCTTAACAATTTCCCAGAGGCCAAGTTGACATTTATAATAGCTTTTGTTCAACCCAAAAGTATTCAACATATGATGGAAAACAAAGAATTTCTCTGTTTTAGATGCTAAAACAAATTAATGTTCGACATTTTTGCTCAGCGAATGAATTAAGTGAATGAGTTTTGCCTGTTTCAAGATTGTTAAATTGATTAACCGACTGATGGTGTCAGAATTAATCATATAAATCAAATCAAACTGAGGATAAAGTAAATAATCTTGCCAAAGATAATCAGACATCAACATGTGGTCATTTTGGTCATACAAAATAGGAATTCAAGCAAAAAGGAGTCAGCTGATCGTACTTATTCTCCAGTCGGGAGCCATTTAAGCACTGCAGAAGAAGAGTGATACGTAAAAGACCACCAGTCACAGAATGGGATGGAAATATGGCATTCATTAATCTTTCACATGGGAGAAACAATACGATATTTATTTAATTTATTTTAATTTTTTTGCTAGCCTCAGTGGATGTTGACCTACATGTCATGACTTTTTTCTTTTCTTCTGTTTCCACTGCAAAACCATGCTTGCTTTTATCAACTCATGAACTTCCCCCCCGGCCACATGTAAAAAATAAAAAAACATTCTCAAATTGACAATGTGCAGGAAGGAAACAAAATTACTGATAGGTAGATAGAATAACTGTACTTTATCAACGGCCAAATTGTATGAAGCCAAAAACTAAATGGAATCATACAATACAAGAAGAAAAAAAGCCAAGTAATATTCAATAACAAACAGATTTTTTATTCTGAGTTTCCAGCCCATAAATTAAGACTATAATAAGAAAATGTGTTTGATCATTAATTGTCTTTCTTTTAGATGTATATGATGTTTATGCTGATAAACCTTTGACCGAGATATCGACTTACCGTTGGACTCCATGAGTCATCGACAAATGACATCTTCCCTCCATGTCTGGGTTTTTGGCCACCCTGCAGTGTAATATGACATGGATTTACTGTAACAGGACATTAGGGCTTAACCAATACACCATGTGCTCACTAGACCTGGAATGCTTTTGTTGAATAAGCACACCAGACCAGTGAATGGAATCCAGCCAGTAATGGCTAATGTGTGGATCCAGATGTTGAATCCCCGCGGAGCACAGAGACACTGAACAGCTCGCCCTCCAGTACGCTAGACCCGACACTGACTCATTAACATGAATCTCTGTGTGGACATGAATATAATGAGGAGGCGTGTGATCCCTATCTACACTGTAATGTAATATCTGTGTGTTGAGGCCTTGTGAATATGATGCAGTGATTTTTTTTTCAAGTTGCTGAATCAATGTAATCACTTATTCTCAATTAAGTTTTAAATACATTTTATGATAATGTTTCCATTGTTTTACTTAGCAAACACTGAAATTCATCTGACTTTCATGAATCTATTCGTTTCAGAAACCTGCACAGCTGAAATAATTTCACGCATATAAAGGGAAATGTATAATGACGTTAGCCTGAACAATACTGACCATACATTTCACTCTCAGCAGTAGCAGTAATGAATGTATAATGCAATATAATTTTCAGATGTTCAATCTTGACAGAGGTAGAGGTTTGGATTTAATAATTGCAGTTCATTACAAATGATTACTGAATCCAACGTTATTTGATTTATATGTTTGATGACTAATTACACCCTTCGGAAATTGTTTTGTTTTGCCTTCTGACAATGAATTTTGTCAAAAGTATATATTTCAGACCAAATCTGTGAAATTCCCCCCAGAATTACGGTCATGAGAAAGTATGAAGTAGTCCAGCTGGAATGACTATTAGTGTATAAAAGTTTCGGACTTGCAAACACGTAAATGTGGCGTTGCAGAAGATTATGGCAGTAATGCCATACAGTTGTTCAGGGAAAGTTTTTCTTTTTATTTTCAGTCTATCATTTGTGCAGAACCTGAGAAAGGGAACATCAGCAACACATCTGTCAGGCGACCATGCTTCATCATTTTCAATACTTTCAAAGTATCTTGATTGTATATTCTTATATGCTAACTGTTTTCACAATGACCAGCAGAATTGCACTGCAGACTTTCCTGTGCAATATTGCTCCGAGAATATTCTTTTAGCCCCTTTCTTAGATTTTCCTCTGGAAATGCGTGAGCAGCCTTGTGTTATGACCCTGGCTCATTATTGTATTGTGTCTATTTGCTGCAGATGTTCTCTCCTCATGTTGTGTGGGTGTGAACGACCTCCCTCCTCTCAGTGTGGTGTCCAATGATTGTGAACAGGTGGGACCTGTTGATTGGCCTGCTCTGCTTGATTGCTGCCACAGGATTGGTCAGTGGGGGAGAGGAGCCCTATTTGCACCACCAGCTGACTGCTAGTGCTCTCTTTCTCTCTCTCTCTCTCTCCTCTAATCTTCCACTCCCCAACACGGACCTGTGCTTCGGTTTGCTGCCTCACAGTCGTGAGTCAAGGTCGTCAGCTTGATTATGTGGGCTATATACGTGCAGCTCGTGGAGCTGTGTTTATTTCTGTGGGTGGAATCTCACGGGTGTTTTGTGTGTTGTCCTTCGGCACCCTGGTGAGAACAGTGTCTGGCAGTTGCATTGAATAAGGTCCCTGCTGATTTTTCTAAAGAATTTTTTTTTTTTTTTTTCTTGATTTTTTTTCTAAAGTTTCATGGTTTCTCAAAGATGGAGAGAGAGCCTCTTGTGGTGAGAAAGTGTGGAATGACTGAGGTAGCAAATCACTGCATTATATTTGCATTTATGTAATATAAGTTCTTTGATTTGTCAGGTATTTGATTTGCTCCTTTTAAGCAAAAAACATGACAGCTTCTACCATGCTGCCTACTAAAACTTTTATCGGTGCTGATGCTGACAGTCCGTGTTCAGCAGGTGTCCAACAGGTGTGATAATGCAGCATTCATTGGTAATCTTCATGATGCCTGCCTCGTCTCGTTTTGGCTTGTGTATTCTTCCTTCTCTCGACGAATAAGAGACCAGCCATCTGCTCTCTGTGAATAACTTAATAAGGTGCAGCAAACTGAAAAGCTCTTGCGGTGTCCTTCTGGACCTCATCACTCCAGATCCCCCATTTCTTTATCCACACGTTCTATGTTTTGTGGTGCAGGTTTGCCAATCATTTTTACTTCTGGAAAGTATTTTGAGGCTAATTGGGTTTGCAGGAGATGGGAAGATTTTGTGTCTTGTGTTGTGAAGGTCTTTTTTTTTTTTTTTTTTTAAGTGATGTTACATCAGATGGCCCAATAGGGCACCAGAGGCCACTTTAAATTCAGGAATAGGAACATCCTCAATATTGCAACTTTTTCTGGAAAGTGATGAATGAATCCTTTCAGAGTTCGCAGAAAGCAATATGTTTTGTTCTCTTTTCTGAAAATTCTCACGTGGCATCAAATATGTTCCATATCCTGTTTTAATCCTATCTTTCTGATTCATCATATTAAGGACTTGTGTTTACGGCGTTAAATCATGTGAGTATCAGCCTCCTTTTAAGATAACCCTGCTCCATATGAACTGCATCGGGACAAACGGGCGACTGTTGATGGCTAGATCAGTTAATGGCAGTGCAGTATTTATAGTAGGCCTACAGGCCTCTAAGTGGAGTTGTAGTCTGCATCTGCCCAAAATGTTCTTCAGGAAGTCTGCAGCACCACCAATGCCTGCTGTTATCACACGTGATGTGGAAGCATTGAGACTATCTGACTGATCACATACATCATCATTGGATGAAAAAAGGTTCATTTCTACTCTACCATATAACGCACTGCTGTGCTGCACCCTTGGGTTTTGGCTATGACTCAAAGCTGTGGAGTTGACAGAAGGTAATCCCCACCATGTGAGGCCTCGGCCCCAGTTTGGAGGCGGGGTGTGATTCATTCAAATCTGCCGGTGCTATAAAAAGAGGGGAAGTTGCAACTAACCCAACTTCAACCCACAAGATCGTGGCACCGCGTAAGACCACTCGGGTCGTTATTCTAAGTGATGATGAATACTATTAAAGCAATTAAAAATGCAATAGTCTGTCTCGTCCTGCTGCCCCGTTTTCTCATGGCAGCGGTCATGTTCTGGCTGCTTGACTTTTTATGCATAAGGAAAAGGGTTTTCTTCAGGATGAAAGAGCAGGAGGGCGATGCCATCGATCCTCCGCTCTGCATATCTGACTCCAATCGTCTCTTTAGCCTGGAGTCCCTCAAGGCGGTGTGGCACGGCCACAAGCTGGACTTCCTCAAGGCAGCGCATCTCGGACACGGAGCGCCCAACACCGAAGTTGTTCAGCTGGAGGATCAGCGGCGCAGCCGCATCCTCGATTACGCAAAAGACAAGAGACCGCTCATCCTCAACTTTGGCAGCTGCACCTGACCGCCGTTCATGGCGCGCCTGAAGGCTTTCCAGGGAGTCGTGCAGCAGAACGCGGACCTAGCGGACTCTGTGGTTGTGTACATCGAGGAAGCGCACCCCTCCGACGGCTGGATGAGCACTGACGCACCCTATCAGATCCCCAGACACCGGTGTCTGGAGGACCGGCTGAACGCTGCGCAGCTGATGCACCTGGAGGTGCCCGGCTGCCCTGTCGTGGTCGACAGTATGGAAAACTCCTCCAACGCTGCGTACGGAGCCTATTTCGACAGACTTTACATCCTGCAGGAGGGGAAGATAGTTTACCAGGGTGGCAGAGGACCCGAGGGGTATCGGATCACGGAGCTCAGAGACTGGCTCGATCAATACAGAGAAACGCTGGAGAAATCCAGCAATCTAGTTATTCACGTGTAGATTGATTCTCATCCATGTATAGCTGCTACGACGAAAACAAAAAAATGCTGCACGTGTTTCTTTCAGTATTATAACTCCAATTAGGTGGGTTTTCTCCGTTAATAATGGTTTAGGTGTATTTATTTTTCTAGTCGTTGGTTCAAATTGTAGGACGCACTACGGTCATAGACATCCTTCCTCCAAAAAGGTTTGTTCGGACCTTTTGATTGTTTGTGAACAAAAGTATTTTCGTGTGTCGGAAGTTTAGTTTTTGATTCCTCGTGTGAACGCGCCTCTGGTGAAGCGGTCAGGATGGGGAGACGCGCGCATCACCGTGTGCTCAGTATGTTGTGAAGTTCGGTTCTTAAACGGTCGAATCCGGAGAACCGACACTGATGTTTTTTCATACTGAAGATTACTCGTGAAGGTGCTGCTCTCTGTCCTGCATGGCGCAACTTTTCTTCTTCTTTTTTTTTTTTTTCTTTGTAAATATTGTTCCGTTTTAATGGATATATTTTTCATACAATAAAATGCTTTGATCTACTCCTTGATTGCAGGCCTATTATATTACTTGTTTGTGTGAAATGCATCGGTGGTTTGTATGGGGGAGCTGGTGCGTGTCCTTTTTATTCTTTTCTTTTTCTTTTTTTTTTTTTTGCAATAACATCATGCTCTGCATAGATTATACAGTAATTTTGTCTCTTATAGCAAGGAGACAAAAGGATGAATGTTCAATTTCCTGCACAATAAAGCACAAAGGGCCTCTCGTGGCTTTCTTCAGAAATCTCCTGTCTGAAGTGCAGCCACTGAAATGTGTGTGTAGAAGCAGAAACTATGAAATTATTAAAAAAAATAATAAGATCTGCCAAAAGCTCCCAGCATAAAAGTCTGTAAAACAGCAGAAAAATACTTTTTTATTCACAATCAAAACCCAATGTGAAGTGAAGAGCAACACAATACAAGCCTTTTGAGAGCATTGCCTAATCTTGGCTTTTTGGGGGATTTTTTTTCCAAGTCAGCAGTCACTCTCACACAGTGCAGATGGGGTATTTCCCCCCCCCCCCTAAGATCAACTATGTCCTGAAAACACATTTAGTCTCCGTAATCGGGATGAAATGTGCAGCCAATTTACTGCTCAGGCACCTTTTTAAAACTGTATAGATAGTGATTATAGATCTTTGGTTAATGCTGCCGTGAAAAAGCTGTGCTTTGTTCACGGCAGCCCCTTCCTAAGCCTTTGACCTCTCACAATTAAATGAGGATAATCACACTTGATCCTATTATACTGAGTGATATATCCACCTGTAAGGGTCTAAACACAAATGTGTTCAGGGCTTAGCACACCGATCCCAGAGCAGAAAAAACAGTGTTAGGCGTGAAGGCATTAAACTGTGTTGTACGTATATCACTCAGGAAACCAGATGACACCGACGCAGTGTGAGTGTGGAGCAAGATGTCCTCAGATCCTTTGGTGTCTCCAGCTTTCAGTTATTCATAGTCAACGCAACTCACCACTGAGACACATCACAGGTTTTAGAAACTTCAATTTAGTGACAACACAAGGCTGTTCATTCTGGCAAGCATTTTACCAGAAAATGAAGTGCATATGAATCACGGCTTTGAAACAAATTTGATTTGAAGCTTAAAAAACATCACTCTGTGTCTGTTATGGTTGTAATGAAGTTGAAAGGAGAAGTTTAGTGATGGGTCAGGAAATCAAGGGCGCCGTTTCTGATTAGATGTGATCACGTCCTTCCACTTTTCATTCCTTGGCCATCAGGACTTTGAGTCTGTGTTCAGTCCCACAGTTAGAAATCTCAGCTCCTGCAGCCAATTCACATGTTCACTGTCCTTGACGCATTACGTCCACGCGTGTTGAATAACGGAGCGACATAAAAGCAAGTCAACAGGTTCCCTGGTACTCCTATTGCAGACTTTTGCATATGTGAATACTTGCTGCGTTTTTTGCTCTTTATAAATTACTTAAAGTATCTTTTCATGCGTGAGCTTTGGTCAAACAAAACCAGTAATTTAAAGACTTCTGATGTTGATTTTCTACTATTCTCTGACCATTTCATAGAAGATAACTATTAGATAGGTAGTTGGAGACATGATTAAGTTGAGAGAATTATATATATGTATATTATATATGCAGTATATAAGGGGGTCACATGTAGACAATGCAAAGAACATATGGTCCGGCTGCTGAGGCTTTACAGTGACCTTATATTTCCTGCTCATCTGGTACACATTTAACGCATAAACATACACCATGTATGTGGAGCTGACGGTTGACTGATGTCTACCTGCCTAAATGGAATATATCTTTCATGTGTACCCAGAAAATAAACCCCCCCCCCCCACTGGAAATTCTTTGAAACTGGATTCCTTCCATGTGTGATTTTTCATGGATGTTTTCGCTGTCAGTGGTGAGGTGAAAGAGAACAAAGGGTTAAGGGTCTCGGGCTGGGTGGATGGGGGGGATAATTAACTTTTGCTGTTCTGTTTTGCTTTATAACTTGGACGGAGCAGAATGGCTGTGGCGAGGCGTTGTTTCTGTTTTTTAAGGTGAGGGCCCCTTCTCTCCCCAGGGTCATAACTCCACAAATGAATGTCATCTGGTGGTGGGGGGCCGGGGGCCCTCAGCTCACACAGAAATGTTTCAGGGAAACCTACGTGATTCGGTTCTAACATGTAAACATTTAACAGCTTTCTTTAAAACTGGTATAAATAAACATGCACTTCAAAACTCAGGGGGGGGGTTAGTTTCACTGTGGCTCTTTTTCCCGCGATACAGACACTATTAGAGAACTCAAAGTGTTGTTAGAGGAGAAAAAATGTTGAACTTTTAATGGAGCCTTGGTTACAGCATTGTCACAAGTATTTCCTGAATTTGCCGCCTTAAGAGGCATAGAATCGAGAAAAGATTGTCATCCATATGGAATCCACGCTGAGTAACATTCACTTTAACATTTAAACTCCTTCTACTTATATAACTGCTGCACCGATATTCAGATCTATTGTCCTGTCAGGGACTTTTTAGGGGAGCTTTTGTAGGTCGTGGACAGGCAGTAACACAGCGGGCGGACATTTTGCAATAAAGTTCAGTCTGGAGTGAAAAAAACCAGATTGTCACCCAAATGGTGAAGTGAAATAGAGCAGCGACAGAGTGAAAAACGATGTGTTATGTGGGCCCAGGTGGCGCTATCCTTCACTCCTGCAATAGTCTGCTGCTGTTGCTCAAAAGAAGGCATGAAATGTAACCTTGTTTGTTTTCAATATTTTTTACACATGATGTAAAATAGGCATTTTGTTGAGCTATTTCCAATATATTATTCCATATTGGTGACATTTTCAGGCATATGAAAACAGTGGAAGACAAAATCAGAATGCAGTGTTTTTAGTGCGGTGAAATGCATCACTTCAAGCTGAACTCCTGTCTGCAGCCAGCCTCCGTCTCTCTCTTTTTTTTTGGGATGGATGACACCTTGTGGACATAGACTGAGACTACATGATATTTTTTTACACATCCAAATGTAAGACTGAAACACATTGGGGGGGAAATAAATACATCTGCACTGCTCTCTATAGGCTGGAAAACATTAATGGGGAAGCAAAACTGCTGATTTTCTCTTATGTTGATGTACATAAGTATATAAGTACATAAGCTTATGTACGTAAGATGTACATCAAGAAATTCTGAATAACCACATTTTCACATTATCAAAACGTTCCTGGTTTGGGAGCGTCAACATTTCCCACACCTGCCCTCACAGGAATCCAAAGGCAACATCATCAACATTTTAATGAGAAGTTGATGTTATAATGCTGAACTGGTTTACGTGGCCAGGTTGGAATTCATTAATTATTTAATATGAAGTTCTTTGGAAAGGTCACTTCAATGACTCATCAATGCATTTCTGTCCCAAATGGCAGCCAGAGAACCCGGTTTTGAATATTAAGATTTTAAAGGTGTTTTTTATTTAAGCTGCGTGATAAGACAAACACCTCGTTAAGCCCTTCTTTTGGGTTTGCTGCACCTGTTGTTAAGGCGGGACAACACGAGTTAAAGTGCCACTACTGATTCTGACGTGTATGAGTTGTAAATTACACAGCTTCATATCATACATCTGCTTTATTATTTCACCTTGTGGTTATGTATTCATACTATAAATAGTTTCTGAATGAGAGATGTCAGTTCCCAACCCTCCCAAACTATCATCCTAGTCGGTCAAGTCATGACTTGAAGCTGTTCGTCATAGACAAGGTTGGAAAAAACCCAACCGACCGTGCCTTTATTATTCTAATTATTGCATAATCTTTTGATAATGTAATTCCCAGGATATGTCTGTCCAACCCAACCTGCAGGACCTATCCTGAGAACATCATGTAAAAGGCCTATTGATAAGTAGACCAAAGTTGTAGAAACTCACAAAACTATACACCAGTGTTGGTTTCAGTACAAATCAATCAATGCAGCTTCTTTATTCCCCAACATGCTTTATTCCCCAACAAACACCAGCAGATACTAGTTTTTGTTACATCTTCAGCACTGTGTTGCAGCTGTTAACGTATCATTTGTAGATCCTTCTTACATGTTGAGTCATTGCTTCCATTAATTGCACCACAGGGTGGAGACAGAGACCGCTGCATGAAACCGTGACACTGTTGGGGAAGGTGGAGGAGTGCCGGAGGAGACGCTGTTATCATTCAGATGATAATCAGTGACCCTGGGGAATAAGTTAACTAAGCATCACAGAGCAGATTTCAGATTGTCCATACAGTGTGCATTGGTGGGATGTCACACTGTGAACCAGCTGACGTATCAGCCTCGCCAAGCATCTGATCTTGTCTCCTCTTTGTTGTGTCGAGCGGGTGAAAGAAATAAACTCAGTAAGATGGCAATTTTTTATATATATATCGTATTTATTAAAAGCAATGAACAGACAACAAAACATTATCTGGCCAGAACACAACAACACATAATCCCACACTGGAAAAAATACTGATAAGAACTGCCACTTGTAGAAATACCACTTGTAAATCATTAAAAATGTTACTGCACAATGTAATACACAACCTGAAATGTAACTCTGTTTTGATATACCAGAGAATTGTGATAAACAAAACCGTTAAAACACATTAACAGCGTCTCCTCACAGGTTGAATCATTGTGAGACTGAAGAGAAGAAAAAAACCTCCCACTATAAAATCACACTAATCTTCATATCAGCGGTTGATCACTTTAAATATTTTGATTTGGTTGAAATACTTGATGTTTAACTATCACTTTACTGGGTGACAGACATGTTTTTCTTGTTTCCCATGTGTTGAGTATTCATGACACCACTTCTCTCTCAATCCGAAGTAGCTGTTGAGCTCATGCTTGATGAGACAAACCAATAACATTTAACAGATGAGACAGTATTGATTTCTGGGCTGCATGGTGCGTGGCCTCTGAAATTCCAAAGCTGGCAGTAATACTGCGACACGGTAAATGAGTTTAAGATAGATCAATTGGTAAAGTTGTAAAAGATATTCATGCCAAGTGGCAAATCTTGACGAACTGTGAAATTTTCCCGTCATTATATCTTTAACACCCACATCTAAAGTGATAGAGAGGAAATTGGATGGTATTTGGGAAGTGAAATTACCTTCACGGTACAGTAATTTACATAAAAAGTAAAGCAGCTACATGTACGTGTTATGACCTGCAGGATTCTAAAGTGCAGCTGTTGTAGCATTAGCATTCATCATGAAATGGTAAATTCACAATATGCTGTATATGGAGATTGTTGGGACTGAAACTAATTATACTTTCATTGTTCATTAATCATCTATTTTCTCTTATTTATCATCAAAAAACCTAGTGTAAAAACATCCCACAGGCTAAGATCGTCTATTTCTATAACTTGTTTCATTCAACCAATCTGTTTACTCTTAAATAACACACGGGAAAGCATGAAATCATTTTGAGAAGCTGAAACCGCATAGCGACAAAAATGATTTCAACAAATAAATACAATAATCCTTGATCAAGTGATCAAAATCTCATGAAGCGTTAACAAATAAAAAAGAATCAATGTTACGATTTCTAATACTGAAAAAAATCAATGTTAAAATCATTCATTTCCCCATTATTTTATTCCAAATCAATATATATCTTAATACGCCCCAACAATATCTTTTTAACAGCCATAAAGGTAAGACCTCTTTCATAATTTCATACATTTTTAATGGTTAATTTCTAACAGTATAATATAAAGTACATTCACAATTCAGTGCCATGGTTGTCCACTTAGTCCATGACATTATTATACATTCAAATATATTCTACTGAAGTCCAGCATCTCTCACTTTTATTAACACAACTGTACAACAGTCACTGTATTTCCTCGGTGCCATTTTTCAACATTCATATTAAGCTCCTTCCCGGGGGAGAGGGGGAAGAGACGATTCGATCAGATGGAGGTGTAGTGCCTCCCAAAGCTGGTGAGTCTAATCTTCTCCGGCAGGATGATGTTTACCGAGTGCTCTGGCTCCTCCTGGCTGGCGCCGCCGGCTTCTCTCAGCAGGTGTTCCCTTTGCTGACGAACAAGCTGGCTGTACTTGGCGTTGGCAAGCCATGCCTCGCATCGGCCAAAAAACACGATGCCTGTAGTGCCCAGGATGACCATGCAGGTGAGCAGGGCCAGCATGCCGAAGCAGATGAGCTGACCGTGGGTGACGAGGACGCCGGGGGAGTGGACCGTCTCCTTCAGGGTGATCTTGAGCAGGTCCCTCTCTGGCGGTCGGAGAAGCTTGTGGAAGGTGTGGGCGGGGAGGGAGTAGTGCTGTGGAGTCAGCGCAAACACTCGGTGGTCCACAGGCCTGGCGCCGACAGGCTTGGACCTGGCTTTGGGTCTGTGCTGCAGGGAACAAGTGGGACCAGTAAACCATTTCTGGCAAACGCACCGGAAGTTCCCGTCGGGTTGCCCGACACACGTGCCACCGTTGGCACAGGGCCTGCCAGCACACGGCGAGAGGCTGGTGGTGTCATTGCAAGTGAAACCAGCGAAGCCGAGCGGACAGACGCACGCGAAGGCCAGGCCGTGGTTTGTACAGTTGCCACCGTTGAGGCAGGGGTTAGGCTGGCAGCTGTCGATGCTGATCTCACAGAATTCTCCAGAAAGTCCAGGGGGACACAAACAGGAGGGGAAACCTGCTGAGCCATCGGCATCCGTACATGTGCCTCCGTTCTGACAAGGGGAGCTGGAGGACAGAGCAACACAATATGAATATACAGCGGGGAAATAAGGCTCCTAATCTAGTGCACAGCTTTACTGCAGCATATTTTGTCCTGTGGTCATACAAGGAGCCATCAGCGAAGCAGCTGTCCACTCCTATTTTACAGGTAGATTCCATAAATTCTATGTTAATGGGACACTTTCTAGTCCTAAACCCACAATTTGCATGGTTCCTCAGTGCCATGGGGTCATTTTGGGAAATATGTATATTTATGAGTTTGTGAGTTTATGAGTTTAAATATGAGAACAAGCTTATGTGACCTATTTTTAATGCAGACAGCGCAGCATTGGTTTCAAACACATTCATATTCACAGAATGTGTTGCAGTCCAGAAAACGTCCCTTCTTCATAATCGAAATAACCAATTAAAGAACCCATTTGAATATCTGAAAACATTTGAAGAAGTTATATTAGCTCATGTAGCTGGTGATTTAGAGATGCATGCTTTTTACAGGCCAGTGATAAAGTGAGGTGAATCTTCTGAGATGTCAAACTGAACCAAATCAGACAAAATACATTAAAATTAAGATACTGTAGGCCAGGCGATGGAAACTGCGTCACAAAAAAGTACATGTCTAGATTTGCTTCTGATATACAGTTGATTGCATTGAACATGCATTTTTACATTTTCCAATTTGAAAAAAAAAAAAAAAACTTTTCTTCAAGACTTTCCATTCAATCAATTGCCATTAGCTCGTTTCAGCTCTACAATAATACGCTTTTTAATACTGTGATATAGATTTCAGTCATTTTGCCCAGCCCTTATGAAAAACAGTGTGAAGCAAATTTGCTGCAAATGAAAAAAAATCTATACCAGTGATTAGATATATAAGGAGTCTGAATGAATGTTGCTGCGCACACATGTGCAGCATATCTGATTGATTTTTCACAAACTAAGTACAGTGATGAAAATCTCGATAAATGCAATCAATATCTTAACAGAAGCTCTAGTTTATTTCACCACAAGTCCCTAACATTGTGTCCGTGAGAGTCTATAGAATAATAACTGGCATACTTTTAGACATCTTTTGGGTTTTTTTAATAATTTAGCTTCAATTTTCAATTCAATTAATTGCTGATTGATTAAACATCATGCAGGCTTTTTATTGGAATAGAAGTGAACCTTCACTCATCTCATTGTGGCCAAGGAGTGCTGTCATTTCACTGACACTGAGCTGTAGACTATTGACTTTTAGGTGTGCCATTCAAGTCAATAACAAGGCTGCCTTACAGTGAACAAACATGCTGCAGTCTGGAGGTGTCCCCAGAGAGTATTTCATATGTATCTGATGGGTGGGAGGAGCCTGTCTGTAATCCAGCAGGCGATGAGGCAATTATTATTCAACTGGCGGCCTGTGGGCCAACTCTGACCCCGTCTATTAGTTCAGTTTAAAAATAAATCAAATTCAAAACGCAAAGGGAAAAAAAAAACACACCTTTTGCCACAATAAATTCTTCTTTTTTTAAACAGCTGCATAACTGATAGCGTCAAGGCATGAACGAGGCTTTTCCACGTCTATGATCCGGCACAGCAGCCAATCATTTAGTGAGAAACAATAGTCTATTATTTTTGCATTTTGCAAATAATAAATATCGACAGTGAGTGTGGCTCACTTAAATATTCATGATGACACAATTCAAAGTAATAGCTTCCATGTTTCAATAGAACAGGATGAAGACACGACACACAATGTATGCAGTTTATATTGTGTATCCATATAACCACTCTGCATTCTGCAGGGTCTTCTCACAGTAATTGGTTCAGTCCACGTGATGTATTAATCAGCACATTTATCACCACCTGAGGGCACATTCCTGGTTAATAGATAATGGTAATGTAATGATATGGGAGATGGCCTGAGGAGCAGTGGATTGTGGGATACCGACATGCGGCGTACACTTCAACCCTCAAATCCTGACAACGGAAGACAGAATTTCTGATCACACAGTGTGTAGAGAAGCTTGAGACAGGCTCATTGAGCAAATATCATTCAATTTAGAAGTGGTGACTTCAAAAAGGACCCCTAAATTGGGATACGGCTCATGAAGCTGCAGGTACACACTGCCAGGAGGCTCCTGGGGAATGAATTCTCTGAATTTCCATATTTCTACATCAGAGGATTCATGTCTTTGAAAATTCATGCCTGCAGGAAAATTGTTTCTTTGTTTTGGCTACATAAGCACAGTAGAGTCACACTTTGCTTTTATTGTTATTGGCTGGAAGAAAAGGCCAGACTAAACGGAATATACCAACATTATGCCAGGGGGTCCATGTTATCCTTCATTTTATACTTGCTGTTACTTTATTTTAAAATATTCTCAGTATCCCCACTGTACTTGCTCATCTTAAAACTATAATTAATATTACATGGGCCTAATAACTCATAATGAAGAACACAGAATGATCATTCAACTGTGCAGCTCCCCCCAGCTTAACAGATTTGCAGGCAGCTGTTTTCAGTGAAATTTTTTTTTAATAATAAACCAGGACCTCTTAAATAATTTTATATATACAGAGCTATGGTATCTCTCCACCTCTGTCGCTCTTATTTTGAGTCATTAATTTCATCTCCGATCGTGAATTCATTAGATGAAGTATCTGATATTGAGACAGCCCTAAGTTAAACTTAAAAGGTGGCATGGCACTGTTCTTGTCTTGTTTCCGCTGTCCCCATGTGGCCAAATAAAAATCAGTAATTGCACGTTTCAGGTTTTCCCCCTGCCCCGAGTCGGCTCCTGCATACAGGTACAGTGTTGTGTTGCCATTGTTCAACACCATGCTCTTTGCCTTTCATGTGTTGTGGAGCTACATACCTGGACAGTCAGTGCTAGGAGCAAAGTTGACTTTGTGATTAGCAATAACGAGCTGGATCCCCTTTTAAGTGGCGTTTTCCTTCACAGTGTTGGAAACTTGCCAGTTCCCACATTTCAGCATGCTTGCGTTTGTGGGGGGGAATTGTATCAAAGCTTCTCTGCTTGTCTTACAAATGTGCAAACAGCCTCCCGCCTCTCACAAGTCACAACAACCAAACCGCGCACAGTTTGTGCGGTGAGGGAAAAAAATAACATCCCGTATTTTCTCAGCCAACAGCCTTCTAATGGAGCATAGTCCTACACGAGCCACAGACGAGGTGGTTTCCTCAGCTAACTTAGTAATGCAAAGAGAGCGGACCGACGCTGCAGCATGTATTGATTATTGCTCCTGCTGATAGACCAACGGAGATAAGGCTGTAAAGTGTTTGTATTCAAATAGAACCTCGAAAACAAAGGAGATGCAAGTACCCGTTTGTGAGACACACTCCTCTCTTCAGGTGGCAGTTTTCACCTGCGTAGCCATGGGGACAGATGCACAGGTATCCCCCCTCTCCTCTCTCTATGCAGGTGGCATTGTCAGCGCAAGGCTTGGACGAGCACAGGCGAGTATCTGTTAAGACAAACAAGCATGCTGTTTTTAGATATTATGTGGTGTCTCTCTCTCTCACTTCCTGTCTCTCTGCCTGCTTCGTCCTCCTCTCCTTTGTTTCCACTCTCACACTCACAACTCCCCCACCGCAGCGTCTTGTCACCGCGAACAAAAGCAAGAACATAACCAACCGCGTTCCACAGGCAAGCGCCGCATATGTTCTGACAGAATAAGCGATTCACTGGGCTGATAAGGAGGTCAAACTTAGCAAGAAGCCTTAAATTATTTGGATCTTCTCCCTGTGTTTCTTCTATTAGAGCCATATTGGATTTTTCAGCCAATACACTAATGGTATTTTGGAGCGGGAAAATATACGATTAAACAGATGATATGCCCACTTGCTCAGCTGTTCCCAGGATTGCAAAATATAGCCTTTATTTTCTAATCCCATTGGCAGATAATGCCTTAAAGTTTCCTCAAAAAATATATACAATCATCTTAACATCTATAATGAAATGTCAAGTCTGTTATGGATTTATGGCTGGGGCCAGGTCCTGAAATGCCATTTCATGGAGTTACAATCATATGTTAATAAGACTCATTTACATGCACACAGATATCTTCAGCCACAGTAGATCTCATTATGTGTGCGGAGCAGTATGTGCATGTGTCCACGCATGACTGGCCATCACTGCACAGCCATGGGCCACTGGGAGCCCAGTTCAGAGAAGAATGTAAAACGCCCTATCGCCACCTAATGGCGACCTCTATCTTCTTCTGCTCGAGGGGCAGCGAGTCATTTTAATGTGATAATGTTCACTGTAGATACTATAAATAGTCCTTAAATGCTTGCTTTGAACAGGAGTGTCTGAAGTGGAAATGTGACTTTAAGATGGCTTTAACATTTAAATGTCTGCAGCCTTAGTGCAGCATATTTTGAGGTTTTCCCATAATATTTCTTGCCCACAACAGCAGCGGATTATAATGTGTAGACAGATACCCCCCCACCCCCAATCTAAAAATACAGTTCTCTCCCGCCTCATTCGATGGCAACCTGTGTCCCCGGGGCTCTATGACCCTAACCTCTGATATGTCAGGAAGTGTTGGAGGCAGAGATAAGAGTGTCAGAGCAGCTTAATGAGACTCACCTTGGTCACACAGGCTGCCCACCCAGCCCTCGTCGCAGACACACTGCCATGCCTTCTCACATGTGCCGTGCAGACACCCGGGGAATGACAAGCACTGGTCACAATGCTCTCCCTGCCACCCTGGTTTGCACCTGAGAGAGGGGAAAAGGGAACAATCCTGAGCTATAAATACACCACCCACAGAGCTTCACAGCGCTTCTCTTGTCCCCCATAATGCTCCAATCAGATCCAGAAAATAAAGACAATATGTATCCAGTTGGCTGGATTGTGATTGCATTTCTCTAAGGGATATTTACAGATCAGCGAGTTATGGAAATAAGGTTGAGAAAAGCCCACAGCTTTTCATGTGTACCCAGGAATCTGGAGTCGTTTATACCTGCACTTCCCTGGCTTCTCACAATACCCATTCTCCGTGTTGCACCCAGAGCTGCATTCCCAACCTTTGAGACAGAAAAAAAAGCGATTTGGATGAAAAAAAAAAAACGCATTAAACATTTAGAGCAATATAATATAAATCCGTTATAGTTTCACAAAACGCGAAGAATTACTCGGTTTTTGAAAATAGTTTGTTTTTCCACGACTTAAATGCGCGTCTCTGTCAGTTGATGAAAATCTCACATTACCTTTGGCGACGCTTGTCACGACCAGAATTAAGACCAACGCGGTGAGACGCATCGTCATATCGAGCAGGAGCCCCCTTTGTCCTGCAAAATAGAAAGGGGGAAGTTGGAGGAAAAAAACATGCTTGCGTTAAAGATATCACTTCACTCAAAAGTTTATGTTAGGAAAAGAAAAGGGAGAATTCAGAGAAATATGGCACACGAGGCTTATTAAATCATAGTGAAAAATCACACTGCAAATCGAAATCATATTGGAATAGTTATTATTTTCTCCCATAATGAGTTAATTGACACACCTGAACCGTATGCGTCTGCCCACTAAATGACGTCCATTACGCACGAGTGTAAAATGGGATGAAGGCACTTCATTTCAAAATCAACACGTTTGCATATCAACATTTGCATTTAACCGAAGTGATCTCGGGGCAGAGCTTGGCTTACCTATGTCGCACTGGCGCCCTGTTTCCAAGAGGCTTCGGTCATATCCTCTTTGATCCGATTTGACTTTGTTTTATTATTATTTAATCCAAGCGTCGCGCGGTTCTGTCTGTCGCGAGAAAGTGGCACTACAGGTGCACGAGCGGTCCGGCTTACCGGAGGACGACCTGGAGGTTTTTGGACGGGACTGCTGCATCGCGCGGCGTCCCAGTGCAACACGCTCCTCCCACCTATGAGGGAAGCGCGTGCACCAGAGAAGTGCTGTGGTTGTGGAGATGCATGTCTGTATTTTATACACGCATTACTTAAGACCTTCGGGGAAGTGAGAAAGTTTCTGCAGGTTATTAACAGTTCCATTCCACCTTATTTCTGCTTTTTTTTTCCGAGTCTTTTTGTTGTTAAAAATAGTCTATTTTCAGTCAAATGTAGCCTATACTATATTAAAAGTATTATTATTTAATATTAGAGCATTTTGCATGTTCTCCCCTTGTGTGGGTTCTCTCTGGGTTCTCTGGCTTCTTCCCACAGTCCAAAGATGCAGTATGGGGATAGCTTCATTGATGAAATTTTACCATAGAGTGTGAATGGAGTCCAGAGTAAACAAAATATCTTACTTCACAAGATGATTGTAGGTTTAATATGAAAATCTTAAGTAACTTCCGAATAATAAATGGGATATTTATGTGAAATAAGATTTCAGATAAATGTAGTAGAGTACAACATTTTACACGAGGTGGAGTAGAAGTATAAAGTAACACGAGGTGGAGTAGAAGTATAAAGAGATCGCTGATCTCTGCTGACCATCACCATACCAGACTTGAGAAAACACTAATCAAGGGTACCATAAAAGATTTCTTATTTTAAAAGGCAGACTATAATGAAGGAATTCAGACTTGCTATTCCCTCATTTCAAAAAGATAATAATGACTGACTTCCCTTGTGCCTACCTATCAAATATAATGATGCCATATTCTATTCTTAGTAACTTATTGCTGTCCATAAGCCCCCGTGATCCTTCCCAAGAGCAGTTAAAGGTATTTTCCTTCCCACGGACTCTTAGACTAAAATAACTCATTATGAGTTTCATTCTCTCAGGCGTTATTAGAGCAACACTAATAATCTCAAAAATGGTGGCCGAGCTTCTATAAGAGAAAATCTACCACTTTGTATTTCCAATCCTCTTCACTGATGAAGATAGATGCAACCAGGGGTGAATATGTTATTGTTTATGATAAATGATAGCACAGATAAACCCAAATAATTCTAGGGAATACCAGTTTTCCAAATTAGGTCATCTTGAGCAGACGTCTCTTGATCAAACAGGTGTGTGTATGTGGCATTCAGACAGCGAGGACACAGGGGATACATTTGAATGCAAATGAGTAAGCACATCTATATTTTTTCCAATTGAATAGGGATAAAAAGGAGAGTGCAGAGAATCCCCCCTTCCATCTCACGCAGAATCAATCTGCATTTGGCAGACAGACACAAACTACACATGCTCTAAACAGACAGCACGAGCAGATGTGAGCGGAGGAGAAACGGATAAGTCTCCTCAGATGTGATATAATCTGTTGAGAGGTCTCCGGTCTCCAGTCTCATATCCCCCACTTCAATTTGGCTTGTGTGTCTTTTTTTTTTTTTTTCAAACCTCCAGAGACGGCGCTCATAGCCGGGGCGTGACATTACAGCGCTGATGTGATTCTGCTGCCACAGCTACCGAACTAATCCACATCAGTCAGTCTTTTTTTAATGAAATGTCTGAGGTGTGTATGCTCTTTATTAAACTGAAGGAGTCATCCATTGATTTGTTTTTTCTCCAGCGCTGATCTCAACTGGTATCTGATCTTCTATCTGCTCCAGTCCAGGTTGAAATTGGACATAATGGATCTGAGAGTGTGTGTGTGTGTGTGTGTGTGTGTGTTGCTTCTTTGTTTGAGGTTAAATGTGGTTCCTACACAGAGAAGAAACTGTACTAGACGTGTGTGAACATACTTTATATTGTGGTCTTTCTTAAATAACAAGAGGCTAGAGTCAAGCTAGAAGCTCCGTGTGGCTTAAAAGTACTATGTGTAGGATTTGTTGACATCTTTCACATTAAAAATAACAAAATAAGGGTCATGGACATGTCATTGTAAAACAAGATAAGGGTTATTCATGCATAGCAAGTGTTCAACTGATATTTGCATGGGTTAATCTTTAACACGCTTACTATTCCACTGTTTACATGATGGTAAAACTATGGGTGTGTAACTGTCCCTCATGCCGAGGACCGGGCATCTGTTTTAGGGAGGAGGTTAGGTCCCGTGGAGAGACGAGAGAAAAGGTGCACGTGCAAGTGTGGAAACTGCAGTTACCATAGAGACAAAAAAAAGTTCCTTTGTTTGTCTGATGAAAAAAAAGAAGTAATCAGGGGAAACTAAGACTAATAGAACAGTAGAGTGGTTTGTGTCTCCAAGGACCGGTGCACGTTGCCAACAGGAGGACACGCGAGGAAGACCTTTCACAGACGTCTTCATACCGGTGGGGCCGATCCTTTTGTTTTTCTGGGTATACCTTCAGATAAGCCAACGCTTTTTTACACTTTTGTTGGATTATCTTTTAGAGCTTTCCCAATCGTTGAAAGGGCCGCCTGCACTTCTTGGAGCGTGGACATCAGAACGATTATTTGTTGGGTTGCTCGGATCGACTTTATTATTTTCATTTAGTTGGACAGCGTTTACGTTTGGGGAACTGTGGAGGGGGGTGTATTTGAATTTGTTTGGGGGACATTATGATCTTCTCAAATATACCATGCTGCGTGCGCCATAATGCGTAATTGTTTGGTGAGCGTCCTTTCTTTGTTTTGAAGTATGAGAATCCATCAATTACATATTATACTGTGTTGACTGATAAGTAGCAGCCGTCAATGTTTTGGCCTAAATTTTGCGGGAAAAATGTCTGTGAACAAAATTCACAAAATGGTGTCAAAATCTCCTGAAAAAGTCACAAGTATGCCTGTTCAAATCTGAGTGTTATAAGTACAAGCATAACATAATAAATGTACAACAATAAAAAAATACATGTAGGCCTACAAGAATAAAATAATGTACAGGAGTTGGTGTCCTAAAACAAGGCAAGCAACAAAAACAGCAGATATGAAAGAAAACAGAATTATTGCAAATAATGTCTTGAAAAAAGTAGTAAAAAACTCAAAGTATAACATGTCATAAAAAGTTCTAGTACAGTATGTCATAAAAACTCACAGTAGAGTATGTCAAAAAAGTCAAAAAAGGCATAGCATCTCATAGTATATCTTGAAAAAGTCTTAAAAAATCACAGTATTGTGTGTCCAGTATGTCAAGTATGTCGAAAAAAGTAATAAAAAAAAAAGTATAGCATGTCGAAAACAGTTGTACATGTCAATAAAGGTCATAGTATGTCGTAAAAAGGCATAGTATGTTGACAAAAGTCACGGTATATCATTTAAAAAAAGTATTGGACTAATAGTCAAAGGTATCTATCACCAGTCATCCTGAGGGGGAACATGAATGAGGAAACAAATCATGTACAAAATGTTATGTTTATCCATCCAGTCAGTTAATATATTTCAGCCCGGACCATCTTCTCAGATGGACCAAAACAAGCTATTTGAATATATCAACATGGTGCCTGGGAAATTATGGGTATTGTTCAATATGTTCTGACATTTTATACACAAACAGTCAATTAAACAAGAAAATTATCATCAGCTTAATCGATTATGAAAATA
This sequence comes from Chelidonichthys spinosus, assembly GCA_029853015.1. NCBI lineage: Eukaryota > Metazoa > Chordata > Actinopteri > Perciformes > Triglidae > Chelidonichthys > Chelidonichthys spinosus. Next base: position 9,168,209 of record CM056833.1, on the reverse strand, counting down.
ATCATAAATGGCGACTTTCGTGTCTGAGTGCATTTTTGTGACAGGTTACGTTTAAATCACACTGCAGTCTGATCCCATTACCAGTAATTATGCATCTGCAGGGAATGGGCATTTCACTGTGATCTCATTAATACAGGAGCCTTATTTCTAATCTCTGTGAAGGTCAGCTCACAGGAGGGGAAACATTACACGCCATAGAGGCACTTACATCTGCATATTGCTATTTCCTTTCAAATACACTAGATATTGGAAATAAAAGTTATCTGAATTCTCAACACCCAGATGCAAAATGTAGGATCTGATAAAAGAAATCTCCATTCAGTTGATATATACAAGCCAGGGTGTTGATACACATTTATCCACACTCTCACTGGTCTGCAGGAAATTAATCTTGACTATTGGATTCTACACAATTAGCTGGCTAATAACATGTGGTGTGGCTGCCCAGTTCCTCTCTGTCCACATGTCAGACAGATCATTAGACAGGAGATGAAGCTGCAGCTCAACAGGGCTCAGACTCTTACACACACACGATGCACAACATTAAATCTGCAAGTGCACAAAAAAACACAAGACAAATTACACCTACAGACAGGGAACCAACAGATTTACGTCTATATGACTTATGAACAGTATCTCATGATGCATGTGGCAATTTCTCTAAACACATCCTAATATAAACTTGTTATTCTAAGCTATATTGAATTTTTGAAGTATTATGCTGTTTCTGAATGAAAGCTACTTAATTGTTTATGCTCTGATGATATGACAGAATGCAAAATACTCAAATACTTGAGATTCGACATTGGAGCCTAGTTTATCATCATCAGTAACCTTTTCCCCTATCATCTTTCTGCATACTCATATTCCTGCTAGACATGAGTGAGAGACAGATATGATTTCTTCAGTCCTGATACTGATAACTGGGCTTTGGGTAGACATCCAGTACCAGTGTTTAACTCATAAGCTGTAGACCTGACTTAAACATTGCTTTCCAAACCATGTAAGTATAATTTATATATAAATATTAAAAATAAGTAAATACACAGATAAAAAAAAAACAGAATTGTGATTTTGGAGCCATCTGAAGCGTTACCAAACATTTGTCTACTGTATATGTTAACACTGGTAAGAAGATCATGCCCTTTAAAACAGTCACTGATTAATTGTGCACCTGGAGGAAAATCAGAGCGAGTGTTTAGCGCCTCATCACTTTAGGGGAGTCAGAATCACACAAGGGAGTCTCTGTTCAATGATAGACAGGTCATTTATTCAGTCAATTTGGTCTCTTGATACCAATTTTCATTGTCATGACAATTTCGTAATACCCCTTGATCACAGGATGCTGCCGGCTTAAGGCCTCCCGTCTCTAAGGGCAACATGCAGAAAGAGGAGACGCGTGTTTCTGTGTGTGATATGTCAACTAATTCTGTTTATTGCTCTCTCGGCGTCTAAATACATGCAGTAATTAGGCCCAAAGGAAACCCTGTGTCTGCCTTTGGGGATGACCGACTTATTTAATTGCACTAGCTAGGTGGAAGGTGAAAGATAAAATCTCTGTCACTTCCTCATTGGTTTGGCTGCTCATATCTTCTCATTTCTGCAGTGCGAGTCCCATTACACAAACTTCACTAGCTGGGATACCTGTGATTACCAGACAGAGTACAGGGGACATTGTATTCCTTTCAATTAGGCCCTGAGGTAGTTCGAACAAACGTTGCATTACTCATGAGTACAAAACACCTCAGCTCAGCAAAGATATAGTGCAAAACAATGACAGCATACACTCTGCAGTCCAGGTGCACTTGGATAATGCATCACTCTTTTTACTGTCAGCATGCTGAGAATAAAGTTTTTATTCTCTTCTTTTTATACCAATTGCCCCTGCAGACATCTGGGATGGTAGCTGGAAATGGAGAGCACAATTCTGCCTTTCAAATATACCAATTATATTGAAGGTGGAGTAGAGGATGGTCTTTCCCCCCGCTGACTGGCAGCATACCATGTGTTTTCCTGGCACTATCCTGAGGGCTAACGGCTCTGTAGGACTTCAAGCGTGTTAAGTTCCGGCTTTCACGTTCCGTGCACAATCTGCCCCAGAATATTCTTGAATAAGAACAAGGTGAGGGACAAAATATTATTTTCCGCCTCCTGAAATAGTTTAGAATAAAAGAGTATAATGAGAGCACACTCCAGTGTAAAACCTCCCGAAGCATTAGTGGACAGTAAGGGCATGTGATGAAGTCTTAGGAGGGGTGGAAGGGGTGGTGGAGAACATTCATCCGGATTCATTGATCACGTGGGTCATTAGTGACATTAGTCATATGAGCTTTTCCGAAACTTAACTTCATATGAAAGATGGAAGTTTATTTTGAAAGGACACTATGCATGTAACAAGTGTATACTGACACCCCGTCCGGACAAAATGAAAACTGATGCAAGGGTTGCATAGTGCCTTGATCTCCGATGCCAAGGGGGGACTGGCCAACTGTCGATGTTTAATGAGAGGAGTGAGACTGTGTTGGTTTGAAGGCAATGAGTCACTTGTTATATATGGATCGTCAGGGTTCACACAGGATGATTAATGTCATGTAATTTTCTGTTGCCTGCTGTCTTTTTAATGGTTATGCCCTCTGATAAATTACACGCATGAACTGTATAGTCACTTTTTTTCAGCTTCTCTTGCACTGGTGTTACATCAACTTGGAGCTTAACTTAGAAAAGAGTGTGATTCAGCTTTTTTTTTTATTAGAGATTTAAAAAAAAAAAAAAATCACATCCTTTTTTTGGCCTCTCCTGGTAAAAATGGCCCTTCCAGTTTGGAAACAAAACTTGCTTTGATTTAGGCTACCGCTGCATCACTTCCCTTAATCTCCGGCCACTTAATCCCAAAAAGCATCCTTATGTTTTAAATACGACCGGATGGTGATAAGTGATAAGGAAGTAAATAAGAGCGCTCCATTTATCTGTGCTTTTTCACTTATTGTGTTCTGTCAAGATTGTCTACTATAGCATACTGTTCTGTTTGTTAATTCATATTTCACCTCAAGCAACTTCAGCTTGAAGTTGGGTCTCCAATATATTAGAGGAGGAACATTTCAACATTGAAACCATAATTGTTTTCCGCTTAGCAAAAAAAGCTATGTAAACAACCAGCATGACCTCTATTCAAATTGTCCAATCAAAGTATTGCAACACATCAGTGCCTGACATTTGTGTCTACACTAACAGCAGCAACAAAAGCTGTTCTGTGAAACTAAATAATGATATTTGTGGAATTTACCATCTGGTCAAATGTAGGTCTGTGTGTAGAGATGTTAACTAAATTGCATTAATGGAGATAGTGCTGTTGTTATCTCCATAGCAACTGTAGCCTCTCATCGTCAGGAAAGCACTAGTGGAGGAAGCAGATGGATAAGACGATTGATGATTTTGTGAGAGAAAGGGAGCGGTCTCCGAGAAAGACTGACGCAGGAGAGAGAGAAGAGTATGAAGGGAAAACGTCAAATGTAGAGGAATGATTCACCTGATGCCACGTTCACCTGATGCCAGTTATTTTATTGTCTCGTTACCATGGCAACAGGAGGGCGATGCTCCCATTTTGTATGTGTACACCGTGGTAAGGGTCTGCATCATCAAGATACAAATCGATCAAGTGAATGATGACCAAAAGTTACTCAGAACCAAAGGATTATCACAGTATATCAGAGATATACGCCGCTTTGTATATTATATGTATAAAGTAAATGTGCTAATAGTCACAGAAAAAAATTGATGTTCTTTTAGCAGTAATTAAATGCTTCACTGGCTTTAGAAATGGATTCCCTGAGCATGATTGTGCACAAACAGTCAGTTTTACCTTCCTCATCTCATTCAGCTTTGCTGTTGATGGCCTCATCGCTTTGAAATCCTCACACATAGAACATAGTACATGACATGTTTACCGAACAACTGACTTCCATTCTTGCGAAGTCAAATTGAAGGCTTCGAGTTCTTTTTGAGTTGCTTTGAATTGCTTCTTGAGTTCATTTTCAGACAGGTTTGCGAGGGTGAGCGGTACGTGTGCGTTTTTCCATGCATTCCTGTGTACGCTCCTGTATGGGAGTGTCCGTGCAAAGGTGCATGAATGTTAAAGTGTAAGCTGGTCTCCAAGGCCTTTTTGTCGGCCTATCGAGAAAAAATCAAGGTACAGAGCAAAATTGCACAGGCGCTGCCAAAGCTGATAGCCAGCCACCGAAGTAAACTAATATCAGAACTGACAGACAGAATAGTGGAATAGCCCACACCACTTGCAGCCCATCTGCTACATATTGGTTTTCCCCAGACACAGATAAAACACAACCCTTTGCTGCAAACAACCACCGCCGCTACATTTTTCAGTTTATATAACCGATTGGTCGAGTTCAGTTTATTCGTTGGCAAATACATTTAAACGTTCAAGGTAATGGCATAACTCTACCTCTGTCTATACTGGCATATAGACTGATAGTTTTGGTTTATAAATGTGAAGCCTGTTCATGTGCCAAGGAGGTGCTGTACCGCCACTGTTGTGCCAATATGTTTGCCATATAATGGAGATTAACGGTGTGTCTTCTCCCACACTCCTGGTCTTCAACTTTTTTCCATCACCTGCTTGCATCCTATCATTCAACACACAAAATGAGTGTTCTTAGACAGTGTGGGAGGAAAAGCAGCCCATCAGAGAGTAAAGACCTGAGCTAACACAACAATAACCGGTTCAGACCTTTTTTTCCTGCATGACTCACAACGCTTTCTCTCACACGGTACATGAAAGAAATCACCCAGACAAAATCCATACTGTTGTTTGGCAAAGGCATCAGAAGCTAAAGTCACAATAATGTATTGCAGCTTTTTACTCCCCCACAAAGAAAGAAATGTAATGCACATCCTGCCCACCTCCCTGCGTCTCCAGCAAACCTGAGCATCTGTCACACGACCGGATGAGCTGGTTGCGTCATCCTCTTTACTGAGACTGAGGCAACAACATCCATAAAACCAGGGCTTGTTTTAAGTAGCCGTGAATGCGAACAATCTGGGGGAAAAACCTGTGCACTGTGGTTTAGTGATGGCTAGTTATAGCTTCAAGATCACCAGTTGGTTTGTCTGTGAAGATAATCTATAGAGTCACATTGAATTATAATTCAGAAAGAAAATAATCTAATAAACTGTGACCGATTGACCAGAAAGTGCCGACAATGAAGACATGTGACAGAATCAGGATAAATCATCTCAGGAAACGTGATACTTTAAACCCTTACTGTTGATGCCATGAAGGTGCGATCAGTAATCAAGTATTTTATCGGTTGCTCATCAGTATCACTTGGCCGTTAAGTGTCTTCTGAGATTTCCGGCTTTCCCAACAGGAAGAGCAGTTTCATCATCATGCAGTCAGATATCTCAATGAAGGGCATTTCCACGTTCACCTCCTAATTATTGCACTGCACCCACACTTAAAAATGTTAATTCCCCCTCCACGTGTTGCTTGCTTGCATTGAATAATGTTTTTCGTGATGTATTATACATAATCAGCTGCCATTGTAAACCTCATTCATAAATGGCTCTGTCGCGCTGTAGGGGAAGAGGAATCAAGCAGAGGATAAGATATTCCTCTCTTCATTTAATTGAATATCACCTTTCTGCAGAAACTCACGGCTGCCAGCTCAAGGTTAAGGCTGTGTTGATATTGCCCCGCTGCTTGCTCTCACTCACTCCAGCCCCTCGCTATATGAATTATTCACGTGCACAGTCACAGCTGAAAAGAGGCCAATGCAGGAGGAGATAAACTCATCCTCTAAGATCAAACTGCTGGAGCTTTCACAGTGCAATCTTGAGAAAAGCGTTTTTTATTGTTCACTTTAATTGGGTGTATGTTCGTCTTTGATGAGTCTATTCTACCAAATCACACTTAGGAATGAGATGATGTCCGGTTCAGACAGTTTTACGCTCAGTCGGCTTTAGTACGCACGTTGTATTGGCATGACTTTCCTGAGAAATTTCCATCAATTTCTCCGTCACACACACTGGAACCAAATAATGAGAGTGTCAGTGCTCCCCCAACTGTAACCAACATGATGGAACTAATTTTCTCACCCGCTTTCCCCATCTTCCATCTCGCAACAGGACAAGTATTGGGTCAGCCACCGAGCAAAGTTTATCATTTTAACGAAAATGATACAAACAGCGAGATTGTGGAGAAGCACACACCCCTGAATTCATTTTTCAACCTTACCTTTATATGGACGATACTTCACGCTAAAAAAATAAAAAAAAGATGGTAAAATGCAAAAGGTAAGCATCTATCATATACAGAGTAGATTTATTCGTTTTTAGAAGAGAGTGTCTTTACTGGAAAGAAAAAATCCTTAAAAAATAAGCTGCAAATTGAAAGGAATGGACAAAGAGAGAGAGGGAGAGATATGCAAAAACGCAAAATTACAGTCTGACCTTGCTCTTCTTATTCTGCTTTTATCACTCGCTGTCTCACTCGTTCTCTTTCACTAACGGTTTCTTTCACCTCTGCTGAAAAGGGAAGAAGTGAAGGAGAATGGACCTGATAAATAGACGGGAGCTGAAAGGGAGGTGAGAAGGTACAGGAGGAAGCGGTCGTTCCATAACACCGGGGACGGAAGTTATGTTGACGGGGAAAATGATGAAAAGAAGGAGATGAATGGGAGAGAGAGGCAGCAGAAAGGACACAGCAAGACGGCCGTTGGTATAGAGTTTGTTTAGTGGAGGGTGGTCAGATCCGATGAGTTGCAGAGACAAATCCCCGGGCTGAAAGCTCCACGGCCGAGGGCAACAGTGCAGAGGGCACCTCCAGTATGGCCACACTGTGAGACAGGAAAACAATATGTGAAGAGAATAAACAACCGCTCTGCTTGTAAACATGCTCCTTAACTTTTACCAACTTTTCTGAACATTTATTAGATTTACTTTATTAGTTGTGAGATGATAGAATCACATTGAAGGACTGCAAAACAAGCCTGTGTCTCGCTCTTGCAACAAAAATCACTAAAAAGAAAAGAAAAGGGAACACAAAAGCTTACATCTGCCCTATTTTGTTATTGGTTTTATAATAGGTGAGGCTATAATAAGCCCCTGTGGGTTTCATGCCTCTCCTTGCACTGTTTCATTGTTTTGTCTTATAATCATATACCTCGATGTGATAGGATTGTCTGAAGATGGAAGACCGACAGCTCCACGCCAAAGCAGAAACATGATAATGATCCTGACTGAGAGTGTCATTTGTCACGTTGATGTGTTCTCACTAGAATGCAAAGACTGGTTTGATTGACACGCAACTTAATTATAATCCCCGTATAGTTGAAATCAATCTCTTGCCTCAAAACCGCTTCATGGCGCCCTGTCAACTCCAATGAGTGTGTACGGAGACATAATTGTACATGTTTTAAAGTGTACCTGGAGGAATCGCTGTGGTGGGGAGGGGGAATATTATATTCATACTTGTCTTTTGGGTTTCTTCTGTATCATGTCTACATACTTTTATGTTCAAAAAACACATTATTTTCCTCATATACTGTCAGTTGGACGTCAAGTCAAACAGGCAAAATAACACACTACTACTACTGTGAATGCTTGCTGCTTTTCTGCATCGTTTACAAGACCATGTGTCCGTGCAATTAGTGGCTGATTCGCTGATAATGTGCGTGTGGAGGAGAGAAGGGAAAAAAGCAGTGGGATATCTAATCACGTGTAGGCTGAAGGAAAATGAGACATCTGATTAGTGTGTCCTCTCGGTCATGGAGAAAGCATCGGGCGTAATTGGTAAGAGTCGCAGGTAATTTTGTCCTGAGCGTTCCCTTTCACGTGAAAAGCTGGGAAATGACTCAAATCAGTCGACGGATGTTAGTGAAGGTCGCGCCCAATTAAAACTCGTGAATTTAGGACTTGGAGTTGTGAAAGTGTAGTCACACTTATGGCATGAATAGTCAAAGCAGGCTTTTAAATAGCTTTCACAACATAACTGTGCTGAAAGTAAGTGAAGCAAGAGAAAGGTTGCTTAGAAACACGTGCATTAGATAATATCCGAATGCAGCCGATCGTATATGCTTTCACCCTCACTGCTGCTGTTGTATTTGTGCCATCGAGCGTCGTAACATCCGAGCTTTGCAGCTGTGCCTGCTGCACAATTCATGAGAATCAACCTCCAAGGGGGGGCGATGTGAAAAAGATGTCTTAGTTCTCCTGTTTCAGTGCTGTGATGCTGTGAAAGTGGGCTACGATAACCGCTCTATTTCAAACAAGCTTCAAGTCTCTAGCGGCAGTCTTTAGGTTTATCCACTCGTATCTGTGCATTGAAAATGTTGTTCCCAAGAGTGAAGGGCTGCCTGTTCTCATAAATGCTAAACACTCAAATCTGTCATCATTACCAGCAGAAGACAGGGATGGATGGCAATGTCAGAGAACTGTCTCGTCTTGGTCACCACGCTTCGACCTTCATCAGCGCCAGAGAGAGTGGAGAGAAATACTAACGACTGTGGGGACAACGTCCACTAATCTTCCTCTGTGGTGCGACACTGCAGAGAAGCGGTCCAGTTTGGAGGCAGCTCTCCTGAAACCTGGTTGTCCATCCCTGTAATAACTGCTTTGACAGGCCAGCATCATGTGCTCAGAAATACAATAGGACATCCCCATTCAAATTCACAGGATGGTCAGAGCGGTGGCCATTTTTATGTGAACCAGCATTGGCACTGCAAACGTTGTTGTGGGCTAACTTCCATATAAACCAAATAAAATCATGGACTGGAAACTGCAGGCATCAGGCTGCCAAATCCTGGCTCTCTGAAAGGGAAAAGCCTGGAGGAGACGATGTTCTCTGATCCATCAAAGTCTCAATATGCGCAGGAGTGGTGCGCCCAAAGGTCTTTCAAGGAAAGGTTAAGAGTTCTTTTCTCGTGTCCTTTATTTCATCAGTTGAGGGAAAGATTGATGATCTGGAGGCAGGAAATCCCACCCATTCATCAGTTCATTCCTCATTCTGGAAGTTGTAAACCTGCTACCCCACAGGGTGAAGCGTTACAAGACGTGACATCGTAATCAGATAGCAAACCCGGGAATGACCGCAGTTAACAACTTTCAGCAGCTCTGTTCACTCTGTTGTCACGAGAGCTAGACCTCAGTATCAGCAGGGGATTTGCTCTACCGCCATGAGCCGTGTGGTGGTCATGGCTCCGGCCCCGGTCTTTGTCTGGCACTACTGGCCCTCTGGGATAACGGTAAGGAGGGTTTTCTGTGTGTTCACTCTGTGTCCACCGTTTATTATCATCTATTTGTCCAGCTCCTCTTCCTGAGCTCCTGCTGCTGAAAAGAAGGCAGGGGAAAAGGGATCTGACTCCCAGGCGGGCGTGAACGAGGCCCAGCCAGGTGAACTTGCCCACCCTCCTATCATCGCTTCCATAGCTCAACTATCAAAGCTCTCAATTCAGCTGGGGGCTTTCATGGTCCACAGCCAGATGGGTTGGAGTGTGATGGGGTTGCTCACCTTTTAATCCTCTAATGTTGACAGGTTACACCTCTTAAATCTACACTGACATTTTCCCGTCAGGAGGTGACGTTATCGGGCTTCGCGTACCAAGCCAGTGAATGTTTGCCTTTAATTAAATGGGTTCGCTTTCCATTAAAATCTGAATGTTTGTCTTCAATTAAATAGCTCCTGCTTCCATTACATATCAAGTTGTCAAAAGCAGGAGGAAACTGGAAGTCAGCACACGGCTTATCTATTGTGCAAAGTGACAGGTTATTACTGAAAATTCACGCATCATTTCCATCCTTATTATTGTTGTATATTTGCATTTCAACGCGTATGATATTGTTTGATTCGGGGGCCTTATACCTGAAAAATGAATTGTAATGACGTGGTGAATTCAATGAATGAGGTCTTATTTATTTTTTCCAAAACTAAAGACATTAGCTTCAGCTGTACTTAGCATAAATTGCTAATTAGCAAACATTAGTCTTCTATGAGTTTCTGTCTCTCTCTCTTTTTTTCTTCTTTTTAACAAGCAGAGTCCCAACATGCATTTATAATAAATATACAAGTTCAGACTTTCTCAACTCCATGAGAGTGGGGGTAATGCGCACAGCTGAAGGTCCTCGATTAGAAAAGCACTGACTCAGCATGACCAAAAGCTGTATTAAACATTAACTGTCCAGCAGATATTCCAGCAGAGCTTTGCTCTTTTTAAGAGGTACAAACAACCGCTATCTACGGCAAAAGCAACTGCGGGGGAAATTTGAAGCTGCTCCTTTAAATTAGTGGGCTTTTTATAGCACTGCTATCAAACTCTGGCATGTCATTTCCATAAAATGCCCATCAAGATAATTACACAGACGTCTCTCCCTGAACGCTTCCATTTGCTCCGTATGATGTTGCAGTCAGTGTTTAATGAGTGTTGATGAGCGTGCTTATTTAACGGATATGATGTTCTTAGCTGTGGTAGGTGTGATGTAGATAAATAGCATAATCCCATTTATGTGCTGCCATTCATTTGTTTGATCAAAAACAGAGAACATACAATTCTTTTTTTTTTTTTCTTTTTTACAGAAAAAAACTCATAATGTGTTGATGTGAAATCATGTCACAAGCCAATGCTTCCACTGCAATTCACTTTCTGGGCTATAATTTGAAGCCACCAATTATTCAAGTTTTTCAATAATCACACACTTTCAAATCATATTACACTGTAATTCAGAATCTGATAGAGCACATGCAGGTTAAAAAGCTAAAGTTATATACTTTCATGTCTTTTGAATTGAGAAACTTCTTTCATAGTATGCATGTACTTAACAAATGAATGAATCTGATAAATAAGCTAGTAAACGTACAGATTCTATAAGTAATGACTATTATCCACCAGTTGCATGTGTATTCAAAGATTTTCTGGAAATGGAAATCATTCAGAACAATGACATTTAATTACTTTCTCACTTCTGTATCAAGCCTCACTTCAAGGATAATGCCCACAACTAACGTATTTACAAGAGGACTGCCTGAAACCTTTCATCCCAAAATATTTCCCTCCATGTATTCTCCTCATCATTGTTATTACAGAGATGTTCTCATAATCAGCACAATTATGTGTATGGCCTAAACTTAGACGCGTCCATGTAGACACAGGGAGAATACAGCATATACCCCCTTAGTGAGGAAGAGATAATTGCTCCCTCTGTGCCTGCACACCAGTTGTCATGCTATGTACGCACCAAGAGGCTCTCCTGTAGCCATGGTAACTGAAAGTTGCATTGATATCCCAATTCTATTAAAGCAAACATACTAAAACCATAAAGATCCCCCTGTCTCTCTGTGTGTATGTGCACCCGACACTCTCATTTTGTCTATTTTTTTCTTCATTTTTGTATATTAAAGCACTCTTGTACATAGAAGTATGTTCACTGAGCCAACAACATATGTAGATTTGAGATTTAATCTGGATATTTACCCATGTACATCCCTTAAAACAATTACTTTGGTGTCATAAACTATATATGAATATCATAATTTTTGCATTGACTGAGCTCTATATACAATCTAAAGTACAATCTACATGATCCGCAGTGGAGACAAACAAACAAATGGCTATTTTTGTTCAGAAATGACAGTTATTTACATATTGCTATGTTGTTGTTTTTCACAAAGGGAAACAAAACACAATCATTGAATTATTTTCTGTATACTGAATACTAGGGGGATTTTTTCACAGTGTTGGTTATGTCAGTGTTTGGCTACAACATTGATTTTGGTGTGCAGTGATTTAAAAAAAACCCTTATTTTATCTAGGAATAAAATTGCCGTCTTCTGAAAACTGCTGTAAAAAATGTTATATATCGATATTATTTTTCTCTTTCACTGAGCTTTAACCAACTTTATTCCTTATCATCACTGCTAAATATGAAATCATTTTTAAATTTCCCCCCTTTACATGCTTGTGTGCGAATATAATACCACTGGTGTTGCTTATGAAGAAGAAAATAATGCACAAAAATGTAATTATTTCTGTACACTATTTGGATTTTTTCACAGTCTATCATATGTCAGTTATTAGCAACAATATTAATTATTGCATTGCATCAAAAACTGCAGTCTTATAGGACATGTTCCTGGCTTGTGTATTATGAAAGGGGCTTCAATTATTATGATGAGTGTGATTATAATGATCATTTTAAACACCATTGTCCTGAGTTAACGACTAGGGCTTTTATTTGGAAAGGCATCCTTAGTCCCTTGTTAACATACAGTGAGAGGTGGGGCCTTTGAAAGAGAAGGATTATTACCCTGATACAATTACTCTGTGGAGGCTTTTATTGTTCGAGGAGAGAGAGAGAGAGAGAGAGAGAGAGAGAGAGAGAGAGAGAGAGAGAGAGAGAGAGAGAGAGAGAGAGAGAATCATCTCAATCAGCTGTGTCTGTCTTGTTAGGAAACTGGTACTTTGCTGTTTATTGGTGTCAGCTAACATGACAGCCGATGCAGCAGTTGGTTGGAGATCCTCTTACTTTCAGGCTTCTATGGCCAAATGTTTAGGTCTGTTTGCTTCCACCATGACATAGTTTGAAAGAGCACAATTATCTCTCCGTCTACAGTACAATGTTTGTAAAAGCATCCCAGTTCGTTCTTCCCGCTTTATCATACCACTGGTATTTATAACCACACAATGCAACACTGCCAACGCAGGTGTTAAATCATTTGTGGGCCGACTGGAGAAACATCGAGCTGCGGTTTGATCCACTCTCATGTTGAGTAACGACGACATCACATTAGATCAATACACAGAGCCGGTGTCTCTAAACTCAGATGTCTCATTTACTCTTCAAAATGCCATCATCGTCACTTCACTGGAACACTTATTCGTGTTGGTTTTTTAACATGGCATGCCAATAAAATGACAGTGTGTACTAACCCAGCCCAAATGACTTATTATGAGAGGAAAATATGCCATAATATTCTAAAAGTTGCATCTGTACTCGGCCTCAAGTCCATTTGTTCCGATTGAAGATGTAAATCGCAAAGAAATGTCTCAAACATTAAAAAAGGATTAGCAATTTCCCCAAATGGACCGTCATAAAAGCATGCATTATCCAGCAGACTGTTCTCGGTTATGTTTATTTTTTTTGACTTAACCTTTATTTAACTTGGCAAGTCTTTAAAACATCTTGTAAATTGAATTTATAATGTCTGCTTGGCAAAAGGCAAAGCCTCTTGAGGGAAAGGAATTAGGGGCTAACAAAAATAAATGTCAGAAGTTAAAGAGACAGCAGCACACATACAAACATTTCCAACACACATACGGTCACAAGCATAAATGTCATGCAGCGAAGCACCGGGCAGGTAGCAGACAACAGCATCAGACAACAACAGAACATGAGCAGCATACACAAACAGACAAACAGGCAGCAGCAGTGAGAGAACGAGGATATGTACGGGACAACAGGAAGCAACCTACAGACAAAGGTTTGGGAATATTCATTTAAAAATGAACTGTCAGATAAATGTGGTGGTATACAAAGAGTCCCTCTATCATTCGGGTGAAGTACATGTAGATGCATGAAATTTTAAAAAAACTACCTCAAAAATTGAACAAAACTAACCCTGCACTTTTAGAAGAAAACTTAAAAAATTGATTACGTAACACTTTAAATCAAATAACTTACACTCTGTTGAGAATTTAAATTTTTTTTAGTAGATTTCCCTCAAGCTTGCATAGAGGAAGGTTATTGACTCAAACAGATCAATAATAATCTATGAAAACGGAACTACATGTGTTGTGGGGGATCTAAAGACTACTTCTCATTTATTGAAGGGGATAAAAACACAGTTTCACATCAGCTGCTTCTTCAATATTACTTATCCATGTTGTCTCTTTAGTGCTGCTAATGATCATAGCACTCAGCCCCTCAGAGGTTGTTACTGTAATTAAATACTTTATTAGCAACAAACACGCTGCAGTGTTTCCGATCTCCCTGATGTGTTTTTCACTCTTTGTTGTGCCAGAAAGATTAAGGGATGAAATTTGGAGTTTGTTATCGAGTCAATATTGTGATCTTTAAACATAAGAGCTTCTTAGCATTAGCTATTTTAATACTGAGCATTTTTTACAGAGCATACTTTCTCTATAAGCATGTCATACTAGTATGGAGTAAATGCAAATATGCAGTATTTTCTTCAATTGACAGCTTGTTTCTGTTGGCTGATGTTGTATAAAAGGAGCATTTCTCATTTTAATTCTTTTCTTATATTGTGGCCAGATGTTTTATGAGGCCCTGGTGCACTTGATGGCGTGTGCAGACACATCCTTGATCTCAACCCTCATATGTCTGCTGTGCAAAAAATAAACAATTTGTCTTCTTAAGATTCTCGTCACAGCATTATCATTTCCCTCCCTGCCATACTTATTTCCCTCATGTGAATGTGCTGCGTCTGATTTCCTTATTGATATTCATGAGTCCTGAGCAGACGTATAAATGAACTGTTACCAGCTATATAAGGCAGTACTAAACACTGATGACACCTAATTTTCCTACATTTTACAATTCTATATTTCAATCTTCTGCAGCTTTTATTACTTCAGTAGTACATCTCTGTGTTTTCTTTCCCCAGTACCTAATACCAGAAAGATACATCTTTGTAACAGTATGGTTATCCTCCTACGCTCTGAAAACTGAAAACTATTTTCAGCTTGTGTCATTTTCCACAATATCTATTCACTGCAGACAAATAAGACAAGTACACACACACACACACACACACACACACACACACACACTCAAAGTCTTTTCTTATGAACTGAGAACAATCAAAGTCATGTACTTCCAAAATACAACAGCATAAAAACAAGACCCTGATCTGGATCGATATTATACAACATCTCACTGAACCTTCAAAAATCTACTATGACTTGAAAAAAATCCAGTTTCACATCAACAACAACATACATTCTATCAAGCTCAGGCATGAGGGCGTCATCAAGCAATAGGTTACGCACACATCTGACTGTGTCTACATGGGGGAGCGCAGGTACGTCATTATAAAATACAGCAGCTGAGAAAAAATTGCTCTAATTATTGTTGTTTTACTGTGTGTGACCACTGGAGAGCACTGTTGCATGCATAAACAATGGACGTGTGTAATTGCACTGACAAATGAATGAAGTGCTCTGCATAGAGTGTGCTTTGAGAGTGTGCATGCATGCATGCATGTCAGTGGGCATGTCCATACAAGTGTGCACAATAGTTCATTTATGTTAAACTCACCCGAAGCCTAACCTTGTATCCAAAGCTATCAGTGTACGGTGGTGCCATTTGTCTCAATTGCTGCTACTTACTGTCTTTTTCTGCCTTAAATGGAAAAGATGCACCACCACAGGGCTCCTCTTGACATGGAAAGGAAAAACATTGCTTGTCATGCCTGTCAGACTCCATATACTTGGTCAGGCAGTGCTGCTGACATTTCCTATAAGTGTCTATGTTATTGCCTTGGCATTTAGAGGAAGAGTTGTACGGATCTGTCTGGCACATACTTGGACACAAGAGGGGGAAAAAAGAGATGGATCACAATCATTGTTTCCATGACAACATCAATGTTGTGACAGGGGGAGGGAAACCAGGAGGAGGGGGAGTGGAAGTGACTAAAATGACATTAAAGTTGAATGTGTTGCTACACACACAGTCGGCTGTTTGGAGGCAAACAGTTTGAGCAGAGTTGAGTCGGACGTGCAAGTACACAGTGTGTCATAGTGCAGATATACTGTACATAAAAAAGAACATAGCATTCTTTTGATTTTTATCTGAGAATTAAACTTGAATTAGAACAGCAAACATTTCCTGAGGATAAAAGAAACACTTTCTTACCAAACTTTTGTAGCTACATAACAGCTTGTTATTTTTATTTAACATTATTCACTTTTAATCACCCTGAAGGCAGTTTGTGTTATATGTCAATTTGTTTGATTTAAGGTACTGGAATCAACAAGGTTAAAATGCAGAGCAAAAACCAAATACTGAGCAGTGTTTCCCTATTTGTGAACCTAAAGTGTGAGCAAGTTGTCAAAGCGTATCTCTGAAGAGTTCATCAGGCAGACGCTTGAAGGGATGAAATGAGGCATCTGATCTTTTTGTTTCAGCTGCAGAGGCTTTGGGGAATCAGAGCGCGCTCAGAGGATATGATGAGTCGGCAGAGATCTTATTAGCAAAACCAGTGTGTATTATTCAAAGAGCTGGGGCATGCTTGCCTTACTGCATCAGATTAGATTATTATTATCTTGTTGAATTAGAATTTCAGTTTTTAGTAACAAGAGATTCTCTTTTGGCGACGGATGTTAAATGTCGACGCAATAGAGGAGCAGAAATAATAAACCTTTTTTTGCCTCAAACCCCTCAAAATAAAGCCATGTTTACTTGTTTAGTTGAGACAAACTTGTCATCCCAATGTCTCATCTCCTTTGTAGAAACATGGCGCTGGTCGTGGATGGGTGATCAGTCGTGGATGGTGATCTTCTCAAGGTCCTTTGCTCTTAATCCAATCCCCACTCCTCTTTTTCCGATGTTGATGACTATATTCTGTCACGTGCCATTCAGTGCTCCAGTGGTAAACACAAAAAAACAACAACAAATTGAGACAAAACCGGAGAAACATTCATGGGAGCTACCAGCCGCAACATATACATACGCCGCCGTTGCCATGGCAGAAAAATAGATCCCCAGAATGCTACACACTGGCCCTTTAAGTTCCATTCTGACAAGGGAACGTACAGTAATTATGTTGCCTCTGGGAGTGTCAATTGATATCCAGATTATGTATAACCAAGGTAATTAGTGATATTTAAAATAGAAATTAAAAAAGCCCCTGGTGTTTTCCTCTTGGGCCTCCCCTCCAGGGAATTGCATCTCCCTGCATCACTCTGCATACTTCTTGAGAAGTTCCCTTTTAATTGCTTGAAAATGCAGCCTGCACAATTTGATCAAAGACTGAACCCTCTGGTTCAGAGAGATTTTTAACACTCCCCCAAATGAAAGATTACAGGCTGTCTTAAAAGGAAAAGATGAGCTGATCTTAACGGTTTGGTCAGTTGGAAGACCTCTCTAATAACCTTAATCGTGGGAGACACAACATACAGCTGCCGATGACGGGTTCATTCTGTGACTTTTTATGCCGCCGTGGCGGAGGCATTATGTTTCCTGGTTGTCCGTTCATCCATCCGCACCATTCTCATGAAGGCGCGATTTATTTGTATGTCAGTTAGGATGTCCTGAGGCATCATGAGGCGAAAGAACGCAAGCTTATCTACAACCTGCTACAGAGGTTTCTGTAAGGTGCGATGATAAGTGGAACAAGATGGATCACAGAGGAGCTGCTCTGCATATTGATGATGGATGACACCCTCTTGGCTTATAAGTAAATTGTAATTAAAGCCGCTACAGGCAGAATTGTGAATTTGATTACTTGGAGACGAGCAGAGCTCCCCAGAGGTAGTGTTTCACAGCATCACGGGCACAGTAACAGTAATAGTTGGACTTGTCTCTATTTAGCAACTTAATTTTAGACCGCTCTGTTGTCCAAGAGGAAAATGATATATTATACAGTATATTCCAACAACTAAACACCCTACAAGGGTTGATGGTGAAGGAGTCGCTTTTAATGAGGTTGTCTTAAACACTGATCATCACCACTGAAGGTTACACAGAATTGAATTTAGCTGCTTGCGTTTAGTTGTTAGA
This sequence comes from Chelidonichthys spinosus, assembly GCA_029853015.1. Taxonomy (NCBI): domain Eukaryota; kingdom Metazoa; phylum Chordata; class Actinopteri; order Perciformes; family Triglidae; genus Chelidonichthys; species Chelidonichthys spinosus. The sequence continues at coordinate 9,150,461 of CM056833.1, read as the reverse complement.
ATGATTGAAACTTATTTTTTTTCCGCTATGAACTTATATTCAGGCTGAATATTGATTTTTATCACTCCATTATTCACTTTACCGGTCCCTTGTTGTAAGTCGTTTCTGATGGAGGATTTGATTTTTTTTTCTGACATCTGGCTGTACTGCCATAAATTTCAGAAGACATAGAAGACATAAAGCATGCCTTCATCTGACATGCTCTATGTCAAAATGTTGGTGCTGCACCTCATCTTTCAATTCCACCCAAGGTTTAATTTGGTCTTTCCAAAGCCACTGTCTCTCAATCATCACTGCTCCCCTTTAACAATTTATAAAGAGGGTACAGCTGCTGGAGAGGTATATATATTTTTTCAATAGTTCCACAATCTACCATGTAGAGTTTCACACTGTTCACACTTCCTGTTTTGGTTGAATACCCTTCTTTGTCTAATAATCAGTCCTCCACAGTGTGTGGGAAATTGTACCCATGACATGGGAAGCAGAACAAAGAATAAACCAATGTGCCAGCTGATTGTTTTAATTCATGAGTCAGGATGCTTTGCTTTAAAAAATAATCCAAGAATAATATGGCACGGTAAACGTAAAAGAAAAATTTTATTGAATGTAAGAATGTACAGCAATGACAGTCAAAATCAGACCTCCCCACACACAGAAAACTGCTGACAACAAGGCATAGGATGAATAATAGAGTGATTACAAAATGGCCATTCAGCCTGAATAAATAAAAGTTTGTAGGAGGAACAAAACTCAGTTTCAATTACTCTAACAGGTACATTCTGTATGACCTTAACTAGTGTTGCATAATGAAAATCAGAAAATCATCCTCTAGCATGTATTTAAATGATTAGATTTTAATGCTGATCTTTCCATTAAGGGCCTATTAATAGAGGCAAGGTTTCATCTTTGCGCCAACAATGCAATTAGCTGCTGTTACGCAACACTGGAGCACTGCTTAGGATGCTATCTTTGTCCCACTTCCAAAAGCTACATGTTTTCACATTGTGGACGTCAATAAAAGCTACAAATTGAGTGGATCTTTCCTGTTTCCATATTGGTTTTCTTCTGTCATTTCCATTCATCTCTTCCCAGTATATTCTGCATTAAATTATAATGTGTGTTGGAAAATCCTCAAGATGTTTTTATTAAACTTGTATTAACTGTTGAACCGAATGAGTCTCTCAAACTACATAGTTGTACAAGACTTGATGGAGTGATAGTACTTTAAACTACCAATCTATATTATCCTCTCTGCTGGAGAGTTTCTGATAGGAGTTGCATCTTTAAAGGCCAGGTGTCTGGAAGGCAACATCTGCCAGCAGGCGCCTTTTCATCTGAGCAAGAGGCAATAGATGCCGCCTCTGCACCGAGCCACCTTCATAGAGATGTTTTGTGTTTAGGTGAAACAGAATGTAAGAGTGACAAATTAATGATATCAAATGTGGCTTGAGGGACGAGTTAATGTTCATTAGCGTTAATGAATGTAGTCTTCTAAGTCAATCTCTGCACTGCAGTATAACACTCAACAGCAAACCACTAAAAATACCATGTGTGACCAATCAATCTATGACCACTTTGCTTCCCTGCTGCCCACAAAGCAGATTTCACGTGGTGACTGTGGTCAATATCTCTGACCTGGATGTCCAGCTGCTTTCCAACACCAACCCTGTCAATACACAAATTCATTACACATGATGCCCACAGACAAAGCATGGGCGATGCAGCTGTTGATCTATAATGTTATTTTAAAAATGAAAAGTAGAATTGACAGTGCCAGCCTATGAATGGTGATGGAAGTAGGTTGGTTTACATCCAAATGACTCTCAGACTCCAATCTCTCTGGGATCTCATTGCGTACCGGAGCTGGAGCGCTGAAAGTATGTCACACTGCAACAGCCTGGATGCCCTGTTGGTGGCCTGGACAAGTAGGGCAGACAATTGAAATTGGGCAAAGCCAGACGACAAAAAAAACATTGGAAATCTGTTGTACTGAGCCTGACATGGTTCACTTGTGTGTGTCCATTTCAGACGATGGTCTCCGGCTTGAATCTGTACAGAAAGGATCACCAAAGACTGTGCGAAGAAAGGGAAAGAAAGCAATTGATATGGCTACTCTGCGGCGTCAACCGAGAGCCAGGACTGCAGCAACTCGGCATGATCGTGGCTCCTGCTCTTCCACCGCGTCTTGCCCCGTCTTCTCCGGACCATACAGTGACCACGAAGACGACCCACCGCTACGCCGGAAATCCTCTCCTTTACTACTAAAAGGCTCTTTTTCCAGTCTACACAGCTCTACCAGTCCAAGCCCCAAAGGTTCCCTTTCTAGCCTCCAGGGGTCGGTTCCCTGCCTGCGAGGATCATTGCCACGTCTCCAAGGATCTCTGCCCAGTTTCCGGGGCTCTTTATCCAGCCTCAGGGGATCAATCTCTCGGCTAAAGAGGAGGTCGCTGGGAAGCCTGGACAACTCAAGCCCGAGCCCCAGCCACGGCCCCAGCACCAGCCCTAGTGAGAGGAGTACTAGCCCAAGCCTACAGAGCAGCAATGGCAGCTCCAGTGATGATGACGGCAGTTGGGATACTAATAGCTGGAGCTCAGGGGCCACCTGCCTTCTACGCACTCCTGTTAAGAAAGATAGCAATGAGGCATCAGGAGGAGAGTCTTGCACCACTGACAATGCTCCTGCTATTGCCTTGCCTGAGCCTGAAATAATTTACCAAAATCTTATCTTCTCACATCCTGCTGCTAATACTGAAAGTAAAGGAGACAGTGTTCCAGAGAGGAATTCCACAGCGCTTAGGAAAGATACAGGAACCAAAAGTGCGTCCTCTCCTACCCTGAGCAAGAACACTGCTACAGTCCCATCCCATCAGTGGGAGGACAGCGAGGACAGACGCAAGTTCACACAGTTTCTAAACGAGGTGACCGGCAGGGTGTTGAAATCTAATGGTGGCCCTCCTCAACAACAGTCCACCCTTCGACATTGCTACCCATCTCCTCCGCCGCCACCACCGCCAACCCCATCTCATCCATCACTAACCACCAGCCTACATTCAACAACAATAAACCCACCACCACTGTGTACATCAGCAACAAACTCGTGGTACAGCCCAACCAGCTCAAACCTCCAGACCATCAAGGAGTACGATTCAAAAGACATCACCAGCTCGATCCACCAGTGGAGCAAGACATTACCCAGTTGTAAGATCTTGGAGCCCGGGGATGTGTTGAGAAAAGTGAAAGCGGAAAGTCACTCATACCCAGAGCCCGACCTGGAGCTATGTACAAAGATCCAGGCACAGCCCTCCACTGGGAGACTTTATCTGGAGACAGACATTGACAGTGTGAGGCGACTTGATGAACTCATGGCTAATGGCACCCTGGGGAAAGAGAGGAACGACAAAGCGCCAGAGAAGGTTATGGACAGAGGGAAGGAGAGGGAAAGCAGGATTCCATGGGAGATAAACGGAAGCTCAGGGATGGAGAGAGGGAAGGAGAAGGAAAAGAGAAAGGAGAGCATCTGGGAGAGAGAAAGAGGAACTGAGAAGGGAAAGGTAAATGATGGAGGGAGAGAGAGGCCTCCCTGGGAGAAAGACAGAAGGATGGAAAGAGGGAGGGAGAAAGATAAGAAAATGTTATTTACCAGCTATGAGCCACCTCCTCCTCAATCAACTTCCAGTGGAAGGAGTAACCCCTGCCCTGTCTTCAGCTGGCCGGAGGGCTTTCCCAGAATGTCGTACAGATCTACCTCACTGCCCAGACCTATTAATATCACTGTGAGTACCACTACATTTAAAGAGTTGATTCACCGCTTTATTCATTTTGCAAAATAGATGCTTTCTATTTTTGCTGCTGTTGCTTGACACCCCAATACCATTAGAGTTGAAGATAAATGTATTTGAATTGCTCTCAGGAATAGAAAAATACATTTTTAAAAGAGCAACATTTCTTTCCCCAAAGCAGTGTCGGATGCACTGGATCATCCACATACACACAACTAGAAAGAATGTTGATATTGGACAATCCTGCATTATGTTCGGTGACATGTTTCTTTCTTCCGACAATATCTGCATACAGTGACTAGAACATTTGGTTAAGGCTAGGGAAAGATCAGGTTAACAGTCTGTGAAAGGGCACAATGTCTGGTCTCCTGCACTGATTTGCGTTACATTACAATCCACCAGCCTGACTTCCACAGTTTACTTTCTGCATGACTACATTCAAGGCATATTACTCCCTGCACCGGCACTGGACACTGGCATTTGATGTAGATCATGAGGTGTAGAATCGTCCAATATGAATGCATTTTCTACAATACTAGGGTAGTACAGTTTCTATGGAAACTAGTTGCAGAACACCCTGTCAACAAATTCTATATGTTCAAATACTGAATATCTGGTAGTGTTGGACTAAACTGTTTTTGCTTCCTCTTGTCTTTGCTCAACACCTCTGTTGGCAAAGGATGGGTGGAAACTACCATCTGCAACCATTTTTTATTAATATACATTAAGCTGCCGGCTGCTGTTTTTACCCTGAACATGTATTCAGAAGGTAGTTTAACTATCATACTGATTTCAAAGCCCACAACTAGTTGCCTATCATGAACTACTGTGAAAAGTATTGGCAAGAAATGTTAAAGTCATTAGGAGAATTAAATCAGTGTGAGTTATAGTTCAGTTCAGTTCAAGTTGGTCAATTATAACTACATTCTTACACTTTAAGCTTACAATACATATATATGGTCATGATGAGAACTGCAGATACAATAATACATGTATTATAAGGGTATTTGCAGTGATCATGGAAGGAAATACATAAAAGAGAGGGAGATAGGCTCGTGTTTCGTCATCATGCAGTAAGAGTAGACATAGATTAATGGAAATAAGGAGCCAAATTATTTAACTCCAGTAAGGCTTTGATATACTGTATTGCATCACATTCCTCCTTGTTAGCAGAATATGACTCATTGAGACTTATTAGACATTAATCATTTACGTTTGGTGTTTTATTTAATTGCATCTGACACATCGCCTAATTGCCATACAAAACAAAAATGTGCAAACATGATTATTCATTAACGTGAATCGTGGAATATGATGCACAGGAATGTGGTGTGTGTGTGGGCAGAACACATCCTCGCTCTTTTCGAGCACAGACTGGAAATGAAAGCATGACCTGTAGTTTGAATTAATCTTTCCTCAATGGATGTGCATTTTCACAGCCAGGATGGTCTCAAAGGAGTGCTATGGTAAAGGTCTATATTATTTCTCATTTAAATGCATTAGCATCTCTCTGCCCTCCAAACATCCAACAGAGAGATAGCAGAGGGAAAATACTGGTCCCTTTGGCATGCAATATTAAAAGTACATCCACCCTTATTTACTGCTTATTTACTCTGAGTAAAGAAGAGAAAGATGGCTTGGGTTTCAAACAAATTTCAGTATCCTACTTGGCTGCGTGTGTGAAGGTAGCTCATACATTAATAATTTAAACACGTTCCTTCATCTTTTTTGGTGCTTTTCGAGCCTCAGGTTTTGAAACGCCTTACAGTACTATGGCCTCTCACACCCTGCTGCACTGTTGTGCTATCACTCTGCTGCTAAATGGGTGGGCCCAGACCAATGTCCAGCAGTGAGGAAGCAGAGGGAAGTTTGGGTCGTAGCTCACGATTAGAATTTATTCACCGAGTGGTAGCTCCCTAGCAACTGTTCAGCCGTTGAGTGGGTGTACGCAATGAAAGGAATACTTTGGTATCAGGAGAGAAACCTGCTGTATGGCAGCTTTTCTGAGACTTGGAAGGATGAGGAGGGGAAAAGAAGGAGTGTACTCTGCACTCAGTATGTGCAAGTACAAAAAGCATGTTTCCTCTAGGATATACTGTATATGATATATATTATACACATACTTAAATAATGTATCAAATTTGCAGTGCACAGTTCTAAGTTATTAGTTTTACTGTATATTAAAGTGTCAGTCCGTAAGATTTGAGATACGTTGCTTCTAGCTACCTCTTTGGCTCTTTTGGCTTCTTTTTCTTGGGACCGGAAGTTGAATGGTCTTCTTTCTCTGGCTGGTGATCCTCCATTGTGAGTCAGCAGTAATGAAATGTAACTGGCTGCGCCGGTCATACACTTGACGCTAGAGGGAGCCTGACTCAGCAGTTGAAAGTTACCGATTTCCGTCAGTAGCTCCACCTGGGCAGCCCCTGCTGACTGATGCATCACTAATTTTTAATTTTGCGCGGGAATATAGCCACAGACACAGAGATCCTATTTCTGGGCAAAGCAGCAAGTAAAGCACTTTCATTAGTGGGTCATGTGATCAGTCACCATTGTTTTAACTCTTTGATAGATAGATAGTAACTTAAAAGACAATTAAATAGATGAAAATGTAACGGAGTGCCACCTTCAAGTAAAATCTGCCATAAAAAAGGCATGAAAAAGCCATACCAATGTTTATCTGACCTTGTTTTGTTTGTAGCTGTCTCATATGCTGTTTTTCTTTAGTGACTGAAAGCTGTTGTACCCACTTTCTCTGCCATTTTGCCACTGCTCTACTTTAGTTTTTTTGGTTCTGCAACTCGCTTTCTAGCTGAAGCTGCATTTGCCTACCTTGCCTTGTAGTAGAAGACAGTCCGCTCGGCAACAGGAAGTAAGAAGGTTCCTTTTCTTCTTCTTTGGTGTTTATTGGCAGTTGGCAAACCGACTTGCAGGTGAATTACCGCCACCTACTGGACTGGAGAGTGAAACAGGTGATTGGACAGGAAATTTAAAAAGTAAGCAGACAGGCAGGCCGTTTTTGATTGGACAGGCTCTTTACAGCCATTCCACTGCCAAAGAAAACTACCTTATAAAGAAGCAATTAGAGAAGTGCATTAAATGGCTATTGGTAAAAAAAAAAAAAAAAACTGGGATATGGTATAATTAAAATCTAAGGGACTATAACATATGCATAACTTACTACCAATTACTACCAATGGGAAGCCAGTGTTCTACTGTCACCTTTAAAGATGTTAGCTTCACACTGCTCTCAACATGGCAATGGCTGAGCCGGCGGCAAGAAGCTAACAGTGCTCACAACTAAGCTAGCTCTGCTTTGCTTTATTAATGCGCTGATTTATTTGTATTGTATTTGAGAATATCACATGTCATGTTAACTTACTGATGTGAATAAAACCATAACCAGCATTCCATGGTTGTGATGGTGGGATCCCCTTTTTTAACCATTTACATTTAGACAATTTTTTACTGAATGAATGTACATCCATAGCTGCAGCTGCAGATGATGATTCAGTGATGCCTTTCAGGAATGCCAATCCACTCCTCCTCCTCCTCCCTCTTTCCCTTAGCTTGCCCTCCCCTCACAGAGGGATGCTGGGACGGAGGGATGGACAGAGGGGGATTACTGAGCGTTGTCTCATTCAATAGCTGCATGAGTCATCCTGCTGTATCACTCGCTCCGTTTGTAACACCCACACATCATCGTGAAGCGCAGCATACACGTGCTCACAAACTCACACTGCGCTCTCGCAGCTCGTATGTTGAAGCTGCGTACCTGCGACATCCATTATACCTCGCTGAATGCTCCTCTATAAATCCATGAGGCTGGCTGGAACTGCATGCAACTTGGCACATTCAGACACCTGCACACACACTAACCCGCTGCAGCATTCACAACACACACAAAAACTGTCACTGACTGATCGAAAGCCACACCACTTTGGGGAGGTTTTCATCATACCAGATATGTCAAATACATTTTTTGGGGGGGCCATGGCTGCACACATGTCAACCCTGGTCCAGAGGACCCGTTGAGTAATTGGTTCTGCACCAAAGAATTAAGCTTTTCTCCTATACTCTTGTGAAAAGCATGTCCTGCATAATTCATGTGTAATAAACTAAATCTTCACAAACAAGGAGCTGTTCTCCAAATCTTTACACAAGGATACACGTATGGAGGCATGATGGAGCATATCTGAGTGGAGTCTTGTATGATATTTTAAATGTTGTGCGTCTTAAGGGATGATTTCAGGGCTATGTTTATTTATTTTCTTTCATTTCAAGTATTCATGAATTGGTGAGGTTACGAGACGTCAGGATAGGAATATTTGTAATATTTGGACAGACTAGCTGTCCATGAGAGTGGTGTCGATCATCTCCTCTCTCAGCAAGAAAGCCAAGATGTGTGTTATGTACGTTGAAATTGACTTAAACACATACAATTAGTCAGGTTTGTTTACCTTCCTTCCTTTTCCTCCAAGAACTTTCCATTTTTCATTTATTTGTCACTCAAGTTTCGGGTTTTCCTCACACACTCAGCCACTTTCTTTTCATTTCTGCAGCACGCAGCATTTTTCTTGTGCACTGTTAATCTGTCATTTCCTGCTCTGTCTCTCTCCCTCCTTCCTCTGCCACTTAATGCTCAGAACTGATGTATGTTTGCGTGTGAGAGAGGGGGATATAATAGATATATTTGTTTGCCGAGACGTAGCCGCTCGAAGAGCTCGTTAAATACCAGATAAGAGGTACTCCACAGCAAGCCGTGGCAGCCGCGGCACCAGATAAATCTGCTTGATAAATAAATCTAATCATTTACCCTCTCTTCTTCTCTTCCTACCAGGAATCTGATGGAGAGATGCTGCATGACATGAGGTTAGCCACTCTCACTTTTACCTCCTGGCAGTGACACCACCGCCACCGCCACACCTCTCGCTCTCCGGCTTCTTGTTCTCTCCATCACTCCAGTAACCCCTCCTACTCCTCCCATACACCTCCTCCTGCTCCATTCAACGCTCAGCTCCCTCCCTCACTTTCTCTCGCTCGCTCTCTCTCTCTGCCTACCAAGCCTGTCTCCAGTCAGAATTAGAGGAGGCTTTTCTTTTTTCTAAATGCATGCCGCTCTGAGGGGATGCACAGGCACATGAATATTGTGATCTTATCTGCTGAAAATGAGGCGAAAAGCACATAAACGGTAAGGTGAGAAAGAGGAGAAGTGCATGCCTGGTTGTGTTAGCAGTACTGAGATAAGTGCGTGCAGTTGATTTGTCACACTTATGAAAATGATGATTGTTGGGAGTAGCTGTGCCATTCTGTCCATGTGTTGCATAGTCTGAGTGCTTTCACAAAAAGGGTTGGGTAGACTGCCGTGCATTCAACAGTGCAGTGTGTTTGGAGAATATGAATACATGTTGTGCAGCATGTTCCGAGTAAACCGAAGCTTTTTGACAGAGTAAATCTCTGCAGCAGAAGAAGCGAGGCAACCGAAGACCGTTTGGTTCAGTTGAAGTAAATCTGCAGGGTTTTTTTTGTTTCTTTTTTGTCGTGTGTGCAGTCGATTCAGCTGTCATTGGGATTTTATCAGCCTGAGAATAATGAGGCGGGAAATGTTTTCACAGCCTTCAATTAACTCATATTCGTTCACTGGGCAAGATGATGCCACAGAGAGGCAATTATGGCTAAACAGAGCACATTATGAGAGAAAAAGTTGTTCAAACTCCTCTCCTTGTATAGATTTATAGAGAGAAGGGTAAAATCCATAGTGTTGTATTTTACTTGATGAGTTGATGACTTTATATTTCAGGAAGAGAATCATGATGTCTCCTTGCATATTTTGCCTTTAGGGGTCTTTATAATCTGCATGTCAGAATAATATGATCATAACATCTAGGAGTTAATTGCTTTCACCTCCAAGTGAGGAAACATTGATTTGTGGAGATCCCTGCTTCCTGTTCCATAATTAAAGCAAACTTTAGGTCTTTGAAGTGAGTTTGAAGTGAAGAGCTTTAATTATTCTGGTGAAAAAAAACTAAGAAAAGTTAACTTTTTTGGCATTATTGTTTTTTTTTAATCATTATGATAGCATATAATTAATATATCACTCAACGATGGCAGCAACATTAAATTAAGTATATTAAGTTCTGCTACAGTGCTGTATACACGGCAGAGAGACAATCCTCTTTTACATTTATTCAACCTGGCAAGTCAATTTGGAACATTTCAAGCATAATTCATAACAGAAACAGGTTTTCTGGTTTACGACCAAAAATCCACATAAATAGTTGGTCATTCTCACAGTCAAACACTAAAATAGATCAAAATCAGAATGAACAAGTCTTGAAGGCTTGTCCAAACAAATCATCAGCTCCACCAAGCCCATACTGCTCCTCCTCAGTTTTATGAAATGATTCTTGTCGTAGATAATAAGTTGAGGCTTATCACCAAAGGCTGCTTCTGTGCTTGTAAGCTGAATTAGATGGGTGCCAACTAAACTCAGATCATCGTACACTGACAAAACTGCCCAAACTTGCTGTCCTCACATGCAGAATGTACAATAGGAAAAACACAGTGAATAAAGAGCAGCTTTTTATTTTATCCTTTAAATGTAGATAATTAAAACTTTTGGGTAAGTCATATTTGCAATCTTGTCTGTATTTCTGCAATCTCAATTATTCATTAATTTTTGCATTGTTGATTTCCTCTGTATGAAGTGATTCTAAGTCTGTTCACTTGGTGGTGTACCATGAATGTCATTGTTAACCTGCCCACAGAAGCTCATTGTACTCTTTAAAACGGGCACCATGCCCCTTAAGTAAAAAAAATAACGGCTTTCTCGCGGATTTAAAGTGTCACATCTCGTAAGGTTTGTGTTAGCAATAAACTCAATTCTCACCTTCCCAGAATTCAACGCATTTCCTTGAGTCCAACTGTGGTGGAAGTTTCTTTCTGTACGTATCGGAGCACATTTATCATAGCTGCTGAGTTTAGCTTTGGATTAATGAAGCACAGAAACGTGATTTTACAAAAGTCCAGAGAGCCAGCGCATTAAAAAGCATCAAGGAAAAAAAAGTTCACTTAATTTGTTGTATCTACCCGTGATCTACTTTTCCACAGCCACCGGGAGACATCACTCGCCCGCTGGGCTTCTCTCAGACTTTGAGGAATATACCTAAAGAGGCTTTGTTTGTTCATCTTTCTCTCGTAATTCCCTGAACTAGGCACGTAGCATCCAAAGCAGCTGCTATAGGAAGACTCCCTTCAGGTTAGCCCGGAGCATTTTACCACATCCCCGCTCTCTCATTCTTCCGTCTAATTATTTCTGAGACGATGAGATGAGAGATTTATATGGGAGTAATTTGTGAGGGTGGACTACTCTAGCATCTGCATAGTAGTTGATGAGGGATCTGCCTTGGAGCGTACCCAAAGGGCTTGGCTTTGAGTGTGCACGTGTATCTGTATTCTCCGATTCAGTCACATGTCGAAGTCTTAAGACTCCTTCTCTCTTCGACTCAAACCTCACCAACCTCCTCGCTCCCTGGACTATTGGAGATACGCCTGTCTGCCGCACAGCATTTATAAGGCTCTGCCGAAGCCAACAGGACAGGGTTGGCGGAGCAATGTAAGCCTCTGGAGCACCCATACAGTAAACACAAATGTTTTGTATGGCAGAAGTGTGGTATTTCAATGCCACATATAAAAGACAGAGGATAGAGCTCTTCAACAATTGGGTTCCAACTGAATCCCTCTATCCCCACGCAGGCTATTTTTAGCTCTGATGTATTATTCTTTCTTTGTTCTTGCAGCTCATTAATGCATTAGCTTTAGTCCTGATCTCTCATGTTTGGGGTCATGGTTCAGAGACTGCTCTTATTACATCAACAAGAATTTGGTTCTCGGCCTCTGTTGGGTGGCGGGCCGCTATAAAACATTTCACCAGACGAGACGCTTTTGCAAACACGCATTGCGCTGTTACAAGCTACATGTTAAACAAACGGCACCTATTGCACCCATTACACCTCGATAAATAGTTATCGCACCCTGGAGGGCAGTGCACGCCGCTGCCCGTTCAGCCTATGCACACAAAGCTCACCAGCCCCTGGTCGCCTCCTGCAGTGTAATGCACGGTGGTTTTCCAGATGTCCACTCTGGGCTGTGGAGATAAGGAGAAAAAGCCTCGACGGTGAAATGCGCAGGATCCTTTCTTCAAAGGCGAAATTTGGTCGTCACGGCCCTTTGTACTTCTTTGTGCTCTGCAGTGCTGAGCAGAGCGACTGTATGCTGTGGAGCGGCAGGATCCTATAAAGATTCAGAAGTTATGTTTAGTGGTTAATAGTGATAGTTTTTATTTAAGATAAGAGAACAGTTTATTAATTTGCTGTTTTGCAGTCACTGTAATAAAATAAATTGTGGACGCCAGCAATGTCAGCATAGACTTCCCCTTAAAGCGAATCTAATCAACATTTTTACGTCAACAATCATAACAATACCGAACTTTGCAATTCCTCTCAGCTATATAGTGCTTTTTAGTATCTTTCAGCTCATTTGGTTTTCCAGCCCACAACTTCACTGTTTTGGTTCAGTCTCGCCACTCTCATTGTCAGCAGAATAAAAGCCTTAAAAAACACACGACAGAGAGTCAGTTACCAACTAACTGGGAAACACAGTGGGGCATTCAGCAGCTAAAGGGACAAATATGTCTCATTAATTGGAAGAGACCAAAAACAGAGCTGAAGGGAGAGGCAAGGCACTCGCATTCATCAAGCGGACAGACGACTTTCTTACTGCAGTTTCAAATTACTGCACATTTTATGTAAAGCTGTGGCGCATCTACAAATAAGATATGGTACTCGTTATTGATCCGACGCAGATCACCAACCAAAAGTGATACAGCAGAATCCCCAAACCAACCAAAGTACAATTGTAAAGTAGATTGATGGGAATTTTAGAAGTTTAACAGGCATTTTGTCATCACCCTCAACAAATTTTAAAAAATGACATGAAGACGGAGCTGGATGAGAACATAAGGGATGACCAAAATTATTACAATATGTCCTGAAGGGGACATGATCATCAGAACTAAGTTGCGTTCATTTCAGTCTGGACTAAAGTGGTTGTCCGACAGACCCACATTGCCATGGTTACAGTCTAAACATTTACTACAAGTAAAATGTTGCATAAAGAATAAACATATAAGCTGCCAAAGACAACTCGTAGCATCAGTATGAGCCAGGAAATGAGCAGCACTAGTGGCTGCCTTACAGAATACATTTTGAAAACACTTCTCTGTCTACGTTGTATCTCAACAGTCTGTCAGGCAATTATTCCTTGTCCTCCGCCAGGGAGCACAGGTATGTCACGACTGTGTTGTCGTGGCAACCTCACCGAGGACTGAACTCATTCTCTTTGAGAGAGTTTTAACAATGGAGAACCCTCAACTCAGGCTTTGGTCCTAACACACACAATGTATAAATCATCTGTTCCATGCACTGCCTCTTTGTATTCTCCCGCTCTGTCTCTATTGCTGCTTGTATGAAAGGTTATGAAGGGGTGAAGAGTGAAAGGAGCCGCTGGCCCGCGGCGCTGTGCAGCCCTGATGCCATAATATTTATGTCAGGAAAAACCGATGGAAAAGGAGCCAGGGAACACATTTTGTTAATACATAAAGGTGGAGCAATATGAAACATAAAATCTTTAGCAGGTTTATTAATTTCACCTTTTTTAATAACTGCCATCATTTTTGTTTTTTGTTTTTTTTTTAACCAGGCAGCTATTGTAGAAAAAAGCAGTACAAATTTAATGAGATCTCGCAATCGTGCCCTCGGCTAAAATAATGAATGGAATTTAGGAGGGCTGGAGATGTGTTTCTTGATGAGAAAGGAAACATCGTTAGAATTAAAGGTGACGTCAATTTAATTTGAATTAATCTGAAGTTTATTTCTTGGTCCAAGTTGGCCCATCTTCATGATATTTAGAAATAAAGAAACTTGCATATGAGAGAAATCTTTTCAGAACATAATGTTATACTTAAATAAATTCAAGAATTTCTAAAAAAAAAAAAAAAATGTTCTGAATTCTTAAAACGCCTTTTGAACTGAAAGGGCACTGAGTTTCTCAGTTTCTTTTTGTATGTCTGGACTCTCGGATTCTATAGCTACTTACAAAACGTGAACTGCATTGATACACATGATCATCAAATTCAAAGTGACAAAGAGAGAGCTGATGTGAAACCTACTTTATCAGGAGCTTTGTCAAGTAAGAAAAGTAATTTTAAGGACACAGAATGCTGGAAAGAGCTCTACAAGGACCCCTTCACTTCAGTGTTGATGGAGCTTCAAAAACCTTTAAGAAATCTGTTTAAACTACTGTAAGCCTCCATTTCTCAATACATTAACCTTTAAAGGAAACTATTCCTCTGTTTACACTGTGTTTCAGAAACCAGTAATTGCCAGCAAGTTGGGAAGAACAGATAATGCAGTAATTTAGTATTACTTATCATTAAATTGGGTGACTTGCAAGAGACAGATTAGAAAATCTGTCTTTTATTTTCTAGTATATTTCAAGGTCCAAAGACAGTGGATCCTAGACTTGCAACTGTAGCTACTAACGGACCTTGCTTCGGAAACAACTACACAGCCATAATTAATTGTTTCTACAAGGTGTTAATTATATGCCTTAAATTAACGTTGACATTTAAAATCATTGGCTGTGTCTTTTGGTCATTCGATTTTCCTTTCAGAAACGGATATTAAAAAACAATTAAATAAATTAGTGGTTACTTGATTTTCATATTGAAACACATGAATGAAAAGTGGACGGGGTTTTGATATTTACATGTTGAAAAGAACTCTTCCCCGCCTGCAAGATTTAAGCAAAAATCCTGTATGTTTCCTCAGAGGAAACTTGATGTCTGGGATTCAGTAATGGACGGGTGTCAGTCTCCAACACGGCTGTTGGTGTGCAGAAGGAGCTGTGTGGAGGAAATAAACGATATGTTGGATGCACACATGAGCACGAGGGGTTCTGTTATTTTACAACTGAGTGATGCTGGATGCATTAAATGTAACCAGCAGATCAGCCATTCCCAACTTTGGCTTGACAGCACGCAATATCAATTCAGTTAGTTGCTGCAGCTGCGCTGCACTGGCTCTCTTAATAGATGCAAATTGTGCATACAATTGTTTCGTCTCCATGGCCTCTCCAGGGCTCTATGCTGTACTTACTAATCCAGGTCCATGCCTTCTGACTATTTATTTATCCATGTATGTTTTTTTTATTGTCAATATTGTTTATTTTGTTAGGTAGGATTCTGCTCCAAATTAAAAACAACATTTTTGAAAATATTTTTTTTAATTGCCTTCTGACCACATACAGAATAGGCCTTGGGAAAAAAACAACCTTGTATTTCAATTTTTGAATTTTAAAATGAAATCTAATAACCACACATTTCTTGTTTTTTAATACCTGATTCTGAAAAATCAAATGGCCCAAAGATACACAGACCACTCCACTGAAGCAAATTAAATGTTATTAATTGCTACCAAACTAATGTCTATAGTTGATAATTAAATTCGTTTTTTAGCCACTGTGACGAGGACTCCAGTCCATGCAGAGACACGCTGCACTATGCAGCATAATAAAACAAGTTGAAATTGGACTATGAGGAGCTGTGAGCTGCCAGTAGCACGTTGTATTAAGTATGGGGATTGGCAACAGTAAGTTACAGATGGGGCTGCAATTTACTCCCCATTTAACAGGCAGTACGTCTCTAAAGCTTCTCTATCCATCAGTCTATACTGCCATGTGAAGCTTTTCCATTGGGGCAAAATGGCTTTTATGTCACTTAGCTTAAAGACACTGTGGTGAAAATGGTATTGACTCACGTATTGGGGACTGAGAGACAATACACTAATCACTGGTTTAAATTAACTCCTTACATTCCCCAAGTCTTAAAGGATAGGTTTATTGTTCTCTGAGTAATTAAACAATAGCTATGCTCTTTGGACAGTGCATCAAACACTGAACCTCATGTTCATACTGCATACTGCAAGTGATGGTGGGCTTTGTCTACAATCCTGAAAAACTCAGCTGCAGCCAATATGAGGCCTCAAATCTCAGAATTAGTCAAACAGAGAATACACCAGCCCTGCTTTCCACAACACACACACACACACACACACACACACACCAACACACCGAGATGTGGGGGAAACTCCCCTGTGGTGCCTCCTGCTGTGGCACCCTGCTGCGATGTGATCTGATCAGGAATAGTGTGAGATATGCCCACAAATTGTCAAAATTGATTGAACGCCGTTTTCTCTCAAGCTCGCTCACATGTATACGCACACACGCCGGACTTTGCTGCTGTAAGTGTACGTGCTGTTTAAAGGGCCAAGGATACATGAAGGAGCCAGAGGAAGACTGATGAGTCACAGCACAGCAAGCGGAAATGTATTCATTATCATTTCATTTATCCCCGGGAGCTTTTTTATGTTGGAAAACAGGATTATGGTCACAAACGAAATCATATTTTCCACGCGGCTCTCAACTGTGTTTTCTATCACCTCCATCAAGATGGTCAGGTCAGATACTTCTGTCTGTTACTGCACATCGCAAATCAGTTCATCAATGTCAATTCTATCAATGACGTTTTTAGATGAGAACCGACACTTCAGCTGTTCATTTTAAGAAAGACTGCTTTGAAAGTTTTTGTTTCAAGGCCAACGAGTTCCCCCTCCTGCACACTAAAGGTTGAGTCTCTTTTGATATTTAGATAGAAGCTAAGGGAGAGATAAACAGTATGGGGATCACTCCTCAGTTGCAGTTCTTTGCTTCAGGCAGCAAACTGTGTTGACGAGTCATCACCATTGCTCTGGTGACTTAATCCACAGAGCTGTGTTTCTGGCCGCTGGTAGTGGAGTATTCACAAGAGGCTGCTGTATTTCTGGTGCCTTGCATCAGAAGAAATGCACAACATCACAGCTCCCAAGTATCCACCACTGAGGTACACCATGGAAAAAGCAAGTAAAATAACATTGCTAATTATCACCACTTCTTGCCTGGTTTCTTTTGGCTTTTAGGCTGTTGGAGTCCTAGTTTCCATCAGTCTTTAGTAGTTTGGTCTGTGTTCACAAACCTTAAAGCAATAGTTTTGGGGGAATAATAAGTATTAAAATGGCAAATAGTGGTTTTAAGGGGGAATCTTGTCTTGTTTAGTACCTTCACAGAGTGCCTACAGGTTGCTCTACAAGTTGCCAGTTTTTATCAAAAAGCTAAATGAACCAACTGCTGCCACTCATTAGTAAATACGCCTATTTCTCAAATGTCTACTCCTTTAAAAAGGGAATAATGCTGGCAGGTTTGAGACATTCATAGGGTCAATAAGGAAGAAAATGACATACTAGCTTCTTCTTTTTTGTCTGGAGGATTTGCTGAAAGTGGTTTTCATGGTTATTGACCATTAGCTCTTAACGTCTTTGCAGCAATGTCACTATGATCCCAGCATTTACTTTGGTCATTACAATGACATCACAACCATTAGAAATGATGGCCAAAACAAGTAAAAAATAATACCTATGGACTTCTCCTCTAATTGACATGAAGGTTTACTGTTTACAGTCAATACAGTGATTGTGTCTCTGTGAGCTGCTCACTTAATAGCAGACATCAGGAGGGATGCCACAGCAGCCATTAAGGTTTAATGTTCCCATTTGGTCACTGTCAATGGTATATCTGGCAGGCAGTGGCTACTTTGCTCACCTCCAGTAGCTCGCGTCGAGTAAATCAACCTGCGGGCGCTATAAGTGGCTCCCCCACAAGATGGATGCTGGCTGGTTGTGACCTTTAGTAAGTTTCACATTAAAGTTTCTAAATTAAACCGGAGTCTCTTGCTGTCGGGCGGTGGAATCCGCCTGAAGTAGGTTATAGTCTGCTGCATTAAAATAGCCGATTGTTGTATACCTTCAGTGTGCATTGTGTGATTATGACAAGTTGTAACACATGGGGAAAGTTTTTTTTTTTTTAGGTAAACAGGGTGTACTTGTGTATCCATCCACACCATGATGCTAATGAGAGGAAAGTGTGCTGGATTTACATGTGTTGCTGTTTTGAGTTTCTCTGGCATCGTGGAAACAGCAGTAAGCCCATCAGCAGGTTCTCTGAGGACTTAGATGCGTTACAACGTGCGTGTGTGTGTGTATAGTGTTTACCTTGCCAAACAGCACCTGAGCCACCGAGATGTGCTGTTTATCCCCCTGGGGGAGGTGTTGAGATACGGTGAGGGTGTACAGTACTTCATATGCACTGCAGGAATGTTTGTACCTGTGAGGAAGGGCTCTATAGAACCGCACTTACTCACCAATTCAGCAACTATTCCTGTCGTCTTTCTCTCTCTCCCCCCTCTGTGACTTGCAGATAAGGAAACGGCTACAGCAACCGCATTAACAGTGTTCCCAGAAACTGCCATTGTTTCCTGAGCCCGTGTTGAAGTGAGATTAAAAATAATAAGTAGTGGTGCCATTAGAAATGGCGGCAGGCGACAAAACATTACATTTTGTTGTTGAGCTGCTACCCTGCTACTCTGCAGCGACTGATAAGTTGGGCTGCTGGTCTCTATTTATGCATTTATGCTCACTTGGCCCTTAAGGACCAGACATAATGGTGTTTAAAAGGCAAATATATGGACTTATGGAAATGTTTTGCACTCCAGTGAGATATTCGCGGAAGTAAATTGACATTTCTCTAAGCCTCATCCACGTTAGTAACTGTTGCTATGCCTGTCAAGCTTTCCTTTCTCATGCGGCCCATAAAGCAGTCTAGACTCCTTTTTTGAAACAACAAGTCTTCAATTTCATAGACAAAAACAGGCTTCTAATTTCTGGCTAAAATTTTGGCTGAAAAGACAACTGTCGCCAACTGTCAGGTATTAGCAGGAGTAGCTAGCCAGTGTGAGGTACCTCAATGCTAATTGAGGAATTAAAGGAATAAAAAAATGATTATCTATGAGACATAGATATAAAGAGACTGCATAATAGATATTTTGTGTTTAACATAACACCACGTTTGGACAAGCCACACAGAGGTTAGATTTATTCTTTCTTTCTATGAAGACGGAAGTTTATTTTAAAAAGACACTATGCACGTAACAAGAGGAAATCCCAATACTGGCTGCTTCAACATGCAGTTATTCATATGCTCTTCCATTATTTGGTGAAATTGTTTTGACATTTTATGACTTGTAACATTGAAAGCTAATGGCCACTGATATCATCAAGAACCATCAAATGCGGCCGCATAAAGAAATGATTTCTATTCTGGCATTTCACCCTTGCTAGTGGCAGGTTATTAAGTTCTTACTGTGCAGGAGACCCGAGTTCAAGCACCTAGCCCTCCAGAGATGATGAGGGATGGAAATGGAAACACAAACGCATTCATCATAACGCTGATTTATTGAGAAATAACCCCGTCGTCAGCTGGTCAATAACTCACTATTCCATAGGATCCCGCAATTTGTGGTGGCTGCATTCATTCACAACCACAGTGAGAAGTAAATGATGAAAAGGAGGCTCAAGAGATTGAAATGTTATTATATAATATCTTTCTACATTCAGTGTTGCAGTTTTCTCTAAAAGCGTAACAAGTGTGTTCTCATATTTTGGATACAGCATTATAAAAGGTCTTTGTGCGTTGATATTTCAATAGGAAAGCTGGATGTTCAGTAATTCATAGCATTGCATGCTATTTGAGTTTGTTTGCAGAACTTATCTAATTGAGCCCCCAGCTGTATTCGTCATAGCAGACTGGCTCATTTTCCTGAATGCGACCCGAAATCTCTGTTTTTTTTTTTTGTTCCTCCGGAGTCAACGGAACTAAATGTGTTTCTAAATCTGTGGGACTTCAAAGCTGTTTTTCTCTGCTCTCTTGCCAGGGTCATCGCAGATAGCCAACTCCTATCTGCCTCCCCCAGGCAAGACTTAGAGCTTTCACTGTTGGTTTGCGGTTAGAGTTCAAACTTGGCTCCAACGTCCGGCCGAACAGCAGCAGCGGAGAGCCGAGAGCCGGAGCAGCAAAAATATGAAAAAGATATATATTGGCAAAACTGCCCTCAAAACACAAAGAAATGGTTGCAAACATCCGAAAAGAAGGTGAGATGAGTCAGCCTGGGGAGTGGTTTTGAACTCTAAACATCAGCCTCATTGTTGGGGGATCCATTTAATTCATTTTGACTAATGGAAATGGATTCTCATTGGGAGGTCATGACCATTAAAAATCCATTAAAACATAATGTGGCATCTATTCATTCCCATCATTCATCTTCATATCTCTTGTCATGTATCAACTGACATCTATATCCGACATAACGCTGCACCGCACTTTCCCAACAAGAGTCTTATTTTACGAACAGGAAAAATATAGTAATACCCTAAAAAAAAAAAAAAAAATCAATGGCCGTGTGCTCAGACTTAATTAAACTGGCATTACATAGTGATAAGAGCCCAGAGCAGTTTTCACATGTACTTACAATAGCTCCCTGGCTCTTTGCCATGTGATTTTACAACATCACTTGCAGCTGTTAGACAGCGTTGGTGGTTGTAAAGATTTTGTTGTGTTGTAGCGTCAGCCAAGTGGATTGGGCTGAACCTGCAAGCTTCAGCATGTTGGATACATAAACTCTTCAATGACTCATCTGTTGGACATTTGGACAAGTGTTGAACGTTGCTTTTTGACAAACAGATGATGAGTGTGGTATCGATCTCGTACTCTTGCAAAGAAATTTGCTTTTTTTTCCTTCAAATTTATAGATTCAGTTTTTGCTTGCCTACTTATTTACTGCTTGACAAAGATTTAATTAGTGGAGATATTCAACCAAGCACTCGAGATTTGAAGGAAGTCCATCACTCATATTGACACCAGACAGTCTATAAGCCTCTCGGTGGACGCCATTGTCTCCTCCTTCACTGCCAGCTTCCTAATTGAGGCCCCGGGCCGAGGTGGACTGCTGGTGGTTGGCAACACTGAGCCATCAAACCTCTCTGTGAGCCAAGTATCCATCAGTCTGGCCAAATGCTCCCCATCTCTAGCCTTTCATTATCCCCATCCATTCCCTCAGTCAGTCCCACCCTGTGAGTTTTCATTCCGACACCCAAATGACTGAAATAGTGCTCCCTGTCTGGTACGTTGTTGCCGTTGATGGCGATCTATCGAAACAGTGCTTTTTGTGGACTCGCACTTGCACTCTCTCATCCTCTTTTAAAGCTTACTCGCACACAAAGCTGTTGTCCATTCTACATTTTCCTCCTCTATGAATCACCCATGGTCTGTGTCTAGGGGCTCAAAAAAAAAAAAAAACCTTTCCTATTCTTTCAGAGGTTCAATAGGGGGTGGCGGGGTTGCGTAATGGAATTCACTATTACACCGATGGGAGCTCCTTTCTCAGCTCTGCTCCCTCCCTGTGAATGGGAAATGCTTAGTATTCCTCCTCCATCCATCTCCTCGTCCCCATCGGCCTCACTGCTTTCCCCCATGCCTCGGACCTCTCTCGCTCCAAACTGAATTACACTCCGGCTTCACTTCATCCCGTTACCTCCCTCTCACCCAAACACACACTCTACTTTTTACTGTATTTGCCTTTTCTCCTTTGTCTCCGTTTTCTCTGCCTCTCGCTGCTTTGGCCCGATAGAATCTGACAAACTTGGACCACAGTGAAAGTCCATCCCTTTTCTTGTCCTGTTCTCATAAACTCTCTCCGCCGCATGTGCAGCTCTTTCCACGACCACAAAGACGACCTCCGTAAGCGCCTGTCCTACACCACTCACAAACTAGAGATGGTGGAGACGGAGTTCGATTCCACCCGGCAGTACCTGGAGACGGAGCTGCGCCGGGCCCAGGAGGAACTGGAGAAATTTACAGAGAAGCTACGCAGGTGTGTGTGCTTTCCTTTTTATGCATTGCAGAAGTGTCATTTCCCCACCGGGAAGAAAAGCAGTCGTGCTGTGTCAACGAGGAAATAGATGAAGAGGGTTTTGACATGCTGTAACGAGTTATTAAAAGGCCATGACAGGGGTACTCAGCTCATTTACAGGCCGGTATCCCAAGTAATTAAGTCCACATTATTTCACACCTCCACCTAATGCTGACATGCAGGAAGTAGCCTGTACCCTGGACTATCGAGTTCCTGCTGTTACAGATCATTTCATGAACAGTAACAATGATCTTTTTCCCTCTCCAACCTTCACCATACCAAGCTTAATTTGTGTAGATATTGTAAAAAGGAAAATTGGAAAATTAAAAAATGTAATTGAACGTACTGTAATCCCGGGTGTTGTAGATTGATGATCTTGTCGGCC
This sequence comes from Chelidonichthys spinosus, assembly GCA_029853015.1. Taxonomy (NCBI): domain Eukaryota; kingdom Metazoa; phylum Chordata; class Actinopteri; order Perciformes; family Triglidae; genus Chelidonichthys; species Chelidonichthys spinosus. The sequence continues at coordinate 9,128,347 of CM056833.1, read as the reverse complement.
TTTAGGGTTCCAGCCCTTTTTCATCTCACTACCTAATTGGCTAATTCTGTTTCCTCATGGTGTTGGAAGCCCCAATTCACCTCATCTCTTTGCTCCTCTGGTTAGACAAACTAATTAGCATCTATATGTGCCGTTTAAATAAACTCTTCCTTGAAAGAAAGCAGACAGTATGATTGCCTGATGATGGGACTTTCTTGCCTATCCCAATCCGAACCCCTTCATCATAATCTACCCATCTGAAAGACTGGTAGAGCCCAACAAATGTGGGTCTTCTGCTCATCTTAAATGAGTAACAGCAGTTCATGATGCAGCTCCTAATGGCCAGTTTTGTTTGTCCTCCATCAATCAGTGAACCACTCTGTTGCAGCGCCACTCATTTTCCCTTCCCCGTGTGCCCACTCAGATGTCTTTTAGGTCTTTGTTTTATGGGAGGTCTTTGCTTCCCGTCTCCACTCCACACTCTTCATATCCGTCTGGTTAATGGAGCCATAAATGCAGGTTTATCAACACTCTCTTAGGCCTGTGAGCTAACTTGAAAAGTGTAGTACTTAACAAAGAGGTGACATGATAAAAAAAAAAAAAAAACTCCAGGAAAAAGTTAACAAATAGAGAGTTGTGGTTGTGTTCCATTAAGCTCACTAATGCGCTGGAAGTCTACCAGGGAGCCATGGTGACGAGGGAATTAAGAGGAGAAACTCAAGAGATAAATAGACAGTTAGTCTTCAGGCGGAGTCAGTGCGACAGGGCTGATAAAACATGTTTACTGATTTCATATCATAAAATATTTAGATATTTTATGTATGATTAAGTATGTCCATAGTATCTCCTCTACTTTAAAATATCCTGCCAATCTCCTTTGAGATCCTTCCTCAGTGGCATGATGTAGTCATTTATTTATTTATTCTAAAGTCTAAACTTATGTGGAGATTACTGGTTCTTACTTAACTGTAAGAACAGTTACATGTTCTTTAGTCATAAGTGTTGTAGTTTGTATTTAAAACATGCCATAATGATTCTTCTCTGGCCTTTTAGGATCCAGAGTAGCTATGCGGCTCTTCAGAGGATCAATCAGGATTTGGAGGACAAGATGCACAGGACGGTAAGAGACTCATCATATCAGTGTCGACCAAAGATCACATCTTATTTTGTTAAAGGTCGGGCATAAGGGAAATAATGTATGGTACAGCAAACATCTCGACTGATGATCAAATACCAAAATCCGGAAGCTTTCTGAGCTAAACTTTTGACCAGTTTAAACCCCCAACTTCCACTGCCACAGTCCTCTCTTTGAGGGAGTTAAAGATATGAGGCAGAGAGTTAAAGGGAAATATTTGTTTTATTAACCAAAATCATTTGCTGCCATTCAATCATGTACTGTTTGTAAAAAAAAAAAAAAAAAAACTTAATGTACCTTTAATCACAGTGGCCTTTGTATGGTTTATTGTATTTAATTGGGGATTTTGTTTATAATAGTCTTGGAATCACCTCATGCTGTTCAGAGTGTTTCCAAAAAATGATCGATTTTCATTGATATATAAACATAATTTTTATATTTTTAGTACTAAATCATTTTAAATGTGTTGAGCATATGTCAAAAAGGTTAAATGTGTCTCTCAATAGAGCTGTATACAGTTGGGGCAAAACGATGTGCTTTTACATTAGTACACTTTTGAATGTAAGGCATATACTCCCAATGGATTATTTGTCTGTTACTGTTAATTACTTACCACCCGGTACGGGTCGCAGATTTTAACATCTTCACAGCTTCTCCAACCTAGAAGCCACCACTTGCTTGTACAGGCTTCCCCATGTGTGACCACATTTTCTGACCACATACACACACACACACACACACGCACACACACAGCTCTCTCACCAAAGTCTGACCTGGAATCCTTTATTCGAGAGCAGGACGTCTTGTAGTTACTAGGAAACCATTACATGTACTTTTGTTTGAAACGCTCCTTCTATCCCTCTAAGATTCCACACATTGTTGAACAAAGACAGCCAAGGAAAGGTTATTACCTTGGCAGCAGGTGTTTCTGCAGCTCCGTACTATGAACAATTAAAGATCTTTTCAGATAAATCCGAGACAAAATGGATGCGTTAAAATTGATTTGAAAATAAAATGCAGGGCTCACAGTAAGTGCTGTAGACTTACTAGTTTATTAACTTTAGCGAACAGCACCAACATTGATGATGACAGAACAGATTGCCATGCAACCAGTCACCGTAAACATTCAGCAGCGTTTCTGAGCCATTTTGCCCGTGAGTCACACTTTGAGAAACTATGGTGTAATGTGCCAGATTAGGGTTTAAAGCCAAGAGAGACAAATCATCGATTAATACACACATTCATTATAATACATGTAACCAGATATTGAGTGATGATGATGATTTACTCTCTCTGCTCTCTCTCTCTCTCTCTCTCTCTCTCTCTCTGGTCAAAGAATGAGAAATCTACTATAATCGATTTGAATTGTCTAGCAGCTCCCTCATCACTCTCAAAGCAATTACATGATCAAAGACAGTGAGCGCAATCAATGTCCAAAGTAATTGGTCTTACCTGCAACCCAGAAAACTATTATAGCTGACTGCTGTTCTGGTCACCTAAGCAAGAGTTACCCAATCAAGTTGGAGAGGTTCCCTGGGTACATGCTGTGACTATTTCTTGATGAACAACACTCTATCCGTCTCTGACGGTTGGTTAAAAAGGAAAAGGCTGGCGCTGTGAATGTCACGTGACTGTCTAGCACAAAACAAATATTGTTTTAGATCTGGGCCCATGTGTTACTTTTAGAAGACCATCTGGATGTGTAGAGAAATTAATAAAAACGTAACTTTTTTTTATATAAACAAGCATACTAATATAGTCCATAGACACTAATATAGATCAGATATGTGTCCCATTTGTAATTGATTCATCCATCAAGATTCTATTATAACAACCACTAGGTAATTTGTCATTTGGGTGGATTGACCCTTTAAAGTAGGTAGCTGCTATTTGGAATAGCTCTATTTTGACTTGCAGTGGATAAAGATGATTTGCTGGATGATTTCTCGGACAGCTCATGCATTGTGTTGGACCACTGAGGTGTGAATATTGTAATAAATCAATCCAGACACGAAATACACTACTGTATGTCCAAAATACAGCTATTCATAGCAGCTCGTTGTTCGCTGTATTTTCAGCGTATTATTTGTGAAGCTCCGATGTAATCTGTCTTGCTTTGTCATATTGTGAACACACTGAAAGCCTCAAACGCCTTCCCCATCATGGATCATTCCTCACATACACACGGATCATCATATTCTCGTCATGTGAAAATCATTTTGAAAAACTGTTGCGTTTCAAAGAGATTGCCTGTCGAGCAGAGAGCCTTGGCGTAGCAAATCGGCCTTCATGGCAGGAGACAGAATGGGATTTTTTTCTTTTTTGTAGGCAGGGCTCACTGGGATTGCCATTTCTTTTGATGTCATGTCATGCGATGGCATTTCAAGGGGGAAATGTGTCCCTTTGTAGAAGACAGTTCAGGAAGGCAGGCGGTGACAAAGGCTGCTCAAATCAAATCAGACATGTAATTAAAAGTTCTGAAGGGTCGGAATTGATACGGTCAACTGAAAAACAGTGACGAACAAAACAATTTTATAAAGAACAAAGCAGGAGATTAACTCCTCTAAGAGCTGACAGATGCACGTTGAGATTGCTGTGAATGTCTGCATTTTGATCTGCAGATAAACGGCGATGAAACGATGAAATAATACCATAAAAACGTCGCTGAAATTTTACTCTGGCGATGCTAGTTGTAGCTGCCTGTGAGACTGTTTAGTGAGAGTTCAAATTAATCTTTGAGCCTCTTCTGAGGCTGTGCTGGTGCAAGCAGAAAGGACAAATTTGCATACAATTGTTAGTCAGGTAGTCTTTTTGTCTGTGTTGCCCAAACTTTGTCACCCATTAGAACAGATGCAATTTTAAAAGATTCAAACTGTAATAAACTACGATAAATTAAACTACATTTACTACTAGTTAGATAAAAGGCTATTAAATATGATATGGGTTATTTATGTATATGATTGTGTATTGTGTATGTATTTTTTACACTTACTGTTACAAGATGTTGGACTGTAATCCTTGAGGAGCTGTCCGTGGTGCTGGCAGGGTCGGCTCACTAACAGCCGCCCTGGAACTGGCAGGAAATCAAGGTCTCGCTCAATGGCTGCCCTCCTAAGGGTTGTGTGCACTTCATCAGGAAGTCTCGCCGTGAAACACTTTCCTGCAGTGAATCACGTCTCAGGAATTATTCACATCCTAATAACAAAAATCTGAATCATGCAGATATATTAAAATGGTTCGATCAAATTAGAGATCCTCTGGTCGCAACAAACATAAAGAAGACAGCAAGTACTTAACGCAAGTATCATTTTGAGGTACTCGCACTTCAGATTGAGATCTAATTTTCAAGGTATATCAGAGTATGTTAAGAAGTTTAGCTACATTATTTAAAAAATAAATATAATAAGGTATCAACAAATTATACAAAAACAAAATAATAATCACTCAGTTAAACACAAACGTATGTAAAACATTGAGATTTGAATCTGGTAATTAATGCCCCCAGGAGTATCATGCCGTTAATTATTAGAAATTGTTCCAAGATCAAGAAACAGGATCTTTGAAGGACATTTGCCATTATTTATTATTGTTAACAGACTAAATAAATCAAGTCTCAACTGAAAGTTTGATCAATAGAATAATCAATAATGAAAAATGATTTCTGTGAAAAGCATTTTCCCAAGTGGCTGCATGGCTTGCCTTTGTTCATGCAGTGCAAATGTATTAATCTATGGCGTGTCACAACGGATCAGAATTATTTATGTGTTTATTTATAAAGGCTCGGTCTAATCTCTGGGTCTCTGATCCGTTCTTTCTTGGCCAAGCCTCTATGACAAAACATTACGATGATCAATAACATTTGATTGGGGATCGATGGCTTTTAGCTGCATAGTTTGTCATGCATGAAAACATCGGACCAATAATTGTTTGTGCCGCTGACATCTAAATCTAAACGAGCTGAAACACGGACTATATGCTAGGGCTATGAATAGAATGGAGGAGAATCATAAGAGAGTATAAACGGAATATCAAAGTGTTTGGCTTCGGTGTGTGGTTGGTGAAGTAGCTGAGAAGTCCCAGAAACCTGAGGCAGTGAATCGTTCGTTGTTGTTCTGAAGGCACCGACTCCCTTAAGAATAGGCAAATAGCAAATAATGGCTCCTACATCTGTGTTTACCAGCGTGAAAGGTGTTAAGATGAATCCCAGTTCCGGTGCTGAATGAGGGAGAAGTGTGAAGAAGCCTGCTGCGTCTGTGTGCCGACGCGTTCGCTTTCTGATCTTCAACGAGGCCTGCAGTGGACTAATTAGTGCCACACTACAGTGGTTAATCAGAAGTCTTCAATGAAAAGTGTGAATCACACATGTGAGAGTATTACCCTGGTGAAACCCAGCTGACGAACGCAATTATTTGCCCTCGATTCCAAGCGGCCCGGGCAGTGAATCAGCAGCAGGAATCAAACTTAATAATTGTGCAAAAACTATTGGGACTCGTTAAATTGGTGTTCCCATACATTTACCAGAGATTACATTACGCTTGATGTTAAATTCATTCGATGATCACGACCTTGTGAGGGAATATTTTGCACTAGAAAGTTGTTAAAGAAAAAATGTTTGATTGATTTAATGCAACCTGAAGCCTATTTTTTAAGTCCTGCCTGCCAGAGTTTTTCCTCTTCTGCCTCCATGTTGGCCACAGAGGTCGTTACCAACTTTCTCTTGGTTGTTGAAAAACTTTAATGCGCAATATTTAGAATCCACTTTGTTCAGAAAGGTGGTTATCTTTGGTGTCTCCGTTTGAAAATCCTCTTTAATTAGGATAGCGAATGTAATTTGTTCAAAGTAAGTATAAAGTAAGATTGTATTTAACTGGAGCGGAGGTTTCTCTGCTCTCCTCCGTGAACCACAGTACTCAGTAATTGCATCTCATGGGATTTAACGGCTTCATTTGTTGGCCAGTGAAGAGGCAGAATCCCGAGCAGAAAAAAAAACGTCATATTTTTACTTTTTATACACTGTGCTCTCAATTCAGCAAATCCTCCGGATCAATAATTGAAACAAGCTCTACACGTTTTCATCCGTTGTTATTGTTGTATCCCATTGTGATAATAGGAGAGAACTGGCCCATCTGTTAGCAGGATGTAAATATGTGCTCGAATATCACGGCCTAGTTGTCGAGTTATGAAAAGAAACGTATACATGTAGGGTCAAACGACAAAAAAGAAAGTGACAGGCAGCGAGTCTGTGGTGGGAAACAATATCCCTCATCCCCCGCTGGGTCAATCTCAAGATACGATAGTCACAATTTGCATATTAATTTCTTCCTTGATGCTGTTCTCTTAAAAGTGTGGCACCAAATGATAAGAGCGCCTTGGTGACAGTATGTGTATCCAGCACAGTGCGACTAGAAGAGATAGCGAAAAAATCAGTGTGCACAGCTGTGATTCCTCCGCCGGCCATAACGCTGTAATTAAGATTACACTTCCTCCCATTCTGCGAAGTACAGTACAAGATGATGTTCATCACATTAAGCCTATTAAGACGGGGCCTTGTGTTTCATTTTTAATCTATAGGTAGACGTGGTTTCCAAAACTTTGCCTCTCATGTGGGTAAATATGCGATATTTACTGTATCTATGCAGCTTTTATGAGAGAAAAGGATTACTTCCTCAAAGTGGAAGATTGTTATGAGACTAATGTATTACACTACAGAACCATTACAAAGCCTATAGTCACATCTGAGTGAGAAATTGCCATGTCTTGATCCAATAACAGCATTTTAACAAAGACACAACAGGGAGCGATTCCACCATCTGAGCTTTAAAGTGCCCTAATGTGGTCATCGGCACAATCGCCATGAGAAAAATATGAATAGAACATCCAGAGTAATGAGCTGGAGAAAGAGCGCCAGGAAGCCGCGCGGCTCGACAGCTGATTAATGAGATCCGCGCAGAATTTGAATATCAATGCTGGCCTATTGCTTAAACTGACATTAATTGCTACCTATTAGATTGGCTCTGCACCCCTGTATTTCAAAACAATCACCGCCATTGAGAGATTAGAGGGAAGGCTGGGAGGCCAAGTGAGTGCTCACCGCTATCATTTGTCAGCTGTGTGGCAGTTTTCAAAATTATGTGTGTGTGTGTGTGTGTGTGTGTGAGACCGAGGGAGAATAAGAATAATAAAACCTTTCTCTCAGAACAGCTACCATTTTAATTGCATCTACAACAGAACAATTAACAAACTGTTGACTGACAACATCTCAATCTAAAGTACAGCTTTTTCCTCAAAAATGCTGCAGCGTCCATGCGATCAAAAAGGTTTATCCCTTTGAGAGATCCCTCGGCAGATTCTGTGTCCATTAAGAGATCTCACTTTTTTGAACTGAGGTTGGTGCTTAGGGGGGGGAAGCTCAAAAACGAAGACGGTTCCTCCTCTGAGGGTACATTTTAATTCAGTGAATCCGTCTCATTAATTTGCATGTGTACAAGTAGGACAGAAGTAGTAGATGAGAGATCTGGGCCACCTGAATCATTAGGAGTAATCCTCGGGCCACCGCCGAATGCCCGTGCCAAATTGGGAGACAATGTGGCCAACGGCCGTCAGGATTAAAGTGGGCAGACAGAAAGATGAGCTAGCCAACCAGGAGACGTCATCATTAGGCTCCGACGGCTACTGGGGGCTGAAATGTCACTCCAGCAGAGTCATTTTGCATTTCTTTGACGGTAATCACTGAAAATGGAACGAGTATTTCATTTGTCTTTCTCGCCACTCTGTATTTTTCCTCTCTCCTTCTTCTCTCCCCCTCTATCTCCCCCCTATCTCCCAGAGTAATTGATATGATATGAGCACTGGCAAGTGTAATCTTCTTTTAATTAAGACCTGCTGCTGGCACCAGCTTTAGACCGATAGTGGCCTACAGCTCTCTTCCTCTCATTTTTCTTCCCCTCTTCCATCATCTTATTTTTCCTTGTGTTGCTCCTCCAACTTTGGCTTCCCTCATCTTTGTCTTGTTATCGCAACACTCGACTCTTGACCTCTAACCTTTTACTTCCTGCCCGCGTTCTTATCCTCTACTCGGTCAACCCCGAACGCCATTTTTTTGGGGTTATTTTTCTCTTCTCCATTCATTGCTTCTCTCTCTCACACTGCAGTCCCAGCACCATGAAGAGGAAAAGAGGGCCCTCAGCCGGGAAATCATCCTCCTCAACAACCACCTCATGGAGGCGAAGATCACCATCAATAAACTCAGAGAGGACAACGTGAGTACCAGAGCTGCGTCCTCCCACTCTCTCTGGCAGCGTTGTGCATGTAGGCCCACTTGTACCAATTCTGAACTTTGTTTGATGCGATGAAAGTTCGATTAAGGACACATTATATTCCCCCTTCATGCCCACAAACTAAGCAGTCGCCTGGGGGCATTAAGAGCCACAGAGATCCAGGGGCCCTGGGACATTAGCTGTCCTTCATCAGTAATCCGGCCGTCTCAGCCCCTCGTCAACTCTGGCGAGTCTTTAAAAAGCTGTTTCTCTTGATGGAAACACTTTGTCCCGTCACATTGGCAGCCTTCTCCGTAAACCCACTAGCATGCTAAGTCGCATAGCCAGTGTATTTCTGCAACATCCTGGATATTTGTACTTCAAGGGGCCACAGCAGATAGTGGAATTAACTCTAAGCCACTGGGTGTTTTATAGTGATTATACTGAAATCAATGGGCATCCTTGAGGCTGCTAGACTTTGGAGGCGGGGCTGCGTGGATCTGAGCTCAGGGGCATGTGGCGACTTGGCGTCTCGCTTTCTGTGAGGTGATTTTCCTGCTATTTCGAGTGGAGGCTGGAAAGAGATGATCAGAAATGACCCCAAAAAAAACCCTGAAATGACCAAAAAGACAGAACAACATGAAACGCAAAATGGCTTAAAGGACAAATCAAAAGCACACCGTCTCTTTCAGTCTGGGTCTTGCTCCTGTATTGGAGGAGTAGGGGGTCCTGCCTGTGCCCCTGGGTGTCCCATAATCCATCCATGCTTATTATTGGCTATTAGGCTGCATGAGCACCAGGTCTACACGAAGCCATGAGAAATACTGTCACAACAGAGTCCCTACTTCATTTACATAGCCATCTGAAATATATACAGTATGTCAAGACCCCATTATAACACCTCACAAAAACTGGCTCGCCAGCAGCCGACACTCCCGGCAGAAACGCACCACAGAAGTCACGTTAACTAAGACATCGCCAACGTCTCAGGGTTATTTCTCACACAGAAACGACAGGGAGCCCAAATGTCCCCCTGGCAACAAAAAGGAATAAGGAATAAAGATATTCATAAAGCAGTCGCCGTTAACTGGTGTGGGAGTTGAAACTGTCAAAGAGAAGGCTTTGATGTTATGGGATGTATTGTCAGGGCTGCAGCATGATAGAGGCTACAGTGGAGCAAGGATTGACCTTTATAAGAGGATGATTTTCACAGAGGAGCAGGAGGAAAAGAAAGCTTTAGCGCCCAGACAACCACATGCATTCAGGAGCACAGGAAACAATCCAAACGAGCGTCTGCTTTGCTTTGCTGTGCTCTGAAATTGAAAAATGTAAAAACATGCAGATAGTATCGAGAAAGAGACAATACTGCGCTAGCTTCCCGAGGCTGGAATGAGCAGATCAATTAATGAAATGAGCACAGACTGTTCTGGGCTGATCTATTACACATGAAAAGGTGAGGTGGTGTTAAGATCCAGCAATGCCCTGATGTCTATAATGAAATATAGCCAAGGTGAAAAATACGAGCAAATTCAAATTGCTCCAACGGATTAATTTGTTCCATTCATTCGACTGTTCACTCAATCAATTCATTTCCTATTCCAGTGGGCTCCTCATCCCAATTTTCCCATGGAATACACTTTGTGTGCTTCATATTATAATGATATAATACTATTGTATTATACTGTAAATGCCAGGCAAGTTTTGTTTCCGCGTGACCCATAATTAATTTATAAATACCTCATGAATAGTAAATTCATCCATTTTATTTTTAGATTCGTTGTTGCTATCGTAGCAAAGTAACATTGCGCTGCTGTATCCTGAAATGATTTCTCCCAGAAGTCCCCCATGATTACAGTATAATTAAACCACAATAAGAAGTCTGTAATTTCAAGTATTTTTTCCAGGAGGTGTTCGAACACAACGTCCCTCCCCCTAGCTTACGTGAAACCACCCTGGCTGCCAAAACAACATTTTTAAAGCTCGAATTCAGGGATTGAAGATAATCTTTCCGCCTCTTACAGGACCTGTACAGGAAAGACTGTAACCTGGCAGCCCAGCTGCTGCAGTGCTCCAAGTCTCACTACAGAGCACACAAGATGTCTGAGGTGAGCTCCCCGACACGACTGCATCAACGCTTACGTTCAAATCTGTGCTGCAATACAAAGGTTTGCTGACTTTGGGCTTGAAAATGAAGTTTGATCTATGTAAGAAAAAAATTGTAAATATGTTACATTTGGTTCAATTTCATTCTAAATAACAGATGAAATCATAATTTGTTTACTTCCTCCGCTAGGAACGCAGCTTGAATAGGGCTGGAGTTAAGTTAAAGGTTATAGTCCCATCAAGGACTCAGCATTCCTCCACCAGAATCATATTCCTTGTTATCTGGAGACGGTGTTTAAATATAGTTAAAAGCCTTATGTTGGGAAATATAATTCACAAAACAAATGCACTTTTTTTTTTTTAACAACACACATCCAAATAATTTGAATTTTAGGGAGGTGGGACCTCAGTATTACTCAAATTATGGCCATGAGCTTGATGGATAAAATAACCCATCACTAACTTGTACAGTAATGCCATGTTTAATTAGTCTGCTAATGACTATTCTTTAGTGTACCTTCAGCCTTGATGAGTGGTTTTCACAATAAGACGGAGGCAGCCGTGCTCACGGCCTCTTCAGTAGGGCTGATGAAGGTCTGCAGTCTGAAGTACCGTCTGTCTGCGTAATGAATAAATGAATGATCGTCTGGCCTGAGACGCCACCTGATGCACAAAAGTACGAGTATACTCTCCATCAAGACAGATAATGGACTGAAGTACTACATTTGACTATTTAGATGATTAAATATTCATCAGTTAGAATGTATGATTGATGAAATGGGACAATACAACTTCATAAACCTCTAAAAAGATAGTTTTTTCCCCCTTATAATTCTGATTCTACTAAAATAAGCACAGTGATGGACAAGAAGGCAGGATAGAGCTTACAGGAAATCGATCAAACTTTTACAGAATAGAAGCCACTGTGGCCACAAATATAGAACACAAGTAAATGTTAAAAACACAGTGTAATGCTAGCAATAGAAGAGAATATTCCACTATACAGCAATATCCGCCTTTAGTTTGCTATCATAAGGTATCGGCCATACGAGGCCAAGTAAAGATCAGCTGCAGGCAGGTTGAAAACCAGAACTCTTGGAGGCGAAAAATTCACTTTTGTGAGATTTTGAGACAGTTATTATTTCAAATTATCAATTAAGAAAGGGTGCATTTTTATTACAAACAGATTTAACTTTTCATTTGTAGTGGAATAATATGGTTTTTGTTCTTTTTTTTGAAGTCACAGTCTCACTCACTTACAATAAAGTAAATGTAGAGTGTTTTGAGGAAATCGAGTGGCTGTGAATTGCTCGAATGACTAAAATAATAAGTGCCTCTTTCCATCCCTATTAAACTACTTAGGCTATTTCAATAAATGGGACAAGACCTGTAGTCGTTTATGCTGTCACGCGGATTAACACTGTCTGACTGTTAATTAAGATTTGCCTCAGATAGCAGCTAATGCTGAGCTAGCTTACTTTGAGCACACACACACACACTGTATATCATTTTGTTTCTTCTCACCCCCACCACAGCCTCACCTAGTTTCCGTCTCAATCCCCCCTGGGATCGGCAGCAGCAGCTAAAAATAGCCCAGACTTAAAAGATGCAGGTTATTTTATGCTTCTATTGAGCTTCTATTTCTTAACAAAGCCAAGTCGGTAATTTATCTTTTTTTTTTATGTATTCCCAGCTGGAGACCCGGAGCACTGGTTTAATTTGAATCTAACTTGTTCCCTCTGGAACTGATTTGTGTTTGATGGTAGAGAGAAAGAGAAGGAATGAGGGCATTTTGGTTGTGAAGGCACTGGAGCATGAGGAGGAAGATGAAAGGATAAAGAAAGGGATGAGAAACGCGATAACTCAGAGTGGCAGGGATAGTTCTTACTGACGCTGACCAGCATTCAAAAGGCACAAAGAAACCAGTTCAACAGTTTTCTCAAACACGAGCCAATCAAACAGATTATGTGTCTGTGTGCACGAGAGTGAGACAAGAGAGGAAGAGAGACAGAGAAACAGATGGAGACAGAAAAAAATTTGGGAAAAAAATGATGTATCCGTCCAAAAAATATTTCTTTCTCCTTTCCAATTTTTTTGTGGAAAAACAAAGTTGAAGAGAGGAAACAAAGAGAAAGAAAAACAAGATTATGTTGTGAAAAGGAAAGCAAACAAACAAAGAAATAAATAAATGAAGCTTGTGATCAGCAATTTTCTGACAAGTTCATTAGAGAGGCCGAGTAGTGCGAGTCCCCAGAGATCCATAAACTGGTCTGGACTGTGCGAGCTCCGTGAGGAGGAATTACTTTCTAAAGCCGAAATATAGATTAAAATCCTTGAAGAATGGCTCTAAAGATACCTTCGGGGCAGACCCAGGAAGCACTGAACATGTTTGAGGAAGAGATTCGACTTGAGTTTGTAAATAATTAAGAAAAAAACCCTGCATTTTTAAGAGATCGTTTCCGGCTGAATCTAAATACTGGCTCGACAGCTGTCACAAAAAAACATCTGTGTAGATTTTTTTAAATGCATTTTCCATCTTCACAGAGCTTCTTTTTGTTTCTTTGCATGTTTGTCATAGCTGCCGCTGGATTTCCAGGAACGCATCAGTTCCCACATGGAGAAACACAGTCGGGGTAGCGGGGCCACCATAGCCATGTGCCACTCCAATTACTCCGACGCCGTGCCCACGTCCATCATTGCGAAGGTGCTGGCAAAGCCCGAAGTGGGGAGCAGTTGCCCTGTAACGCGCTCCCCAAGCCCGCAGCCACAGGATGGAGACTTTCTTGCACTGACGGGAAGCACTGATCACCTGAACCGCCGCATTTCCTACAAGTCATCTGACCTGTACTGCAGTGACACGGCCCTCTACTGCCCCGAACGATGGCAAGACACTGAGCGTAGGCAGAGCGTCGACCTCCACGGCACCGGTCTTCCCCAGTTTCATGCCCAGAACTCCACTGACAGTAACCCGGATGAAGAGGCCTACCACTCTGGAAGTTTCTCCCACCACGAGCCTCCGTCCTCCTTCCACCACCAACACGATGACTTCACCGGGAGCCTCCCTGCCTCCAGCTCCTACTCTAGCTTCAGCCTGGCATCGGACGAGAAGGGAGGGGTCAGTGGCGGTTGTGGGCGCACTGCCAGCAGCACCTTATCATCTTCTCACCAGGGTCTCTACATGGACTGGCGGGATGGTGGCAGTGGGGACTACGAGCGCAAAAGCATGTGCTCTTATGATAAAGACAGCCCGAGCTTCCCCAAGTCCCTCAGCATCCAGCACATGGTGACCCCCAGGAGCCCGCAGAAGGCCAACTCGCCAGCGTACACGAGGACGGCGTCGTGCTTCAGTGAACCATACCATTCCAGCGTCCCTCGCCTGTCCTCCTCCCACAGCATGGGCTCCACGACTGGACTGGGCCAGGCTCGCGGAGGAGCTCTGGGCAGCCGAGGTGACATCCAGGTCCCCGAGGACGACCTCAGTAACCGCTGGAGACAACTCAGCGTGGAGGACATCAACGCGGCATCTTCCTACCGCAACATCACAGGGCGCGTCTCTCCATACAGTTTCTCCGAGCGCCACTTTGCCATGGGCCCCTCCAATAAGGTCAAGGGCTCTCTCTACAGCAGCTTCCAAGAAGGAGACGACGTCTTCCACGGCCGCGCGCTGGACCAGTGCTTCGGTGTTGGTCCCCCGTCGCCCAGCCGCGGTCAGAAACCGCTGGAGCATCGCAAACAGGAGAAAACGTCGGTGCTGTATCGAGCCAAGGAGGACAGTCAGGACTCCGAGTGCAGTTTGTTCCTCTCAGGGAACTCGAAAGAGAAGGAGAGCGGCGGGGGAGCGACGGCAGCAAGCAGCGGCAAAAAGGATTACAGCTCGGCCGATTCCTTACACCAAAGCTCCCTCGAAGCCTCGAGTCTTCAACACTACCCCAGCCCCAGGCCGAGCGTCCGGCCTCGCCCGAGTTCCAGCTCGGCTCTCAGCGTCGGCCCCGCACTCCCAAAGAAGACCTCTCCAAGATACCAAAAGTTTGGCAGCATGGGACTGACGAGGAAGGACAGTTTGACCAAGGCACAGCTATACGGTACACTGCTGAACTGAGCGCAGAGGGAGATTTATTTTATGCATGACGACGATGATGATGATGATGATTCCTAACCTACTGTACTGTAAGTCTCAAAACGTTCCCTGCAGCGAACACTTGATGTGATGGGGTATTACCATGTTGTTGTTTTTAATGTATCTCTTCGCCAAGGCACGTTTCATGCAGTCTGCAACACTTTTTCTATCGTATGTCATACGTTGTAGCTTCCAGAGACCAGCTATTGATAATTTGAGCCGCACGGAAATTCTCGAAGAACAACCACACGAACCCCAGCTACATGGATACATACTGTGCAATTTGCTCCCTTTTTTTTAATGTCAAGTACAGGTTTGTAAAATGAGCAAAAGCACCATCAATTTCCGCTCTAATATATACAGTAGAGATAATAGATTAATAGATTAAAGAGTGTGCAATGGGGTAACTAAATTACACATCTTTGGAATTATGTACACTAGACCCTGCTGACTGCAAGCTGTTAGTAAGATTTAATTAATTCTCTATTTTGTCTGAAACTAAACGCATGCTATATAATGCATAAATAAGATGGAGAAAAACTAATTCCCAGCTAAATTGTTTCAGCACTTAATAAAAAGGATGTTTTATTACCACTTCCAAATTGGCTAAACAAGAGATCGTATTTTATGTAAATGCTACGCTATGAAATATTTATACCAATATACTCGATTTAGATGTGAGAGTTCCTTCCTGATGCTACATATAAGAACCAAAAGAAATGTACACATTCAGCCGAAATGGATAAATAGAATTTTTTTAGCTCGAATTTTTTCTTATTTTTGTATCAAAATGAGGCTGCACAGTACCAGTATATTAACCCTCATACCAGGACACTTGTGATATTGCCTTAATCCTGTTCATTGGACAGACTGGTCTCCGTTACAATAACTGTGTACATACTGAATTACCTGCTGTATTGTTACTGGATGTATATCTTCCCGTTACAGCATACGTTCTTCCTGTTAGACACACACACACACTCACACACACACACATGCACACAAGGTCAGTTTCTGCCACGTGCAGCTAAAAATTCGATACAAACTCTTAAACCCTGTTGGCACTAGTTGCACGAACCAAAACAACTGTGTGCTGGAACTTCGTGTTTTCGGGGGAGATTAATTGGAACTTTCTCCGGGCGAGCAGGCAGTTCTGCAAAGTATGCACAAAAAAAGTGAACTAAGAAGGTGGTAACTGATTAAAGACAAAAATATAAAGTGAGTGCATTGGGGGGGGGGGGTTTAACCAGCATGCTGAATTAGGCAATTTTTAGAGAGAGCACTGTGAAAATAGGCGAGGCGTGTTTAAACGAAAAGGGGCAAAAACATGCTTTCCTGTTGGTAAATTTAAACAATGATTAAATAAAGTTAAATAAAGAGTTGGTGAGAGGTTTACCTGCTGGATCCTGCACGATCATGCTACATCTGCTACGGTTACTCGTATAGAAGGGGATGAAAACGACAATGTTCCAACATCTGTGTGCCCTTTGGCATGATAGAACCTGGCAGGATTTCCTCCTGTCTGTGTAACTCTAGAGATCTGAGCGGAATGGGGAAAAGGGATAAGCTAAATAATCAGAACTCAGCTTTTCCCTCGAGCAGCCAGGTATGGATTTTTCTGGAAGGCCATGCCTCTACCTCTCCCACTCCTGCAGATGCTGGGAACTGGCTTAAGGCTGATTTTTAAAGATTTAAAAAGCGGCATCTCTTCTTTTCGACCAGGCATGTTATGAAGGTGGAAGTAAAAATGTAATGTTACCGATGTACAGAGGGTTTGATAGAACATGTGGTATTTTTGTTGAGGACAAGAAGAATTAAAAGTTATAGATACTATATACACAATTGTCATTATACTATGACTATTTTTCAATTCCATTTCCGTTGTTGTTATTTATTGAATGTTTTGACCCTGAATGAAGAGGCTGAAGCGTATCTGTCCAGTTCTACCTCCAGCCCTGTTCCAGGAACAAAAGGCCAGCTGTCGAAATGTCAACAATGTTTGTCTGTCTGATGCATGGTTATATATTTTTGCTGTATGTTTTATTTACTTAATAAAGCTGAGTGTTGGGAAATACATCATTGGATTCCAGGCATATTTTTTGTTTGACGTGACATATTTCAGGAAATTTCAATACAAAGTGATCAGATCGTAGAAATATCTTTGTGATGTCGCCATGAATTTTCAAAACTCGATCATTCTGCTCTGGCTTAAACACCCAATGTGACAAGTTAAACACTGAACAGCCATCTATCACCATAATGGTTCACATGAAGATTTATGTTGCAAGTTAACAGTTAGGTTTCTTACCCGATCTTCATCCCGATGTCTTCCCTGAAAAGGTCCTCCAATGTTCACGTTGTCTGCTGGTCTTGACCTTTATTCTTTGATCTTTTGATCTTATTTCTTCAGCCTCTAACAGCCTTCATCCTCGGACCCAGCAAAAAAACATAACAACTACTACAAATAACAGTAACTTTCACAATTTAGCACATTATTATTTGGCTTCACAAATTGCTTCGTGGCGCTTTAAGACAATAACAAAGTCAGTTGAACTCCAAGTAACTACAGTATAAACAACCGCAGGGGCTAGAAAAAAGTACTGAGCCATTAGAATATCCCTCAATGCCAAAGAGCAAAGTGTATTTTAAGGACTGTTCTGCATGAAACTGAATAAAGATCATAAGCAGCCGTCTGCAGCTCGACTGTACTGTTGTTGAATAGCAGGCTTTTTGGAAGGATCTGGCAATGCTTTGACAGATGTCTGCATAGTTTTCTTTAGTTCTGTTGTTGTCTTACTGTGATGCTTTAAGCTGTCAGTGTGAAAATAAAATGTCATATCAGAGCAGTGAGAACAAAAAGACACAGAGAGAAGTGATGTGTATGCAGAATGTGGAAAAAGAAAAACACTACTGATTAGAAAATGCCCAGAGATATTTTTTTCCATTCGTTTTCGTTTTGATAAAAAACTTCAAGAGCATGATGAAGTCGCTAGCTGTTTTTGTTGGAGTGGAAAGCTGATAATGTGTGTGTGTGTGTGTGTGTGTGTGTGCTAGTCTGCTTTCATACCGCCCACCACTTTACATAAAACTCATAACAATAGTCACTCTTTGAACTGTAAAGACATTTCCTTTTATCTCACGCAGTGTATCTTCCCCTGATTTCACGATGTTAAAGCAATCTAAGATGGGCCAAATATGAAAAACATGCTCACAATAACATTTACACCCTAGAGATGTTGATATCAAAAGGGAATAAAATCTCACAACAAATAGTGTGAAGTCTTTCAAAAGCATCCATAGATCGTAGATCCAGCATTTTTTCGCCAAATTCTTATCATCTCATGCCAAGAGATTATGGGAGATAAAGTCTTGGACATGGACGCACACACAAGAGTTTTCCGTTTAATAAAATCTTCATCTTTTTTCCCCAAGTCCAGATTTGCTTGTTCATTCACAGTCTTTAGTGCCAGACCTTGATCTCGCCGGCCCAGTCGCAGGTGGCCGCGGTCGCCGGCAGAACGGGATGCTGGGCGACGCGCAGGCAGGGCTGGCCGTGCGCTCGGAGCGTGTGCAGCATGCGAGCGTTGTGGTAATCGTAGAAGTGAGCCGAGCCAGTGGAGCTTCCCGAGGCCAGGATTGTTCCGTCCGGAGAAAACTCACACTGCACGGCGTATCCCTCCACCTGTAATGACAAGATACTGCATGTGTCGATTACCATGTATTAGCCTTCCACCAGGAGTCATTTTAACGTCAGCGTAATAACGGGATTGTGGTCCGGTTGGTAGTAGATTAAAATCATAGAGCTACGTGCGTGTGTTCTTTCAGATCTCTGGATATATTAGAGTTGACAGTTTAATTTAAACCTCTGGATGAACGGTCTTTATAATCTGGTGATTTTATCTACAGTATAAACTGATCAACAGGAGTGTTATTATACCAGTGGCTGCGTATGCCTGTTGCTCGACACAGTCACTGACCTTGAGATAAGAAAAGGATAGGAAAAAGACTTGAACCACTTGGTTTGTCTAACTGAGGTCTCATGTTCTGTCCCTTTATCTCTTATATTATCCTAGAAACTAGGAGCAGTACAGACAGGAAACATGTTTACAGCCACAAATTAACTCTTTCAGTCTACATGTTGGGTTGTACACCGATTGGTTACTACATATGCATATTTAAGTTGTATATAATAAAAAAAAATATATGAAAAAGGTTCAGAAATTAAATGCATTTTCCGTTGATTTGAGGGCCACCGACCTTAAAAAACACCATCTGGAATGTGAGCTAGCCGTTCTCTTCCTGTCCGTCTCTTGATTTCTCTGGATTTAACAAACCAGACGGCCTTTGCACAGTTTTGTGTGCATGGTGGATGTTGCTGAAGTAGTTTGTGTGCATGTACATTCTGTATTGATCAGGCCTGACCAACCACAACCCCCCTACCCCGAGGCCACAGTCGTTACTGACCTTGTGTCCTTCGTATCGCCGCCTCTTGTTCATTCTATAGGGCTGCTGGGAGGAGAAAACTGCCATGTAGTCCCCATTAGTCTGGGCAACAAAGGACTCCTCCAGCGGGTGGAGAGCCAGACTGGGGCATGTGTACCGCTCCTGGTGGACAAACGAGTGGAGGGAAAAAATCCAAAAGGGGGAAATTAATTCATTATTTGACCTTTTCTCCGTGTTGCCGACCATGAAGTCGGCTGCATGTCAACTAGACCATTATTTTTCAAAAACCTGCATGTTCAGATGTACAGGTGGTGGAGGAAGAAGAATAAGTGCTTTATCTTATCATGCAATCAATCTACTACAGTCATTTCTGTATTGTATGCTGTTTCTGTTATATCATCCATGCTACACATTATCAGAAGGGTAGCATGAAGAAGACGACTACAGAGACTTCCTATCAAATACAATAAATCCTCATTCCAACTGCAGAAAAACTGAGTCAAGGACACACAGAGCACAAAGGTAATTCAGCACACACTTCCTTCAGCACTGTATAACTGTTAAAATATGCTGTTTGTTCAGGGGCTACATATAAATATGATTACCTGGTAGATCTGGTTGGAGACCTTGGCTGTGGTGGCGTAGTCCCAGGCGATGAGGGTGCGGTCAGCCGAGTCTCTGCTCACGCAGTCAGAGCTCGTTATGAAGTCCACACCACCTCTCAGGAATAGGATGTCCAGGGTCTGCTGGACGCCTGCTTTGTACACCTTCACCACCTGGAAAGGCACAAATTAGCATCCAGCTCTTTGTGTAGAAGAAAAGATGGAGGAATGATAAAGTGGGAAGTGGATGTCTAAAGAATCTGGAGTTGTTGTATGTGATGTAATGATGTATTTATAGCACATTACTCTTCCAGAACAGTAGATCACGGTGCTTCAACATATGCACTGTTGCTAGAGTCTAGTCCATCAAACTTAATGTCTATCTGCCGCAATTTAACCTTAAACAACTAACTGCAACCTTAACTGTTTTCTGTCTGCTTTGTAACTTGAGCAAAACTTTTAACTCTTGGTCCCGTCAATGAGTTTTAACATAATGTTGTAGAGCAACCTCATGCATACAATTTGACCCCGGGAGTCCGTTTTGGAACGACTTCAGACTAATGGTTCAAAGTCGGGCCTGTGGGCTCTTTTATCGAGTGGGGTGATTTCACTCCAAAGCAAGAAGAACGCAGCCCAGGACTGAGACTGACAGGCAGCCAGGACGCCACAGCATTAGCATCCTATTTGCTGAGGATTGCTCTACACTCACTCTGTAACTCACATTGACACCTACTGGCAGAAGCAATCCCTGCTGTATTAAATCTAAAAGCCTGCAGGGAAACGATTCAG
Source organism: Chelidonichthys spinosus (assembly GCA_029853015.1). Taxonomy (NCBI): domain Eukaryota; kingdom Metazoa; phylum Chordata; class Actinopteri; order Perciformes; family Triglidae; genus Chelidonichthys; species Chelidonichthys spinosus. Next base: position 9,107,923 of record CM056833.1, on the reverse strand, counting down.
TTAGCTGTGGCGAAATGTTTACATGCGAGTGTTCCTATTCAAAGGAGGTGAAGGGGATTCTCATATAAAACAGTCCATTAAGTTTAATAGCAATACTAGGTCCGCTGCTTCACAGAAACAATTCATGAGTCTCATGTGAAATTAAAATGTGCTTTGTACAATTAATGTGATCATCTGCGGTGTTGCTTCTATTCATATGGCAATATTATCCTTTTGGTGAAATAAAGCATGGGTGCACTGCACACAGATGAGGAGGAGCATGTGTCCCAGGCCTGCCTTCTTCAGATTTATGAGGTCAAAACACAGTCTGTGAACCAGAGTCTATAAAAATGATAAATCTACTGTAGGGAGGTTAATCAGTTTGACCTTGCAGCTGCGGGAGTCCCAGGCCTTGACCATTGAACTGTAACCACCACACAGGAATACCTCGGGGCTGCTGGGATGCAGGACCACACGCATCACTTTGAACTGGTTGTCCAATTTCACTACCTGCTGCCCTACAAGGAGATATGAGAGCGAGAGAGAGAAAATTGTCAGGGAATACTTGGATTACACACTACAAAACTATATTATATTTTGTGCTAAAAGCTAAGATTGTTATCATTTAGCTGCATTTTGCACTCATACATACTTTCACTCATGACATGGCATAGACATTTCTTAGCTCAGTTGTTAGCATCATCATGCTAACAACTGAGAGGGCAACATTTATCAAATAGGCTTAAAAAGCCAGATTTGTGAATAGATTGAAATACTGATAAACACTGACCAAACTAATAATTGGCACTATTTTCTAATATTTTATAAAGAAAACGATTACTTGATTAAACGATGAATATAATCATGGTTAAAGGAGCCCTGGATCAACCCAAATACGTTTTAGTCCAACATGAAAACAAGCTGAAGCTTCCCCTTTCGTGTCAGATATTTGGGAAAGTAACAAAACGTTAAATATTTTAAAGAAATTAGCATCATAAATAAATTATCAAGGATAAAAAGTGCTTTTCAGCAGGGTTCCCATATTCTCATATTTTCTGTTTACTGCTCATCGTTCACACGTCGATGTCAAACCCAAAGATACAACAATACAACGGAGTTAGGACAGCATCCTTCACATGACTTCAATCTACAATACATTCTCCTCATATCATACAAAATAAAAGACCAAAGACCGATTGTAAGTTATTTTTACAAGAGAGTAGTGGATAATAAAATGGATTTCTTTCATATCTTCTAGATCTGGGAAACAATGCTATGTTGACATATAAGACTTGAACATGAGGCCTTTCATGTGGAGTGAAAGCACTACGTTCATATATGACACACTTAGTAAAGAAGCAGTGATCAACATCCTGATGGTGTGTATATATAAGAGAGGATGCAGTTAACTCTGACCCCTGACTGGTTTCTGTCCTCTCTGGGCCCCGACATTTCCCTTCATTGCTGTTTCATCTCCGTCTGAACGAACCAATACATTCTGCATGAATTAGTTTGTAGGTGTAATGTTTCTTTAATGTGTTCACAATACTGTGATTTTGCAGAAAGAGGAGTAAGTACATTGTGTGTGTGTGTTCTACTACTATACATTCAAAAAGAATGTTCAGACTATCAAACCACTGTCTTTAGACAAACAGATGCAGTTTGTGCGACATGAAAAGCTCATTAGGTTTCGTCTTTCTCAGCTGTCAAGTCTCCACTTAGGTTTCCAATTTCCACAAATGCAAATCCTCCTCGCGAAGCGCCCAATCGATTCCTGCGCAGCAAACATTGTGTGTAATTAAATTGTGCCGTCATCTTTGCTTCTTAAAACAGTGATTCAAAGAACGAGCTCGGTGATTAATGACACAGTAAATCCTGCTCTGAGTCGCTGCCAAAGATAGTGTGACCAACTCAAAAGTGTTCTTTCTGAAATCCATGAAGGAATGAGGTGAAAGCAAAAGGGACGAGGAGCTTTCTGTGATCATTCCTGGTCAGAAGTAAGGCTTGTTTATAGTCACATCCATCAGATTTTGATCATTTTTTCTGTCACTACATAGAGCTTCACATGGACAATGGAGAGTTTCTTGTGATAAAATGAAGCTATTTTTACCATTCGATGCCCCAGAACCGAACAATTGGCACATCATACACATCTAAAAAAGCTACTTGATTTAAAGATTGATCAAGACAAAAAGATCATCTACAATTTTCTTTTAAGAGGCAGCTTCATATAAAATCAATTTAAAAACTGTCACATAAAACAAAAACACTGAGGGACTTAAACACAATTAAGCCCGATAGCGCGACCAGAAATGAGTTTCCTGGGAAAACAATGAAGAAGGCTGCATTAGGAGCAAAGCCAGACTGTGAGCCAGCAGCTCTGTCAAAGGCTATGCAAAGTAGACCACCTCAGGGTTCAACGGCTCCTCATTAATTCATCGAGCAACCAACAAAAAAAAAGCCCCATCCAAAGTAGTGTTAGCCCACAACAAAAAATGCACTTCATTACACGCTTCTTCCAGGGTGTCCCTACCAAAGTCTCTTTAGAAGGGGGAATGAGTCACGGCTAATAAACCGCAGCAAAAATGGACCTTCTTCCACTTAACGGCGGAGGAGCGTGCTCCCAAATTCGATTGCATTGATCCAAAGTTTTAACAGGCAATTTCGCCAGGCTCACACTTCCTGCTTAATTGGCTTTCCCGTACGGCGACACGGAGATCCGTCATCGAGATTTTCAAATCATATTTGGCACGACGGCGAGGAATCAACTTTCTCCTCGTGGAACAAATAGGGCCCTCGTCACGTTTTAGCTAAGGAAGATTAATTAGCTTGCTTGAAAAGGGTAGATAAGGGGAGGCTGCAGTGATCGGCCTCTTCATTCACGATAGTTTACATCGCAGTCCTTAAAGAACTGTGCTCGTGCTGTAAGGCTGACACACATACGGATGACTACAGCGCAGGACATTAGGGAGGATTGGGACGAGCCCGTTAGAGCAGAGGGAAGCTGGGATGAAATGGATATTCTGCCTCATTATCAGATGCGTCAAAGCAGGGGGCTGTCACTGCAACACAGGCAGTGGTTAGGAATGCATTACTTGGTTTAAACAGGGCATGTCATAATCATATTTTCAAATTAGGCTTAATTACCAATAAGACAAACACAGACTAACCTCCAGCTATATTTAGGAGGTGTTTTTGCATTTTTATACACCTTGATAATTAAGGTTTGAATCTATGTTCAGTCAGCATCCTCACAACTGACAACACAGCGTCTGCATATTTGGAGTTTTGTGAAAGCACTAGTGGGCGACTGTTATGAGTCTCGTTACCCATCAAGGGATGCTGATGACAGAAGAAGTGTCGCAAATTAATTTTAAGACTTCAGACATTCATTATAAGTGTATAAAGCATTATTCCTGGAGGGGACAGGATGATGGGACCCTCGCAAAGTAAAAATAATTCAATTAGAAGGCAGCTCCAAAGCACCAAACCCACAGAGTTCCGGAAACTCATCCCTGCTTCACGTTGGATGCTTTTCAATCATATATAAAAATATACCAGTCTTTACTATTATTGCATGTTCGCTAAATTGAGTTATAAATGTTTTAGTCACCATAGAATGAAAATGAAGTGAAAACTTCAACCTAGTAAGTTACCACGGTAACGTGAAGCCAAGTAGGTCAAAATGCGCGTTAGCTTGCTGATGGCATCTGGAGTAAATGCTTGTGTGTGAGCTGTTGCTGCAGGCGTCGTCTCCTGGGGTGCAGCGCTTAAGGTTCCTGTGTTTGAACAGCCCCAGTGTATCGGTTTCCCCTCGGATTGTGTGAGAGGGATGTATAAAAGGAGGTAGGATGAAAAGTATCAAAGAGAATACAAACAAAAACAGACATAATATTATTTGACAGGCAAATATAATAAATAATAAAAAACATACTGTTAAATTTATGAAACGTGGCTAAGAAAACTCACTGTTAAGAACAATACAATGATCTCAGGTTAACTTTTAGTTCCTTCCTCAGGTGAGCAACGGATAAATATTTCTAATGTTGCCTTTTTGTATCTGTGCACTGATTTTCTGTGAATATGTAAAAACAATATGTAAAATCATTTGTTCTACTGTATGATGTACCTGAAGTAATGCAGCCAAAACCATTTTCCACCTCAAAACACTGAGCAAGAACCACTAGAGCATACATCATAAAAGTCTAGTACAAATGTGTGAATTTGGTTTTAGAAAAAAAAAAAAAAAGAAGCACTTTGTCACGTGGATTGCATGGTTGGCAATCCATTGCAATAATGGGAAACTCCATCTTACAACTGAACTACTGTTGAAGACTTTCGCTACATTCATTCATTAAATTATAATTTTGCAAAGCCCACTTTGGCACTGGTACTATAATACTGTAATACTGTGTTATTTTTTTGGGAAAGCAAGGACCAACTCTTTCTTGCCAGTGCCTCGGGGGATCTGGACAGAAGACTCAAGTTCTACATAAACATGCACCAACTGACACCTAAACCGTGAAGGCGCTGGACAACACCTGCCACTTCACACTAATGCCCTCCGGATGAAATTAATTTATTCCACTCCTCAGTCCCCACTCTCTCTCTGTTTGTTGTTCTCTGAATATATTCTGCCTCTTTTGATTTCTTGCTCTCGCATTCTTCCTCTCCTCTTCCCTTCTATTTCTGCATTGTGCCTCTAAACCTCCTCTCCCTCTTTATATCCTCACTCTACTTTTGCTATTCAGCTGTGACAGCTTGCCTGTGGCCCGTTGGGAGTGGATGTACGATTCTACAAATTAAATTGGCCACAGAAACAACTGCAAAGATGGCCACCATTCACCATTCCGAACGCATGGGCTCCTCTATAATTCAATTTCTCTGTAGACATACCGATTGGTGCGGCGTTTGCTTAAGTATGCTGCGGTAAAATACGGGGTCAGGTGTCTTATAAGACTCTCACTGATCATCAAAGGGCCTGCAGACATCTCCAAAGAGGGCGCCATTGAACAGAATGGGCCCAGCTGCCTCCCTTGTTAGAGTTGAGAGGCTTTGCATTACTGTGAAGAGTGTAAAGATCTAATCCATCCATATTACTGTGCGATGTGGCAAACACTTAGCTCCCTTAGTGTCCCATCCCTCTTGGTAGATATACTGTTAACGCATGATTGTGTGGAGCTTCATTAATTTTTCAAATATCACTGTCATAATGATGCCAGCACCTTGGATTAACCCTGTTGTGGGCGTCTGGGAAGACGGGGGCCGGAGCTTTCCATGTTGTGATGAGAACCGCAGATTTAACTCAGGTCTGTATTTAAGTTATTATGAGGCAAATTATGCAGCTTGACCTCTTTGTCCTTTACACTGCTTGAATATAATTGTTTTTGAAGTGCCAGCACCGCAGTCTTTGCTATAGCACAATACATTCAACTACAATTGTGAAGAAACTGGGCAGGAATTCCCAACTCCCTTCATTATACGCAAATAAATGACATATTCTACATCTCCTGCTGCTGGTGTGATGTAGCTCCAGGTCTCTCAGACCCTCATCCTCAGAAACAAGAAATGGGGATATATCATAAGGTTTCACCTATGGAGAGATGTGTGATTGATGTGACTTCAAAGCTGTTGGTTTGACCCCACGAGGACGTCCTACAGGGCTCGGCAAGGCAAAGGTGGCTCCCAACGTAGGAGGCCAAAAATATTGGTCTATTTATGGCTGTTTATGGTTGTAGTTTGTGGCGTTCTGATGTAAGGTCATGGTGGCCAGTCCTGTGGTGATGTATCCATTATCAATCCCCTTCCTGGAGCTGCCTGTGTGTTTAATGGGCTATTATCCGTAGGCTTTATTGGCAGTATTGACAGACATGCTGGGAGGGGAAGTGCAAACGGCAGCAAGTCATCACAGCAATGTGTTGACCCTAGAGATGTAGATGCCACAGGCTTCAAAACAATGCCTATTGTATGCCGGCTCATTCATTAAGCCTACATATATGAACACTGCAACATATTAAATGTTGCCGAAAGGGAAATATAAGATAGTCTAAATCCCTCTCAGGGTTTTTCTTTGAATTCTTACCAGCACTGTTCATTTCAGCTGTGTAGAATTTCATGAATTGATTCGGGTGAAGGATAATGAGTGAAGGGCTGAACAAGCAGCCTCCCTTTCATAGACTAGTTTGTGTGAATGGCTCTCATATTTTCTGCCGAGGTTGTATTCTCGGCCAAAAAAAGCAAAGCATTTCCAAAGCAAACCAAATTATTGATCAGCTGCAAATGTCACCTTGAGTGGTTTGTATGATCACACAAATGGGCCAGCAAATAATATGAGATTTTGTTAAAAGTCCCATTTTTGGACCATCTCCTTTGAAGCGGACGTGAGGCCTCCATAGAACTCCATTTAGAGGGTCGACCTCCTCCCCAAATGAGACTATAGCGTCAGGTTTACAGGTCTTTATAGCGACTAATGCAAAGGATGTCACTGCAAAGTGTAGATTATGAAAATAATAATTACAAGTGTACACATTTAAAGATTAGACATTGCGATAAATAAGAGAAGAACACTGTTATTTACTATTGTGTACTGTTGAATATTACATTATGATAGAGTTTATATACATGATATATTTGTGATATTCGTGCAAACTCTGTGGTAAACGCTGCTTTAAAAGTGGCTGGACACACGGACTACCTAACAAAAAGGAAATAGCAGCGGTTTAATTAAAATTTGGGGGAAAATAAGGCAACGTTTATTGGTGCACTTTGGAATGGGATTGTTGACCGGTTGAGAGAGAGAGAGAGAGAGAGAGAGAGAGAGAGAGAGAGAGAGAGAGAGAGAGCATTGCTATTTCTACAATGACTTTATAACAGGTTTTGTAGCCCAAGGCCATTCAAACTCACTCCTCAAATAAATTACTCTAACTTTAAATTTGAATTAGAAGAAAACACTGCATTTGCAAGAAGTAAAAGAATTTGTTTTCCCACAACACAAGAAATATGGTCGACGAAGAAAAATGACTATTAACAAGCAGCTAAAAGTTCATTTCAACTAAGTAAAAGTTTGGATTTAACTCTGTCTCTCTCTATTTTAGATATAAAGGTCTACCCCAGTCTTTAGTCTACCTGGCCTGATATTGTATCCAATTGAGTTCAGCTGCAGGCGACTTCACAGTGGTTTGCTACGTGACATTTCGTTCCCCCAGACCTACAGAAAGGAGTGTTGCTTCTCACCCGTCTCTACGTCTGTGATCAGAGCCTTGTTGTCAAAGGAGCCAGTGAGGAGGCGTCGCCCGCAGGGGGTCCAACAGGCATCACGCACGGCTCCCGAATGGCAGGTGTAAACCCTCAGGCATCGCCCGCTCTCCGCTCCATCCCACACCTGCCAGACACCACGAACACAAATCACATCGAGCCAAAGTCACAAGACGGCGGTACCTCAATCATTGTTACTGTCTGTACTCAAACCTTTCCGTAGCTCGGCTGCATGAAATACACAGAATGTGAAACAGAACACAACAGGAATCGAGTTTAAAGCAATTGTCAACTCAAGAATGCAAGATTATATTAGTCATTTGTCATTGTATGGATATGTTTGTGTGCTAATAGACAAAAACGTTGACCTCTGCATCCTTTACACGGCAAACAAACAGCCGGTGAAATAGCAAAAGACACATGAGAGGAAAGGATCTGCATGCTTCGGACGAGGTCTTCTGATATTAAAATAGTCTGGCCCTGGTTGGGTGTTAGAATCAGTGAATGTCTCCATATCTATTTCAAAGCTGAGTGAGATATAATCTAAGCCTTCCTCTCCTCCTATGTTATAACGTCATGCAACAGAATGGAATTATTCAGTAAAGTGCCACCGGATAAACTGGCAGAATACGTATACAAATCAGGCTTATTTGCTGGATTTAAAAGCAAAGACAACCTTTATAATTAATTAATTACACTAATTACCTTTGAGTGTGCCTATAAATCAATTCCATGTGGGTGTAATGGCTTTAATGGCTTTGTATCGTTAGAGGTGTCTGATTGTAGAGAGCAAAGGAGAAAAGCTGCCTTCTGCTATTTGTGACTGCCATGACTACACTATTTAACACCTCGCCGTCTTAAAATGTGATATCATGGTGCAAACAAAGTGCAAAAAGAAGTATAATAAAGCAGGCAGTGGGTTATGAATTAGTCTGCCAGATTGTTGTGTTGTTGATTTTGGCATCGTCTTTTGTTGTCGTGGGGTTTTGCACCGGGCTTCAAAAACACTTGGCAAACAGGTTGGTGAATATCGTGACATGATTTTCATCAGATTTACTGACAAATATGAGTGGGATTTTCTGTCCAACACGTCAAAAGACAAAAGCTTCTCCCTGAAGTCCAGCCTGAAATCCAGTTGGTGGTCTGGCCTGCTGCCTGCTGAGGTATACTGCACTAATGATTCCTTTTTTTTTTCCCCCCTTTTCCTGCATTGCAATGGCCACAGAGGAACTTTGAAGACCTGTGGGGCACTGCAGATCCCTCTCTGCCTTGCCCTGTGTTTTATTATTAAAGCTGAATCCTCCATACAGCATAAGAAAGTCAAGAAAGACATTGAGAAGTTCTGTGGGCTACCACAGCTCCCACAGGACACCGACGGGAGGAAGGGAGACGGAGGGGGGGCGCTGACATGCTGACATATTAATCCAGCGAGCATAGATTAACAAACAGAATGCCAGAGATGCCTTCAGGGTGAGAAGAAAAGTCACAGAAATTGAGAGAGAGTGAGAGAGACAGACGGGGAGTATCACTTTTAATTGCAAAAAGTTAAATAGTGGGGTGAAACATCAGTTAAGAATATTTTCATTCAGTGCACAACAGGATATATGCCACTTCTCTGCATACAGAGAAGAAACTAAGACCATAGTCTTAGGTTTAGGGAAATACTGCCATCTCAAGGTAACATGAAAACGTGCTCAAGAACAACATGTTGCTTAACCCTCATCCTACCAACATATTATATATATACCCATTTGAAATTATTCTAAAAATACAAATTACAGAATAAAGCACAGATATGACAGAAAGTATGGAGCCCAGTTGGTGGGATGAGGGTTAAGCCCCGTCTCGACGAATGACAGACTTAATGATATTCACCTCAACAGCATCATTCAATGCACACATTATTGCGATAATCCGATGCAAAGTGAGACCTGGGTATGGGTGGAAAAGGAGAGGTTTATTTCCATCCCTTCTAATTTCACCGGCCACTTAACAGACACGCAGAGTGGATCCTCGCAGATGACTCATTGGGATGATCTGCTACCTAAATGACTCGCAGTAATTAAACCTAAATTGGTATTCGTGTTATCAAGTTAAAACCGCAGCATTACACCTGCCGTAGCCATGGTGACAACGGCTGCAAACAGGCATAATTATAGCCTGACTCTGCCTCTGAGAGACTGACAGACAGGACGCGGCAGGGAGCGGTGTTGGTGAAGGAACACAAGGGAAAAGTGTTGAGACCTCATAGCGTGTCCCATCTCTGTCTTCAGTCAATGATGAAGAATAGAAAAGAATAGCTGCAGCGAAAGTGCCGAAAGACATAATCGATATAGCTGCGCAGCATGGCAATAAATGCAACAATGTAGGAAAAGCTGGCACAATGCAAGAAAATTAAGTTTGATTTTTTTTTACTACTGCCAACACTAAATGAATAGGCTGGAGCAAAGAAATCCTATCGTGAATTAGTGAGCCCCAACTCCAAGCCTAACCCACTAACCCTAACCCTAAATTCAGACTTTAGCCTCAATTTATTATGATTTAATTTTCATTTAATTTTTTTAAGTTTGATTTTTTTTTACTTCTGCCAACACTAAATGAATAGGCTGGGGCAAAGAAATCATATCCTGAATTAGCGAGCCCCAACTCCAAGCCTAACCCTAATTTCAGACTTAAGCCTGAATTAATTATTATTTAATTTTCATTTAATTTTTTTAACAACGCCACATAAAAAGGACGTCATTTTCTATCCAGTATCGCACTTAACAAACATAAAAGTATGACTGGAGTGCATGTAACAAAGGTCAAAAGGGGATCAAACCGTGGCATCCTTGCAGTTATGCGGAATGCTCCTTTACCTCCAGGCTACATGGGTTGGTGACTCTTCTGATAATTGATTAATTAGTTACTTTTCAAGCAAAATTGAGAAACATTTCCTATAAAAAGACTCCCAATTGTAAGTATTTGCTGCTTATGTCTGACGTGGTGGTAAACTGAATATTTTTAAGTGTTTTCCTGTTGACAAAACAAGCCGTGACACGTTGTTGTAATAAAGTGTAATGGGCATTTGCAATAACTGTTATCAATGAATAGAGAAAAAACAAATACATAATTGAAAATGACAAAAATTGTTGATTGCCTCCCTATAATTGTCTACGGCTAGTTCAATCCAAAGCTAGGTTTTTATTAATGAGGGTTAACTGGTAAGTGTGAAACCTTAGGATTGTTGCTATGGTTACCTGCAGTGTATTATACTGCAGTTTGCAGTGTCACATCATTCAAAGAACATCTGGCAGCCAAACAGTATTTTCTGTGGCTGTAAAAACATCAACATGGCCAGTTAATAACATGCTTTTATTAAAATAATTGCTTGTGACCGAAGAAGAGCACCTTATGGAATCCATTGCTGTCTTTAAGAGGATGTTGTCGTCTTAGTCTTAAAGCTAGAGTGAAGAGTGAAGCTGGTATCACATGAAACTGATCAACTTTTTCCCCTAAAGATTATGGCGTCATTTCAGTGCCAAAATCCGCGAGCATAAAAACCATATTCAGCGCGCATAAAGACCACTCTCTGCGCGCTCGCGGTCACTCTCTGCGCGCTCGCAGTCACTCTCTGCGCGCTCGCCGTCACTCTCTGCGCGCTCGCGGTCACTCTCTGCGCGCTCGCGGTCACTCTCTGCGCGCTCGCAGTCACTCTCTGCGCGCTCGCCGTCACTCTCTGCGCGCTCGCGGTCTCTGTGCTCACGCTCGCTGTCACTCTCTGTGCCTTCTACGCGCTCGACTTTGCTGAGTTTTGGCACTCTGGGGGCGGGCATGGAATAGACGGCCCCGCAACCCCCCTCCTTTCTGATTGGTCACTTTAAACGCCTACTACTGTCTCCAGGTCAGAGCCAACCCGAGGCAGAGTAGGGCGGGTCATCATTGCAATTGGCGGCAGCATTTGATGGCGGAATTGAGATGAGAGATTGCGGATCTCCATCACAATTACTCGCAAGCTGTTCAATAAATTCATAATTTAAATATCTGTTTGTTCCTCAACTTACCTCTTGTTTTTCTGACATCTCATCCGCAATCCCATCAAATGCTGCCGCCAATTGCAATGATGACCCGCCCTACTCTGCCTCGGATTGGCTCTGACCTGGAGACAGTAGTAGGCGTTTAAAGTGACCAATCAGAAATGAGGGGGGGGGGGGGGTTGCGGGGCCGTCTATTCAATGCCCGCCCCCAGAGTGCCAAAACTCAGCAAAGTCGAGCGCGTAGAAGGCACAGAGAGTGACAGCGAGCGTGTGCACAGAGACCGCGAGCGCGCAGAGAGTGATGCCGAGCGCGCAGAGAGTGATGGCGAGCGCGCAGAGAGTGATGCCGAGCGCGCAGAGAGTGACGGCGAGCGCGCAGAGAGTGGTCTTTATGCGCGCTGAATATGGTTTTTATGCTCGCGGATTTTGGCACTGAAATGACGCCATAAAAGATCCCCTGTCCTCCCCTAGAAAAGACAAAAACAGGTCTATGTAGGGGTCAGGGGTCACAAACCTTTCTGACCCTGAGCTACTGAGAGCTAATAATTTTGCAAATAAAGATATTATGCATTTAATAGGCTCCGGTTTAAACACAATGAGAGGCAAGGCAAAGTTATAAGAAGATGCCCTTTTCTGTGGAATACACTGGATGTTTCTAACTTCATGAATAATGAGGATTATATCGAATAAAATCTTCATAATCCTGCAATTCTGGTCTAAATCATGTCTGATTCCAGGTGAAGCATGCAATAGTTTGGCAAGCTTAAAATACTGCGGGGACTCGAGTACAAACGTTTACAGAACATAATCTGTCCAAAATCCTCCTCTCAAATTTAGCAAAATGCCTCACGAGTTATGTGCACGAGTATTTCACACGCTCCTCTCTGTATTGATGTCACAGAAAACAGCTGGTTGGGCAGTCCAAGATAGAGAAGGAGAGAAATCCTTGCATACAAACAAGCAAGTCTTCTCCTCCTCTTCCCTTCTCGTTTCCACCATCTGCTCCAAACCGCCGTTTCCAGGTGCCAGAAGGGGTGGCTGCCATACTGCTGCATTTGTACGCTTATGCAAATGACCTCATGCATATTCAAATAATGAATTATTCAGCGATCTCTTAGGATATTGGTGGTGCGCGTGGCTCCATACTGGGAAAGAAATATTTAGTAACTGGCAGACACCTGCATGACTTGACCTTTACAGTAGGGAAATTGAAGGATTGTTTTCCTGGTGTGAAATACAGAAGAGGAGGGGTAATCAGAGAGAGAGACACTGGGAACGAGAGAGAGAGAGAGAGAGATAGGGAGCCCCATGGGTGCTGACATACATTCGACAGTGACAGATATGATTCCAAAGAAAGTGGTTTGTGGTACATTTATAAATCGAAGCAGCGGGACAGGTATTATCTCACTGCATATGACTGTGTGCCAATTACACTGAATGTCAGGTAAGTGATTATCCCCTTAAGACCTCCCCGATGCGCTTGGCACCTGCCTGAAACTGCATTGATGAATGGATTTACGTGTTATAAAACAAAGACAATCGTTCACCACCGCGTATATAGAAGCAGTCAACTTGAGAAAGGAGGACATATTTTATCACATGGAGAGAGGAAAAACATCAAAATCAGATTGAAAGCTTGAATTACATTTTAGTTTGAGTAAAATAATGATTGAGAAAGCCTATTATCGCACGACAGAAGCTATGGATCTCCTATATTGATTTAATAGATTTCATGGCCAAGTATCAATGTGCATCATTTCTGAAGTGAGTGAGTTTTATTTTAGATCATTACCTTGAATGTCTTGTCCATGGAGGCAGATAGGAGTAGATGACTGAGATGAGGCAGAGGACACCATTGCACTGTGTTGACTGGACCCTGGTGGCCTCCCAGGCTCATCAGAAGCCTCTTTGGTATCCCTGCAGCGTCAGGCTTGTGGATAAGATACGCCTTTACTCTCCCAGAAACCTCTGAAAGAATCTGGCTTTCCCTGGTCTGATTCCCCTGGACTTGCTCTGCTGAGTTCTTTGGGTCCCCTGCTTCTCCTGAAGTGGCAAGTCTATGCCTCTTGGGGATGTATGGTCTGACACCTGACGGGACAGTGTGATGTCTTTTTGCTGGGTTCAATCCACAGCTGACACTATTTGGCATGTGAGGAGGAGTCTGCAGTGGTGAGACGCTCCCCTGAGTCGCAGGTAAACTCAGAGGACCTGCAGTATCTCTGAAATGTTTTTCTGGAGCCGTTACGTTACTCCGATATTTTCTTCCTCTGTCAGAACAGCTCTGTGGCTGTGAATGTGCTTCGAGTGAAGAACTGCTTCTTTTTGAGACATCATAGTCCAACATTGACCTGTCAGGGTCAGGTGTGAAGCTGTGAGGGCTCAGCGTTACATCAGGGGATTTACATGTCACGAGTTCTTGGTTTTGTTCACAAGATCCAGTTTGGACAGGAGCCGATGCTCCCTCCTCCTTTTGATCAAGATGATCATCATCTGAATCCTCATAGGCCACTAATGAAGACATCTTCACATGATGACACCCAAATAAAATATAGGGAAAATAAAGAGACAACGTGTGAGATGTTAAGTCAATTTGAAGTCCACGGGCGACACCTAGTGGTTGCTTGTATTTCCGCACCACAAAACACATTAACTTGTTACAGCAGCAAGTTTAACCATTAATTTAAACGTTTGGTTGGGAATTCATTGTCACTATTGGGGTGCTAATTTTCGGGGGATTCAGAATTTCAATTTACGCCTTTTAGCATTAACTGTAGCTTAAAGTAAACCCAGTTAACTTTACGTCAATAAGTGCTACATCAGTCAACACAACGCCAAAACAAAAAGAGTTAACATCTAACGTTAGCTAAGTCAACTTACTTTCTTCGGACAGAGCAAATGTCCCTATGATGTGTGTTACCTTTAGTTGTCTTAGAAACGTATATTAATTTACAGACATGACGTCGTTGACGTGAACGTTAAACCCCTATTTGGCAACGATGTAGCAACATTAGCTAACGTTGGTCGTTTGCATTTCAGAGTCAAAGTCAACTATAGCCTAAATCATGAATCCGCCTTTGACTGTCGTACCTGCAACCTTGCAACACAAGCGATAACTGACTGCTGCGCATTAAACGCATGGTGGGAACAGTGACATCAGGTCCAAAATGTCGCAAAATCACTAGATTATGCATTTTCACAATAAAACTAATGTTTCTATTTGTCCACTCCTGGCACATTAGGTTTACGCATTGAAACTTTTATTTTGAAAACTGCCGGTAGGAAAGAAGCGACTTTCCTCCTCCGACATACACCGATTTTAGTGGATTTACAGATAGTTTAACCGGTGTTCTTCCTATGAAATCAAGCTGAAAAAATATAAATACATTCCCGAGTATTCCATGCAATACTAGTGAATTAAACAGAGTCTCTAAAGTGGCACTTTTGCAGCCGTTCTTCTGTAGCGGAACTTTTATGGAAGCCAATTTTCGGGGAGGAATTTGATCCGAACACTACCTCACTTGGGCTGATGCAAGTGGTGTGAGAGAGCTGTCAGCTGTGTGAAGAATATTGTACGGTATGCTGGCCAGTAACTTATTAAATCATACAACATACTTAACTATTAATTGTGATTTTAATAATGGTGTCATTAATGCAATACGGCAGCGTGAGGTCAATGTAGAGGTAGTATCAGACGGTTAGCTAGCGCAACAGCTCTAACGTTACCGAGTTAGCCGGTTCACATATGTGAGAATTTGCATCTGACGTGGAAGAAGATACAGCAGACAGAGCAGGCGGAATCTTAATAATTATGTTAACCATTCAAAAGATGTAACTTTCAGTTATGTTATGTATTTGATCATGCTTAATTTTTAACTTCTTTATCACTATTAAGGTTCCTGGCCAATGTAAAGAAGATGACAGACTGTCGGGGAGAAGAGGGAAGAGCCAAGAGTCCAATGGAGCTCTATGAGAAACTGACAACACAAGGAGAGGAAGTCAGGGCCTTGAAAACAGCTAAAGCAGAGAAAGTAGGTGCTTGTAAACTACCATGTACCAGTGAACGACTCAGGTGGGTTAGTTATTGAGTCAATCTAATTTACTACCAGTGGACCTTACAGATAGTTTGGTTTAAAGTTTTGAGATGTGAGCCACAACGACATTACAATGGGATGGTTGGGCTCCCAGTAGGGATGAGGAATATGACCATAAATACCACCAAAGCCATATGAATTTGTGGATAAGCCACAACCATTAAAGTCCCTGGGAAAAGTGTTCATGGTGAGATCAACACTTTTCCCCAGGGACTATTTTTTACTATTTGTAGAAAGTAGTTCCACTGAAAGCTTTTAATAGTGAGTCTGGATTTTCCACAGTAACCTGGACTTTGTTTTCCTGGAAAGACACATGACAATTACATTTTTTCAAATGTCGTTTTGTAATGTTGGAAGCGCTGCTAAATTAAATTCCATTCACACCCATTGTAAACGGGGGATGCAGAAATCTCCGAACCACATGTGTCAGTTGAAACCAAAACTATCTACATAGCTTTGTATTTTGGGTGAAGTAACTTAAAATACAATGAGAATTGTTTTTATGCTGCCACTTGATTTTGTTGGGATCTGGCTGCTTTTGTGCTGTTGTGTTATCTGACTGCAGTGTTTTGGTCCCTCAGGCTGAAATTGATGCTGCTATCCAGTTGCTGCTCAAATTGAAAGTGGACTACAAACAGGTGACGGGTGAGGATTACAAAGCAGGCTGTCCGCCCCCAGAAAACTCCGTCGCCCTGAACAACGGGCCAGCAGCAGATGGTGCTGATGAACAAGACACGGTTGACCCATGGAACGTTTCCACCAACAACACCAAGGGTGTGGATTACGACAAACTCATAGGTAAGATTCCAATGAACAGGGTCTTCACTGAAAGAGGTGAAGTTCCATGGGTATATTTATATAAAAATGCAACACAATTCACATTGTGTGTCTTTCCTTAGTGAGGTTTGGCAGCAGTAAAATTGACAAGGAGCTGGTGGATAGAATAGAAAAGGTCTCGGGACAGAAGCCTCACCGCTTTCTACGAAGAGGAATCTTCTTCTCCCACAGGTCAGCATTTTAGGAAGTGAAAGAATTTCATCAGTGTGATCTCATGTTTTTGCTTATTCCTCACTTCCAGTGTATGAGTGACTCGGATATGATTGTGTGGTGCATCATTTATTGGCAGTCAGATAGGTCATCATTAAAAATAGCCACACTGAACTTCATTTAACCTTTCTTTCAGATTTTCCTAGAAAGTGAAACAGATGGTGGTGAGAGTTCATAAGACATGTCAATATATCCCTTTTCTCTTATCGCTGTTCCTGGCAGAGATATGCATCAGGTACTGGATGCGTATGAGAAGCAAAAGCCCTTCTACCTTTACACCGGCAGAGGTCCGTCCTCAGAGGCCATGCACGTCGGTCACCTCATCCCCTTCATCTTCACAAAGTGAGTTTGCCCTCTATAATGCATTCATATACCGTATGTAAAAGTGCTGCTTCCGAGTATTACGTTTGAACCACCTTCTTTGTTGCAGATGGTTGCAGGATGTATTTGACATTCCTCTGGTGATCCAGTTGACTGATGATGAGAAGTACCTGTGGAAAGATCTAACACTAGAAGAGTGCCACCGCTTTGCTGTGGAAAATGCCAAGGATGTCATTGCCTGTGGCTTCGATGTCAACAAAACCTTCATCTTCTCTGACCTCGACTACATGGGGTAAAATATGACAAAACTATCTTTATGTTCCTATCTGGTAGACCATAATGCTGAGGCGTTCTAGAAGCTCTACCATATTTATCAAGGAAAATTCATTTTTTTTAATGTGTTGATTTCAATTTACTTTCTGCAGTTCATCGCCTGAATTCTACAGAAATGTGGTGAAGGTCCAGAAGCATGTGACATTCAACCAGGTCAAAGGCATCTTCGGCTTTACAGACAGTGACTGCATTGGTAAGAAAACTGATGACTATGACATGTTGAATGATAAAAAAAAAAGACATATTCTTTGATTGTTTTTTGATGTGCAAAATGTGTGGGGTGTTAATTATTTTCTACCCATCCAGGTAAGATCAGCTTCCCAGCCATCCAGGCAGCCCCGTCCTTCAGTAACTCTTTCCCGCAGATTTTCAAAGGCAGAAAGGATATACAGTGTCTCATCCCCTGCGCCATTGACCAGGTCAGCACAGCATTACAGTTATAGATGACAACATACTAATGTCGTTTCACAATGATAAGTGTTTGTATCTATCCTGTCGCTCATCCAGGACCCCTACTTCAGGATGACCCGTGATGTAGCTCCAAGGATCGGCTACCCCAAACCGGCCCTGCTGCACTCGACCTTCTTCCCAGCCCTGCAGGGGGCGCAGACTAAGATGAGCGCAAGTGACGCCAACAGCTCCATCTTCCTCACGGACACTCCCAAGCAAATCAAAAACAAGGTGCCGCTAGTACCAGATCCTCCGTAGTTGTTGATAGTCAGCTTGGTATTGCCTTATGATTTCTTACTGACCTGTCCAACCATTACTCACAGGTCAACAAACATGCATTTTCGGGAGGAAAAGACACAGTGGAAGAGCACAGGAAGTATGGTGGAGACGCAGACGTGGACGTCGCCTACATGTACTTGACCTTCTTTCTGGAGGATGATGAACAACTGGAGAAAATCAGACAGGTGAGGGTGTAGAGGACAGAGGAAGCAAGAAAAACATTCCAAACTTTATTTATTTTGCTAATAACACCCTTTCCTGTTTTGTCTTCCTCTTATTCTCTCATTGGCTTTGACTCCACTTACTATATTTCTTCCCTTGAACTCTTTATCTCAACTCTGTTTAACATTCTTCTCTCCTCCCTTATCCTCCACGTCAACTCCCTTTCTGCATCATCCACTTCCACTTGTTGTATCATGTTTCTGCAGGATTACACAAGCGGAGCTCTCCTAACAGGAGAACTGAAGAAGCTTTTGATTGAGACACTGCAGCCAATTATTGCGCAGCATCAAGAGCGACGCAAGCAAGTCACAGATGAGACAGTCAAGCAGTTCATGACCCCCAGGCCTTTAAATTTTAACTTCTAGCCTGCCGAGCAACTGAGATGTTATATTATATTAAGGACTGGAGAGGAATTAAAATGTTAATAACTGGGGTAATGGTGTGCTCCTCTGTGTCTGAGCATGCCATTCCCCTCGCTTTCATGCTAACTGTCGTGTTGGTTTGATTCTGGACAAAACGTACACATCTATCTTCATGAATTGTTTGTGTTTGCAACGCTCCTGTAACAACACATACGTCTGTCACTCCTCACCCTGAAATCAGATCAGGATTAATGACAATTAAAGCGGACTATAAATGTGCATTTCTGCTTACAACACGGCTACACATCCACTTTTCAAAAACGTTGGGAATAAGTCTTATTTTAATTTGGGGGAAACAGCCTTGGAACAATAACTTTGATCAAAAGCAGAGGCATGATAATAGGAGGCGATACAGTATATTATGATATGTCAATGAGTTTGAGCACTTATCAATGAGGCTATCTTTGTCTTACTCAGAGGAAAAGCAAATGTATTTCTTGTCAGCAAAAGTTGAACTTGACTCAAGGTAACTCTTTCTCTAAGCATGCTGTAAGTGAAGAGGTTTCACTTATTTTCTTCAATGCTGCTATGACAATTTAATTTACTTTCAGGGATTAATAAAGTCATCTATCTATCTCATGCCCAGACTAAAAATAAAACTGCATTTGAACCAAAATCATTGACATTTTGTGATGGCTGAATTTAAGTGCATCAGTTTTAGGGTCCTGGTTGACTGGGACATTTTACTATTGCTAATGTTATGAGTTATAACTGTGCAATAACTTCTATAACAAGTCAAAATGTCTGCTGTGAAACAGGCACGGTGTCATGCCATGTTATATTACTTTTAAAGAAAAGGTAATACACATAATTTAGAAAATAAGATATGGTTGGTTCCTGAATGATAAAAATGCGTCTGATAGCACAGGACACAGTGTTATTGAGCTGTATATTTCACTAACATGGAGGGTGGAATGAGATGTTGCAAATGAAAGTGAACCTTAATAATAAAGATAAACTTATGTTTTAAATAGATAGGTTTCTAATAATAAATAATGGATGTTTACAAGTACAGCATGTTCTTACGGCACCATGGCTCAGGGAGGGTTCTCTAGAAAGGGAGTGATCCCAACTTAGTCATATAAAACAATGACAAGATTCCAAAAACAAGTCACTTCTAAAAATCACACTCATCCCACAGCAAAAAAGTGCAAACCACAGTCTATTTCAGTACTGATAAGAATAACACAGAAAAGAATCATGTTTTACCGGAAGGACCAACATTCACAATAGAAAAAAACTAAAGGGAACTAAATGTCACAGCAGAGACACAGTTTGCATACGTTGTAAACTCCACACTTACAGCCTCAGAATGTTTGGCATTACACATATTTTCTTACTTAAATGCATTTACACAAATAATAAAATAGAACTGTATAATACTGCTGTACTATACTACTATAATAAATGACTGTAGTAGTGGCACTGGAATTTTGACCTCTTAAAACGCCCACTCGGCATCGAAGAATGTGGACTGGGAAGGCTTAGTGAGAGTTGTGCACTTCAAGAAGACACCGAAACGCTCCGGGCTATACGCTGTGTGCAGTACATAGGGGAAAAGCCTCAGTAAGAGCTCTCCAAACCAGTCCATCAGATCAGTTTCATAGAGACATCTTAAAAAACGCCTCCACAACCTGGTTTCATCTTATCAAACGGGTCTACAGATTATTTTTATTTCTAGAAAGAGAGAATACTGTTGAGTTTTTTTAATTTATTTTTTGTGCTTTAAATGCCTTATTATATCCAAGAGGAGGCAGACGTCTCTGTAGTTGATCTCCAAAACTAGGTAATTCTAACAAAAACAATCTAGATTGATAAATAGCACTAAAGGTAAGTGGAAAAAATGTGTCTGTACTCCTGTAAAAGTACATGGCATTAGCATCAAAATATACTAAAGGTGCCAAAAGATTAAAAAGTACTCAATAATACTCAAAAATAATACATTATTATTCCCTGGGTTCTAAAAAGTGGTGCATTGGTGTATGAGGATAACTAATGTTGCGACTGGTAATGGGGCTAATTTCTACTTTATATACTGCTAGGTAATTCCAATTAAAAAAAAAAACATAATGGTTTAGTATAGATTAGATTTTAAAAGCACAATATTGGGATCCAAAATGTTGTGGTGTAGAAAAGTAGCATAAATGCTTCAAAATTGTACTTGAGTGAATACTTTACTTTCCACCACTGGGTCTATGTGGTGTTTTGTCCTGAAGTGGGCACAGTATGCTGATAACTGCCCATAGAATCCCAGTTGGACACACATACAGTACATGTGCTGATGACGACCAGCACGATAACACTGTTGATTTTGACGCTGCGGAGACTCGGCAGCGTTCAGTTTCAAACTCTCCTCTGCGGCTCAACGCGGCCGGCAGCCAATGGGCGCGAGGGGCGGACAATACCCGCTAGGGGAGTTGTCTACCTCCGCGTAATCCGATTGGGCTGCCTTAAAAAAAAAGAAAGAAAAAAGGGGGGCAAACACGCTTCTTCTTTTCTACTTTGAACCCCCGCCTCCTCCCGCGGTACAGAAATAGAAAAAAGTAAGAGAGCACTTCAAGTAGCGAGCGTGAGGAGGACACATCGACAATTTATCTGTCACAATTTCAACCAGAGTCCGTGCGGTTATCGTTTTCATTAGCCGGAGCAAACCTTCCGCTCGCTCAGCATCAGCAACGTCTGTACGAAGGATATTGCCTTAACGTTAGCGCTTACCAGCTTGGTTGCCAAGCCGGAATTTGAACGTAAAAAAAAAAGAAGAAAGAAAAAACAAGCAGAGACGTGTTCTGGGTGATTTATAACAAACTGCCCACTAAAGACTTTGTGAGTCAACGTTTGCAGCTTGACACATTTTAACGGTTAGATTTGTGTGGGGATGGCAATGGACTTTGCTGCAGGCTGCATGGGAGGTAAGTAATAAGCCGGTATTGACGTTAGCTAGCCACGTTAACAAGCAGGGGTTAGCATTAGCATTAGCCGCCTTTCCATTTTTTTCCCTTCCCATCTTCAAGCAACGCGTTGTGATTTGTCCACAGCTGCCACGTCCAAGAAACGTTATAAACAAACTACGACGACACATTAGAGACTCAAAATAAAAGGCGTTTCTTTATTTTTTTTATTTATTTGGCTAAACTATCCGTGGGAAACGTGTGCAAATTGTTTGATGACATTCCTTAGGTATAAGTCACACAAGGAGTGGTGTGTTTGTGTTGCCATTCACGAAAATCGTGTGAATTAAACGCGCCCAGCTCAACCCTAAATGGAAAAAACAAACATGTTTGGTCAGCGTATGTTGTCATCGTGTGCCATAATTATTTTTACATGCATTGTGAAATAACCCTCACCCTTTCTAGTGAGCATACTGGTGAACATTTTAATATTTCATGCCTTCACAGTATGGCTCATGTCAACATACATATTCCCTCAGAATAAGTGTTTTGAACTACAGATCTATTAAGATTGTATGGCTATCTGACATTAATGCATGGATGATTATTCCTAATTAATGTTTCAGGTAGCAGGGAAAGTATATTTTTTAGGTTTTGCAACACCTCTCTTTCAAAAACACATCTAATACAGAATAAAATCTCCAGATTTTCCTGTTTTTGCTTCCTTTTGTGGACTGTGGATTAAGGCCAGGTGGCATCTGTGTTCATCTTTTGCATATGTGAGACAGCTGTGAATCATGAGTGAAAGCAAACTGTTTTGTTACAGTACAGGTGCTTGCAGGTGCAGTTCTGGTGTCCGTGTCAGGGCACCTCTGACCTCTGTATGACGTCTGGTCCTTATATGCACCATATATGATCACTCATATGCTGGTTTATAAGATATTCCCCCAGGACCCTTCAAAGACCAGCAGGTGCCCGTCTCTGTGGGAACCTGGGCAAATGTGGTGGGAACAGAGACAGTTCTTGTGACATTGTCAAGGTCCACCTTGAACTCGGTCACCCATGTCCCATAAACAGGACTCACAGGCATATTCAGTTTCAAGATTCCCTAAAACCATAATCTTCCTTGACTTGACCCACAATGGTGGATCTAAAATCCATTTCAATAGAGACGAGTCAAATTTGACCCAGAACAGCCTCAATGTACAAAAAATTGTAGCACCTAAAAAGTATAACATTTTAAAATATTTTCATTTTTGTCTATTTAGGGTCACTTTAGGAAAAGCAAAGACATTTCAGGCTAAAATAATGACATTTAGGGAATTTTTACTGCTGTTAAATGTCAAAACAGGTTGACCTGAACAGTGTGCAAGGGTGAAGGAGTAACCCTCTTGAGTTAAAGGCTACCTAAAGTTAACAGAGTTATGCCTCACTGTTTGAATGGAGGAAGCACAGGGACTGTTTCCAGTCAATTCTGCCCATAAACTCTGGGAATCTTGTCAGCTGTTTAGTCTTTGTCCAAGGCCAGGGCTTCTGAAACCACCCAAATAGTCTCACTTAAAAACTGCAGAGATAAGCGTTTTGTCAAGAGTTTAGTTATTTATTTAGTTAATTTACATGTTTTATGTCGATATACCATGCTCTGAAATATACCCTTATTTGTGCTCCTCATAGTCAAAGATATTCCCTAAAGGATTCAGTGATTTATACATGCACAAATGCACATTAGAATCACACTTCTGTGAACATCCAAGCAATAGTTATGCCACTCTGCTAAATCATCTGATTTGAAAAATCTTTTGTATCCCGCTGTTTATAAATAATAAATGATGCGTGCATAATTTTAAGGGCAATGGGATATAAGTGCGTTACATGTAAAGATTAGACCCCTCTGCTGATTGAATGCCCCTATGCTAATAGGTCCTAATATGACATGATCGAAAGTTACTATTGTGTAATTGATTTTTTTTTTTGCTCAGTCAGGGACAGGGCATCGTTTTCGTCACAGTTACAGTGATTAGCTGAGTTACTTTGCTCGGTTTAGGATGATGAAAGATGAGCCACTTGATCATAAGTCATTTTCTCCTAATTGTATTCAGAAATAGTATTTTCTGATATGCTTTGAAAACCTCTCTCTTTGTTTTTCAGGTGCTGCTGGCGTTTTGGTTGGACATCCATTTGACACTGTGAAGGTGGGTGTCTGTCCCTTCCTCCTCAATATTTACTTATAAATATTAGGCAATGGCATGTACCAGTACTTTGCTGTTAGTCAGACCACTCTGTTGAATTTGCTCCCAGATAATCAGAAATTATAGCCAGTCTATGAAAGGAATGCAATATTTGAGCAAGAGATATGGGATCATGATTGCTGTAGGGATATATCTTTATTATTATTATTATTAAAGACATACTTGTGTTTTAAATCAGATCATCAGGTTATTTAGGGACATTGTCTTCAGTTAGTTGCATTTTGCTTACTAACTGGTCTAATCCTCCTGAGTTTTTTAAACTAATATATGAAGTATTTTAGTTACTATAGTTACTCAACCTTTCTATGCAGTACACCTTTTGGCTTGAAGCTACTTGTTAAAATCCAAATTTAATGGGGAAAAAACATTGTGTGTGTGTTTTACATATTATCTCCTGTCGTTTCCTGTTACGCTGACTTTGAATAGAATGAATGAATTCCTGTCATAAGTCATTCACTTAATTTGTTTGAAAAAGGGCAAGGTAGTTAAAAGCATTGCACACAACTTGTTTGAAATTGCAGCATCCACTTTGGAGGCATACAGAGATGGTCAATGGTTTGGTTGTAGCTTTTTCTTCATACCTTGCTTTTCAATGTCATTTCTCCCCGAGCTGGCGCCTTGGGGAGGCTCTTTAACAGCAACAGTGTCACTGTGTTGTAGATCAGAGAGAGAAATAAACAACCTCTCGATGGAAATGTGACCTAGTAAGTATGGTCAAGGTCTTTTTTTTTTGTTCCTCTCACCCCAATGTGTTGTCTTGAGCTATAGAAATATAAAGCACAGAAGACATTTAGTTCTTTCTTCATTCTCGGTTAATTTCTTCCCCTCATGTAGTTCCCCTCTAAGCATTTTTGTGTTACCATTTCAAAGCTCTGCCTGCTTGTTCCCCTTTAAACCTGTATTGTAATATGCGGTTTGTAGTTGTTGCTCTGTTGGCCCTTTAACTGTCATGCGACTCTAACATGAAGGCTCTCATCCACAGGTGAGGCTTCAAGTTCAAAATGTCGACAAACCTCTGTACCGTGGGACAATTCACTGCTTCCAGTCAATCATACGCCAGGAGTCGGTAAGTTTGTTGTAAATGCATCTTACGGTTTTACTAATTAATGTATTTTCTTTGTAGGCTGCATTTAAATGTGTCATAGCTGTTGAGTAATGTGCCTTTCACCATGTGCCGTCTACTATGCCAAGGGTTCAGGATGGTCGCTGCTTTAATTAAGGTGTCCAGTTACAGTCCCCTCTCTAAACACAGGCGTCAGCCCACATGTTCCTAACATGGGTTGTTGGGGTGAGAGGGGGTGGAGGTGTGTCTTGGTAGCCAGGGTCAGTCAGGACCTTAATCCTGCATGGGCTAAATAAAGCTTTGGATATGATACCAGTGGAGTATGCTTGGTCTCAGTGAATGTCTCGTGGCTGTTTTCACGGAGGTGTTGGGTTGTATTCCTCTTACAGTACAACATACAAATCTTAATCGGACCTTAATTTGTTCCTTGAGATTCATATTTGTGGACAATCATTCACAGAACAGAAACTTTGTTTATTTAGATGAATAAACTGAGATTTGTGGAATCAGGCTCCTTAGATCAGATGGTCGTCTATTTGAGGTTATTCCTAGAACCTAGTTACTTTACTTTTCCTACCTGCTAGTCTGTGTCATTGTTGGTCCCAATAATCTGTTCTGTTTTTGTAGATGCTCGGTCTGTACAAAGGCATCGGCTCGCCAATGATGGGCCTGGCCTTCATCAATGCCATAGTCTTTGGCGTCCAGGGCAACGCCATGCGCAAGCTTGGGAGAGACACACCTCTCAACCAGTTCCTGGCTGGAGCCTCTGCAGGAACCATCCAGTGTGTCATTTGCTGCCCAATGGAGTTGGCGAAGACACGGATGCAGATGCAAGGGACTGGAGAGAAGAAGTCTAAAAGGAAGCTGTATAAGAACTCCCTGGACTGTCTGGTGAGAATCTACAACAAGGAGGGAATCCGAGGTATCAATCGCGGCATGGTGACCACGCTGCTGCGTGAGACACCTGGTTTCGGCGTGTACTTTCTCACGTATGACGTGTTGACACGTTTCCTCGGCTGCGAGCCAGAGGATCCTTACATGATCCCCAAGCTGCTGTTTGCTGGTGGAATGTCTGGTATCGCTTCCTGGCTCTCCACCTATCCCGTGGATGTGATCAAGTCGCGCCTTCAGGCGGACGGGGTCGGTGGCGTGCACCAGTACAGTGGCATTAGGGACTGCGTCAGACAGAGTTTAAAAAAAGAGGGGTGGAGGGTGTTCACACGTGGACTCACGTCCACGTTGCTCCGCGCGTTTCCAGTGAACGCCACCACATTTGCCACCGTGACTCTATTTTTAATGTACATGCGTGAGGGAGAAGAGTGTAGCATTCAAGACTCGGAGACGCAGTCTGTCCAGCTACAGCCGCTGCAGCCACAGACACAGCCAACCAGCCTGTGAGCCATTGTGCTGCAGCGAGCATTACTACAGTCATCAGCAAATCTGTATGTAGTATCTAGGTGACATTTGCAGCTGAATGCAGGTCTATGATCTGTTAACTGGTGTCTATATTGAGAAAGGTGAACTGATCCTAGTTAAGCCCATGGAGCTTTGCCATTGTAACCACATGTATTATTTAAATAATATATATTAAGAGAAAAGGCTGCACTTGTAAATATGGTTAAAAGTCCTTGGTTTTTGTACACATTTGTTTTTAAGTAATTGAGGAAACTTGACCGTAACAAGAGTTACTGTAATGTACAGCGGCAGTTAACAGATGTTCCGAGATGGTTATTAATTACCAACAGCCTATGTACATGATCTACTACAATTTGCAAACGTAATTAGTGAAATTAATATTATCTTTCAAATGTTCCTTGAATCCTAAAAGATTCAATTAAGTTCAAGCGGTTGACCATCAGTAGTATTTTCTGCATTGTGTCCCGGTCAAGTCACCCCCTCACTGTTTACCTCCATTTAGTATCAAAACGGTTACAGATACAAAGAATGCCTTATACATGTAGATATTGTAATGTTTTCTGAGGTTAAAAATGTGTATGCCATTCAACTTTCCTATGAGAGCGATAGGTGTGGATACTGTCTGAAGTTTGAATTTGGTAATTACTCCAAATGTTACCAGCACAGTTCTTGGTGCACTGCAGTATGTCAAACATGGTTAAGATACTGTCAGAAGCAAAATCATGTGTAATAATGTAATTTAAGATATGTAATTATATAACACAATCATTGTCTAAAACCAGATCTGATGCAGTTTGAATCTTTTTGTTCTGGACATTGTACAGTGTCCAAAGAAAGCACCTTATGGTATGATATTAAGCACACGTATGGTTAAAACACATTTTTTTTGCCATCGGATTTTTCACTTTACTGTAGATTTTTTAATTTTGCATTTCCTACTAATGCAAATTTTTAATTACAGTCTCGAGCAAAGCTAATTGCTTGTTAAACATTAGCTTTTCAAAATCCAAAATGTATTTTTAAACCTGCGCCACTAGTTGGTTAATGTGAAGCACAATATTTAGCAGGCTTCAAATCCACCACAAGCTGGAGGAGCTTCATTGTCAGACCAGTTCTGTACACGCTAGCCTGTGCCACCTATTTTAACAGTTTGAGCTGCAGATTTTGCTTTTTGTAGCCGTTTTGCTGTTTGTATGTTTAAGAAAGTACATTTTAATGACGTCTGTCTCAAACATTTACGCACCTGTAATAACATTATTATGACATTTGACCATCGGAGACATTTTTGTGGTGAAATTATCACGTTACTATTCTGCAAAAAAAAAATTATTGTAACACTCATTTCTTCAAATGTTCAGAACCAAAGTTAGAACAAACTTATTGTGCTACTGATTCTGTTGTCTCTAAAATATTAACAAGGACAGTCATCATAGGACAGTGGGGGACACAGTGTCACTGAGAGCAATGTGACCTCTGTACTTTACTCAGGTCACAGCTGCTTGAGTTCACAAACACTTTACATTTTGCAGGTTTGTTAATGTAAACTATGAAACGTATTACACTGAAATTGCAGTCATGCACAATATATTCATTTGTAAGCCTACCTGCAGCTGACACAAGTATCAAAATGCTGGAGCCATTACCTTTTTCTAAACTGCTGCTGCTGTTACTTTTCTTATCAATGAGTGGCAAATGTAAAACAGATCTCAAACAGCTTTGGGGTTGTCCAAAGACATCATTTTGTACATACTGTGAATTTGGTGGGTGTTTTTTTTTTTTTTTTTCTTAAAATTGAATGGTGTGAAATCTCAATAGGCTTAAGATCTTCCTTAATTACAATCCTGTATTTTTCTGTTTCAAGACTTTAGTTGTCCATTTTTGTCTAGGTTTGTCTGACTTTACTGGTGGATGATTATTGTTGCTATCTTAGTAAAAGGGCTGCTTCAACCGTCTCATGTTGCCTGCGTGTTCTGTGCTTGTTTATATACAGTATCTTACACCAAAACAGCATGCACACTATGTAGTTCTTTGAGAGCCAAATAAAAGTCACATTGTTTTCATGTTGACGCAGTTCTTGGTATATTACAGCTATTAGCATTATCATTATTGATGAGAATGTACTGTATGAGTTGTTTTAAGTGCAGTAAGTGATGCAAGAGAAATACAGAAACGAAAGACTGACCTCTAGTGGTTATCAGTGGGTACCGCAGCTCATACTTACTGCAAATTTGGGGCTTGTAGGGGAACACACATACATGACGTGACACTAATGTATAAAAATAGCACCATTTATTAAAGGATTTTGTGACCATATTCACTTTTTCAGAGTAGCATTGTAAACAAATATATCCATTATTTTGACAAAAACAATAAGTTATTCAAGTGTCAACCAAATATTGATTGAGTTCTTATGATGATCAGTATTGCTTCAACATCATCTGACTGGAGAAGTGCCACATGAATGAGTCCCAGGGAAAACACTTCTCTTTCAAATGATTTAAAACGAAATACCAGCGTAAAACAAATATGTCCTATGAAGAAGCCTGCTGTATTATTGAGTTGAGTGGTGTAACCCTTCAACTTATGGCTGAATAAATATCCAGATGCTCTCCTCATTCAGATAGATCAGTGACTGAACGTAGCTTAGTCATTCATCAACTGTTCCCTGGTGCGACTGAAAGCAAAGAAGTACAGCAAAAAGATGCAAAGGAAGATAAAGTAAGAGAGTCAGATGTTGTTTCCCTACATTGTTTCTCCTCCACCCTTCTAGCTGGTTTTTCCTGTTTTCAATGTGTTCATGGAGAAGGAGTCGCAGGAGTAGCGCAGGAAGCGGTAGATCTCCTCGGCTCTGGATCGGCTCATAGAGCCTCCCTTTTGTATGGTTTCAACAGAGCTGCAGGAGGAACAAACGACGTTAATATAGATAAGAAGGTATTTGCAACTATATATACACACTCACTCCCTTTACCTGTTTATGAGTTGGGCAATGGACCTGAAGTTGTGGCTCATGCTGAGGGCATGGATGTAGCTGACTGAGGGCAGGCTCAAGTAGAGCTGCAGGGCCTGCTGCCTTTGCTGTCCTTTCACCTCCAGCGGTACAGCGATGCCCTGACCTTTACGCTGCTCCAGCCGTGCCAGGTCTGCCAGCAGGCCGGCACTCTGTTCGGCGCCGTCGCTCCACAGCAAGCGCACCCCGCTTCTCACCAGGGCCGTCAGTGTGGCGTCATAGTAGCGTGTCCGCTGAAACGGACGTGACACTTCGCCTGCGACGTTGACAATCGTGTAAATCAGTTCATTTTATCAAAATACACAGTAGAAGACCCACACTTAACAAAGCCTGGCTCAATATGAAGTCATCTAATCAATAGGTTGACTGACCTGGCTTGGTTCGGTCCTTCTCCACTATCAGGCAAACGCGTTCAAACAAACCCTGCATGGCGTTCACTCTTTCGGCCAGTCGCTTCCGGTTCTGCATCGCAGCCAGGTCCGACTGGCTGAGCCTCTCCACTGCCGTGCGGTTGCTGACGATGAAGTAGCTGCCGTCCAGTGAGCAGACGTGGACGGTGGCTGCGTGCCGCTGACGGAGGCTGGTCACCAGCTCCGCTCCACTGCTGATGCAGCGGCTGTCCACCAGAATGCAAACGGGCCCGGAGGGGGCAGGAGGCTCGCTGACGGACGAATGCTGTGCAGTGGACGTCTGTGGAACGGAGACGGTGGCAGGGAGTGCCTGGACCTGGAGGAAAAGCTCAATGTAGTAAATGTAAAGTTTTATTGACTTCTATGTCTATTTAAGTGGTCATGTGTGTGGTTTCATAACTCAGTGTCCCTTCTTGCCACCTACGTTCAGACACACACTGCATGACCCCTATATGTGTACTCATACCTGGGGTTTCTTTGAGGATAACTGCAACTCTGACGCTACAAAGTCTAGTTCATCAGAGAGCAAATGCTGATCTTCTATCCTCTGGCGACACCTGGAGGAGAAAGAAGATGATGCTCTAGTGGCTGATGAATGTTTGTGTGCTACCATATGAAAATGTCTTTACCTCTCCTTCGGCTGGTCGCCACTCACTGAGCACCTCCCTGCCTTGCTCAGCAACGACACCCTGGTTGCTAAGGTTGAAGACGAGGAGGGGGGTCTCTGCTGTGGCTGTTGTAGCCCGCTGGGCTCCAGCTGTGCCACCTTTGGCAACAAGGACACAGCAACATCCCCTCCTGTTGTGAGGCTTCTCTTTTTACAGTCTTCCTCCGCCTCCTCCTCCTCGCTGGAATCGTTCATGCGTATGACACGGGTGCGCTTGGTTTGCACCCCAGCTCCCTGCTTTGGTAGACATCCAGCTGCAGTCTTTGCACCGGCTCTGGCTTTGTGCAGGAAAACACGCCGTCTGGTGGCATACTGCCTTCGCCCCTCCACATAAGACTCCTCGGGCATGAGTTCAATGTCTTCAGCCTCTTCGTAGCTGCTCTCCACCTCCTCCACCTCACTTCCCACCACGAAGCTGTCCTCTGCATATGTTTCATCCACCTCAGGCACCTGTAGTCAGTAATTAGACTAAATGTTTACTAAACGGGTTTCTTTGTAAGTTTTTTTTTTTACATTTATTAAAGAGAAGCTGAGAATCATATATAAAATATACCTGAGAAAATATAAAATATACCTGAGAAAATATGTCCATGTTGTGACGATTTCTGTAGGACATCTTGAACCTTCCATGGGCTGCAGGGCTTCTGACCGACTTCATGTAAATGCCGTGCATCTCAGAGTCTGAAATAGAGGGGAACGGACAGGAAGTGTAGATGTTTTCTTCAGCCTACATCAACACTTCAGTGAATTAGATGTGAAATGCGATTACAACCGTACCGTTCAGTCCCTGTGAGAGGTGTGTGTTGTCGACCACAAAGCCTGCAAGAGAGTGGTCCTGCTCTTCT
This sequence comes from Chelidonichthys spinosus, assembly GCA_029853015.1. NCBI lineage: Eukaryota > Metazoa > Chordata > Actinopteri > Perciformes > Triglidae > Chelidonichthys > Chelidonichthys spinosus. The sequence goes on along the minus strand of CM056833.1, from coordinate 9,076,964 downwards.
CCATCCTCTTCGTCAGACGACACATCTGCCCCCTCTTCCTCCAGCTCTGCTTCTTCGTCCAGGAACTGGCGCCCTTTTCGAGATTCTGGCTGCTGAAATGATGGCAAATGTCAAGTTTAACAGATTTTTTTTTTATAGAAGGAGGAAGGTATAATTTAAAAAAAAGATAATTTTTTTTGCCACATAAAAAAGCTCTTAAAACTCACTCTACCCCACCTGCTGACAATTTCTGCTTCCAGTGCCCCCAAGTGGCCCAAATACATACAGTTATTTCAGGTATAAAGATCAAATGTTAGGAGATGTTTTTTACAGTAAAAATGTTATATTGTACAGTCAGGTTTCTGCACTAGCAATATGTAATTATGAGAAAAAGTAAGAAGCAGTCAAATTTTTCCACCAACCAGAAAAAATAAATAAATTAACCAGACCCGCATCTGTATATACGCAGGTGCAATTCATTGCATGCAGTGATGAAGACATGGGAAGTAAATGATACGATTCAGATTCTGATCACAGTGTACTGCAGAGCCATCTGTTGCCACACCAACCTTGGCTTTGCCGTGCTGGACTCGTTGCCTCTCAGATCCGTGTGCGGTGGTTGTGCGTGTGAACACGGACTCATTCTGGAAATCATCATCAGAAACAGCTTCGTCCTCCATTTCCTCAGACTGGAGAGCAATGAGGAGAGCAAATGAGTCCATTAAAAGCCATTAGGACCTGAGGCAATTATTATAAGTAATGCACGGAGTGAAACAATATAAATCAAATTGGTTGAGTTGAATAGGTTGAATGATTCAACGTTGTCGGTAATGGTGGCAGGCTTGAGAGTGAAAATCATGCTATTTGTAGAATTAGATTCCAGCAGTGGCTGTTCAATACAAAAATCCAAAATTTAGTGAAAGAAGATTGATGTTATAATTAAAAAAAAAAAAACCCTAACATGTATTTATCTAATGGAATATTCTACTTCAATCCATATTTGTTGTTCCTTGAGCCTTTCAAAAACAACATTTTCACTGCGGTCGAAGATTGTTTGCTCTCAGCGCACACAATGGAAGGAATGCACTTCAGCCACACATTCATAAAAAATACATAATGATAATACTCATCTGCCTCATAATGCAGTGCATACACATTACATAACTGCTGATCGTGACTCATTAAATAGGAGTTCCCACTGAGTGAAACACGGCACAAGAAGACCTCAGTGATAAAGAAAGTCTGTTTTGTCAGATAATAAACAGTTTCAGTGTCCAATAATGATATATGATGTGAAAGAGTAAGATAAGTCAGTAGCGCAGTCACAGTCTGATGACTATAAGGTTAAAGGTATTTTTTTATTTTTTACAGCCAGGAGAAGTATCCTTCAATATCATGAAACTGTCTGAGAAAATTACCAAAACATTGACTTAAAATTGAGAAAAATACTAAATGTGACCATTTTGAACCATGTGGTGTTTAAGACAATCTTACAGTGTTAAGGGCAGCTGGTCGTTTCCTCTTTACAACCACCGGGGAGTCCACATCACTGGAGACCTTTGACTAACAGAGACAAGTTGACATGTTACCTATGTATTTCACATTTACGCAAATATAACTCAGTATAAAAACACTGCCAGGTACGTGGCTCTCATATATACATATTTATCAAGATGCATTTTGCTCAGGCATTTCAGGGGCTACATATGCTTCTTCACTGCTTGCAAGCTGGTTGCCACGACAACTGCAGGTACCTTGGAAGTGATGGACAGATGCAATCTGAGTTGAATCAGTTATTTCTTGTCTTGGCCGTTGTTTTTGTACCACAGCACAGAGGTTGACTTGTAATGTTTTATATTTAATGGGTGTTGGTTATGCATAACAAAGATTAGGACTGAAGGGACCATCTTTTTTGTCATCTCTCATTAATTGTGCAACGATAAAAAAAAACAATGGGCAGCTACTTTGGGGTTTTAAATGTGAATATTTTCTTCTGTGATGGTGAACTGAATATACAGTATCTGCACTGTTGGACACCCTGGGCAATTTCCTTCGGACCAAATGAAAACAATATGTAATTTATTTGATTTCCTAGAAAACAATCAGCAGCTTGCTCACCGCGTCGGGGGACAACAATGGGTTGACTTTGTTCCGGTGTCTTCTTTTATGAACCACAATGTCATCCTCACTGTCACTGATCAACTCCACTAAGAAAAGGAGTCAGAAAGAAAAATGCAGAATCTCTTCAGCAGGGCAAAGTAGTAAACACATAAAAAGACATTTCAAGTGTAGGAATCAGATTTTTTGAAAGGTGCAAACAAACCTGGAAGAGGAGGGTGTCTCTGTGAGCTGGGGACTAAAGACGGGGTGCGAGGCTCGCTGTACCTCGGGATGAGCACCCGCCTAGCTCCACCTGTAGACACCGAAGGCAAAGCCAGAAAAGACGGCGTTTCTCTCTTCCTATGCTCCGACGGCATTTGTGGTGTAAATATATTGGATTCGCTGAACTGAAAAGGCGTTCTCGGTTTATGGGAGCTGTTATAGGGAGTGGAGGAGTTTGAGACGGCGGGAAAAGACACCATAGAGTCAGCCTTTTTAGCCTGTGCGGAGGTACATGGGCTAGGAACTTCTTCTGCTTCGTCAGAGTCCTCCAGTGAATAGCCGAGGTCAAAGTTGACAGAGTAGTAGTCATGGGAGCTGTCAAAAGACCGAGATTTACAATGAGCTGTAAATGCCTCGTCTGTCATTGCCTCGTCTGTTACACATTTGTTTGGTGCTGCAGTGTGCTTCCTCTCGGTGGTGCTTGGGGTATTTGCGCCCTGAGTTATCAGCTTGTCATGTGGGGTATGAGTTACGTGCTTTGTGTGTGCTAATTTGTCTGTGTTTAATCTGCGTTCGCTTTCAAATGTGTGTGTTGTGCTACATAGGTTTGTTGGGGTATTTGTGTGCGACATCCTTTTTTTGCTATTAGCAATGTCTCCACCACTAAGGGGTGTCCTGGGGCTGACGGCAGGAGTAGAGATATCTGGGATGCTCAACTGTAGAAAGGCCTCGTCATCCCCAAACAGGTCCATGCTCTCGTCGACCGGAGCTCTGCACTGAGAATTGCCGTCATCTTTCACACCACCGTCGGTCAAATCCGGCATTTCCTTGTTCCTCGCATCATTCCTACAACTGTCTTTTCCCTCCGTCATGCCATCATTCTTAATTTTGATTTCATTGTACTCCTCAGCATACCTCCTTAGCCAGTTCCTCCTTGTAAATCTCATCATCCGCCTCCAAGCTGCCATCTCTTATATCATGATTATCATTAGAGTCTTCTTCCCCAAAAACCTCATCCCAGGTCGGACTACCGCTGCAGAGGCTCTGCTGCTGCTCCTGACGAGGCCGATCCCGACGCACTTCGCTGTCCTCTCCATCACCTGGAGGCTCACCTGCTCTCAGGAGGACATCATCAGTGTCACTCACTTCGTCATCGTCGTCCACATCCAGGGTAAAGCTGACCTGGAATGGCTGATGAGGTCGTTTGGGGGAGGGAGGAAGTGATGGAGCAGCCATGACGGCCTCTAAATCTACAGTCAGTGGTGGTGGAGATCGGGACAGGAGCTCTGCCACGTTGGCCAGGATGACCTTCAGACTATGATCTCTTCCTGGGAGGAGTTTAGCAAATGAGGGAGGGGGTGCTGAATCCCACGTAGGAAGGTAGAACATGGCCTGTAGTTCGACATCTTCATCGTCATCAATCTTTGTAATCAACTGTGAGGTTTTCCCCAAATGTATAGGCTCGCCAACCGTGTGCTCCGAGTTTATGACCTCCTCATTAATAATGGCACAGTCATCATCCATGTCAGCTTCTGGACAGTCATTGTTTGAGGGAAGAGGGCAGACTGCCTCAGGTCCTGGGTGATCTTTGATGCCATCATAAAGTACCCCATTACCATGTTCAGCAGGAAGTCTTTGTTCTGTCACAGCAAATGTAGAAACTTTCCTCTTTCCTCGTTTATGTTCCCAATCTCCTTCGTCGTCGAAGCATTCCAGATCAGACAAGGTCCCGCGAGACGGTTTGGCTTTGTTGTTGGTAGTTTTACTGCAGGTCTTTGTGCCCCTCGTTCTCTTCTGGCCTTTCTTCACATGGCTGTCCGCGTCCACTTTGTGGAGGTAAGGAAGAAGCTCCTGTTCGTAACGACACTCCCCCTGAACACAAACACACACGAGAATTGTATGAGAAAATATCCTTCAGCAGAAGAAACGAGAGCAGGGCGCTGTAATCAACCTCTGGACTCGTTAACTGTTTTACGACATACGTGACACGGGCAGGAAATGTTTTCTTGCAGCAACACAAGGAGCACATGCAAATGACTTCCTCCCATCTCCTCCATCTTCTTCTTATTATATCTTAAGCACAAGCAAACACATCGTAATCACCCAGCACCTGTCACCTTTGCAAGTCACTTGACCTGGAAGTGATTTATCTGGAGTGGTCTCCTGCCTGGGCCGGCAGGGTGCAATCGATCCGGTTGTGCAGGATGAAGCAGCTCATCGAACAGATCACTAAAAAATCTAAAACAAGATGCCTAATGGAGATTGAGAGTGAGAGAAGGAGTACGTGTGGAGAGCAGACCTTATGTCACTCTATTATTATCTAAGCCTTGCCTACCATGTAAGAGTTTTCTACAGTTTCAAAAAAAAAAAAAAACTTGCTGTTGTCATCTCAGTGCTTTGGGGCTTTCCACCCTTTTTGACTCCACTTGTACTGATATCTTTGACTCCATTGCCCCATTTAAGAATTAAACACACCAAACCACATTCCGATCCCTGACTGAACGATATTACTCACGCTCTCAGACGTGCATGCAGAGCAGCTGAGCGTAAGAGAAAGAGGAAGGACGCGCTCCATATCTCCTTAGAAAAATTTTACGTAATTGCTTATCAAAATACCAGAGAGCCGTTAAAACTGCTAAAAAAAGAGTTTCATCTGATCTTGTCTCCAATAAGACGTCATGTTCTTTTTAGCGTTTTATATTCTCTTAGAATCCCTGATACAGATCACATTTTGCCAGCGCTCACGCAGCTTTTCAAATTGTTTCTCGACAGGATTTCTCCTCTAAGGTCATCACCCACCTTAGCCCCAGATCCCTCTGTTCCTCCCCTGGATAAATGTTGTTATTATCAGAGGTAGAGCGGCATCTGCACCTCATAAATTGCCCTCTAGATAGAATTCCCTCTTGGCTGCTAAATATGTTGTTGATACTGTTGGGTCGAGTATTCTCGCATTGGTAAATGCCTTTCTTATCTCAGGGTGTGTTCTAGCTGTGTGCCTGCGTTCTCTCTATCTCTCCATGACATTTATGAAAGAATAATTTTTAATGACCTTCTTTTAACAGTTGACTCAGGGAACTCTGCTATGCTGGTGCTTTTAGACCTGACTGCTGCCTTTGACACTGTGGATCACAGGATCCTTTTGTTGCAGTTATGTAACAAAGTATTTTATTGATAGCAACAGACCAATCATCGTCTTAAGCTGCATTGGTGAAACATGTTGGTCATACTGCCTTTCTTCATTATGGCTTTAAAGAGGCAGACCTCACACAACACATCGCTCACTTGTGCAGTCTCCTTCCTAAACCCAAAATATTTCCCAATCTTCCCTTCTGCTCCATTTAAAAAGCTGTGACAGGGGCACCACAAGAAATTTTATATGGTCCATATCATTGCTTTTTGCAATATTAATATTGTATATGTTCATATGTGGATATAGACATGACAACGATACATATCGTTCAGCCCTACTTGTGGGGTTCCCCAGGGTTCCATTTTGGGCCCAATCCATCTTGTTGTATACGTTGGCCTTAAGGTCAATTGAGACACATAACATTGCCTTTCATTGCTTTGCTGATGATTTAAAAATGTATTTTTCTATAAAGAAAACAAACAGTAAACAGTTGAACTGTTTAAATTATATTTATATTTAAATGTTCTTTATGTAACACTTCCCGGTTATGGAAGCGTAGAGAACAGACGCATGGTGCCGTGCTCCGCTTGCTAGCTCACTGAAATTAGCCTTCTGCCGATTTTTCACCAAGTCAACTCGACGCCAACCGTGCTCTAACAAGTGGAAACACTGAAAACGAGACCATGCCACCGAAAAAGAACGACGGAAATAAAGATGAGAAGAACAAGCGAGTGCCGTCACCGAGTGCTAGCAGCAGAGACGGCGGGCTAGCTAACCAGCCTCCACCGCCTCCACAGCACGCGCCCCAGTGGTTCATTGCTGAGATGGAGAAAGGAATAAAGAGGATCGAGTCCATGATTGAAGGACGTTTAAACAGGCTTTCTGAAACAATGGAAAAGATCGCCAAAGACAACGAAGCTATTGGACACCGAGTAAAGAGCATCGAGGGGAAGCAATGTGAGTTTGATGACGCGCTAGCCGCCATGCAGCTTGAGCTGGATGACTACCGGAAAACCACGGACGGCGAACTGAGTGATCTGAGGGAACAACTGGATGACCAAGAGAACCGAGCCCGTAGGAAGAACCTGAGGTTGATCGGCTTTCCAGAAGGAGTGGAAGGGAAGGACACAGTAGCATTTATACAAGAATGGCTACCCAAAATGCTTGACTTAGAAGGGAAAATCTTTGAAGTGGAGCGTGCTCACAGGTCTCTGCAACAACGCCCAGTAGACGGCGCCAGACCCCGCGCCATTGTGATCCGGCTGCTCCGCTTCTCTGACACGGTCAAGATCACCGAGGCGGCCCGGAACAAAAACTCACTACAATATGGCAACTCAACCATAATGATATTCAGAGATATGTCAACAGCCCTGTACAAGAAGAGGAAAGCTTTTGTGCCACTGAAAAGGAAACTCAAAGAAAAGAACATCACCTTCAGGCTGCTGCATCCAACCACTTTCTCAATGGATCTGGAGGGGGGACGGCGCACCTTCACAACGCCACAGGCCGCTGAAAATTACCTGAAGAAATATCACCCAGATGTGCCGCCACAAGTCTAATTTACTACACGGTAAACTGGATTATACATCTCAACCCTATTCCGTGATTTGCAGGGACTTATAATGGCGACAGATGGACAGGACTGATCTCCGACGGCCGAAGAAACTTTTTTTTTCCTGCTGGTGCAATTCTACCGCTCAACAGTGCTTGGGTAACATGGACCTGTTTGGCCAGAGGACTTTTCATTTTTGTGCTAGCTCCGACGCGGGATCGCTGTTTCCTGGAGTAACTGCACGTCTGCCGTTTCCCGGCATCGTTTTGGGCATGTAGCCTGGCTGTCACTCTCCTTTTGGACACTGTTCAAACTTGTTCATCTTTATCGCGGACCCCAGATGTAAGTAGGTTACTAGAGGGGGGTGCATTTGTGCTTTACATTATGTTTATGTTCAAAGTCACTATATTAAGGCAGACATACTTTATGCTACTATAACTGCCAGTTAAAGGGATCTTCTTCTGACAAACCAAATAGACCACTGCCCTTATTACTTCACTTTATTATTTTGCTCAGATTTTTATTTTTCATTTTTTTACATTGGCATGATGGTCAATCATTCTTAAATATCATTTGAGATGGACTGGCTCCGTTAATTCTGCTGTGGCCCGTCTTTACGCACAGGGCGCGTTTATGGTAATCTGTTCACCTGGTTGAAGCAGAGCAATATTCAGACATAACGACAGCAAATTGACGAGCAGTTTATCAGGTACACATAGCGCTTTCTTTTTTCTCCTCTCATCTGATTACAGAGGAGATGGTTATTATTTATAATGCAACTATAGGATGACTCGGTATTATAAGCATCACTAAAGGGTCTGTTAATTACAAGCTTTTGGCTCTGTGGTTTTACGGGTATGTAGTTTGGAATCCCCCAATCTTGGAGGGTCCTCCACGATGTTATTATGGGTAATTGTTATTACATCCATTGTTCCCTCACCTTAAATGGTTTTAATTTTCTGGTGTGAACACGGCTTAATGGCTAATAGATTACTTAATTTTTAAGGAGGTTAGGCACCAATTATTGACGCAGCAATATAGGTTACAGCTGCGTTAAAAAAGCGTCAGGAAGATTAGGGGTTCAGCACTACCTCAGTTGGGGAGGGAGTGGGGCAAGAGGGGGGATTTTCCGTTTAGTCTTTTTTTCTTTTTTTTCTTTTACACTCTTACTCTGTACACAAGACATAGCATTGTATCTCTTAGATAAGACAATAGCCTGGATTTATTGCCCTAACTGTTTCTGGATCTTACGTCGCCTCATAGGAGAAATATATTTCTAAAAAAAAAATATATATATATAGGCCTGTAAAAAATGACAGCGGTAGCTTTTAAAGATTTGACATGGAATACTAATGGCATCAATGACTTGTCAAAACGTAGAAAGGTACTTAACTTCCTGAGGAACCATAAAATAGATATAGCTCTACTACAGGAGACTCATCTAACCGATGCTGAGCATGTTAGACTAACACGCCAATGGCAAGGGCAGACCTTTTACTCCTCCTTCACATCCCAATCTCGAGGTGTCGCCACATTGATAGGTAAAAATGTCCCTCTACAAGTAGATAATGTTGAGAAAGACAAACAGGGCAGATACTTGATACTTAAAGGCTCCCTATCAGGTGAATCTATCACGTTAGTTAATATTTATGGCCCAAACTACGACTGCCCTCAATTTTTCCAAAGTTTGTTTTCACACTAACTTGTCGTGCTAGTGAACTTTTCATAGGTGGTGATATGAACTTAGTTCTGGATCCATCCAAAGACCGGTCATCCTCCAACCCCAAAACTCTGTCTCAAGCAGCTAAGACTCTCAAAAAAGAAATGGTTGATTTCAAACTTGTAGATGTCTGGAGAGAAAAACATAAGTCAGTACGTGAGTATTCCTTCTACTCACATGCTCATAAAAGCTACTCCAGAATTGATATTTTTCTTGCTCATGCTGACAGATTTCACCTGATATCCTCATGCGAATATCTAGCTATGACTCACTCGGACCATGCTCCTCTCATGCTCCAGATGGCTCAAAAGAACGCCACTAGTACTTACAGACTTTGGCGATTCCCCACACACCTACTTAACGATGTAGATTATATTAAACTTATTAATAAAAAAATGGACAGTTTTATTAGCATTAATAGAGGGACTGCCTCGCCAACGGCTGTGTGGGAATCCTTAAAAGCTTACGTGAGAGGTGAGACTATAAGCTATACATCATGGAAAAAAAAACAATACATGTTGAAAACCGAAACACTTGAATCAGAGATTAGGAATCTCGAAAGGGAACACTCTCAGACTCATAGTGAAACGACTTTAGATCTTTTAAACACCAAAAGGACTGAATATAATCTGCTAACCACTAGGGTGATTGAGAATGCTATGGCTAGAACGAAACAACAATACTACGAACATGGGGATAAAAGTGGTAAATTATTAGCCTGGCAGATCCGAAAAGAAGAAAACTCTAGATGCATCCCCTCAGTTAAGACCAGGGATGATGCCACAATAGTCCATGACCCCAAACGTATTAATGACATTTTTAAGGATTTCTATGTTGACTTGTATTCCTCTCAGGGGGTCGACACTCATAAATTGATTAACTTCTTAGAGGGGCTGGACATTCCGGGGATGGAGATGGGGACACGGGAGAGCCTAGAGGCAGATATTACTAAACAGGAGGTTTTGAATGCAATTGGTAAGCTTTCAGCAGGAAAATCGCCAGGGCCAGATGGGTTCTCTATGGACTTTTATTAAGCATTTGCATCTAATCTAATAACACCGCTAATAGATGTTCAAACACTCACTTGAAATACATCAACTACCTAAAACTTTAGAACAGGCTCTGATTACTGTCCTGCTAAAACCAGGCAAGGACCCAAAACTCTGTGGTTCCTATAGGCCCATAGCTCTTCTCTCATCAGAATATAAGGTATACACCAAGGTCATAGCTACCAGGCTGGAGAAAGTGATACCTGACCTTATATATAAAGATCAGACTGGCTTTATTCAGAATCGCTTTTCCTCTGATAACATTCGTAGGTTCCTTAATGTAATTTGCTGCGCCAAAAACATCAACACACCGGCCGTTGCCCTTTCATTAGATGCTGAAAAGGCATTCGATCGTTTAGAATGGCCATATCTCTTTGCAGTTTTAGAAAAAATGAATTTTGGTCCAAATTTGATACAAATGATAAAAATACTCTATCTCAATCCATCAGCAATGATTCGAACAAATGCTGACATTTCATCACTTTTTCCCTTGTCACGCGGCACTCGCCAGGGCTGTCCCCTGTCCCCGCTCCTCTTCTCATTGGCGGTCGAGCTCCTCGCAGTTGCTGTTAGAGCGCATCCTATAATAGAAGGCATTATGGTCGAAGATAAAAAGCACATAATTTTGCTTTATGCTGACGACATTATGCTGTATTTGACTAATTTGGAGACGTCGCTACCTGCCCTCTGCACCCTGTTAGAGGAATATAGCTGCATCTCTGGGTACAAGATAAATAAACAGAAAAGTGTGATGATGCCTCTTAACCCAGCTGCTCAAGGATTATCAAGGGGAGACATCCCCTTTCATTGGGACCCCTGTAAGATTTGTTACCTTGGTCTACAAATATCCAACCAGCTACATCAGATTTACTCTCTCAACTATGAATCTCTGTTTAAAAAAGTTGAAGCAGATCTGGACAGATGGAAGTCTCTTCCTATATCCCTAATTGGAAGAATAAATTGTATCAAAATGAATATTTTACCCAAATTTCTTTACTTGTTTCAAGCATTGCCAACACCAATTCCGAAAACTTTCTTTAAAAACCTGGACAGACTGATATCTAGATTTCTGTGGAATGTTAAAACTCCCAGAGTCAAGCTCAAAACACTCTGTCGGCCCACTGAACAAGGAGGGCTAAATTTACCAAATTTTCAGTTATACTATTTCTCTGCTCAATCCCGAGCTATCTGGATTTGGATTAAAGATTTAGAGCACCCTCCATCTTGGAAACAGATCGAACAGTCCCATACAGCAGAAGCTTTGTCTAGCATTCCATTTATTAACTCTTATCACAAGCAAAAACTTGTATCCCCAAATCCAATGATAAAATTTACATCAAAAATCTGGGATGAAATCAGAGCAAAGTTTCATAGTGTCCGTACACTATATGGTTCCACTCCATTTCATTTTAATCCGGTTTTACCTGGGGCATTGAGAGATGGCATTACTAAAGACTGGTATAACAGAGGTATATGCACTTTTGGACACTTATATGAGCACAATAATCTGAGATCCTTTGAGCAACTGAGGCTCTCTTTCAGGCTCCCCTCTGCACATTTCTTTAAATACTTGCAAGTCCGGGATTTTATTAGGGTACAGCAAGGTGGGAAACTTATCCCCCTAGATGATTTTGAGATAGACAGTATGATGCGAGACAAGCATAACTCTAAAGGCTTTTTATCCTATGCTTACAACAGACTAATGAGCCTGTCAGAAAATACAGCTATTAATGCAAAACTTAAGTGGGAAACAGACACTGATTCTGCCTTTGAGGACTCTGAATGGAAGAAGATTTGTAGTAGTTCTCAATCATTCTCCTATAACAGCCGACATAAACTATTACAGTTTAATCTTATACATAGGGTTTATTTGACTCCTCATCGTCTCCATAAGATAAGTAGTAACTACTCTGAATACTGCCCTAGGTGTAAAACTGAAACAGGATCCCTTCTCCACATGTTCTGGACGTGTAAATGTTTGGAGCAGTACTGGAGATCTATCTTGGACATTGTTAAAGGAATTGTAGGGGTGGAAATCCCGACCAATCCTCGGCTGACACTATTGGGTGACCTGTCGGTTTTACCAATTAATATGAGAGTCAACACTCGTTTTATCAGATTAGCCCTGATTGCAGCTAACAAATGCATAGCTATCAACTGGAAAAGCGAGGACCCCCCTGGTGTTTCTTTGTGGCTTAAAGAGCTCTCGTCATACTTGCCATCAGAAAAGATCTTGTTTAATCTCAGGAAAAAACCATCAGTTTTTGACGAGTGTTGGGGAGGATTTGTGGCATTCTTACAAAATAAAGCTGCTCCTTTAGGCAACATTCATGGTCAAAATTGAAATAGGGCTAGATACACTAAATAGGACTGTTATCAGCTATGTTATTACATTATGTGTGAGCTTAATATTTTTGTGGCTTTATTCTTGTTTATTTATCTTTTACTCATTTTTATTGTTTTGTTTTAATTATTAGTATTATTTTCCTTGTTGTTGTTGTTATTTATTTAATTTTCCTTTTTTTATAATTGTTGTGTTTATTGCTGTCATCTTTTTTTTCACCCTACTCTGGCCCATGGGGGGGGGGGGGGGGGGGGGCAGGGATTTAATACCCTGAAATACTGTAATTAGTTTGAATACTGTAATTTGTTAATTGAAAAACTTCAATAAATAAAATGTTCAAAAAAAAAATGTTCTTTATGTCAATGAAAATAAGACTGAGATCGTTATGTTTGGGCAACCTGAATTATTGAAGAACTGTGTTGGTCGTCTTGGCCCTTTAAGGCTCTCACAATCAACTGTTTGTTAAGAATCAATAAACAAATTTGTACTTTTGCAAAACCAGTCTTTTCTCATTAGGAGGGTCAGACAAGTTAAAGGCCTATCCCTCTCCCAAAGACCTCGAGGGTTATTGATTCAGTTGTTACCCCACGGCTGGACTACTATAATTCTTTGTATGTGGGTGTAGAGTCATCTCTTAGTCGTCTTCAATTAGTATAAAATGCAGCAGCATTTTCTTCTCACTGGGGAGAGAAAATGGCATCACATACCACCAGTATCGGCCTCCCTTCACTGACTTCCTGTCCGTTTCAGGATTGATTTTAAGATTCCATTGCTTGTTTCTAAGGTCTTAAATGTATTGGCGGCCTTTGCGGTGGCCGCCCCTATTCTCTGGAACAGCCTAATGATTCATAGAAACATTTAATTCGCCGCCGAGGACCCACTTCATCTCATTAGCATTTGAATGATTTGAGCCCAATTTCATCTTCTGTCGTGCCGTTTGTATTTTACTCCTATTATGTGCACATTATGTTCTGTGTTTTCTTCTCTTCTTATCATTGCTTGCTTTGTATTTGCATCTTAGGCTTGTTCAGCACTTTGATCAACTGCGGTTGCATTTAAATATGCTGTACAAAAACATTTTGATTTGAATTTGACTATTAAATAAAGCGACATACTGAATAGTGTGGGAATGATTTAAATGGAAGCAAATGGCTCTAGGTGCTGTTCAAAATGGGAAATTATGCATAAAAGACTGCCATACGGAAAGGAAAGCAGTCATTTTCCACATTCATTCCGTCAAACTGTTAACTTTCTGATTATAAAATGGTTTTCAACACCAACTCAATTTACTTCAAGATGTGTTATTTCTCCCACAAGAAGATACATAGGTGCAGTACATCATTATACAGATCATGTATATTGGCAATAATAAAAGAACAATGAACAACACCTGAACTATTATTTCTTCACACTATGTACTACCTCCCTCCTTTAATTAGGTACACTAGCCTGGAGGCAAACACTGGGTTAGCATGCAGGCGTCACACTCATATATAATTAAAAGCTTCAACACCGTTGACAATACAAACATTATGAAACTCTGTTTCCCCGTTGAAAATTTATCAACGCGAGTCGACAGGGCTGTGTTAACATCATTAGGAGTACTAACAGCATGCTGGAACAAAAGGGAAAACTAGTTATTCTAGCTACTTGGAACACCACTGATCCTCACTGATCATTCTTATTATGACAAAGACGTGGAGGCAACTCCTGTTCACTCTTCTAATTTAGTTGTGGATGAAACCGAATCTGTAAAGTATAAAGCAGGAGATAAAGCATGTCTGAGTTACACTATTTATTTTATTATTATATGATAGATTCAGATTTCTCTTACACCACAAATATATTTGATCAGTATTACATTAATATGTGGAATACTATTCTTTACAAATTCATATGTATTGATTGTATTTTATTTTTTATTTAAAGTATTAGCAAAAAATGTGGTTGTTTTGACTAATCATAATTTTAAAATATGGGACTGTTTACACCTGTGTTTATATTTTATTCATCCATCCAAAACTCTAATATTTTGCTAGTATTATAAAGTCACACAGGAATTTACTAGGGGGGGTTCTTCTCCAGATTCTCCCCGCACAGACGAAAGATATGGAGGTTGTTGACTGTAAATAGTGTTAGGTGTGGATGTAAGCATGAGTGATTGTTTGCCTCTATGCATCAGCCCTCTGACAGCATAACAAACGGGGTGTACCCTGCCTTCGCCCTCCATCAGCTGGGACACTGGAATACAACGGAGCCATGGCTAATGTTAATGAGTTACTGCTGTGTTTTTTGACCTCTGAATGTCAATCAAGTGAATTGCTCTTAATTAACAACTGAAATATTTGGTGATTACTCTGTTGTAACCCCCCCTGCAATCAGTCAATCCACAGGTCATCAGACTTAATGAGGAGAGGTTTATATGATTCCCACAGCTGGCTCTACCGTAAGCATGTGTGTTCTTAACAGAGGTTTGGGATATTCCTTTCTTCTTGGGTGTTTTTAATAGTTACTGTCCAGCAGTTCCTATAGGAAAATCCCTTACATAAACCCTAAATCTGAGAAATAAATCACATTTTTGGAGGGTAATCCATCTTTTACAAATCCTCCAAAGTCCTGTATCCCTCAGACACAGCTTTTCTCATAGCTGTCCACTTTGCACAATGACTGCAGGACGTCCTTTAACATCACTGATGAAAAATGGAACAGAGGCTTTTTAAGTATTCACGCATTTAGCCACGCTGGTCACTGAGGGAATGAATTATCATGTTCCTCCATTGTAGATGAAATTTAATATCTCATTTCTCGTGAGTTTTGACACCCTTTTTCTCAACACTGTCACTGAAAATTACTGGATTTAAAGGATTAACCTCAACCCCTGACACACAATTAATTAATGATGAGATTAAGACTCTAGATCAAGAGACGTCGCAGACCGAAATACACATGACGAGAACAGAGAGAGGGAGCAACTAAGGACGAGCTCCTCTCTATTGATTATCTCATTGCAAGGATCATACAAATACAATGTTTATGAACACACACAAATAATGCATCATCAGGATAAGAGTTCTGGATGTTCGTTTGTCCTCATATTGGTGAACACAAGCTACCCTAATAATCGCTTTCCTGTATTTTATTGATTAGAGGGATTTTGGAAACAGTCGCCAACAGTTGGATGAAGTTGCTGCTCATATGACAATTTAAGGCAGAGGAAGAGTGCAAGGCTTTTAAAAAAGATGAAGTTATTTCTTATGTCAGCTGGCTATACTAGACGTGCAACAATGTCAAGCTGCTGCAAAACACAACAAGAATGAACAAGAAAGAAATGAGACAAAATCAAGACATCTATGTGGCCACAAAAATGCATTGCAAAAACAGTAAAACGGTATCATAACAAACTCACTTTTGCCTTTGTTGCATGAATGCAAAATGGTGCATTGAGCACAAAAATCTATGGTACATTGTGAGGTATTGGACGTGTCTTGCACTTAAAACAGCTCAAGCACAATCAAACTGAAACTATTCTAAATGGCATATCAACCATGCATCAGCATAATCTATGTGGACATGTGAAGTCTATATTTTAATGTCACTTTTATTCTCTTTTTAAACTATTGTATGTTTGTCTTTTTTTTTATTATCTTTTTTTGCATCAGTTTTTTAGCCACGCCCCTCCTCCCCTCCCCTCCCAGCCCAGCAAGCCGTATATGTAGGTCATGAAGGCCCAACCTACTTTCGGCTTCCTGGCTTTATGAAACAGTTCAGAGAAGCATTACATAATAACAGGAGGGATGCTGGCCTGCCTCGTGTCTGCTCATCAAACAGAGGCAGAGCGCAGGGAAAAGTACAGCATGGTTTTGAACTCACCCAGACAGGAAATGACCTGAAACTAGATGAATCGCTTCTGGGGACAAATATTCATAAAACAACAACAGTTGTTCCGTGTGATGAAATCCGTAGAAAAGTCTTCAAATTATGAGAATTTTACCCCCAAAAAGATCCTGGTAAAGATAAAAGTTATTCATGGAGCATTTTAGCCCTAAAGAGAGCTCCTTGGGTGAAGTGGGGAGGAGACTTTTAGGAGGGTTAAGAGTTTTTGAAGCTAACTGTGGCAAGACAAACAGGTACAGTAGAACCTCTAGCTGACACACTTTAATCTTCTAAAGTCATCATCATTTAATGAAGCGTTTATGTTGAAAACCACAGATGAGTAATATTGTCAAATTAAAGGGGAACAACAAGACCAATATGCTTTGTGGCCTTAAAATCCTTATTTGTGGGTTGGGGAGGAACCCACAAATATACTGTCACTATACACTGATTCTGTGCAGCTAGAGCATGACAGCTGTAATTAACCCACCAACATAGTTTTCATTGGGTGGTAGTGGTAGTGGTGGTAGTGGTAGTGGCAGTAGTAATAGTAGTAGTATTAGTAGTAGTAGTAGTGGTATTGATAGTAGTAGTGGTTGTGGTTGTGTTTTTTTTTTTTACTTTTGGAGACTTAATAATCATAGTTGTTTTTAATGAAATGTCTGAATCTGCTCGCTGGGCATTTCATGACCTGAATTCATCCATGAAAGCATGTGACACATTAGCTGCCACCTCGCCCTTTAATCCAGTTTTGTTTTTACAGGTGGGCTAATTCTCTCTTTCCCAAGTTTGGTGAAAACCCACACTGGGCAAAGTAAGGCAATAACAGCCCACTTGTTAGTTGAGCCAATAGTCATTTTCCCCCCATAATCGCTGACCTAATTTCAAAGATTTGGATAATTTATGGGGTGTTATCGATGGCACAATCATTTGAACAAGCAGATGGTGAGGCAAGTAAGCCTGGTAAATTGTTAAAACCGATATTTGGAAGTGATACGACGCTTAATGGGATGGGAAAGGACTGTAAACAAAGTCTGGAAGAGCGTATTATTGGCCGACTGATAATGCTTATAAAACCACAACAACAGTGGGCCGTTTCGAGTCTGTAATCATTCTTCCTGTCCTGTTCTGTCGAATCAGCATGCTAACAACTTTTGTGTGACTAACTCTGGTAGATCTGATGACCTAAATGATCCATTGATTCAAACTACCAGAACAACACGAAACAGCAGCTAAGGAGCCAAGCTGCTATTTGGTCAGTAGACAGGAAGATGAGATAAATATCCAGCCAGCTTGTATTACAGATGGAGAAAAACACCCCGTTGAACACAAACTATTTTTTTATTTTTAAACTAAAACCACAATTACGCCACGGAGCTGGTTTATCATGCAAGGAATTTGCTCTCCGACTCCAAACGATGAATGTAGTCAGGCAACACAAACCACAATCTGTTCTCATTGAACTCAGCTGACTGCTTTCTGCCTGGTGAGTTTGGTCTCCCTTGTAAACAAAGACTACTGTCTCTCTTTCATGAAACTAAGCAAAACGTTTGCAGGATGTTTGCTGCCTTTTTACAGGATGTTTGCCTAAATTCAACGTGGATTAATTGGCGCATACATATAATTAGTGGTTACATGCTCATCTGAGGAACATATTGAGCACATTAAAGACGTTCAGTTATTTACAAAGAGAAGGACTACACCAGCAGAACCAACAGAATTAACACACAGCAATATTAGCTCACCTCATTTTCCTCTCTCATGCCGTCCACGAGCTCCATCACCTTAATGAAGTGGTGGCAGCGGAGGGAATGGTCAACAGCATGGGTCGGATGTACTTTGTGCTGCCAGTGTCTCCATTCCCACAAAGATAGCTCTCTGGACGGTGGTCCTCTTTTGGAAACGTCCTCCTTTGGGACACGAAATGACATCATAAAAGGTGTTAAAATACAAAAAAAATACAAACAACAATATATTCAAGGCCTTAAAAAAATATATTTTTTAAACAAATGTCTTTTGTACAGATTTCTTTCCAACCTTGGGGTTAGGATAGAAGTACATTATGCGGGCGCTACCATGTATTGTCAAAAACAGGAGCTATCTCAGAACCAGATGTAGAATCCATTAAAAATATAAAATTTACAGTCACTTTTTTCAACAAGATGTTATGTTCCCAATCCAATCCCACTATCCAGTGTGCCTTAATGGTAATATGAAAGCATCTGTTTCATTAAAACAAGTTAAATGCCTGACTGACAGGAGCCTGATTTATATTGTCTTCTACTGTCATCTGGTACGTTTCTTTGCACAAGAGAGACAGAAACAAACAAAGAGGAGAGAAAAAAGAAAGAAAAAACCTGAGGCAGTAGATCACTGGGTAGGGACATGAAATGGGACTGTTTCAGGGTTGGATGAGCTTCATCTTCCTCCAGCCTCATGGTGGACGCCCAGAGGGAATATTCAGCACTGCTCAGAAACCCATCTGATGTCACAGTGCCCTGCCGAACTAACACATTACACACAAACTCAGAAATGTACAGCCTCTACAATCAAGAAAGCTTTTATTTACCATCATTATTCCATATGAATAAAATCTCCCCCTGCCTTATCACTCACTCAGGTTTTGAGGGTGGATGAGCGAGGCCCGTCCCTCAGAGTGGGACCGCCGACCCCTGACAGACCGCCTGCTGCTCTCCCGATGGTCAAACTGGCCACAGGTAATGTGCATCTTATGCATGGTGGGGTTGACTCCCTCAGGCAGCATGCGGGGGCTGTTGGGGTACATGTGGAACCCCCGTTTGTTGCCGACAATGGACTTGTCCACGCTGCGCTTGTTGCTTTGGCTCTGGTTGTAGGTCTGAGGAAAACAAAGGTTTATTTCTCAGCATAGGTATCGTGAATATTGTTTAATTTGAGGGGTTCACGGTTCGGCAACTCAAACACTGACCCTCTCCTCGCGTCCCTCAGCCAGGATGACGACGATTCGTCCCTGCCGCTTACGTCCAGTACGTCCCATTCGCTGCACCAGGCGGATGGGACTCTTCTGTGCATCAAAGCAAACAATGAGGTCCACCTCTCCAATATCCAGCCCCTCCTCCCCAACACAGGTCGACACCAGTGTGTTGAAGCCTCCCTGACGGAACCTGGCTACCACCTACAACACAAGTGAGTTGAATTTTAAATTGGTATTTAAATTTGGTACAGCCAAATGTTTAGCTGGATGTAGGCTTTTAATAAGATGTTCTTGAGAATTGTACCATATTACATTATTATATTTTCTGAAATGCCCTTTACTGTAGGTCTGCCCTCGATAAAAACCAAAAATTCTACCTCCAGTTGTTCCTTTTGGGTGAAGCCTTTGACCCCCTTCCCTGCTGAGGCTTGGCCCATGAAGGTCATGACTCGTATCAGCGGAGCATGTTGGTTCAACATGGCTGCGATCTCCTGAACGCTCTCACGGAACGATGAAAAGATCATCACACGCGTGCTCACTTCCTGAGGACCTGGACCTTAATGAGACAGAAGACTAGCAGGTCGATTAAAGATGACGTCAGTAACCATGATCACATTACTTTTGCCTGCCGAATTAGAAGCTGGAATAGTTTGTTCTGAGATCGTCTCCAAATTTAGTATGTTATGTGTAAACATACTCATTAAATATTGTTTTATAATTGTATAATGCTTGGTTTGAAACATTATACAATACTGCTATAATGCGTAAATTACCATTATTGTCTGTCGAACTCTCAGCCCACTGTCTGAAGTGATGCAGCACCACCTCCTCCAGTTTGTTCAGTTTGGGGTGACTGTAAATGAATGGCTCATCTGGACCTAGAAGTATAAATCATAGTGGATGTTAGTCAAATAGATGACGCGTGTATTCCTTGCTATATTCTAAAAAAAAAAACAAAAAAATGCCTCATTGGATTTCACATAAAAAAGCTCAGAAATGCGAGTCATATGGTATGAATGAGTTCTTGGGTACCAGCAGATGGCTTCACAAACTTTGCTTCCATCTCATGGTAAAGGTCCATGAAGGTGGGGGTCCTCTGCAGCTCATTTCTGGCCCTGGACATCTCTGCTCATATCAAACATCACACACAGTCATTACATTCCTTGTCGAGTGCACATACACCCAGGAGCACTGATCAATCTGGAGATATGAGAGGGTGTTGTGTTTGTGGATAAAGTCCAACAAAATAGACTGAATGCCTGGAAGTCAAGCGGCATACCTCTGGATCCGTCCATGATTCCCTGGATGTAAAAGAAGAGTGATCTGAGCCCCATCTGCACCAGCAGCTCGTAGCCGTGGTACAGGCTGATGCAAAGGGCAAAGTCGCCCTCCAGCATTCCCTGCAGCGGACCCTGTAGAAAGCAGGAGAGCATGTCAGTACATAAAAAAAAACATTGTGAGAAGAATGTAATTTAAAAAGGCTTTAAACAAAATGTTTTACACAACTTGTATTTGAAAACGGGAGATTTCATGTCTTTTTTTATTCTAAAGCAGCTCATACTTATTAGTATATATTCCATTTCTGCCAATAAATCATCCTGAATTCCTTTAACTAATAACATTATTTACTGATACATGCATTTCTATTTTTGACTCGGCTGATAACCTTTTACTACACCTTTACAGTTTAAGGGATCCATACATCTTCAAATGTCACACTGAAAGGCTCTATATCATATCTTGTTAAACTGTATACTATGGCACACTATATGACGCAGCAGCACCTAAAGATTTATAGAGCAGAGTCCTTGCCTGGATGCATGGGGGTGGATTCTTGCGGAACTGATCCCTGGCAAGGATGATCTGGTATTTGGTGAGAGTCCGCAGGTCTTTGTGTGCCATCACCCGGTTCTGGACCAGACGAGACGTGAATTTCTCTAGCACCTATCAGGAAGAGTAACAAACAGATATGTGGGACATTGATAACAGGCCATTTCCTGTGTTTAGGGGTAATGCATCAGACTGACTAGCGCGCACACACACAGGCATACATATTGGTAAACAGACTTGCACACATTGAATAGAGGTCCTACTTCAATAATGAGCACATAATAATACTTCTTTTTGCCCCCATTTCCTGATAATGGGAGGAGAGATGGAAGCATTTTGTCAGATGGACAATTTAAACACTATCTATTCATCCTCACAACTGCAGATAATGGGAGGCCGGGTCATTACAATTTCAATTTCAGCTGTCTGGAACTGCTGCTCCAGAAAGGGAACAGGATAAAAGGATTCTCTGAAAGAAGATGTGGGCAGCTTTTTGGAAACAATTGTAAAAAAAAAAAAAAAAAAAAAAAAAAAAGAATAGATTTTGTAATAGATGAGAATCGATTTAGTTGGATTGATATGTAAATGGTACTCATGTTATGAAAAGAAAAACATAATTATCAGGATAAGATGTGCAAAGTAGGTCAAATAATATTTATACATAGAGTTTAAATAACATTATATATATTTTATATTTTTATAAAAGATTTCAAAATATATTGACGTATATTTTTCATCGCGAGCCAAAAAAGGAAATAATTAAAAAAAAAAAAAACACACAAAACCTTCACCGCTGCATGTGACATAAAAAAGAGAAAAAGTATGAAAAGAAAGTTTTAAAATGAATGACTCAAAGTTATAAATAACATACAATGGATTATTTCAAAGGAGGATCCAAGGACAGAAGATGCTACATGTGCACTTGTAAAACCCTCCTAAAATTAAAGTGGATTTAATTATGAGTATAAAAGCTTATGCAGCCACAATCCATCCCATCTTCCCATGAACCAATAGTGCTAGAAGTAACTCAATGCAGTCTATATTTTATATATATATTACACAAGGACAGTCATACTGGAACAACAACTAAAAAGGTTATAATTGAATAGAAGCGAATATAGAATCTTATTTCACTGCATTTTCCCAAAAAAATTTAATCAAGCTCTTCTCTTGAAGTGAAAACTGAGCAACCCGCTTGCCCAATTTCTGCTAAACCTCAGGCTGCTTCTCTGAGGTGAAATGAGTGTGCATTACAGAGCTTACGTGAACACAAAAGGTTAAATAACAACCCTTAATTTCCCAGACCTTTCAGAAAACATCAACAGCTATATCACCTAGACCTAAACATCCTTTCAGGAGAGTGTACGGAGACCAGCCCATCTGGTCCGGATTGTGCTTCATCACATATGATACGGTTCACACTTGAAAACTGATCACTTAACAGGTGGTTCCTAAAGACTTTGAAAAAAAAGGGTACAATAGGTGGTTTTGAGGATATGATATAAATAAACAAAAAATAAACAAATAATCAAATCCTTTGCAGAAATAGGTACCTTGTAAAGAAACTGTTTTTAAAACACAATATGCATGTACAGTCTGTGTATTCACACATGTATGTGAACATATATGTCTTTATTAGAATGATTAGGCCTGTTTGATTAATCAATTTTAAATCATAATCGCGATTATGTAGTTAAAAACGTAAAATCGATTTTTCAAAAAAGTTAAAGTTCTGCACTTTATTCATTCATTTTTGTTTAATGGAACACACCTTAAGATACATGTGAAAGTGAGGTTTTTGCAAAATGTTCAATAAAAAACAGCATATTTGAAATAATTTCTTTGCTTTTTGTCATTTCACAAAATAATCGTAATCGAAAATCGGATTTTGAGAGAAGAAAATCTGGATTTTATTTTTGGGCAAAATCAAACACCCCTATTGGTGATACTCTTTTTTCCCCCAACAAGATGATTTTATCACAGTTGTAGAAATGATTGACCACTAATGGGGATGAAATGAAGGAGGTTTGATTGCATAATGCAGGTCTAATCTCAAGAAAGTAATGACAAATTCCCATAACAATTTCCTAAGCCCAAAGTGATGTATTAAGATGTGTTACAGTTGAAAGTGTGTACATGGTTTAAAAACAGTTTTTCATGCTTTGGTTTTGGTTGCTTTGTTAACATTTAATATTTGCTAATATGCATATTTGTTAACATGCTGATGAAGATGCTTGCATATATCTAAGTCTAACCAGGTCTAAGATGACCACTGTAGAGAGAATTAACCATTTTTATTCAGATAGCATCATGACCTTTTCTTTGGCACCACACTCATGCCAACTTTACCTTACTTTACCTTTTGTCTCCGTTAAGCATCCAAGAGGAACAAAGCTGTTTCTACATACTGTGAAATTGACCATTTAATCAATGAAAACACAGTCGTCTGCAGTGTGTAAAGGCTGTATTGTAGATGTGTGTGTGCGTGGTCGAACCTGTCAGAGAGAAGCAGGTAGGGGACCACAAGCTGTTTACAAGGCAAAATATATCTCACTCTCTCTAGTTAATTGACAGTTGGAGCTCAATGAGGCAATGTGTACGCAGCGGTCAGGTCCAGATTATGAGATTACTTAGCACCAGATTAGTGAGGTCGCTGCTTGTGTCTGGCTGGAATGTGGAGTGAAATGACAGAAAGGGCACGAAGAAAAACTGTTCAACTAAATTTTCATAACTGGGATTTTGCTCGTTTCCTGCACTCTGGTTTGCACCCGTCTGGTAGTTAGGGCTACCTAGAAAATCTAAAAAGATATTTATGAAGTGTGTCGAGAGTCAGAAAGAGAAACAACAAGGAAGCAGAGAAAAGAAGAATGAGATTAATCTTTTAATAAATAAGACACCATTAACACCTGCTTCTTCATGCATGTAATGGTAATAAAAAAGGATGTTTGATGATAGAAATCTTATATTTATACCTGCTTTTATTCTGTTTTTATTTGTTTTGTGCCACTCTGTAGAACCTTGAGATCGTTTTTAACAATTACATTACAAATAAAATGTATTATTATTGTTATTATTACTTTTTCAGGTTAGATTTCACAGGAAAACTGCCGGATTAATATGAAGGAGTACAAGTTATTGCTTTAATGAACAAACCATAAAGATAATCACCATGCTTTCTTAATCAAACAAAAGACTTTCAGGCAATGGTAGGAGGGCCTCGGAGGTGATGAGATAATTAAAAACAAGACCATGAACAGAGAGAGGAGCTTTATTTTCCCGTTTTATAAAAACAGTAAAACAAATATGAATTAAACATTAGATTTGGAGTATTCCCAAGGCCAATAAGATTATTAAAAAGAAGAAAGGAGATGAGGGAAGGGGAGAGGAGCGTGGAGAGGCAAGAGGACGTGTGCCAAATGACAACATCGTCGACAGCCTCACTGAGCATGCTCAGCAGGGGCCAACAGTTGATTGGCTGAGCGGCATGGAGTTAAGTGACGTGGAGAATCACTGAAAAGGCCAGTCTGTAGGCAGCTATTAATAACAAAACCTACACTAAGATGAATTCTCAACACTGCATGTCAACAATGGGAGGGATGTAATGGTATAGTGCATGGTAAAGATTGCCTTGAAATCATGTAGGTGGAGGTCTACAGCCAGGCAGCGGGGCTATTAGTAGAGTACTGTAAGGGGTGTGTTTTCATCGTGCTCTACGTGCAAGTTGAAGGGTGCATCATGGTGGTTGGCTGTTGCAGCGGCACAAATCAGAAGAAATCCTGCTTAGTCTGTCTCCGAGCAAATAAGTTCAAGTTTGTTTATTATCCTCACAAGAGTATGCTACAATGTTGTCTGCCACAATAAACATAACATTATTAAAATAATGAAACATACAAAAAAAGATTGAGCCTACCAAAGCATTAATTTAGATAGCATTAGTCTGATAGTATACATATATACACACAGTATATTGCCAAGGGTTTGTTTTCCCTCTCCTCACGCACACATGTGTACATGCACGCACACACACACACACACACACACACACACACACACACACACACACACACACACACACACACACACACACACACACACACACACACACACACACACACACACACACACACACACACACACACACACACACACACACACACTCCCTGCAGCCCTCAAACACTGGCTGTCCTGTTAAGACATTTGTCATGTAAGGATTGGGATGCAATTAAGTTTCGGACACAGCCTTGTTTGCATGCAAGCAGGTGACACAGGCTGTGACAGTGACGTAGGCTAAATGCGCTACGTCACTGTGACTGAAACCAAAATGAGCGCGTCCCTTTATTACAAGACAAGCAGGCAGCGACGAGAAGAAAGTGAATTACTATCATTACTTATTTTATACATATTCATGTAATGTAAAATAAATAATACATTATAATATTATCTAATTATTATAATTATAAAGTATAATATTTTCACAAAATGAAAAAAAATTAACTTTTGCAGATTTGTTTTTAAATGTATAGTATTGCTGTTACTGGCTGTTTAATTTGTGTAGCGCATTTAAAACACAGAGGCAATTCAAAGTGAATGATATACGGTACATAAATACATCACAGTGACAAAAAAAACAATAACCAGATCGTTATCGCAGCGCGAGGGAGGGAGTGGGTTGGAGCCCGCAACGTCACGTGCTCCGCCCTCCTGTAAACATCGCTTTCACCTCCGCTTACTGCGAGGGAACCGTCACTCCGATCGGCGCAGACGAGGGACAAGGTTTCTTTTTACGAGTATAAAGTGCGCCCGGCGAAAGGATGCGACTCATTTAACGTGGTTATGGCAATATTTGACGAGGAAAGCGTCGTAGTGCATGGTTTGTTGACCAGAAAGTAACGGCTGTCCTAATCTGGGTGAGCAACTCGCCAGAGTCCAAAGAAAAACAACACACTCAATTAAACGAAGAAGTAAATTCAGCAGCGATCTGTAAGTGAATTTAGCGTAATCCTATTTTTCATTTTGAGTCAATTCGTTGACGTATTTTTCTTCGGTAGGTAGCCAATATCCTAACGAACGGAGATGGACCGAGGTGGCTGCCAAATGAATGGCGGCGGCGGGGACGGACAGACCGGGATGATCACGCTGGAGGACCTGGACTCTTTCTCGGAGGAGCAGCCGTCAGACTCGGGCAACGGCAGCCTCGAAGAAGGAGGAGGAGAAAGCATGGAGGAGGACCGACTGCTGCACTACTGGCAGG
Organism: Chelidonichthys spinosus; assembly: GCA_029853015.1. Taxonomy (NCBI): domain Eukaryota; kingdom Metazoa; phylum Chordata; class Actinopteri; order Perciformes; family Triglidae; genus Chelidonichthys; species Chelidonichthys spinosus. The sequence goes on along the minus strand of CM056833.1, from coordinate 9,050,961 downwards.
ACGTAGCGAGGGGGCACCAAGTGGAAGTTTCTCAAGGTAAAAAAAAACGTAAACACTGCGAGGGGAGGGCGGAAAAAACAACTCCAACTCTTTGTTTGGTCAACTAACGTTAGCTAAAAATATGATTATACACGAGAAGTAGCTAACGCGACCTTTAGGCGTTCAGACGAGGAAAAAACAACAACCAAAGACATGTTTGACTTCAGTTAGGGTACTTTGTCCTAACTTCTTCAAGGCTCACCGCCATGTACACACTGACCTAGTTTCCAGCGAGGCACATCTATAGATAAACCAGTTCCACCCAGGACATTTCATTCCCAGTCTTAGAGGCAAACGTGTGTTTGGACTTACTATAGTAAGTTACTAACTATAGTTATTGATGAAGCTGAAAACCAAACTTTTGAGGACAGATCAATAACGTTTAGACATATGTTGTAATAGAAATGATGAAACAGTCAACGGTTGTACAACATAACAACACCCAGTTGTGTTTTTAAGTGCTATCATGCAAGTGCTAGGATTTCTGTTGGAGCCAAGGAACATGAGAAATAATTAAATATCACCTAGTGGCTAGAAGTCTGCAAAATTATAAGACACTTTGCAGACTGCTCCTATGTTTTTTTCTAGAATTTGTTCCATAACTTCACTGTGGTAAAAAAAAAAAAAAAAATTATCTATCGTGAAAGCATGGAAATTTTAAAATCCTCTTTGTGGAAACAATTTGGAAAGTCCTCTGTCGCACTAAACACAGTTAATCAGAATGCAAGTGATCACATGTACAGATGTTAGGGATAAGCATTTCATTTAGGTGAGAGCAAGCATTTCTTAATTAAAAGGTATAAAAAGTGTTTGATCCAGTTCACAATCAAAACAGTTTGTGTTATGGGGCATATAAAAACAAATACCTGAAAAAAATGAAAAAAAAAAGCAAAATACTCTTCTTTGGTGATATTATAAACAGTGTTTAATGTAATTCTAATTTCTGACTCCTCACTGCTTCGGTTTGTGGTTGCCTGGTGCTGAGACGCTTCGGTGAGGGGGGCTGCTAGGCCGACGACGTACCGATATAGGTTGTGTTTCTGGTATGATTCTGAACAATGACGCTCCGACAGTAAAGGCAGCGTTCGGAGCCCGGATGAAAAGTTCAGTTCTTAAAACTCTGACAAAGACGGATGAGACAGGACCGGTATCTTACGGTGCAAGGGGAGACAGTGAGACAGGACCGGTATCTTACGGGAGAGACACGTGTTACGGGCACTGCAACTTTCTGTACGAAAAAAAAAAAAAAGATCAACAGTTGTATTCATTGTCGTCGCACAAATCACACTCATTCAGCGAAGAAGAGACCGGGTCATAGCCAATAAGGCTCAGACCGTGGTACTTCTTCTTCTCTCTATGCATTTCGCTACACACATAAATGGACCAGATAATTTTTATGCACACCAGTGCGACCAAGGGAAATATTTAGTCACACTTCACAGATTTTTGGTCGTACTCTGGAGCCCTATATGGTCTAACACAAAAGCAGTTTATAACAACTGTACAGTAATATTCAAATTTGGTGTTGAAGTTACAAGCTCATTGGAAAATAAATGGTAAAATAGATTATACTTCATTTATCTGTCATTTGGTGAGGCTATACAAATATTTAATAATGTTGGTAGCATATTTACTGAAATATGTCGTTGCTGTAATTTGGCACTGCTTTTGAGTTTTGTGCATGATTTGATCATTTAAAAACTTAAAATGGGCAGAAATCCTCACAGTAAACACACTGTTTTGCTGCAAAGGATAGTCTAAGACATAAAATAGGCTGTGATAATTTTACACCACTGATATACCAGTGTGTGTGTGTGTCCATAGTAGTTTAAATGTTTAAGTTTACCTACTTCAGCTTTTTTCTCCTTGTTTCTAGCTGTATGCCTATTTATGTGTATGTATATTGAGAGCAAGGAAGAACAGAATCAAATTCCTTCTATGTGTTCACATATTTGGCCAATAATGCTGCATTCACATGGAATCAGGCAGACGACAACACCTTCTGGACAGCACAGGAAAAAACAAACAGGAAGAAACAGTATGAAAAAAAAATATTAACGCCTTTATATTGCCACTTCTTGAGCTTAGTATCGTACAATAACACCATTGGCCATAAGACTGACCTGGAATTTATACATTAAAGCTGATTAAAAGATGTATTTGCAATTATTGGTGGCATCGTAATGTTTTGTTTACTTGCGCTTTATTCAGCCGGTGACTGCAGATTCATTGGCAGAATGGGGCTTGTTTTTTTTATATATATATTTTTAATTGACTGGATTTGTGACTTTAGAGCAAAGGTCGCCATGCTGAACACTTCCCATATTTGAACACTGCAGTGTGTGAAATTAAGGCCAATTTATACTTTCCGTGTCCTCCACACGGTTCATCTTTGGTCCGTTGAACATTGGCATTGGACTCCTGGTAAACAACATTACAGTGAAAATAAATATGCGTGGAACACTGACGCAGATCTTCAATTGTCTTTAAATGGATCTGCATGCATGTGCGTGAGAATGCAACAAGTAGAGCAGTCTTATTCCTTTGCTGGAGCTATCCTCCCTCCTGTGGCAGAGTTGTGGTGTACAGGACCATATATTCATGATCTAAGCTGTCAGAAACACGGTCAAGATGCTCAAGGTTGAGCTGCTTAGTAACCCCTTAAACTATAAAGATGGCCCCCGGCAGACGAGTGTCTGACGATGGGATTAGGGCTGCCCCCTCTTACTTGATTAGATTAAATTAACTATCACATGAACGAATTGATTTCTTGAGTTTTACTCGAAAAATAATTTATTTGGTCGATCACAGCCCTCTAAGGGAGCTAAATGGAATTTTAATTGAGCATGCTTTTGAACTGTCCATCAGGCCGTCAACACGTGATGCAAATTGGTCTTTACTGTCTAATTTTCCCTCCGAGGGGGGGGGGATTATCTACCCCGCCTACAGTGGTACTGAGGTTGTGGCTGCTAGTCCTGGATTACAATACTGTTACTAACGTCACCGGCCAAGGCCTATGGTAAACTCCTTTGCTCTAATTGGGATGGAGTAAGGTGCATGGGGGTGACGTGGGAGCTCTGCTTCGCTTGGAGTTATTTGATTGGCATTAGCAAATGCTACATATACAACCTTATTTTTTTATATATATATATATATAAAAACTTCTGTTTGGAACATCAAATGGTATTCAGAGCAACAACTGTAATTGTGTAGGTGTGGGTGGCTGTCATCTAATATATGTAACACTAACTGCAGGGCTCAACAGTTAGGCTTGCTCAGGGAAAATAACATGCTAAAATGCTACTTGCAACTCATTTGCTCAATGGGGCAAGTGTTAAAGTAATTAAATAACAGAGCTGATGATGGAAGTAAGTAAGGCGTGAGGCTTCTTATATTGTATAGTTGTTTTAATACTTGGCAGTACTTTAGTCAACTGGCTCTGTTAACTTGAGCCATGTCCTCCCTGTTGACATTTTAACGTGAAAACGTGCGTGTACTGATGAGCTGAAGGACAACCAAGTATTTCACGTTCTCTTTTTCGGAAACAGGCACAGTTAGCCGTTTGTCCGAGAGTATAAAACATGATCATTTGTAAAGGGCCAAGTGGATTTCTGATCCATTCGCCCAACTGGGGAAACCCCGATTGCTTTTGCAGTACAACCTATTACTAGTACAAAAGCATACTGTATGATTTTCACGCTTCTCAGTCAAGCTCTTTGCTAGAAACAAAGAAATTATTATTCTCAATGGATTTTCACAATGGCTCACTTCAAAGTAAAAGGAGGTCAGAGGAGCAGAAATAATCACTGATGTGGATACAAAAAAAAAGGTTCTAACTTGTAAACAAGATGTAATTTGTTACTCCAAAGATTCTCAAATGGCCATTATATTGTTTTTAACGCCCCAACATCAAATGGAAAGTAAATAACAAAATTGACCTGGGTCTTTGCCTCCCTACAAATATTGCAGCTTAGGTCACCCAAAAAAGTAAAAAACAAATTTAACAGCATTGCTCAATAATAATTATGCAAAAAGATTTCCATTAGTCGTAGTTTTCAGTTTGTCAGACTGAAAGTGGGACATGATTACAGGCCTGTATTGATTAGAAAGCTCATATAGAAAAAAGAAGTGCGTGTTGACTGTTCTGTGTCAACACTGAGCGGCCCTAGAGGTGCTACCATGGGAACGGGTGATGAGGTGGCTTGGCTGCGAGTACATAGCGTGCCTGTATGTGCGGATAGCCATGCAGCGGTTTCAGCTGTGAAGTGTTTTCTCCCCCTCCTCTGCCTTATTGAGGACACAGATAAACTGGCACAAAATATTTTGCCGTCAAATGTGCATTGCCATTACCCATGCTGAGACACTCCTCCTGTGATTTACAGTGTTAACTTGATTTCATTAGGTCCTGCTAAATGGATTTTGTCCTGCTGGGAAGCACACTCATGAAGCTTTGTTCTTTGTCAAAGGATTGATCACCTTAATACCACAGATCCCTATGACCCAGTTGTCCTTCATGATATTGATTGACAAAATGTGATTGAATGGGGTTCACCTTGAGGGACCTTTTATTTGAGAGTTCAACAATGGAAAAACAATGGCATTATTTTTATCTGGCATTCGGCGTGTGTGATGAGGTTGTTCATGTTAATGGAGTGATAACTTAAGTGGATGAGTTGCTCCTATGGTCCAGTCCTAGAATCATGCAGTATGGTCCGCACTACATTCAGTCTAAGCACATGTTGGTCACGAAGTCACAGTTCCGTAAGGGGTAAACTACTGTACATTGATACATAAAATGCTGTTAAATTTAATGAGGGTTTTGGTAATAGCTGAAAGTTTCTCCAGTATTTCAAAAGCATTGGCTACTACTGTAGTCCCTATCTGTTAATACCAGTCTATATATCTACCCTTGGGCAGCTTTAGTCAGTGTTCTTTCCATCAGCTCTAATAAACATTACTCTCTGCAACATACTGGCACTGCCCTCTGCCCATCTGGTAGGCTTTTCTCATAGTGACTACCAACACTGCCTGCCAGTAGATTAGTGGAAGTGAGGATGATTTATACAGATTAGACAGGATACTGCAAGTTTAGATATGATGTGAGTGGGTGAGAAAGGTTGTATTTTAATAATAATACTACTAATAATAAACCTTGTTTATTAATACTTTTCAAACTAAAAGTGACAAACGATGTAAAAAAAAGAAGTTTAAAATAGAAATTTGAAATGGTACATTGAACAAATGAGCTACATATTTGAAAAGTGCAATAGTTTAAATAAAATGATTAAAATAAAAGTCAAGAGAAGCCCTTCATAGACGGATACGTAATATGGAAGTATATGTACTGTATGTACGCTGTTAGTATGTGAATATCTCTCTTATAAACAATAGTTTAATGCATGTTAACACCACTTTATTGTTGTACCACCGTATAAACTGACCGAGTACCGTTTGTTTGACAGAAATGGCGGAGCCAATTCAGCAGCTAACCAGCAACAACCAAGGCCGCAGTAACAGAGAACAAATCCCTTTTACTCTGCTTGGACGCAAAGAGAAGGTATCTATCTGACTTCTACTACTTTCACCACAACATATGAATATACAGTTTCACGTTCCATATAAAAAGGTAAAAGCAATCAAATCGGTTAGCTCTCTTGTGGGAGTAGGGGTCAGATATTTATTTGACACAATGGCTGTGTCATCCGATACAATAAGCCATTTAAACTCTTGAGGGGATTGTATAAATAAAGAAGGCTAATTGGTTTAACTCAAGTTAATTAGTTCATTAAAACTTGGCTGGAGACTCCAGTTAAACAAAGGACAATCATGGCACCTATTCTGAGAGCAGGTCTCAGTGCCGTGAGAAAGGACAGCATGTTGACTTCAAGCAGACTTTTAACACTAGGTTATATCCCTGGGTTGCAGTGGCGAAGTAAGATTGATTTTAAGTATGAAACTAAGTATCACTTTCATCACTGATTCATCTAAATAAATAATTAGAGAAGAGCTAAGATTGGAAGCACTGATATATCTGCTGTTAGTCCTTTTCTAAATGTTTTAACAGTAGGTGAAATAACACAATATTAATAGTCTTTAAAAATGACTGATATAGCTGATTTAATCAGAGATGCACCTGTACATTCTGACATTTTGTGGAAAGCAATTAGCTTCCATAAGTATTTGCTGGCATTCTCAAAGCCATTCTCCAGTTGCGATAGCAAATGTCATGGAGACTCTTTAATAAGAACATTCAATTTACCACGGAATTCATGAGTAAGTGCCAACGGTCTTCTCTTGTAATCTGTATTTTTCCAGTGTGGGGAGCTGCTGTATGAGAAACGCCAATATGAAAAGGGCCACTGGGCTTGTATAACAATGCGTGAGGAGACTTATGAACAGAGCATCTGCTATGGTTTTATGAAGCTGATGAGATACATCTGCCAGCAGAACTCTTTGGGTAAGTCCACAAGCACACTCCCGGCCTCGTCTTCATTTTTATTTGATGATGATAATCCCAAAACCAGTGATTTTTCAGGCCTGTCTACATAGTACTTATGACAATTTCCTTTGCATCTCTAGGCGATTACCTTGGCATGACGCTGCCTATCGTCACAGTGGTGCGCACCAATGAGAACCATTCTGTGATCTCCCATGATGTCACTGTGGCGTATTTCCTTCCTGTTGAGCACCAGGCCCAGCCCCCACAACCTAGTGACAGTGAGATCGCCATAGAGATCTGGCCCGCCACTACTGTATACACAAGGTTAGTAGAAAAAAATTTCAAATTACACTTCTACTATTGCTAAATTAACTCCCACTTCTTGTTAACAATTGTTCATAATCAATGATCATTAGTGCTCGAATTATTGCTTGGCACAAATTTGATGCCTCAAACTCATCCACCGTTCCCTCCTTCTTTCAGACCCTTTACTGGCCCCACCAACGAAGTGACCATTGTTAATCAGATCAATGCCATGGCTGAGCAGCTAGACTCCCCTGGAATGATGCACAATGACTCGTTCATTGTGGCCGGCTACACCAACCCCGCTCATGTCAACCGCCAGAATGAGATCTGGTTCCTAGAGCGACGCTGAGGGACGAGACGAGTCAGCATTATAATATCTGAGAACCATGAGTCTCAAAGACTCCCCTAACACTGCCGCAGCCCAGCTAGAGCCTCAGGTGCAACCCAATCTTTATTCACCACTTCTACCTGAAATGACCGCCTGAAGAAAACTCAGCCCTGACAAAATCCTCCATTCATGTTCAGTTAAACAGCTCCGCATTTCACCCAAAAGAACTGTACCAAACCACTACCACACTTTCATGGACACAACCCAGATTTTAAAGGCACAACGAGTAGGATTTTGTTGGTTGCGGTTTGAAAACATAACATTCAATGTTGGCCCCGCACCCTCAGCTCAATGAGTGATGGTTCTCACCAGTGGGTGGAAGCAGACTCCAGATTTACTCTAGTTTTGGACCGAGCTCGGTCCGCTTGGCGTTTCATCTCACTGTATTTGTGGGGTAATTTAATATAGGTATACGGCATGGTTTCTGCAGATACAGCCAGACACTAGAGGGTTTTACGATGACGATTCTATACATGCTTTTTAGGAAAATCCTACTCATTGTGCCTTTCGGATGAAACACAGCATTCAACACCTGCTCTTACGAGGTGGCTAAAATACCTTTCCCAAGCACAGTGTCCTCTATTTAAAAGTTGAAATAGTCGTAATAGTTGCTCTTTGTGCTCTGTGAACACGGTGACCACTGATTGCTGTCAGAAACATGCAGCCGCCTTATCATGCCCCTCTTTTTGTTGCACAGCTACACCGTCTTGTCATGTGGGGTGAAGGTCAAATGCACAACAAAATAGTTTCTGTCATCTAGCTTGCTGGGGGTGATATCAAATCTGTTGCTGTAAATCTGCTGTTTCTTTATCTCTGGAAGAAATGATTGACTGCAGGTTACAATGATGTGCCAGTTATACGTTTCCACAGTAAGCAATATCCACCATATGACCAGCAATCAACAAACCAATTATTACAGTTAGAAAACAAACTGATGCACAAGAATGTACAGCTGCAGGGAGGGTCAACACAAACGACACACTTCTTACAGACCAAATACTGGAAAAAATCATTGATTTTACAGCTAAATGACAATCATAAAGAACTTACAATATATATTTTTCTCTTGAGAAATAGTTACTGCATTCCTCATTTGCAATCTATTCTCACAAAAGGAATAGTTATTCATGTACCTCTTTCTCATGCGTGTTGGTGAATAAGCGTCAGACATATGTTCCAGTCTGGCCTTCCACATAGTCTATTCAAGTTGGTAGTGGGAGTTCAATGCCATTTGACTGGCATTGTATTCCTTCAAAGACAAATTATTTAAATGTGGATCGCCACACAGCCTCTTTTCATGAATGCTATGCCGCCTACAGTCCTCGCAGACTCGTGGAAAGTATGATTGACCTTCACTGTTGAATTGCAAACGCTGAGTAGAGACAATGCAACCAAGAACAGATATAGAGCACAGGCTATATCTATACTGTGATCATAATGTTTTTCTTAAATATAAGCTAAATTCTATTTTAGTTCAAACTGTTTGTAATGTACCATCACCAATCTAAAGACAGCCAATTAAGTCAGAATGTAACAACTATGTATGTATCTTCACTGTATTTTTAATTTAAACAAACTAATGCAATTCAAACAAAGTGATACACATCAAACCAGCTACACCTAGAGTTATATAAGAATGTTACTGCTTTGGAACGGTTGCTATTTGGGTGCCAGTGAAATAGAACTGGGAGTGAGCTCGCCAAATCATCACTGTGTGATTAACCAGGACAGAGGCATCCTATAGGATGCTTAGCAGTCAGTTATTGAGGCCTATTAAATGTGTGTTAAATTTAAAGTATGAGAAAGTTGGTGTCATCGTATTTAATTCACATAAAAACAGTCAATTAAGTTTGTTTTGTTGGAAAGGTTGCCCAGTCTTAAAATCAAGTAGTTTGGTTGATATTGAGACATCCAAAGAATTTATTTTGCATTAAATGATTGTATAGTTGATATGATATTCTATGACATCTGTAGTGTAAAGGTAAACACTTGCAAAACCATGATATATGTGGGTTGGTTTTCCCTTTGGTTATATGGGAACATCACGTTTGAGTTTTTCCTTTCTTTTTGCTTATTGTTTTAGTGTTCTGCAAAAGTGTGCTGTACTGTGAAAAGTCAAGAGCAACAGCAAGAGCTACTGTGGTTACCTTTGTTCAATAAAAACATGCATAGTGAACGTTTTTGTTGGCTCATATACACTATGCACACGTTGGACATGATTCTGGGAGTGTTACTGCAAGAAATGTTTTTAATGCATTATATTAAGTCATATGGTACAGAGGAGCAAATGATAAAGCTCTACAGTAAATTGGTTGATCTCTTATTCATTCTCAGCCTTTGGTATATACAATGTGAATTATTGGTTAATAGCTTAAGTTAAAAATATCTTCATAATCAATTAAATCCCCCACACAATTGATATTTGGAATATATGTGTAGTTAGTAGTTTTTATTTTTCCAAATTCTACAAAAAGATGATACATGATAAAAAAAAAGATTACTGCTTCATATACATAACATATATACCAACCAACAAGTACTGTAGTTCTTACAGAATATCCCTTCAGGGCATTCTTTTCTTTTTATGGGCTCGAATATGAATAATATTTTTTTCTAAATTACCCTATCAGTGTCCATTACAAGAAAACGAGGGTGTAATGACGGATATCTCGGACCTGGCTTGGACACGGTGGCCTAGATGTTCACTGACGTAACACACGTTGTAAAACCTCCATACACGCTCAATCTAAATCACAAGAAAACAGGAGGCTACTTTAGTGGTTATAAGGACTAATAAAAAAAACTGGGTCACAGGCTGAAGGAAATACACACAACCGAGCTCAAACACCTGTCTGCATGACTGATTAATTGTTTCTGATTTGCTGAGCAATAACTCAATTCTGCCTTAGACTGAAGTGGTGCTCTTTTTACAACCAAGAGCAGCGTTATCTCTGTTTTGTGTACTGTCTGGTCAAATTATGGGAGGGCAGTGGGAAATGGAGGTTAACAAGCAGGTTGCAGACACCATGCTATCAGGGGGTAATATAAAGAGAAGCTCAATTAAAAAGGACAAACGAGAAAAGCTCTATTATTACAAACAATCCAGAAATAATTAGCTCGGAGGGTAGAAAAGACGCAAAGAAGCACCAAAAGAGCTCATGTACAACAGGTCTAAACTCACAAATGTGGGTGTCACATTCCAGCTGTCCAGCCAATTGAGACATTTACAGAATCTACAAGCAGTGGTCAAACCTACGACAAGGAGGGAGAGCCTGTCGGGTCCAGGACTGAAAGCCAGACCGCCATGTAAAGGATGTTGCTTTCCAGACAAATCAATCAATTCAATATAATCTCACCCAGTACGAAGCACTGTTGAAAGACACTGGCAAAGATGTGATGCTGAGAAAAGGAATTACAGTTGAGTGTAGTTCTTTTTTTGGGGGGAGGGGGGATACAACAGTGAACAATGACCACAAGGGGGCAGCAAAGCACCAAAAAATTAACACACAACATAAAGATGAACCCAAAAAATAAACGAGTAGTGGGGGGACATAAAACTAAGGTTTCTTGAAGTGTGAATATGTTTGTCTGCTGGTGTGTTGGTGTTTTTATAACTGAATCAGACAGTGAAAACATCAATGGACAATAAAGACAGACTTAAATAAGAGAATGAAAAGCATTCTTGGTGAAATCAAAGACAGGGAGGAGCATTTGTTAAATATGTTGCCAAATCGCTTGTGCCTACCTGGAGGTAGCGCATCTGGTAAGTTGAAAGGGCCTCTCCTAGAGGAACCACCACTTTTTCCACGCTGCGCTGGTGGCAATGGGCCTGGATGTCTGGGCTCTCTTCCGAACGCAGCTCAACATGGGAGATGAGCAAATTAGATATCACCGACTGCACAGACTGCAGGGATGAGTAAGAGAGGAAAAGGTTGAATCAATTTCGAGAATCCAAAAATGGGAATTATTAGGTCACATAAGGCCAGGGAGACAAGATTACCTTTGTATCACCCCCTGGTGTTGCACTAAGGGCCAAGATGCGAAATTGCAAAGTCTGGCTGCAGAGCTGTCTGATCACCTGGTTAACAGGGAGACGAGTACATGGCATGGTTAGAACTATATTTTGTCACAATCCCACATGGAAATTAACTAATAAAGATTGAATTAGGTTTCATTCTCTACAACCACATTTCAAGAGTGAGTGCTACTTAGTGAGGAAAGCCACTTCATTGCTGGCTCAAAAGCAAAATTGGCCTTTGCAAGTCAAATATAACCTGAAAATACAACCAGCATTGACATGTTAGTGAATTGAATGACGAGCTGTAATCATTAGTGTCTACCTGACAGTAGGCATGGTTGCCCAGCGCCTTGTGGGCTTCATCGATCACCACACACTTGACCTGCTGGGCGGGACAGGAGTCTCTAGAGAGGTCATTCACCATGACCTGAGGGGTGAGGAAGAAGATGCGCTTGGTCCTCCACACCTCCTTTCTATGCTTTGCTGCTGTGGTGCCTGCCATTAAAGGGGATAAGACTCTTGTTAATAAAAGCTCAAAAAAGAAAATGGGTGTTTTTTAGTGTGTCATGATTCTTACCCGTCAGCTCGGCCATGTGTTCCTGTGGGATCCCCATCACTTTAAAACAGGCCTCTATCTGTTGCGCCACCAGAGGTTTGGTGGGAGCCATGAACACAATCTTCCCTGATGGATACCAGCGGTAGAAGTTGTACATAACCACAGCGGCAATAAAGGTCTTTCCCAAACCAGTGGGAAGACATACCAGTGTGTTCTGAAATAGAGAAGCCTCCGATATCTTCATCTGGTACTCCCTGATGGGGTAGTTCGTGGGGTAAATCCATACCTGAGCTGAGGAGCTGTTAAAGCCAGGGAAGTCTGGATATGTTTGCCCACCTGACGGGATGGAGGAGAGGGCAGTCCTCTCTGTTCCTACTGAGTCGTCACACTGAAAAGACTTTGCATTGTTGAGTTGTATGGCGTTTTCCGCTTCATAAACAGCAACCACCATCAGGTCGTCGTCATCTTCTTCAAACGCAGGTTCTTCTGTCCTCACCGGAGTCTCTGTTGTGTATGTGGACCCCTGGCCTATCTGAGCCCATAGAGGATTCTGAGGAGGGTCCCTTGTAGCTACCTGAGCAGTGTTGCTTGGGGTTGCTCTGCGACGTCCGGCGGCTTTCTTGCCATCTGTTTTCGGTTTGACAACTTTGTTCTGAGAGCCAGGTACACCCCAAGTCTGGAACAACGTCTTCTGGTTTGACAAACTACTCATTTTCATTAGTTACGGCGGAAAAGTTTGACAAAAAGCGCCATGTCGCGGGCAGCGACATCGCAGAGTGAATACAGGGATGCAAAAATGTAACTTCCGCCCACGTTTTACCAAAATATAATACAGCATACGTAACAACGGTTTTTAGTCCGGAATCATTCCCCTCGTTTAAATACAATTTCAGTTGTACAAAAAAACTGTGTTGTATTTACGAACATATTTTACACTAAGAGATAAACCAGCACAAGTACGTGGTTACATTTAACAAGAAGGCTTTTACTTTGGTAGTGTGACACCGGAACAAAATTAAAAGTTTGAGTTCAGCTCCCGCTCTTCGAAAGCAACGCTGTCGCGTTACCATAGCAATGGACAGGAGCAAATGGGAGAAGTCACTCACCTGTTTTCAGGTAATTATTTATCTAGTTAGCGTACATGCTACTTCTTTATACCTGCAGTTATCCAGGTCAGTGTTTCTTTGCTATATCAGGCCGTTAGCTGATTTCGCTAACTCTGGGTTCACAGTAGCAGTTAGCTATTGTTGTTAGCATCGACGTCATTCAAATTAGTGATGGAGTTAGGCTACAATGGTACAAGTTGCCGTTACTGCGATGTTAATTAACGTTACTGTAACTCTTCCGTAGGCATCTGCACGTGGGTACTTGGTGAGAAACGAAGTCCGCCGTGCGCGAGAAGACTTTGAGGACATTGTGAACGAGATTGATGGAGGCTTGAGCCATGTCGAGTGGAAGCAGATGGTGGTCCCTATTCCGCACTTCACAGACACTGTAAGTAACTGAGACTATAGCGTGAGCTGCTCAGCTTCTCTGCCTTTTTCATGCTTTTGCTCATGCGTCATCAGGACGGCGCATTTCCACGACCCAGCACTGCCAGCAAACCTTCAAATCCAGCACTGGGTGGCTGCGCTAGTCCCCTGGACCAACCATCAGCATCACCGTCATCAGCACCTTCGTCGGAAGAGAGAGGACATCATAGTGTCCTGCTGGAGATGGATCGAAGCAGAGAGAGATGATGCACAGGCTAAAGGACAGGCCTGTCTTTCTGAGGACTCTTTTCTCAGGAGCTGTGTTGGAAGGGATGGAGAGAGACAGAAAGAAAGCACAATGGAGGAGAAAGATGGAGAATCCACCACGGTCTGGAGCAGTTCTGAGCTGGACGTGAACCACGGTCACTCTCACAAAGGTGAGAGTCGTGCACACAACTGTAGTTCCCTGTTATTGTTTTGTTGTCATTCAATCAATCAAGCAATCAAACTTTATTTATAGAGCGCTTTTCATACATGTTGATGTAACACAAAGTGCTTAACAGAAATTAAAAGCAGCAGCAGCAACAGTTAAAACAACAGCCCCCCCTCCATCCCATCCAACCACGCACACACACGTGCACGCACGCACGCACACACACGCACACACACACGTGACACACAAGTGATAATAAATAACTAAATAGTGATAAATGAAACAGGGCATTTACAACAGGTACTGCAGAACTGAGGAAACACTATCATCGATGTATTTCACCGAGGAGACACTAGAGGCAGTAAAATAAAATAAAGATAAAATAATAAAACTCTAAAACTAACTAAGAGAAGAAAAGAAAAGAAAAAGAGGTTTAAAAGTCAGAAAATAAATATTCATAAATAAAGTAAAACAAGATAAAACAAGATTTATTAAAATAAATAAATGAATAGAAAGTGAATAGATAAAGAGAATAAAACCAGGTTTAAGCAGGATAAAAATAAATAAATAAATAGAATTCAGCTAAAAGCCAGCCTAAAAAGGTAGGTTTTAAGGTTGCTCTTAAAAGTATCAACATTCTCCAGTGCCCTCAGGTCCTCTGGTAGGCTGTTCCACAAACGTGGAAAGGCGGCCTCGCCATGAGTTTTTGTTCTCACTTTTGGGATGGTTAAAAGGCCGTGACCAGAGGACCGGAGGGTCCCGGAGGGTTCATACGATAAAAGCAAATCTGATAAATAAGTTGGGCCAAGGCCATTAAGAGCTTTAAAAACTAATAAAAGGATCTTAAAACCAATCCTGAAGCAGACAGGTAGGCAGTGCAGAGACTTTAAAATTGGTGTGATGTGTGCTCTCTTTCTGGTCTTAGTTAGCACTCGTGCTGCAGAGTTTTGGAGAAGTTGTAACTGTGCTAAGTTCTTTTTTGGGAGACCAGAAAGTAGAGCGTTGCAATAATCAATGCGGCAGGTGATAAAAGCATGCATTAGTGTCTCTGTACTGGCTTGGGAGAGGAACGGTCTCACTCTGGCAATGTTTTTTTAAATTATAAAAAGCTGTCTTAGTTATGTTTCTGATGTGTGGGTTAAAACTGACGTCTGAATCGAAAATGACAAATGAGGTTTTTTACTTGTTAGTCGGTTTTAATGCCAGGGTGTTCACATTTGTATTAATCATCTGTCTTTGAGCTTCAGAACCAATAAATAAGACCTCGGTTTTGTCCTGGTTGAGCTGAAGACATTTTTTTGCCATCCAGGACTTGATATCTAAAATACAGTTAAAAAGGGCATTGATTGGCCCTGGGTCATCAGGAGACACGGCGATATACAGCTGTGTGTCATCAGCATAACTGTGGAAGTTGATGCCGTGCTTCCTGATGACGTTCCCAAGTGGCAGCATGTATAGGTTAAAAAGTGTTGGACCTAAAATTGAGCCTTGCGGGACACCGCAGGTAATTTTGTAGCTCTTAGATGAGTATCCCTCCATACTCACGAAAAATGTTCTGTCAGTGAGATTAGATTTAAACCAGTTAAAAACAGTACCAGAGATTCCAACCTGGTTGCGAAGTCTGTCTAAAAGAATGAAATGGTCCACTGTATCAAAGGCTGCACTTAAATCAGGAAGTACTAAAATAGATGGTTTTGTCCTGTCCAAATTTAACCTGAGGTCGTTAACCATTTTTACGAGTGCAGTCTCAGTGCTATGGTTTGTCCTAAAACCTGATTGGTACATTTCATAAATTGCATGGGTTATCATAAAATCATTTAACTGATTAAAAACAAGTTTCTATAAGATTTTGCTAAAAAATGGTAGATTGGATACTGGTCTGTAATTATTTAGTATGGAGGGATCTAAATCGTTTCTCTTCAGAAGGGGTTTGACTGTGGCAGTCTTTAGTGCTGTAGGAAAAACACCCATCTGAAGAGAGTCATTTACAATGTTAAGTAACTCATCCTCAAAAGAGCTATAAAATGTTTTAATAAAGGAAGTAGGAATGGGATCTAAAATGCAGGTTGCTGGTTTTAGTTGGGAAGACACTTTGCCAAGCATCTCAGCATCAACCAGGACAAACTTCTCTAGTGTTTCCTCATGCAAAAACAAAGGTTCTGTAGTGATAAAATTGAGATTCTGGTCTTTGGATAAAAGTGATCTAATGTCATCTATTTTACTTCTAAAGTGATCTGCAAAATCTTCACATTGAGATGAGTCTCCATATATCAATCTTCATTTATAACCGAGGTTCAATGTTGCATCGTATGCTAGCAGAGCGATAGGCTAAGAGAGAACAATACCAATACAGAGATACTACAAGAGATACTACTATCGTGAAAACAATCGGGACAACTATGAGGAGGAGCAGAGCTGTGACGTCCCTCTCCAGAAATGAAAGTAAAGTTGGTCAGAGTGGCAGCAACGCAGCAGTCGAGACAAACCTGTTTCTTCCTAAGAAAACAAGATTCAAAGTGACGTCTTTCTCAAACACTGGTGAGTACAGCTACTTATATCTTTTCGATTTATTTCAATCAGTAATTTTGTTTCGTTTTCGTCAAATTTGTAACATATTGTTTGTTTTCATGAATGACTGAGGGCGTCACTTTTAACGTTGCTCTCCGAAAGAATTGTTGGGTGCGGTTGAATAGTCTATTTTGCTTAGGAAGGTTCCTAACTAAAGAAGTGACCCGGAAGTAAACAAGTAGCCGCCATGTTAAGAGCCGTTTAATTCTCTAAATGCAAAGGAAAGGAGCTCCAATGTTATCACCAGCAATTGTGACGTTTTTTTCCCAGAATGCCTGGTTTTGCGAGGCAAATGCATGCACATGCATGATTCGAAACACACCTAATTCTAGCCATCATGCATCGCTTTCAACCCACAATACATCACGTTAGGTAGCGCGCTGCAGGCGGCTACATCAAGTTGAATTCACCTATTAAAAGTGCCGCACAACTCGGCCATTCAGGAAAACAAACGATATGTACATTTGCATATTTTACAATTACTTTCAAGCTGACATATAGTAACTGTAATTGTGTTGATAAATGTGTGGACAGTGATAAAAATTGAATCGTGTACAAATTTGACAAAAATGAAACTAAAAACACAAATGAAGTGTAAATACAGCAACCGGTCAAACAGGAGCTGCTGGAAGTGAAGCCGATCACTGAACAAGCTGCTTATAAAACCAACAACATGGAGAAGTGGACGACGCGCTTTTTGTAGTCCATTATTGTAGTTTCTAAATACAAATCTATCAGTCATTTCCTACATACTGCTTCCTACTTCCTCTAGCTGTTTCACATTAAAGATTTTTACACCAGAGGACCAGTGTGAGGCTTTTAATCTGAAGCAGCTAGAGGAAATGTTTGTCAGTAAGCAGAGCTTTGATAGCAGGGCTGTTCTCCAATTAAACTTCTACACTAAATGATGTGTCATCGCTTTGTTTCTCAGCAAGTCAAGACAGTATCACAGGACAGAAGAACAGTCATCACACGTGTTTCTTTCCATCCATCTATCCGTCCATTGTCTACTGTCTATCCTGTACGTGTTTCTTTCATGAGATAATAAATGATAAACAACTAAAGTGGTATTTTAAATGAACTTTTTTTCTTTTCTTTCACACTAGGTGTGTAGATATGGCTGCTGCAATCTATCCACATTCTGAAGATCAGTTTCGGTGCTGCATCTGTCTGGATTTGTTCACTGATCCAGTCACCACATCATGTGGACACAACTTCTGCAAAACCTGCATCACTGAACACTGGAATAGTAACGACCAGTACCGGTGTCCCATGTGTAAGAAGGTTTTTTACCTGAGACCTGAGCTGCACGTCAACACGTTCATCTCTGAGATGGTTGCTCAGTTCAGACAGTCAGCTCAACAGAAAGCCAGCAGCAGCAGATCAGAGCAGCAGGAGGCCAAACCAGGAGACGTTCCCTGTGACGTCTGCACTGGATCCAGACTGAAGGCCCTGAAGTCCTGCCTGGTGTGTCTGGTCTCCTACTGTGAGACTCACCTGGAGCCTCATCTGACCATGTCAGGCCTGAAAAGACACCAGCTGATCGACCCTGTGGAGAACCTGGAAGGCAGGATGTGTAGGAAGCATGATAAACCTCTGGAGCTGTTCTGTAAGACCGACCAGACATGTGTCTGCATGCTCTGCAGCATTTTAGACCACAAGACACACGAGTTTGTTCCTCTGAAAGACGAATATGAAGACAAGAAGGCAGAGCTGGGGAAGACAGAGGCTGAAACTCAGCAGATGATCCAGAAGAGACGACTGAAGATTCAGGAGATCAAACACTCAGTCGACCTCAGTGAGCAAGATGCAGACAGAGTGATTGCAGAAGGTGTTCAGGTCTTCACTGATCTGATGGATTCTGTTCAGAGAGTCCAGAATGAGTTCATCAAAACTATAGAAGAGAAGCAGAGAACGGCACAGAAACAGGCTGAAGGCTTCATCAAAGAGCTGGAACAGGAAATCTCTGAGCTGAAGAAGATAAGCACTGAGGTGGAGAAGGTCTCACTTTCTGAAGACCACATCCTCCTCCTCCAAAGCTTCCCGTCCCTGAAAGCTGCTCCACCCACCAAGGACTGGACAGAGGTCAGAGTTCATCCACCATCATATGAGAAGACTGTGGTGAAAGCTGTGGCCCAGCTGGAGGAGAAGTTCAGTACAGTGATGAAGAAGCTGGTTGCTCTGTCTGAGCTGAAGAGGGTCCAGGTCTATGCAGTAGATGTGACTCTTGATCCTGATACAGCACATCCTAGTCTCAACCTGTCTGATGATGGGAAGCAAGTAATTCATTTGGATGTGAAGAAAATCTCCCCGACAACCCTAAGAGATTTTCTGATTGTGTTTGTGTCTTAGCAAAGCAGAGTTTCTCTTCAGGCAGATTCTACTTTCAGGTTCAAGTTGAAGGAAAGACTGAATGGGATCTTGGAGTGGCCAGAGAGTCCATCAACAGGAAGGGGAGAATCCAGGCGAGCCCTCATAAAGGTTACTGGACGATGTGGTTGAGAAAAGGAAATGAGTACTACGCTCGTGCTGGACCTCCCGTCCGTCTCTCTCTGAAGTCTCGGCCTCAGAAGGTGGGGGTGTTTGTGGATTATGAGGAGGGTCTGGTCTCCTTCTATGACGTAGATGCTGCAACTCTTATCTACTCCTTTACTGGCTGCTCCTTCACTGACAAACTCCTCCCACTCTTCAGTCCTTGTAGTTCTGACAATGAAACCTCTGCACCTCTGATCATCTGCCCTGTCAGAATAAACTAATCATTTATCTTATTTAATTTATAGAAATTAATCGTTGAAAGGAACAAATATACAGTCTCATTTGATAGTGTGGTATTAGTACTTTTACTTGAGTAAAATATCTGAATACTTCCTCCACATCTGTGGGAGCGTATGTGACGCAATTCGTCCAACAATTTTGTTGTTATTTTATTGTAATAAATATTAAAAAGATGCTGAAATAACTACATGATGATGACAATATGTAAAAACCCCAAGTCATGTTTTTTTAGGTCTGACTGCAAGACGACAAGCAAATAACTTAAAATGCTTGTTTCCTGAATGGAGCCTGGTTAATGGGAGCTAGGCTATGCTAACATTGTAGCTGCTCCATCAACACTCCAAATAAGGTCATCTAGACATAAATACAGCAGAGACCTTGTTGTTTGTACCGTTGACAGTCTCTGGTTTCTCCACATGGTCTGGTCTGGTCTCTGGACTAATGCGGGCTACTCTGGGGGATGAAGCAATAAGAATTGGAAGAAATGTCCAACAGAAAATTTGATGAATGTCGACTGTCTTTCATCAAAGTTTCTGGCTCTATGTCCAAACCCTATTCTCTGGACAAGGGTATCCCTCAAGGCTCAGTAGTAGGACCGATTCTGTTCTCATTATACACCGGATCACTAGGCTCTGTAATCACATCACATTGATTCTCCTACCATTGTTACGCAGATGACACCCAGCTGTTCCTCTCTTTTCCCCCGTCCTCTGACACTCACATTGCAACTCGCAATTCGGACTGTCTGGCAGACATATCTGCCTGGACAACTGCACATCACCTCAAGCTTAACCTGAATAAAACCAAACTCCTTTTCATCCCAGGGAAAGACTGCCCTCGCATGAACCTGTCAGTCTCTGTCGAGGGCATCAAAGTATTACCTTTCTCAACTGCGAGGAACCTGGGTGTAATCCTCAATGACCAACAATCCTGCACCCCCAACATCACTGCTGTTGCCCGATCCTGCAGATTTGCCCTCTACAACATCTGAAGGATTCGGACTTTCCTCACAAAGGATGCAACGCAACTCCTGGTCCAAGCACTGGTATTCTCCCACCTTGACTACTGCAACTCTCTCCTGGCCGGACTTCCAGCCTCTGCGATTAAACCATTGCAGCGTATCCAGAACGCTGCAGCACACCTTATCTTCAATCTACCCAAATTCTCCCACGTGACCCCCCTCCTCTGTGACCTCCACTGGCTCCCTGTTGCAGCACGCATCCAATTCAAGACGATGACACTGGCCTTCAGGGCCATCAATGGAACGGCACCCATCTACCTTAAAGCACTTCGCTCCTCTACTTCAGCTGGCCGGCTGGTACCACCATCGCTGAAATCAAACAAATGTTGTTCAGCAAAGTCCAGACTCTTCTCTGTTCTGGTCCTCAGTGGTGGAACGAACTCCCGACTAATGTCAGGACAGCAGAGTCATTTGCCAACTTCTGAAAAAGGCTCAAGACTCACCTGTTCAGACTTCACCTCGACTCTGCATAGCATGACCCACTAACCCCCCCCCCCCAAAAAAAAAACCTTACATATAGCACTCTGATCATAGCACTGTTGCTCTTAAGGTACTACTTTACTCAGATGAGGACCTAACACTTGTTCTATTTTTAGCTCTTACTTTATTGGCAATGATACGTTGTGGTTTCTTTGTTTCTTTCTTTTGAGAAATGTACTTATTGTAAGTCACTTTGGACAAAAGCGTCTTCTAAATGCCCTAAATGTAAATGACTGTCGTTATTAATGAATATAAATAAAGTAAGAAGAATGTATTCAAACTGGTCTTTGTTTGTTGGCTTTTGTTTGTACACCAGATTCATGTGGGGGTTCATGCTAGTCTACTTGCTTGTATTCGTGTCGCAGAGCGCCGTCTCAGTCCGGCTGGCGTTGGAACTGGACGGCACCAAACTGGAGGGGAGGTCCATCTGGGTGAAGAAGAATTATAATAATAACAATAATAATGAACTTAATTTGTATAGCACCTTTAAAAATAAAAGTTTACAAAGTGTAAACGAATAGTGACCTGTCAATCAGCAGGTAAGCCCTGCCCCCTAAAGCATCCCCTGCTTTCTGGTCTGTTGGACTCTAAATGGACCATAATGTACTAAATGAACATCATGCTGGATTGAAGAAGACTTTAAACTAGAGATTGAGACCATAAACTCATGTTTACAATGTTTACTGAGATACTGACATATTGTGGTGAAAAAATGGATGCGAAACTTTCGCTGAGAAAAAAAATCTAATTTTCAGAGTACACAATGAGATGCTTTCAAAGTTTGTTTTTTGAATAGGCAGCTTACAATAATATACTACTGGCAAGCAGAATATGAGGAGCTGGAAACAGCAAATATTTGGGCATTTTCCTTGATAAATTACTTTAATTAGTAATCCAAGAAAGAACGAAAATTATTCCTTAATCAATTAATTGTGCAAGCACTAATCTTTTGTGTAAGCTCTGCAAACATCTATCTTAAAAATACTAAAATACTTGATGATGGAATATATAGGCTCCTGAAGAGTAGGCGACTTATCAGACATTTTGAATGTGCTTTTCTTCAGGTTTCCGTCAGTACTGCTTGGCTCAGGAAGTGCCCTGTACCCCAGAGGCCCTGCGTCTCCATAGAAACACACTGACCATGGAGCTGGTCTGGCTCCAACAGGCAATTGAGAGCAGAAAAAAGGTAGGATGGACCTGGATAATAACCATAGTGTATGTGCAGCATCAGTAGCTACATATTGAACACAACCAACATGTGTAAAGCAGCATGGATATAGTGAAGCTATGCACTCAGGGGCTGTGCCCCTTTGCACCCAGACTGTGTACCAATTGAATTCCCCTGCAACTCCAGGGGGGCACACACAACACTTAATGCACCTGCCCTTAGGGAAAGCAGGATGTACTCATGCATGAGAGTTAGCTCAGCAAATGTATAACTTGGACAGCTTTTAATGATTGTTTTTCCATTCTTTCTTCTCCTCTACAGTACTTGTCACTGAAGGATAGGCTGAGTGTATCCTGACAGCAGAGGTGATCTGATCTGGATTTCATTACTGGGAAATTAAGTCTGTCATCTGAACTCACTCAAGAGGCATATTTTCAACATACTGTATATAAGTCGCCTGTATTTATCTCATGTTTAATGTTATTTTCTAATGGAAAAAAATAATAAATTGTACTTTTCTTAAAAAAAAAAAAAAAGGCTTCTTTCTGCTGTTTTACTTTGCTGATATTGGTCTCATAATATAACTTGTGAGTGGGAGAGTTAGTTTCTGTTGTGAAGGAGGACAGTTCATCAAGGGGGTTGGGGGGTCGTCGGCTCTAAACAAGTTTTGTTTTGTGACTGACAGAAGATCAAATTTCCCATGTGGATCACAATGAATGGGCCGTCACTCATCACATGAAGTTCATCCTACAAATAGCCACATGGCTGTCTCCTATTAAGCTGCTGTTGTCATTAAAGAGGTCACTTGATACATTTCACAAATAATTTTATGATCTGCTGGGAATACATATATACATATTAAAATATTATTTATTTATTTTATATATATATATATATATATATATATATATAAAATATTTGGCAATTATTTTTTGCAAAGATGGTTATCTTATTGGTTGAGCTTCTATCACAGCGACCCACCCATTGTCTTCTCCTCTGTCTGTCTCTTTGTTGTGTTTGCTGCCAATGGTTTAGCCCACAAAGCCAGTCATTGCTGGCCACGCTGCCATAGCAACCAGGAAATACTCAGCCATCAGTGGAGTAGTGTGTGTGAATGTGTTAGGGGGATAGGGAGAGCAGAACATGATGAGTCGGAGTCCAGGCGGACCACAACAACACAAAGGACTAATTTTCACCTTTTGCCTGTAACCATCTCCTCGCTCCCGTCTTCCACCAGGCTTTGTGAGTGACTGAACGGTGTCTGCATGGATCAAAGATCATGTAATGCGTGTTTGTATTAATGTGTGAGTTAAAGAATGCGGTGTGTGAATGCATTCGGTGTGAGGATGGTCAGTAAATGCAACGCTAGCGAGTGAACTTATATGTATTTAGGAGATTTTTATGCTGTGTGTGGACTCAAAACCACTGAAGAGCCTTTTTTTTTTTCTTTTTTTTTTTTAATGTGTCTGTGACAGTAAGAGCTGGCTCATAGATGGCTGCCAGCACCGCAGCCGCAACTATCCTGCCTCCAGTGAAGAGTGTGGTGGTGTATAAGAATGGAGACCCATTCTACAGTGGACGGAGGTTCGTGGTCAACCACAGACAGGTGGCCTCCATGGAGGCCTTTCTGACCGAGGTGACGCAGAGCATCGGGGCTCCACTTGCCGTCAGGACTCTGTACACACCCAGACAGGGCCACAGGGTCACGGACCTCGAGGACCTTCGGACGGGAGCCCAGTATGTTGCTGCTGGCTTCGAAAGGTTCAAGAAACTTGAGTAAGTACAACAAAAAAGATTCCCTGTGCTGATAATAGGGGTCATTTTAATATACAGTTCCTATAATAACATGAAAGTAACTTGATTTAGAATTAATACTAACATTTGGTTGAAATCTGTTGTTTTTATGTAGTTACATGAACGCAAGAATGAAAAAGCAGCCTGTTGCCCGTGAAGAAACCCAGGTAGGCTTTTATTTTCTCCTGTGGACGGCTTGCTTTTTACGGCCAACAGCACAGTCCATCACTGATTAATCCCATTCTAACCCGGAGGAATGCACCACCAGACTGCACTGTACTCGTATATCGCCTTGATCTGTTTGAGCGCCTGCCAAATCAAATATGAAAATGACTTAAGGGCTTTCTATTATCGGGACAAGCTCACGTTTGCCGCCATTAGTCAGATCACCCACTGTCACCGTGAGAGATCAGAATAAATTTGATCAATTTCATCAAGAAAATTCTCTAAATTAATGTGAACTCTTGCTTTCCTTTGCTGATGATGCTTAACATTCACACACGGAGCCTCTCACAAGTGTGCTCTCGGTCTCAAACCACCCGTTACTTCTTTGAAGACCAGAAAAGGAGCAGAGAGTGATCGTGTGTGCCTTGGGTGTTTGCCATTTGGAAGGCAGAGTTCTTCAGTTTTAAAGCCTTACATGCCTGTGTTGTGGTTGCTGTGGAACAATGCAGGGAGTGTGTCGGTAGCTCGTGTGAGTTGGGTTTAATCCCGCCGGCGAAACAAAGAGTTGTGCTTTCACGCCGCGTTATCCGGGCGATGTGCTTGTCCGGACAGGCCCAGAGCTCACCCCACGCCTCCTTATCTGCACTGTAAAATGCACATTTGCCACCTCACTGTGAAAACAACAAGGGCAGATTGTCAATCGCCGGTTTGCTCTGAGTTGATTGATTTAGTCCAGCTGGGGTCAGAGGCTCCAGATTGCATTGATATGGGACGATATGGGCCTTGAGAGGAGCCCTCAGATCTGACTGTGAATGTGCCAATGAAGAAGTGGTCATTGGTTTCCGTGGCTGCAGCACTTGAGCTGACATGAGCAGAATAGTTAGTCAGTCATTACACGTTGAGGATAACGGATTCTGCTGCGATGGAAGTGCAGTGTAATTGAGGGTGCGGGACAAGGACGATGTGAAAGGGATTTTCAATATCACTGAGGAAGTGACAATTATGATTTTTTTTTTCTTCTTTTTTTTTTTTTGCAGTACCATGCATCTAATTATCTGAATGTCTTCTGCAGATCAAAGTAACCCAGAGGCCAAATGTTTCAGCCAAATGGAGGAAGTTTGTTCCCGTACCTTGCATTATACAGTGAGAAACAATGCAAATACACACACGACTATCATCACACATTTAGTGTAGTTTCTATGATGATTTTTGGTCACAAAGGAAACGCCTGTCTTCCAAATGTACTGCGTTGTCCTTGCAGAATTTGTTCCCCATCTCCTACACTGGAATAACATTATGCGATAATGTTTAAAATGTAAAATAAAATAATAATTCACCTATGGTTTCTGTTCAGCGTTTTCCGTAATGGAGACCTGCTGTGTCCACCATTCCGATTCATCATCCCTCGGAGCATGCAGCAGGACCTGGAGAAGATTCTGAGTCTGGTCACAGAGAAGGTCAGCCTACGAACCGGAGCTGTGCGCAGGTCAGTGACACTGACAGATTCGTCTCATACACTCTGTGGAGCACAAATAGAGAATAAATATAGCCCCCCCCCCCCCCTCTTCCACCACCACCAACTGCTGTGTTTCTCAGGTTGTGCTCTCTAGAAGGAGCAACTGTGTCCTCAGCTGTGGAGCTGGAGACTGGCCACTGCTATGTTGCCGTGGGAACCGAGAGGTTCAAGAAACTTCCATATGTGGAGCTACTGGTTTCAAAAGCCACAGAGAGGTATTGTTACGCGAGATTCACTGTGAGCGTGTGCAGAGATGCGTGTTCGTGTGCGTCTGTTCTGCTCTCTGAAATCAAAGGATGGACATAATACTGTGCACTTTATCTTTTCACGTGACATTCCTTTTATTTTGTAGATATTACACAGAAAAGAGAAGGCCGTTAAGGAGGAATGAGGTACCTTATACGTTAATACTGTAATTTACAGTCTTACTTATTGCAACATGTGTCAGCTACAGCTGTCTTGTGTGTTTCTCTTAGAACAGGAAAACAGGAAGCGGTCCAGAAGACCAGTACAGTGACTCAGCCCTCCTCGACTCCCCAGAGGTAAAAAACAAAATGTATTAAGTGAATTTGTTTGGTGTATTCGCTCTAACACATTCAATATGTGAGAAACTGCAGATGATTTTTTTGCATCACATGAATTTCAGTCGGATGGTCGGAGGGTGAAGTCGACAGGAGATGAAGCTGCAGCTCCAGCAGCCGTACAGCAGAGGAGCAGGAGGGAGGGAGCAGACGAGGCCTCCGCGTTCTTCGCCCGGCCGGTCAAGATCCGCAGCTACAGGCAGCAAAGGCCACCGCCCAGCAGTGGATCTGGTTAGGATTCCTAACTTTTATATCATTTTAAATGTGAAATTTTAATGTTATAGCAGCTTTTTACATTCCGTCTGTATTCCAGTCCAACCCAGCGTGTTTAGAAGAGCATCGCGGAAGAGAAGAGAGGAGGTGCGAGGGGCCGAGGAGGTGCACGAGGATGAAAACACAGCAACAGAGCTTCCTGTTGACCAGGTTAGCTTTGCCCAGTGTCCCTTCAGCCTTGTAACCACGCAGCACGACCCTCGGATTAAATGCTGAAATGTCACTGAAGGGAGGTGAAAAGAATTGCTGCAAATCTATGTTTGAAGCAGAAGCAAATCTAAATCTGTCTTTCTTTTTTCTGTCTACAGAGAGCTGCAGAAATAGTGGAGGATGAGGAACTGAACAACCAAAATAATCCTGTGCACAACACACAGCAGGTGGGCATGAATCAAAAAATGTTTTTCATGTTCCACATGAATGTTAGCTGCTTATCCAAGTGGAGAACTCTGAAAAATGTTCGACATAATGGACAGAAATTGAGGATATAATTGAGAAAAGAGATGGGTCCGTGATGTATGGGACTTCATTTATGCATTTATGCATTATGTCACCCTTGCTGTATTAAAGTCTACACGGTTGACAGTTCAAATCACCACGAACATGTGACGCATGATACTGTAGTCTGCATGTGAAAACACAAAAAATCCTTATCTGTTTTCCTCAAGAGACATGCACAAATTCTAGAGAGTGAGCAGCAGAATGGGAGCCAACACCCACACAAACATAATGGAAAGCAGGTACAGTATGCATGCGAGTGGGTGTTTACATAATCCTAATGCATGCATCTGAAAATAAGGTTCTTTCTGTAAAATCGAGTTCAGAGTATATTTTTGTCCTAGGATCAGTCACCTAAGCAAGACGGTGTGAAACACACAGAAGATTCTGCTCCGACTGAGGAGAGTGCTGCTGAAATCCTGGTACCGGTACAAACACACATTACACACAATCAGTAGTCCACAGATTCAGTCAGCATTCAACGTGTCTCTCATTTCAAAAGGAGCCTGAGCTGAAACAGACATCCTTAAAGTCCAGGCCTTCGTCATCGGCCTCTCATGGACAAAACGGCGTAGAAAAGACGAGTTTACAGGAGAACCCGCAGAATGGTCATCGGGAGGACTCGTGAACAGAGAGGTCAACGTCATCAGAACAGCAGATGACCCAGATGTTATGAAAATAACAACAAACGCCACAGGAGAAGGACACACTATCATAAGCTCTGATACGATCTGCTGCAATCCACAGTCACTTCAACACTTCCCTGACACTCTAAGCTTCCCAAAGTCCCTGTCTTTCCTGTCAAACGCTACAGGGACAATTCTGATGCAGATATTGTGTAGATGTTCAGTGATGCAGTTTATTCCATATACAACATGTACATAAGAAACAATATTTTTGGGGACATTTTAAGCCTTAATGTATTTTGGTTTAGCAGAAATGAGTGATGGAGATGGTGAAATAATTGTGTTTTGCCAACAATTTATCAACAAAATATTGTCCACGTCACAAGCTGGATCGATGCAACAAAAACAAAGTCATCTGTACAGTGTTTTGTGATGATTAAATGTGACAATAAAAATATATACTATGTTCATAACTGTTATTACTGAAATCCAAACATATTTACAGAGAATACAAGGTAGCTCACTATTAAAACAACAAGGCGTTTTAATCTTGCTTCACAAAGAATAAAGAAAGTGTATCTAATACATCATGTATACAAGGTAGAAGGAAACACGTTCAGTACTTTAAAAACAGCTTCATCCTTGTTGAACTAAACAGCAATTTGTGCTTTTCTGTGTCCTGCTTTTCTCCAAACACACAACACAGAAGACAGAAGACAACCGCAGTAAAATGTCCCTGTTAAACCAGGAGGTTAGATCTGAACGATCCGTCGCTTTATTTGTATGTCGTCTCTATAGCATTTATGCAGATGCCTGCTTAATAGTCACAGTTAACAACCACCAACTTCTATACAAGCACCATAAATCTCATCTAGCTTGAAGGTGAACCCTACATGAACCCACTTCCCCTTCAACTTGGTGTCAGGCTTTCTGGACGGGTCTTTAGAAGCTCACGCTGAGTTCATTTCGGCACAATCCTCCAGCTAGGACTCTTGCTCTAAGGAGTCGCTGTCTGAATGTAAATCACCCCCTCTTGTCCTGCTCCAGCTCTGCTTAGGCCGTATATCCTCCCCTGCTAAGGAATCAGTTGAAGGAATTGGATCATTTGTTTTCAAGAAGACATATTGTGCTCATTTCCAGGTTCATCGTTGTATTTGGGGTTTATATGCTTTGCTAGGAGTAAAAAATAGGAGTAGAACGAACATTTCCATTCAAATCAACGTAGCAGGATGGTCGGAGCAGCGGCCATTTTTATGTGTACCGTTGCCATTGCAACATATGGGTGACATCATTTTCTGTAACAAGTGCATCATTTAACAGTGGAATTAGCAAGCTAAGCTAGCTCCCTAGTATAAAATTATAGCTCCCTAAACCATGCATTAATGCTACAGCAATTACCGAAAATTAGCCAAAACAAGCTGGTGAGCAGCTGTAGCGTTGGCTCAACAGGCACCTCCGCTTTACTTTCACAGTATTTACATAGCACACTTTCTTTATAACAATAATATATATTCAAAAACGACATGAAAATCTCACTTTTAATCCTCATCTCATTCGTGTGCAGTCATATTCTGCTTCCCAGTGTCTTTGCCATCAATAGAGCTTATAACACACAGAGTGATGCCAGCCATGGTGAGGAACATTCCCATGACAGCCTCTGCAGGGAGTGAGGAGTGCGGGGGAGGATGAGAGGGAAAAATGAAGGTTAAAAAAAGCACATCTTAAAAATCGGAACACATCCAGTACAGTATTTTTTTCAAGGTGAGAAGAAAGACAGAGGAGGGAATTTATTGCTCAATAAAGTCTTGGCACGCTGGTCAAGTGACGCTGAGCAAAGTGACTGACGTCTTGCTTATGTAACATCTCTGAACGTGTTCTGGGAGCCAAATGTTTGCATGCGACTGCTTTGGCACTGAAAAGCAAGCTAGTGTATGGAAATGAGTCACTTACGTTTTCCTCCAAACTCTTCCCCCAGAAACTTGCCAGTGAGCAGAGTACAAAGGAAGGTGAGAGAGTTTGCCACAGGAACAGCAAGCGATAACTCTGGGTAAAAGGGAGGCAAAAATAGAAAATGAGATATAATATTCTACCAAATTAACATGCAAATGCTCTGCATCCTGCTGTCCAAAGATAATGCAAATCTCTGGAGAAATTAATATGTAGCCACTAACAAACATGAGTCCTATTGGAAGTAATAGTAACAATATGAGTTCCAGTATTCTTTTTAATTCTCTAATGTTATCCAAGGTAATAGATGGTCAATTTTAACTGATTTTTTTTTTTTTATACAAAAAACAGTAGAAATAGCAGTGCTTTATAATAAAAGCTTTCCCACAAGCAGGAGCATTTCTTAGAATGTGGTGTGAGGTCAGTTTAGAGGCGACACAATTGGTCGATCAACAGAACTATCCTTATTAAATCATAATTTATTTTCAAGCAAAAATGGCAAAAATACTTGCATGTGCCAGATCCTGAAATCTGAGGATTTGATGATTTCAGTATAGTAAATTGATCATTTTTGTCTTTTATAATGTAAAAAGAAAGAGAAAGCAATTTAAAAAGATCAACGTGAGCTCCAGGGAACTGTGGCTGGCATTTTAAATATTACATTTTAAATATCAAAAGATTAATAATCTGCAGATTAATTGATGATAACAAATAACTGTAGATTGGAAATCCTGGGTTGATTACACTGGAATATTTAACCATTCGTGACACATACAGTAGATTAATCTAATTGATCCACTAATAGTTTTAACTCACACAGAACTGAGCCATCGTTAGTATGATCACCAACACCTGTGTGTCAGTGAGAACATCTGCCCTCTGCACAACAATGAGGTGGTTCTCTCTCCACTTTCTCTCACAATGATGATTAATGAAGATATACAGTATGTTAGGAAGGAATACAATATGTAGATGTTACATGATATCTTGTCATATAGCAGGAAAAACACAGGTGTAATTATTAACATTAACCCTTATGCCCTGTGAAAGAAAAAGTTACGTTGGTAATGTTAACAACAAGATTCTTATTTTTAATTTTAAACTGCAATAAAGTTATGAAAGATCAATATTTTTTTCCAATTTCTCCCTTTTTTAGTTATCCTGCCATGGTCAAGGAAACAAAAATACTGGTTTTATGGCTTTCTATCAGTTTACAAAATTGCACATAATTGCACATTTTTTACATAAGTATTTCAGTGTCTGTGGTTTGATTACACACAGACACACTGCTGGAAATCTTTTCACTTCTGTCTAATAAATGTGATCTCTATTTTTTTTTTTTTTTACAGCCATGAAAAACACAATGGTGCCAATTTGTTGTAAAGGGTCGCCATAGAGGTCAGTGGGGGAGGGGCTAAAATCAGGAAATTTTGTGATTGACTTTATGAAGTTTGCTGCAGAGAAATAACTATTTCAGGGAAAATACTTTTCACTTTAATTTAAATTTAATGGACGTCTATGGTACAACTCTTGAAGTTAACAGTACCAATGTAACAGTGCATATGGATGAAACTCAAAAAATATAAAAATTCATTCAAAAACACAGTTCTGGACCTATTTTGTGTGTGTTGTGTGTGTGTGTGTGTGTGTGTGGTGTGTGTGTGTGTGTGTGTGTGTGTGTGTGTCACCTGTGGTGGAAAGTGTATAATAGTAGACCAAAGAGCCACTCTGGTTCAGGAGAAAAGGGACCAGGTACTGTGGAGTCAGACGGTCCAATCAATTCTTATTGTAAGCAAAAGCAATAATGTCCACACTTGTAAACAGAGAAAAATGATCACCTTGAGGTTGAGGAAAAGAAACTTAACCTCCGCCAGTAACTGTGAGACTCTGTTGCTGCGTTGCACATGCTCCATCCCCTCCGTCCCTCTCTTCAGGAACGGGTTGGTGCAGCCCCACATCACCGACACCAGCAGGAGACTCAGCAGCTCCACTGCAACACGGCACAGTCGCATAAAACCACATCTTACTTTGATTATTAGTGTAGCTGAAGGACTCGCGTGCTGAACGACCCGATAAGCGTCCGGCAGAAGTGCGCTTAGCACATGCGCTACAAATACCGGTGGTCATATTTAGCTAGCTTACTTCCTTAGCACTAGCTTAAAGACGTTAGCTATGCTTTGGCTAGTTGTGTGTTATTAATTCATCCTCAGGAGGAAGCAGATACTTAGGAGTAAGTTATATGTTCAGTCTCTAAATTCAATACGCGTGGCAAATGTTGTGTTAGAGAATAAATTAGCTTGTTAGCCACTCACCGACGGTCACCATCGTAATGTAAACATTCACTGTCAAGTCGCATTCAAGACTGTTCTTCACCTCAGCTGTTGGAGAACGTTACTCAAATTGCCAGAGCATTAAACTGTTTCAAACCTTTCAGTTAAAGGTATTTTTAGGACTAAATCAATTAAATGAGGCATCGATAGATTGCATGACATTCGTTAAATGCAACATTTCTTGTCACCTTTGTTGTTTTTTTTTATGCTGCGATACCAAAATGTACCAGTTGAGGGCGCAATAACTCACATCTCACCTCCCTTTTTTTTTCTTTTTTCATTCTTTGAGGTTACATATAGTTTTTAAACTTCCTTCCCCATTTAACATCATTCTGTACAAATGACACTTCATTTTAACAAACAGGTCAGCCACAATTAGAAATATTATATTTTATTTTCATCTCATTTCATTCGAAGAACCACGAACAATACAAATACAGGGAGCAACAGAAATAAAGTGCAAAGTCCTTTGGCGTCCAACTAAATAGGATTCATCAGCGTGTTAGGTTGACACCCAGATGTCTCAAAGTATCATGTGGTCTCTTCATTATACAAAGTTAAAAAAAAAAAGTGACAATACCGACAATTTATAGATTTCTAAAAACAAAAAACTAATCAGAGAAAATCTGCAATGAGACTTAAACTACATTTACTCATGAACCGTCCTCCGTCGTCCTCTTTAATACAGAAATGTACGACTTTTACTTCATTGTATTAGTAGCGATCTGCCAACTGTAAGACACTTTCGGCATACTCTGAACACTGACTGCAGCTAAAAGGGCTTCTTCTGAAGAAATTCTCGGTTTCCCATCATGCACCATGCTATGTGTAATCCATCTTGTCCGTTTATGGTACCGTTTTGTTCATGATGTATGTTTGTTGTGAGTATTGTAGTCACCAGCAGTGGCTCAGTTGGTGAAGATTGACAGTGACATCACAGAATGAGTTTCCACAGGATTCAGTCAGTGCACAGTGTACATGGTCCCGGGTGGGTCAGTCGGTGCCTGCTGTGAGACTAAACCACAGTCCTGTTGCTATGTGTTTCCTATTGAAGGCGTGTCGTGTACGGTGATCACGGTGGATCCACTGGTGGTGCTGAACTGCTCTATGTGGTTCCCCTCCACGCTGTTCAGCTCCGCTCTGGGCAGCTGGAAGCCGTTCTCCGAGACCGGGCTCGAACTAAAGATGCTGCCCGACACAGAGTTGACTCCCATGGTGCTCAGCGGCATGTTGCTGTGAAGTGTGGATAGTGACATCTTGGGACGAGGTTTGGAGCCGCCGCCGGCCCCCAGGACTCTGGATACACGCGTCCGCCTGGTGGCAAATAAACCACAATGTCACTCATATACGACGAAGTTACTTCCAGCAGACGCAGTGGTCATAAAAATGACAACAAGGAGACACATAAGAAAGAACATAATGGGTAATATTCCCAGTCCCAACCGTTTTGGCCTTTGTCCCCTCAAAATGAATGACTGCATGTGAGTAGATTCATCGTTCCTCATTTCATATCAAGTTTGATATATAAACTACTTATGAGCACTTTATTCAAAGTGGTTCGTCTCCTCAAATTGTTTTATTTGAATACCTTTTAGAAGGGTTAAGAAAACAATCAATTATAGAAAAGTAGGGTCAAATTAATGTAATTGTCTTCACAACTATTGGATTATTGGATGGTTATTAAATTGGGCATTTTATACTACATTATACTTCTATTTCAGAGGTAAATATTGTAAATCATACTGGTAGTTACCCTCCTGAAGCTTCTAAAATATCTGATATAACGATCCAAGAAGGGAACACCGTGCAGAAGGAAAAGCCACAGCTTGCATGTGTCCTAAACTGACCTTTAAGAATATGATGATATGTTTATTATCAGCCTGATTTAAAAGATTAGGCTATGACAGCAGCAGGTGTCTAGCCCTCCAGGAAGTGGATAAATATAGCATTGTTGTGCTTCAAGCTCGTGGCATTCGCTATGCAGGAATCGGCCTGTCAAACAGGAATGCGGCCCCACCTGTTGTACGTCTTCAGGATTATCAGGAGAAGGGCG
The DNA here is from genome assembly GCA_029853015.1 of Chelidonichthys spinosus. Classification (NCBI taxonomy): domain Eukaryota; kingdom Metazoa; phylum Chordata; class Actinopteri; order Perciformes; family Triglidae; genus Chelidonichthys; species Chelidonichthys spinosus. The sequence goes on along the minus strand of CM056833.1, from coordinate 9,017,518 downwards.
AGAACGAGGATGATGCCTATGACGATGACGGCGATCATTGCCCCGGAACCTAAAACCACACAGAAAAAGAGCAGTTCACATGTTGAGCGGTTGCTTTTCCAGCACTTCTCTTCTAAAATTTGCATTTGAGATTTGACACATTCCCTCTGTTCCATGCCGTGCGACTCGTTATGTGTACTCTCCAGAAGTAGTGTGTGGTAGCTTAGCAACGGCGTCACTCACAGGCAAACAGAACATGGCAAATATGTCCTATGAAATACACGGGTGCCACTCCCGTTGGAGACATCGAGATTAGACTGCATGACGCAATAGCTTATCATACTTTTTTTTGCTGTAATCTCTGGGACATACAGGGAAATGTTAAGATCCGATGGTGTCCACAACAAACACCGTGGGTGTGTTTTATCGAAATCCAATGCACACACACACACACACACACACACACTTACTCTGGATGAGTATTTGTTCTTTGGTCTTTGTGACGGCGGTTGTGTTGGAAGGTACTGTAGTGTTGGTCACAGGTGAGACAGTTGAAGCTTGCATCTTCAGCAATAACCTGCACAGAAAAAACAAACACACTAAATATTCTCTGACAGCATGTCTGGACACCACAGTTATGTGAGGGCAATACGGTTTCTGCCACAGTCAAAACGACGGATGAAAAGTGAGGAGACCTAATGGAATCAGGACATAATATTGGGATTTGAAGATGATCAATGTGATATTGGTTTGAGGGCGTAGAAGGATTATAGGTTTTATAGGTTATAGAAACTCACCTGAACATTATGCATGATATACTAACTGACTGTATGTGCTGGTCGGATTACAGCTATCTTTTCAAATACATACACTATTCAAACCTACACGACATAGAACGTGATTGAACGACTTTGCGTTTGTTCTTCATCAGCTGGCGTTAAAACAACATGACAGGTTCATAAATCACTCTCATGTCTAAAGCTTTAACAATAATGGTTTTAGATGTGCATCATCAGCTGATCGTGCAGCCAGAAATACCGGGGAACAATGTTGAGTGTTGGACGAGTACGTACAGTTCTGGTTTGGGAGGGTTCACATTCATTGTTATCGACCTCGATGGAGGAAATGTTCTTTTTTTTAGTCATGAACAGAAACAAACAGGAACATCACAACACAAAGCTGTTACAGCATTGTTTAAAAGGCACTTTTCCTGTTACCTGCCATGCTATTTATCAATCTAGATTGTTTTTGTGTGTATGGCACTCTACCTGCGGTGTAGGTTAAGAAACACAGTTTCCATTTAATTCACTCACTGAAAAGACTAAAACCAACAACTGATCCTATCAAGTATCGTCAGTTTATTCAAAGCCTGATATAACTTGTTCCTCCATAAACGATAAGAAGCACATAGAGCCAGACATGTTCTTACATTATGATGAACAATTTTCCTGCAGACGTAAATATTGACTAGAGAAAATAGTCCTCAACAAACGCATTATTTTGTATTCCTCCTGTTGGAGTAACATCTGCTAAAAAAACTGCTTGCCATGACTCATTTAATCGACAGCAACGATGCATATTCTCAGATTGTCTCCTCTGTCGTGTAGGAGGATCCCTGATAGCGTTCAGGGAAGTGGTCCACACGCAGCTGTGGGTCAGGGTTCTCCCTGGAACTGACACAGTGTCACATGAAATGATTCCACCTGCACTCACCGGGGTTTTAATTGCCATAAAAAAAAAAAAAAAACAAAAGGCCTTTTGTTTTAAAAATGTCAGATCGGTTTCCATTTCCACCACTGAACCGCACACGCATCATCATGGGAGTTCCTCATCCTCTTTTCACGCAAATAGCAAACCGCTGAGTCATGCTTCCGTGACTCAGCTTTGTGGTCATAATTGGTTATGTGATTACCTTTAATTATATGTCCTGGTATGTCAAAGCAGCTTTCTTCATGGTTTTGCAGGCAGTTTTGTAAACTTTCTAGCATGTGTCACCAGTGTGTTGACATTTCTCCCTCAGTATGTGGTGGACGTCTCAATTTACAACTAAACCGGTTAATTATAGGGGATTAAAACATTGCTACAAAGAGGTGTATACACGCTGTACTGTACTTTTTTTTTTGCATTGGCAATTAATAGAGCTGGAAACCCTGACACACACACACACACACACACACACACACACCCACTGCCTCTATTCTCCGGCTGCTCGATTGATTCCATTCAAATTCAATACAAGTAAATATGCAAAACCTTTCCTTCCACAGCATCACTGCCTGTGGAGAAACCTCTGATGGTTGAGTTCATGAACATCAGTTAAAAGGGGTTGTCGACAGGCATTAGACTGCTGTCACTGTTAAAAATGATCAAATAAAGTCATGACAGTAGCTTTTGCTCCCTGAATGAGTTCACCTAAAAAGCACGAGTAATAATTATTACACACGTCCCTGTTGCATGCGTAGCTGCTGCTGCTACAAAGACCCTGTTATTAAAAATGAAAAGGTGGGAGTTCAGTGGCTGTCTAATGAACACCTGACAGCTGAAAGACAAGCTGACACACTTTCTGTGTTCTCTTTCACACAAACTTACAGAGGCCGGATTCTTACTTGCCACGGGTCCTGCAGGTGTTCTCTTTAGATGAGATCATCCATGTGACTCCCGCTTCATCTACAGCTAGCAACCGGTGGGCTTAGCTTAGCATAAAGACTGGAAGCAGGGGGAAACAGCTAGCGTGGCTCCGTCACAACACAAGCAAACATAAAGATGATAATTCCCTGTGTTTCTTGGCTTTGCTGGTTGCCTGGCAACTGCTCCCAGCAAGCTTTGAATCACTTTTTGTGCAGATTTAACAAACAAGATATAACATGCTACTAAGTGTACTTTAGAGGCTGATTTCTTTTCTTCTTTTTTTGCCTTTTGACAGAGCCAGGCAAGCTGTTTCACCAGCTACTGACTCCAGATACTTATTTGCCATAAACACATAAGAGTGATCAATTTTCTCATTTAACTCTCTGCAAAAAAAAAATTTTTTATATATTTTTTTTACACTCAAATGCACTTCATTCAGACAGGTTATGAGATAAGTTACGTGGCTCCCTTTTTATATATTTGGCTTTCTGCGTGTAATGTATGGACAAACACAGTGGCAGCTTGTGTACACAGCCTTAACCATTAATGGAGCGGAAAAGTTTACATTTCACCTCCTCGGTACGTCTATCCTTACAGCATTGTAAAAGGGACCGTTTACAACGCCGCTCATGTGACGCCCATCCGAGACAAAGAGCATTCCAGTGATGGGGCTGAGATTTGCAGAAATGATTCCACGAGCTAGGGGGGTTTTGAGACTTGAACCCAGTACTCAATACCGGTGTGTACTGTACGCCGTATCCAGCTTCCTGCTCGACGGCAAACATTGCTCAACCGACTGCCCCAGTGTTGACACACACTATTAAGGCCAGAGATTAGAAATGACATATATCATATTGGCTGTTTGCAGAGGTGACAGTGCCTGATAAGTCGCTGACTGATCGGACGCTGTGGGAAGTTGGTAATAGCACTGTTGTGGTAACACGGTGGAGAAAGCTTTAATCACAAATTTGCCTGAGAGGGCCTAGCACAATATGTATGGTATATATACTCCAAACAGAAGGCTGTGTCTTGCTGTGAGGCCACGTTGCTAACCACGCCGCCGTAAATTCAAACATAACGAACAACAAATACACAACATAAAGGTCACCTGATTTATTTGTGTGCAGACGAGAGGGACTTTGTACTCATAAATCCACGTGCACAATATACGTATTACTGCCATGGTAAGAAGGATCTCTCTTCATACTTACTTGCAGGAGGTTTTTTTCCTCTGAACAATTAGTACTTTTCAACATATTTCCACACGTCTAAGTGACTGATGGGGACAACATTTAAAAAAAAAAAAATTGGTGCAGTATTGAATTGAAAATGCTAATTTCACAGATTTCAGAACTAGACTTCTCTACAAAACACACAATAACAAACAGATGGGATCAAGGGAAATGTAGAGAAGAATGATTTATTTCTCTGCAGGGTTTTTTCATAATGTCAGACACTTCTAAGACAATCCGAGCCGAGCAGTTTTGGTGGACGTACATTGACGATGAGGAGCTGCTACAAGTGAAAACAAATCATTGTCCCCCTGACACTTAGACACAAACACATGGAAAAATAGTGTCCAGGTTCACCTTTAAGATGCCGTTATTGTGATCTTGCCCAGAGAATTCTCCCGTTTTCATTCATCAGGACGTAAATTCCCCAAAAATGTATGACAGGGATACACTGCTGTTTTTGTTGTTGTTCTTCTTCTTGTGTTGGATAAAGGGACTAAAACACTGTGTTATACAATTACCCTTGACCCATTGCACTTTGCTATACAGCACAGAGATATATTTAGCTCAAGCAGATTTTTGGTAAGTTACAATAAGAAATAGTGAATTTCTGAATGTTTACAGCAAAGAACACTCTTCTTATTACAAAAAAGGTATATACAGTGTGATCATACTTTGTCCTGTTACTGTAGAAACGTTTTTATCACTACTTCTACTTTACAAAAGGCCAGAACAAGCTTCTCTATGAAGAACATGTGAACCCATCTGTCAAGTTAATTTGATTTGGGGTTTTTTCGCTGCTCATCTCATGTACATTACTACTCTTATACAGTATGCACAGGTATTTGCAGTGTTGCCAACTGCAGCCCTGGTACACGCCAGCAGTTCGTCAGTAGTGGTTGGGTGTGTCGACAGAAGGGCTAGGTTTGGTGTGGTTGAGGTCACGAAAGGATCGGTAGAGCCCTCGGCTGAGGGGAAACACCTCCAGTTGAGGCTGAAGGGAAACACCTCCAGTTAACACACCTCACACAAAACCATACTCAACCATCCTACTTCCTGGTCACTTCCTGAATTTATGGCTTCAACCGGACCTCCTAGTAATGACTTCGACTGGACCGCCTGGAACACAAACAAGTTTTGCTTGGCGCTGCCTTAATAGCAAATACCATAATTACCCTGAGCAGCCAGAACATCCGTAATAATAATAATTAATATGCTTAAAGCATGTTTCTTCAAAGCACACAGTAACGTCATCGGCGAAATGTTTCCACTGCATTCTGCCCCTCCCAGATTTTAGGTGGGGAGTCCGTTTATCTACAGCCTCATGGTGTCGCTCCACATTAACATTAGCTGAAAACCACGTGAAAGATGATGCCGCCGATCGATTTCGCTCTGCACATTCATTCAGATTCCAAACTCTATACAATTTTAACCTGATTATTTGCACAACCAGCTGGAAGAAAACATTCTTTCACACGTGACACTGTTTCCCCGCGCTTTCAATCCTTTATGCTAAGCTATGCTAGGCTACATTTAAGCTAACTAACCACCGGCAGTAGTTTCAAATTCCACGTACAGATCTAAGAGTGGCATTAATCTCTCTGCTAGTCAAGTACAATAGCAGCATGAGAAGAAAATAGTTCAAATCCACATGAACATTTTAACTCTTAATATAAAAGATACTTTTGATGTGTTCAGGCAAAGGAATTTAGCAGCTAACAGCTAATCGGGTGACTTTAGCATCAGTATATTCCGGGCTTCTCCCGGCTGTAATATGAGCTTGTTTGTTGTCCCACAAATTGCAGCTATTCGCTTAGAAGGCACATTCAATATCCTTTCTTCCACCCTCAGTAAACAAATCATTTATTGCTTTTTCAGAGAGCAGACTCTCAACGCAGAACAGGAACAATTTAGTTTCCTCTTTTTTTTATACGAGGAGAGATCATACAAAGCCTGCGCCCCCCCCCCCCCCACTGTACATGTTCGCCCACACATTCGTGTTTAACTCAAGCTGGAGTCAATTTTTAAACGGCCAGTGAGAAGCAGGTTAATAAGACGCAGGTGGAGCTATTAGTTCAGCAAGCGTACAGTCTGAAGTCGCAGCAGAGGTCACCCCCACCTCATATTTAAATGCCACATACAATTTGTTTTCCAGATGTCACATGGATGAGGGACTTAACCGTGATTTTTATCAACCTCAATCCATCACTAAAGGATTTACAACAGCACTCACAGGTTCTCTGGCAACAACGAACAGGCCTGCTGCTATTGACATAAAGTATGAGGTGACATCACAGATTTAAAAATTAAATTAAAAAGGAGGCATGTGAGTTGCCAGAAAGCATGCAAATCGCCATGGAGTACCAAACTGGGATAGAACAAGTATGATTTTAAGAATTAACTTCAACCAAATATTCCCATTTAGAATCATTCTATGGGGTTAAGGGAAACTACTTTGTCATCGAGGGTACAGCAGCTCAGCTTCCAATGCATTGTTCACGCGGTAACAAAAAAAAAGCATGACAAATAGATATTTATAGAAAGGCGACCATGGTACACTCAAGCCATTTTTCTTGTTTTTTTAAATGTTTGATTGATCTAGTTATTATCTAATGCGGCTGAGTTTGAAACAAATGGAAATGGTGGAAGGTCTTGACTGACATTTGTAGCCATTAAATGAGTTTATCATTCTGTAAGACATGAACATGGCTTCAGCGTTTGGAACTTGGACTCACATCTCCATCGAGTCCAGCCGAAATGGTCGGATACGGATGAGAAGTAACATGGGCTGAATGATGAAAAGCAAAACTAGTGTGAATCGGTCTGTTTAACACTTTGAAATTCTTTAAAACTGTGATCAGTCAAGGGGATCCGTGTGAGTCAGCCACTGACAGCTATTGTTACCGTGTCACGAGAACACTGGACTGAATAGGGATTTTAAATCTGTCCTGATGGAATCTGATTAATTTCCCTAATATAGAAATTACCACAACAGAAACCTGCTCAAATAGTGTGTGTTTTTTGAGTTTACAGTCAGTTTATTCAGAGTTCCCATGATTATTATAACCCAATAATAGGACTAATACTTTTATAGCTTCTTAAATGACTAATATTAGTCAGAATAAAGTCATGTAGCAGAGCTGGTTTCCTTCTGAGTTGCCCATCCCATTGTATTAATGGGATGAGTATTACTAATAGCGATATACTTTTTAACTTTCTTCCGACAAATGTACTTATTGTAAGGTGCTTTGGTAAATGCGTCTGCTAAATGTAAATGTAAATGTATATGGGGTTACAAAATGAAGATAATAAATAAAGATAATGAAGATGTCTGATGAGATTACGTTTTGAGTTGCTTGCTGGTATGAACAGTGCTAAGGCTAAGGATTTCTAAGGAGATGAAAGCATATTTTCAAGGAATGTTTATCAGAGTTGAAGAAGATTACAAAAGAAAGTACAAACAATAGCACCGTGCTTATCATCTGCAGAGCCAGACAGAGGATTACGCTTCATTTCAGAGTGAAAATCAGTTCATTTCAATGTCTTAGGTTGGGCAGTGGTGATTTAGTTACAGCCTCATTATAACTGCATTCACATATTCATTATTGCATTATTAAAATGAGTGGATATTATATTCTTGAGGATGGATGGAGGGAATAGGCTTATATACTTTTATGTTTTTTTTTTGGTTATTAAAGGTTATATTTGTATTTTTGTCTAACTCTTGTTTATCACGTTATTGTCATTGTTAAACAGAAACACTCTATTGTACGTCAACCAATAAATGCTAAAAATAACAATGTATACCGTTCTCATTCTCCTCGACCTATCTGCTGCATTCGACACAGTCAACCACCAAATCCTCCTCTCCACTCTGGCTGAACTTGGCATAACTGACTCTGCTCTCGCCTGGTTTACATCATACCTGACAAACCGCACCTTCCAGGTCACATGGAATGGCTCTATGTCCAAACCCTGCTCTCTGGACACGGGCGTCCCTCAAGGCTCAGTATTAGGACCGCTTCTGTTCTCACTATACACCAGATCACTAGGTTCTGTTATCACATCGCATGGATTCTCCTACCATTGCTACGCAGATGACACCCAGCTGTTCCTCTCTTTTCCCCCGTCCTCTGACGCTCACATTGCAACTCGCATCTCAAACTGTCTGGCTGACATCTCTGTCTGGACAACTGCACATCACCTCAAGCTCAACCTGAACAAAACCGAACTCCTCTTCATCCCAGGGAAAGACTGCCCTCGCATGGACCTGTCGGTCACTGTCGAGGGCATCACAGTATTACCTTCCTCAACTGCGAGGAACCTGGGTGTAATCCTCGATGACCAACTATCCTGCACCCCCAACATCACTGCTGTGGCCCGATCCTGCAGATTCGCCCTCTACAATATCCGCAGGATTCGGACCCTCCTCACAAAGGATGCAACGCAGCTCTTGGTCCAAGCACTGGTCATCTCCCGCCTTGACTACTGCAACTCTCTCCTGGCCGGACTCCCGGCCTCTGCGATTAAACCATTACAGCGTATCCAGAATGCCGCAGCACGCCTTATCTTCAATCTACCCAAATTCTCCCACGTGACCCCCCTCCTCCGTGACCTCCACTGGCTCCCTGTTGCAGCACGCATCCAATTCAAGACGATGACACTGGCCTTCAGGGCCATCAATGGAACGGCACCCTTCTACCTTCAAACACTGGTCAAACCTCATGCCCCGAAGCGAGCACTTCGCTCTTCTACTTCAGCTGGCCGGCTGGTACCACCATCGCTGAAATCAAGCAAATGTCGCTCAGCAAAGTCCAGACTCTTCTCTGTTCTGGCGCCTCAGTGGTGGAACGAACTCCCGACCAATGTCAGGACAGCAGAGTCATTTGCCATCTTTCGAAAAAGGCTCAAGACTCACCTGTTCAGACTTCACCTTGACTCTACATAGCATGACCCACTAGCACCCTCCCTCGACACCCCCCCCCCCAAAAAAAAACAAAAACAAAAACAAAAACAAAAAACAAAAACAAACATAACAAAAAAACAAAACAAAAAAAAACAAAAAAAAACAAAAAAACCTTACCTATAGCACTCTGATCTTAGCACTGTTGCTCTTGAAGTACTACTTTACTCAGATGAGGACCTAACACTTGTTCTATTTTTAGCTCTTACTTTATCGGCAATGATACGTCGTGGTTTCTTTGTTTCCTTCTTTTGACAAATGTACTTATTGTAAGTCGCTTTGGACAAAAGCGTCTGCTAAATGACCTAAATGTAAATGTAAATGTACTGTCTGTACTGGCCAAGCGGACATTTCAAAGTGATCTGAACTCTAAATTGAAGCTTATTAAAACAGTTGCAATCACAGTCATTAACTTCTATAGGACTGATTTAATGAGCAAAACACAGTAGAAGAACAGGTACGTTTTCTATTCTTAGAACTACACAGACAACTGGGCAAATAACTGCAAATTGTTGTTTATAAAAAAGCTTCAACAAAGCTACGTGTCCAAAATGGATAAATATATCATCATCACCAACAGTGGTGAGTGCTGTTCAAACAGCAGTCATATTTTCCAACAACATGGGTGCAGCTGATGAGATATTAAGTAGAGGTGTTCCATCAAACTGATCAATAAGAGATACAGAGGCTGATAGTGCTGGCAACCTTCGAATGGGGTCCGCTTCGACAGTAAAAGTGGATTTCTAAATCTGTTGATGAGTTTTGTGGAATGTCAGGTATTGCCTTTCACCTGCGACTCACCTGCTGTCTCGCCACAGTGTCTGGGAGAACCCCCCTCTGTTCTCACACACTCCCACACACAGTATCAGTCACAGAGCTCACACAGAACATATCAACACATATGAAATGACTAAATCTGCCAACAAGCAAGAGTGAAAAGGCTTACCTAACCGTCTCCTCGTGATTTCGACCACGAGCCTTCTCCGGATGGGAGCCCGAGCAGCACAGAGCCCCCTCCCTCAGCTGACTGATGGGGGCATAGTCCAACGGTGGAAGGGCTGACAGTCACAGCAGGCACACGGGAGCAGAGCGGAAGGAAGTCCTGGCTGCCGCTGAAAGGACGGTCCCACGGGTTCAACAGAAACAAAAGGACGAAAAAGAGTTTAAAAAGCCAGCTCCCTCCGTGTGTGTGTTTGGAAAGTGGAATGGTAGTGAAGAGGAGGAGGAGAGTGAAGAGGAGGAGGAGGCTCCACGCTTGCTCACTTGTTGCTCCTCGCTGAGAGTAATAATCTCAGGCAGCTGGTTTTTCAGGTCCTTCCGCCTGGCCCTGAGGCGTGCCGTGGCCTCTGATTAAAAAAAAAAGAAAAATAGACAGACAGACTCCCCTCTCAGAGTTGTCTGATCCGAGTCGGCTCTCACCATGACTACTGCCTCTCAAAATCACAGCGGCTGCATCTCACATGGAGTGCAGATCCGGGGCTCTGTGCACCCCCCTCATCTGGTATATTAAACCAGATATATTATATTCCTGATCATGTGCCTCTCATTTGTGGGGGAAATAAGACTGCATGTGCATGTTGAAAGCCTTAGTTGAAAGTGAACCGAATCCCAAAAGGGTACAGGGCGTGTTTGTGTAATAGAAAACATAGGGCAAGCAACAGCGTCTACTAACATTTTATGTGAAAGCTTGGCATTTTTACTACTACCTGTCTCACTCTAATTGTAGCGGACGAGTTCCCGTGACACGCCAGCCATGGGAGTCTTCCCCCAAACAGTGGCAACAAGTCTTTAGGAGCTGGCCTCATGTTACCTCCAGGGGCTAGGTGGTGCCCTTGATCATAAAGCGAGTCAGTGTTGTGCCTTTGTGAGAAAGTGGAACTTCGTTTGGGCAGACGTGCATTGCTGTGCTTCGACCTCGTGGCCTGCATGCGTGTGCATACTGGCGTCCCCACGCCTTGCATTCAGCTGCCCAGAACAGATGTGCAGATTTGATTGAAGGTGCTTGTTTAGTGTTAATCTGTTAAGAATTCATCAGAACTTTTGCAAGAATGTGATATTGTTTGTTTTGCTATGATAATGCTGGCTGTTTTCCAAATATGTCTGTTCCATCATGTTATTCCTTTGTGACGATTGGTGTACTGATTAGAAGAAGACAATATTTCCCTATTGGTATGTAATGTAAAAGTGATGGGACGCTGACATTATGCTAACACGCTAACAAAGACAATGCTAATGGTGTAAACGGTGTCTTTACCATGATTAGCATCTCATGTTGAGCGCGTTGGCATGCTAATAAAAGTATTGGCCAAATAGAAATTGAACAGAGCAAAGTTGGCGATCCCTTTAATCATTGAGAGGTTTCCAATCCGGACCAGGTGTCAGAACAGCCCTAATATCCCTCTAAGAAATCTCAGAATTTCCTAGAAACCACAAACATTAAATTGCCACTGTAATCCTGTGTTGAATTAGTTTAATTGCAAACTGATTACGCATTATCAACGAGATAAAACATTTATTTTACCTGCTCTTGTCCTGACGATATGAAACAGCAGGTCTTACAGGGACAGCCAGTCCTTTCTCTTCCTGAGTGAGATTAAAGTGTTTACACTCAATGTACTTATCAGTTTATTGCCTTGGGAGACTTTGATTTAAAAGCAGCGGTAAATGTTTGAATTCAGTCAGAGTAAACCCATTACACAGTAGATATCCGTCGAATCCATTATGTAGACTTTTAAGGAGCCACTTCACTATAAACTCATTGTATATAGACTCTCGTAACCCATAACTAATGCATCACTTGATTGCTGCGTGAGACGTCCGTGCCGTGTAATCCTGGAGAGTACCTTTAAAGGAATCTGGAGGCAGCCGGCCCCATTAGCTCCCACGGGGGGGCCACGTTAACCTGATCTGTTCCTCTTTGGTGCACACGCATCTTCAGCTCAACAGTAAGGGTCATTGTTAAGAGGAATTCCACGAAGAGAGAGGACTTTTTGTGTCGCGGAGATGAAGAGGAAGATACAGGGTGACGCAGCGTGGCTAATCTCACTGCTGTTTCTCAACCTCCTCTAGCTTTAACATACTGACAGCTGTCTGCTGTTTTTACCTTTAGACCTTGAAGTGGGTCAGCAGGGAAACAGGTCACTTTTACGATCTTTGAGCTTCCACATATCTGCTTTTTTTATGTGTGTATATATATATATATATATTTTTTTTTTCTCATTCAACCAGTTTTTTTCGTCCAACCTGTTGTTGCAAAACATCGTTTTTTGTCAAATCATGGCTTGCTTTTTGACATCATTTTTCACCCGTCCCATAACAATGAAGTGCAATTTGTCATTTTCATGGCTGACAAGGGGGAAAACTGCAGTGATGAAATTCAAAAGACTGTTGAGTTGGAGGTCATGAATGTATTGCAACACCTCATATTTCAGAGTTATACATTTCACATCCATTTTTGCTCACTGAGAGAATCATTAACTGCAACAACCATTAACCCCCTTAAACCGCCTATAAAAGCATGACACAGTGCCCCGCTGCTGCCACAAAAAACACCTTAAGAGGGGCCCTTTTAGCTACAGTAAGACAGCTGGACACAATTAGTTAGGACCTGGCATGTATAAGGAGAAATGCATACAGCCTTGGAGGCGGCACCATTCATTCCTATGAATGAATGGAAACAGAAGACTTCCGAGTATAGGATTACCTGAATCTTCTGGCGATCTTTTTCATCCACGGAGCCCAGAGAGCAAGAAGCACCGGCGTTCCCTTTAACCTTGCCTCCCAGCCCTCAGTCCAGCCTCGTTCTCAGTCTGTTCACATGGACGGAGGAAGAAAAAGAGCTCTGGATTCAGCTATAAGTGCATTTTTACAACATTTAGGATCTAATGATTTCAATTAGGGTTATGGTAAAAGGTGTTTACAAGACGTACCCAGCATATTGTAATTCCACTATTTGGCCACTATGTAAAATTTGCTTCTAAGTCTGGCACTCTTCATAGAAACTCAGGTATTTTCAGATGAATAAGTGCTACATGTTATTAGGAATTAGAGAGATTATGTTCCTGCATTTGCATCCCAAGTGTGAAGAAGCCCCCTGAAGAAGAGAAACCGCTAAAATAAACAACACTAAACATGGCTTTTAAGAATAACTCTTTATGTATTTCTCTATGTGAAACAAATGGCTATTATACTACACAAATAGAAGCGGATACTGTAAGAGACAGAGACCATCTCTGAGAAATAAGTACAGAACATGAAAATACACATACCGGTATTATAGAACTGTAAATTATTGCTTGTTTTGCTACGATGTTTTCTGGAATCCTACAGTACAAGACACAATATTCATATTTCAACAGAAACGATACAACAGTGACAAACGGTATTATTGACCTTTTTAGTTAGACGTTCCCCGGAAAATAAAAGAAACATTCAAACAGAGTCCATGTCGAACACAACACAATGACAGTTGTTTTTTTGATCGAGCATCTTCAGGACTTATTGTTACACATTTTTGTACTTTTTTTTTTGTCTCCATTACAACATTGCCAAGAGAAGCCGTAACAAACTGCACACCGGGACTGGCCTCAGCAAAAAAACAAACAAACCAACAAACAAAAAAACACTTGGCATATGTACATAAATATACATTTTCATTTCAACTGTGACCACCACGACCACAGCGAGTAAAAAAATTCTTCACGAGTGTCTTCCTTCTGCTCTGCCGCTTCCTCTTTATCATAACGCACCTCAGTAGTTCCACCAATCGCCTGTCTGCTTAGAGAGACAGCTTTACTGTAGCGCTTATAAAACAGCACTCTGTCAACATTTCTAAAAAAACTTGTTTGACTTTCTCAGCAGATAAGATGAATGTTTCTTGTGGACGAACATGAAAACAAAGACATTAATTTGACCCCGCAGTGTCATCCTGCCTAATTTAAAACCTAGAACTGTACTGCATGTCCACACCTTTTACAGTGGTACACTCCTCAAAAAGAAAAAGAAAAAAAAAAAAGGCCTGAAATTCTCAAAGGTTCACGCTAGCAAAGAAGGAAGTGGAGTGTTTCACTCACTGCAATATGCTGGTGAAAAGGCTAACCAGGTGTTCAGCTTGAAATAAAAAAAAAAAAAAACACACACAAAACACAATGAAGAAAGAGAGGAAATGCAACGTGATTCCTACTTTGTCTCCAGAAAAGACTTTTTCCATGTGAAGGAAACAAAGAAACACTGACGATAAAGTGCTCACATGCAGACGGTCTTTTGCCTACTAATATTGTTACATAGCAATAAAAGTATTTTTAGTTTTCATGCTGCCAAATGACAATTAAGGTTTAGACTCACCGCTGACACCCAAAAGCCCTGTTAGGAACATTTGTTAATGTTGCTTCTAATGCACTGAAAGATTTCATTAAAATAAACGAGGAGGTGAAACACTGATATGATACGGGACCGTGGGGAGAACTAACCTCAACAAATGTTTATGACTTTTAAGTGAAAATCTCCACTGAAGTCGACAAAACGTATATGTGCTAATATGAAATAAAAAAATAATGCAATAAAAAGTTGTGTTAGGAAAATATGATTCCGTTCTTTCTCCTCACTTGAACAACATACATCAGTGTCTCTGAGTAAGAAAAAAATATTTCATGTCGTCATGACAATATGGGGTGAGTGAATGCTTTGGTTAATATCTCATGAGGCTACCTAATTGTTTCCCTTTTTTCTCAGCAAAAATGCTTTCCGATGAACTACAAAATCTAAACGGACTATTTCCACAAACTATTGCTCGGCTATTTACAGCGAGAAGCAGCGCGGTATTCTGATGCGCAGCAGGAGCGGGCGAGAGGCCCGCGGCCGCTTGAAGATATCAAAAGATACTCAGTGCAAAACAAGCAGTAGTAGGTTTCAGAAGAAAGCCTCACATATAGAAAGTGGGTTTGATCAAACGACATAACCAAGACAATAGAGTGAATTACAACAAACGGAATCTGAAAAAAACAAACAAACAAAAAAAAAATCCACATCCCAAAACCCCTTGAAGAAAATGAGGGGGGGATGAACTGTCTCTGATCCATCAAATCCCAACAAAAGCGACAAATGCAAATTTGCACGTTGAAGACTGAACCGTCAATCTTACATCAAAAAAAAAAAAAAAAAAACACCACTCTGTTTTTTTTCTCCCCCCTAAGACGTCACTTTAAACACTGCGCGGGGATATGCACTTGCGTCAGAAGCGTCACATTGTTTCCCTGTCATCACAAACAACAATTTAAAAAAACACCTCAGCTCATCATCTACAGAAGTAACTAAGCATGCAAAAAGTGTTGGGGGGGAGGGGAGGAGGGGGGGTATCAAATACATTGTAAGAATACACATCTAGTAGTTCAGCAAAAAACAACACCTCTCCAAATAAAGAAAAAAAGAGACAAAAAGCCAAAACGAGCGGAAAGAAAGAAAGTCAAACAGCCACCACAACTTTGTTAGTCACATATGACGCTTCATGCCGTGTGTGTTTGTGTGCTGTGTGTGTGATGTTATATAGGTTCCTTTTTCTTGATATATTGTGGTAGTATTTGTGTTTCTGTATTTTTTTTTGTACTACAGTATATACATGCAGACAAGAGTGGGAACGTTACACACTCAATCTTGATGCAAGCTGAAGCGACAAACGAGCAGATATGAAAATGGGTGGAAAAAGTAGAAAGATCAGACAGAATTTATATATCTGCTTTAAAAAAAAAAAAAAGAACCAAAGATTATTGTGCACACGACTGTGAGACGAAGGGAGAGGTACAAGCTAACAGGCTAACTATCAAGCTACAGAGCAGGACTAGCAATGAGAGCTGAGTGTGTGTGATAAGTGACAGGTGCCTGCGTTGGGACAGTATTTCCGCCCCTCTTGCTGAAAACGAGGGGGTTGGTGGGGGCGGAGGCAAGTGTGCCCGCCGCTCCCCACGCTGTCCGCAGAATGTGATGAGTGTGTGTGTGATTCTCATCCATCCCCTTCAAGCCACCTCATTCCATCGCCACGTTCCCCACAAACACCGTCTTCGAGCAATGTTTGTTGGATTTGTTTTTTACGCTTGTAGTTGAACTGAAATGAGGGGCGTCGGCGCTCTCTGTGAGTGCAGAGACGAGAGAGAGAGAGGGCAGGTGTGTTGCGGGTTTGTTAAGGGACGGTTCGGAGGCCGCCGCCGCCGGTATCGGGTGGGGGAGGCCTCTCTAGTTGAAGACTTTTGGGGGTCCCTCGGGACGTCTGGTCTGGACAATCTGCTGCTTTGGCCGCGCCGCCTCGTCCTCCTCGGTCTCGCTCTCGCACACGTGGACGACGACGCTGGGGGTGGACTCCGTCCCCGCGTGGAGCTCGTACTTTTCCCCTGGGAGAGAGCAAGGGGGAGGGAGAGGGGAGGGAGAGCAGGGGTTACTAAAGAAAATTCCACATTAAATATATTTATTCAAGTCCTGTACTTAAAAGATAAGAACGTATTCCTCTGTGCCATAGATCACCACTGTTGCTGTGTTATTACGCCGCTGAAAATAGTCCCTAACAAATGTGCATTTTTACTCCTGTTTGAGTGTTGCTTACTTGAAAAACTACAGTCCAGCTGTTTGAGGAAATGATTTAGCCATTTAAAAATAAAACAAACAGACAGGGTGGAGGGAAACAGATTACCACAGTTTGTTTTGGCCTTTTTACGGGAAACACTGTGAACAACAACAGGCGTATCCTTTAAGCAGCTCTGGTTGACATAATATGCTTGTGTCATTTATTATGTATTTATTGTATTTTTAAAGCATAAAATTATCTCCTGTTCGTCACTCTAATGAAGATCTGGTCAACACATCTTCAAGAGAACACAAAGAGACTTTCCTTACAGTCCCGTCATTTGTCCAGACGCCAAACTCGGCGGGTCGAAAACATACAGTTGCAAGATTGTATCACTGTTGCCATGGCGATGAGATCAGACAGCTGGCAGACAAGAGGAAATTGGTCTAGTTGCTTTTTTTCGCCGCGCTGCCAAACAGAGAGACGAGCGGTGAATAGAGTCCTGCTGTTACCGCGGGGAGTTGACAGAGGGAGTCAGCGCGCTGTGCTGCAGCTCGCCGCTAATCTGATTTCAGATGCCAGGATGTGAGGCCAAGAACAAAAGCCATTTCCTGATTCCTCGCGTTGCTACGGCAACAGAAGAACAGTGTCGAAAGTGGTCCTCTCAACCGGACAGTGTATGTGTGTGTGTGTTGGAAGTTTAATTACGTTTTAGTTGATGATAAAAAAAGAAGATAATTTTCGACTGAATACAGAATTAGAATGTTTTCCAGCTAGAGGTGCAGTTTTGCTGAGATGGAAGGAAGCCGCCCCACCCACATGCTCTCAATGGCTCCAGAACATAATGTCTTGCCTGAAGCTTAAGAAAATCTGCTTCACTGTGCGGATCTGATAAGAAATTTGACAAGCTCTGGAGGCCCTTTTCTGACATACTTTCAGAGCTCCCGTGTGATGAGGACTCCTTAGACTCCAAACACATTTTACTCACTTGTTGCTCTGATTATTCTTACTATTTAGATTGTTTTATTCGTATTTATCATTGTAATTATCCTCTTCCTCGTATATCGATTGCAATTGACATATTCTTATATTTGCTGTCACCACATTTGTTACTGCCTTTTCATCATTGATTTAGTCAGCAGATAACTAAACATAGAAATAAAAAGTAGTAAGGTTTTCCACTTCCTCAGCATGAGCCCACATACACAAACATGGGCCGACAATGTGGACGTGACACACCTGTTCATGTGGCATTTCATAAAGGTTGCAGGAATCTAAAATCTTGTCGACGAGGCAGACCGAGACGCCATCATTTCTGAGCGGGGAAGCTGAATGGGGAACGAGGCGACTGGGAACCTTCCAAATGTAACTGCTGAGTCGTGCTGCCCACACGCCAAACACTTGTAAATGTAGGGAACGGAAAAAAACGGATTTACATCATAATCATGACATAAGTTTGCCCTGTAGTGTTTGTTCATGGCTTTATTGCCTTTCCTATAGGGATTGATGTATTTATCAGGGTTCTTCTTTTTATTAAATATGCATTAATGGTTACATTATGTAGATAACATCATGCTAAAAGAGTGAGGCTAACAGGTCCCAGGCAAAAAAGATGATGAAATAAAAGAAATAGCATTGTTCTTGTGTTGCGAGGTAGAGCTAGTGAGTTATTATTATGTGTGATAAGACTTAACTGTTCTTTGGTTCTAACGGTTGGAAGCTTGAGTGTCAATCTCTATAACTTCTGCATTCATTTGCAGATTCTGTAGGCAACGGGACAAGATTTTGGCATTGTGACTGTTCTGGTTCCTGTTTGCAGCCCTGGTGATATTGACCAGTCACGTTAGAACCCGATTCTCTTGGTTGAATGCAGGTAAACGGGCAGTGTGGAGAGCAAAAACAGGCAGAGCACATTGACCGAAATGCAACCTCGGAACCCACCAGCTGTCAGACGATGTTTTAAATTTCTTAGGTTTGAAATAATCTTATAAAACGTCTACAGTCGTACAACTCAGCTGCAATATTGTAGATAGTAAGCTAGTTCACTAATGGTTGTAGCAGGCGTTTGCACAGATTAACACCGTTTCATTCATTCCTGGCTACGGTGCATATTTCCTTTGAGCTATCAGAAAGCAGCACATGGAGGTTATGCACCCTTGACATGGATGAGTTGTGGCCAGCACCCTGGATGTAATTTATGGGCTCCAACACAATTGATTTATCTTTTATGTTGCTGCCTGACCAAGACCATGTGCACAGTAACGCCGGAGGAGGAAATTCTACATTGACAACCGCACATTCATTTTGATAAATTTCAAAATGCCACGCGTTTAATAACGATATTATATAGGCAAGTGATGGCAGTTTTACATAAAGATGCATCTGTGAGCAGGTAAACTACACCTCAGGCTTTGTACTGAAATGCCTGCAGGAAAAATTCAAGAATAAAACAATGATGATTCGACAATGTCCTCCTCAATTCCTTTGTCAAATTGTTTCCGAGACAAATACGCTTTCTATAACAAACTGCTGAGGAGCATGAAATTATTTCCTGTTTGTATCTGGAGACTCAAGATTAGATTTTCTTCCCTTTGTGTGTTTGTGTGCATGTCTGTGTATTTCATTTCCGCATAACATGAGCGAACATTAACTCGCTGAACTGCATTGACTGAGTATACTGACCGGGTCCGAGCTTGGCTACTGCACACAGCAGGTCGTAGTTGATGACGGGTGTAGCGTCATCACTCTGGCTCCAGCCCACAGGTGGCGAGGCAGGCGGTGAGATCAGAAACTGTTTGGTGGGCTGGGGAGGGGCCAGGTACGACTTGTCAATGTCCTCGTCGCCATTCTGGACCTATCAGAGAGGAGATGACAATTGAGGAAGCGCTCTGAGGAGAAGATCTAAGTGATAAGACGTTGGGGAAGCTATTCCTCTGGAAAGGAATACTTCCATGTAGTTCCTTCTATGTTTTTTTTGTTCCCTGGTTCAGTACACCGGATAGAGGACATAGCGGGGACCTAAACTCATGCCATGATAACGGCCCGTGGAAAGTGACAGGAGACAAATTGATATAAATGGTTTAAATTTGAAACAAAGCCCCACAAAGTCGAATTGTGATAGTTGTCAAAATATTTTTTTTCAGTTTATGTAATCCTGATATTCAAGAGCAAGAAAAGCACATTAGTTTTGCAGTCACGGCTTCAGTGTTTTAGTCTGCAGGCTCCTTCCCACGAGGGGGTTTTAGCATTTTGGTAGCGGCAAATTGCCATAATTACAATTCCTACATCTGTCTGAGCTGTGAAATGTTTAATCCCCTTACATCAATGTAGAGAGAGGTGGAGCAGAGGTCACCATATGGGATGTACTCTCATACTGTATTTGTTACCAAACAGGCATCAATTAATAAGTTGTCATGGTTTCCCAGGAAGGAGGAATTTGATAATTAACAGGCCAAATTATGTCTCAGAAATATATATATTTATATATTGGGGCTGTCAAAATGAACATTTCTTTGAGTTAATGCACACATTATTTTTACGCAAAAAAAAAAGAAAAGGTGGAACTATGAAACGCCAACGTGATGTTAGCGTGTGTCTAGAGAGAAAGCGTGATGTGAGTATGAAGTCAGCAGCTCCAGCACTTACAGAGAGCGGCTGTGACAGGTCAATGACAAGCTGCTCCTCTGACTCTCTGAGTTTGTTGAGCTTTAATATTTATTTTAACTGTGTAACTAACAGCAGGTTAAACAGTTCTTTATTAATATCCAACTGCAAACTCTGATCTGTTTGTATCAGGAAAAAACACAAACTTCAATATTGTCAAAGTTATTGTTAGAACTGTAATGGTATGATTAAGTAGCAGTACTCTGTATCTGTATGTGTTGAAATTTAAATATTTGTACTCAATCTGATGAAAAGTGGTATCAGTGCATCTCTATTTGTGGAGGCTTCACATTCTGGTGCATATACTGTAGATGTTCTGTCATTTATCACAACAATATACAGAGAAAAAATGTGTCATATTATATTTACGAATGGTGTATACATCTGCTCCTCTTATTTTGTGTTTGTACTAGAAACAGACTTTGTATTTCTTTCCATCTCTCCCCCCCAAAAGGCGACAGACGGACTACGATGGAAGAGAAATCAAGAATTCATGTGTTCCATCGTGTGACGGATGAGGTTTGACAGGATGGTTGATGGGTTGAGGAAGCAGTCAGGTGTGGCCAGAGAAAAGAATCAAAAAAAAGAGAGAGGAACTGAAATGACTTGAGAGGAGAGTCACCCTTCATTTTTGTTATCTTCCCTGTTTGTGTGTTGCAGTAAATGATGGATTTATATCTTAAATTCCCACATAATAAGCACTGATCCACCTTAGATGGTACAGGCTCCCCTTCCTGCCCGTTCCCAGACCCCTAAACTGACACTCACTTGGGCGAAGTAGAGTTTGAGCTTCTTGCCGTTGAACTCGGACTCGTGCAGCTCGATGCGAGCGCGGGCGGCAGCCTCTGGGGTGCTGAAGTTGATCCGGACTCTCCGGAAGCTTTTAAACATTTGGAAGGTCGTCTGCTCGTCGTAGATCCTAAACATTGCCTCGAACCTCTCCTGCAGAGGATAAAAAAAAACACAACAAAACATTAATATTAATTAATCTGGATAAAAAACCTCATATGTGTAATAATGTGAAAGAGTGACAGCATGTAAGCAAAGGTTACAATCAAATACTCGGAATGAGATTATTTTATGTAAGTATTCAACACAAATTATTTTTCTTTGCACCATTTCCATATTTTTTGTGAAAACATGAGACAAATTTGGGGGTTTAAGTTATTCACTGACACTTCTGTCTGAGTGTCGGACGTGACTCTAACTGCTCTGCACCCATTTCATTTGCGTTAATGAAGGAATCAGATTTCCAACTTCCTGTCATCTTCCCGCAATCTTCTCTGTCTCACAGTCCTCTTCCCCTCACTCTCCCTTTCCCTCCATGTAATCCTCTCTACCTCCTTCCGGATCACACTTTGTCTTTACCACATGACATAGTCCCACATCACCTATGTTTTTATTACCCGATCCTCTCCGTGGGCACCAAACTGGCCTCCTCAGCTGTGAACTCAATCATGCAGCTCAGTAGGAGGGCGAAAGGGAAAGGAAAAAGGCCGCCGGGAGATCAAGATTCAGTAATAAGTGGCGGTGCTTTTTGTCTCCTAGTCGACCATCTCTCAGCACAGGCGGAAACGTGACCGTGAAACCACGCATCGCCCATCTTGAAAAATGGATGATGGACTGAACAGTTTCGTCAACATCTATTTGCACGAAATTTGTGCAAAGACGTAACTAAATGTACACATACTGTATGTGCCGTCAGAAGCATCAACATCAATTAGGAAGTTTGGCCCCCATCAAATCAATACATGATTGCGTTAATGCCTGCAAGTCTCGATACATTTTCAGTGGAACATGACTGAAATAGTCCGTTTCGCTGACATAGCACCTCTCACCAGGAGGAAAGGGGTGTGTGTGTGTGTGTGTGTTAGCTGGAGGAACACAGGCAGCGTGTCGGCTGTGAGATCTGCCTCAGCACATTAGTGACAGCTTAGTGATGGCAGACACCACCTGTAAACTAAGCACAGTCCACGCTCCGTCTGCATGTCCTGCCCTTTGGATAAATCCATTAATGGTGCACATATATCCAGTCTTATCATGTTATCTTACCGTTTTTGTGGTTCTTAAATCAATCTTATTCTAATAAAAAAACAAAAACAAACTAAAATGATGTAGGGAAGCTGTGCGCCGTTAAAATGTTTGGACTTTAATGATAAATTGATTAGACTATGAACACTTCATACTGTGCATCTTTTAATGATATACATCATGTAAAAATACATGCCAAGGAAATTAAATCCAAACAGAACACTTTTGACCTTAGTGATCAGGAAACGATTAAATATACATTTTATTATTATTAATTAAAGATGCCACTACTTTCCAGTCTTTGATTTCACTGCAGCCAAGTGCTTTTTTAGCAGCTGTCGGTGTGAGAATGTGCTCTTCAATACAGGGAGTCTTCTGTATCTCGGCAGAGAAATTGCATCTTTACCCCGTCTGACACATGCAGCGTTGTTAATGACTGTGCAAGCTGTGAAGCACAGTTTTGCTGCAGTGTGGTGTACACTGTGGTAAAACAATTTGCATTTCAAGAATAAGCAGATTCATTTACTCATAATCCTCCCTGCTTCCCGTCTCGTTTCACTTCCAGTTCTTCTCCCCATGTAAGTGCATCTGGTGTTCCCGTGCCTCGGGGCGGCTGGCTAAACTTCAGAGCTGACTTCACCTCCCGGGCTCCGTGATACCATTTTTAGTCAGGTTTCCAGTTTTTCCATAAAAGGCGCATTCTAAAGAAGCGAGGAAAAAGAGGGTCGAGGCAGGAATGTGCGAATATCTTGACTCCCTTTATGCGTTTTACTTACCTAGCAATTAGAACGCTACAATCCCAAAACGCCAGAGGAGAGGGAAGAGTGTGACTCAACATGATGCAGGGACAGCCAAGTGTTAAGTGTGCTCATTTAAAATTGATTCTCTCCCCGCCACAGACAACACAGTCAACCGCAAAATACTAGTTAACCAAACAGCTTCTTCCCTTTAATTGTTTATACAGCAGAAACTAGCTACAACATACAGAATGTTGAATTTAAGAGGTTAAAGGGCTCATCCTCTTGAAAACCAGATATTGAGATTCTTTCTTATGTGTCTCGTTTTTTTGGTGTTTTTGCACCGCTGTTTCATATTCTCTGAAATAGACAGTGGTGCTGTTTAAATCTGCAACAATTCATTTTGCAACCACTTGGGGGCAGTGCAACAAGCTCTACACACAACACGGACATATCACCAGCTTATAAGGTTCATATGTGCACTTGCAGCATGCGTTTGAAGTTGTATGTTGTGCTCCTGATGACAACAGTCAAATATTTGCTCCCTTCTAAGCTCTCTGACGCATCAAACTAAAATATATGCTCCGTGGTGTTCATCGGCTGGTTGCTAACTTTGTCTGTGAGTCGTGCTGAGAAGGTACAGTCGGTTTATCACAGCTTCTCCTCTGAAAACAGCTGCTTTTTTACTCTTGTAAAGAATAGCGCTGATGACAACGGGGGAAGTGAACCAAAACAATTAGCAGAAAGATGCAGCTCCATAGACTTGAGTGGTTTGTCACCATGAGTGACAACTCCTGCATTCCAATATAAAAATATGGATTAGAACAGCTTTAAGGGATTTCGGGTAAAGAGTCATCACATTTTGTGGGAGGATGAAAGTCCTTTGCAGTTTGCTTGGAAACTCTTCTGATTTGGATTTCATTGTAATTAACTGGAGAATGGCAACAAAGCGCTTGTTTGGTCTATCTGCAGAGCCCACTTAAGCCCTTATGCAAACCGTGAATTTTCCACGAACCCTTGCCAGCTATTATGACTCATGTCATCGAACTCCATGTGTGATAACCGATAAGGTAGTCCATTCTCATGCACACGCCATACACACAGCGGTACTTCCTTAACCCAAATTGATGTTTTGGCATGGGGGGGGGGGGGAAAGCTCCGAGCTCATATTCCATAATAGCATGTACTGTTTGTTTTTAACCGCTGACGCTGATACACCCATGGACGTATTTGGTGTGCGAGAAGTGAACGTGCTCATCACTAATTTATGCAGCTTCTATGAGCGGACATCCTGAGGGAATGAGGGGAGGAAGAAGGGTGGTGGAGGGGGGGGGACGAGGAAGAGGAGAGGGGTGTTGAGTTACACCGAGGCTCAAAAGTGGCCCGCTCATCTGCCATTGCAATGTTCCCTGCGGTGACCCACTCCCCTTTGTGCTCTTTGTGCATGTGTGTGTGTGTGTGTCCGTGAGACAGAGACTTGTGAGTAAGCATGTACACAATGTGCTCAGGATTCTTTCGCCATGTTTCCACAGTTAGTTCGCTGGTATTGTTCCATCCACACACACAGAGGGCATGTCGGCATAGTAAAGTAATGTCACACGTAGCACTTTTAGTCCCTAAGCACAACTGAAGGACGTCCATCTGCTTGTCAGCAGAGATAGCCACACACACACACACACACACACACAAAGACACAGCTTGATCCAGCACCTGCTACCACTGTATTTGCAGTCAAGAGAGAGGAGAAGAGAAAACAGCATGTTCTTGTTTTCCCATTCTCACCAAGGCCGATAACATCTATTGAAGAAACCGGATGAAAATATGATTTATTTCACACGCAGCGACTAGGTAACGTAAACAAGGTGAAACTGGATATACTTTGAGAACAAATGAGGGAAAAAACAAAACAATTTATAGAGCTATCATCGCCCGCACGGTTCCATCTCCGTTGGACTCGCAGGCTTTGTTTATCTAACAAGAGAAATCGGATGTGTTTAGGGTGGAACAGCAGAGGAGGAGGCATGAAGTCACAGTTCTCAAAAAGCCGACAACTGCTTGATTGAGACGGCAAGCTCTCGTTATTGCTGACCGCATGTTTCTCCATGTCACCTTTACATAACACCAGGGTGCAAATTCCTTTCCTTTCTTTTCCTGGGTTGTCTCTATATGTTGGGCCCCACCGTTGCTCAACTGAGCACGTTTCAACAAATATGCAACATGAAATATGCGAGCGACGCAATTTGCGAAATATGACGCTCCTACAATTAGATATCTGTGCAAGCGGAGCTCACAAATCGCTAGTAAGTCTTTAGGAAAATTACGGAATTATACTTGAGGCTCTGTGTTAAAACATTTTCATCAAAAAGTACAAATAGGATTTTTTGGTAGGTGCAATTTTTTACCTGGATTTTATTACCCCATAAACCCAAAAAAGCAGTTTCCTAAAGTAAAATACGACTACCACTAAAAATATAAAGAATTGAACAACAGTGCATGAATTGCAAATAGTATTTTTAAAGTGAAATTTGTAACCAATTCTGTATTGTGGAGTATGAGCTGTGAATATACTGCTGAAGAGGAAGTTAAATCAATACATTTTGAGTGCTAACATTTCCTCAGGTGATGGTTGTTGCCTTGTGTCTTGAGAGGGGAAAAAAGAAACAGAAAAGAATCGAGATCAAGAAAGAAGAAGACGCCGCGCAAAAATGCGCAACAAAGAGACAGAAAGTGACCGAGCACAATAAAAGTGTGGAGAGATGTAAAGCTCGCCAGTGAACTGCAGCCACTTCGGCGCTGGCTGCAGGGCCATCCTTCAGCTGATTGCCTCTTGGGTAATGAGGCAGTTATGTTCCCGGCGGTAATGGGAAGGCTGACATGGCGGTGGCAACAGGACATGACTGCGGGCATGACTCACATTCAGCGACACAGGGAGGACCACGAACGCAGGACCGGTTAGTGGTCCCGACACACAATCATCCGACAAAAGATCAGTCGGCTTACGGATGAGGCACAGTTTTATTGAACGTTGTCGACAGGGGCAAAGTCAGCCAGCGGAACAATAAACATAAGTGATTGACAGAACGGTGCAGAGGCAAAAGGGGTACAGGAGATGAGATATAGCGGAGAAATTTAAAAGTAGATCTGCTTCACACCTCTTCCAGGTAATGAAGCAGTCAAGTGGCGGAATTGGGTGTAACAGTTGACAGATGACTTAAGTGTTTTCCCTCTTATGTAAAGAAAGGATTATGTTTCCTACAATGTGTAGGATCGCTTACATTAGCCGAGCTCCGAGTCCATCCTGTTCAGTTTTCACAAGCAACACAATGACGCACTGAATCCAACCAAAAAACGTCCCCACAAATACCGGATTCTGAATGTACGTTCAGCAAATACATGCTCAAACTGTGACAACCTGCAAAAAGCCCCAGCATGCTGTCAGCTTTCATTGTTGTCGCTGTCAACTCATTTGTGCAGTTTATGGAGTTAAATAAGGCTCGCATATTCAGCTGTTTGTCCCGTCACTGGTGAGAGTGAACAAGTCACATCAGTAGAAAAACACCAACATGTCCATCAGTCCTTTGATCAGCAATGTGCCGGAAAAAACACTCAACACACACGAACGGGCAACGAATAAAATTGCACCAGTTTTGATTGAAAAATAAAAGGTGTTGGATTGTGGAAAGATCATTGGAAAGCTAAATTGGCAGAGCACAAACACAGCGTCTAATACAGACTGTACCATTGTATTATAGAAACTTACAGTATAGAAATTTAATAGCTGATAAATTGATATATTTGAAAAAATGTGTTTAATTAGTCTTTTATTATAGTAATCTGAATTACTTTTGGGTTGTGGACAAAAGAAGCAGTTTTACGGAATTAGCATGAGGTCCAATAAAAAGAGAAAATAATAAGCAGAGTATTAAGTAAATGAAAAAGCAAGCATGCTTTATGTGTGTAGAAATCAGCAGCCAGTCACAATGCTCTATTTTGATGCGGGTTTCTCATCTATGCTAGTACAGTATTTAAATCACATTGGCCCTTGGATACTGAAATCCATGACTGTAATCCACAAGCTAGTCCAATTCTATTTTGAATTACACCATTTGGCGTTTTGGATCAAAATGAAAAGATTAACTGAGCCTAATTGGGACGTAAAGAAGGGTTATTCAGTATTTTTATTTTTTTCCTTCCGCGAATCACTCATCTTTTCCTGCGACACGTGCCTGGCTTTAACGTGGTCTAATCCAGACCCTGGTGCTTGAATGGGATTTGGGTGAAAACCAACAAACTAGGCCACGGAGCCTTGGGGTGAGTCAGGGACAGTGTTACACTAAACATAGATTCTGTTGGAATAATTCCGAAAATTCATTTCTTAAGTGTGTGGACCGTCACTTTTAATTACCATCCTCCCTTAGGGGCCAAACCGGAACCAATCTAATGAGGTTGAACAATACAGGCAGATTGGAGATAACAGACGCAGATGGACAATGAACCTCATACCTGCTTTCATGTCCGCTCCAGCACGTTTTTGCTTATCACATTCCTTATTTTTTCCATTACTGTTCCAGAGAACAGGGCCAACTTTCCGTTGCAATTTTATGTCTGTGTGCAGTTGCAACAGTTGTGCCATGAAACTGTATTATGTTTAAAACACAGCAGACCTTTTTCGGCTGCCAAATATTATACTATGATCGCTGTTGCGGGTAAAACAAAACTATGAAGATGTTTCCATTTCATTTCTGAAGGGTTTTTATGCTCCCATTCTACAACGCAGAAATCACCTGTTTTTCAGTTAAATGTTGTGCTGCGAGGAGTAGCCTACCAACAACAACACAGTTCTATAGCAGTTCACCTGACATTGTTATATTCAACCCCCAAAAACTGTCCGTTAACAAACATACTCCCTAAATACCCTTTCTGGAGCATTATCTGTAAGTGCTCTCTTTATCCTCGCTGATTGTCATTTGTTAATTTGGTTTTCCTGCCATCAGTTTAGTGCCAACTGAGCCAGCCATTATGCTAGCTGTCTGAGGCTAATGTGCTGCTAATACAGCAGTTTAAGTGACAGACAATTACAGTTAGATTAACTGTTATGTATTTTACTAATTGTACTGCATTGTAAATGTCCAGGGGCTTTGTGAATCTACTTCATGAACTTACAGACGAGAAGACAAAGGATTTAGACTGGAGGGAAATATCAGAAAGAACCAGAGAGTTTCTGGTGAGCTTTGAGCAAACAGACACACACAGTTGCTAGCTAGCTTAAAGTATGTACTGTAAATGTACACACAAATGGGTCTAATTTGATGTTGGCTAACAGCTAATGGCGCTACAAGATGCACACTGACTGTGTAACTCTCATCTGCTGGTCTGCAGCACACTTTTATTGTTTTGGACAGTTTGTTTGGCTAACCGCTAACAGAACTACCAAGTCAGTTTTAAACCCAGATATAGACAAGTGGCCACCAACTGACTCAAACATATCTGCTTATGGAAGTCCCCCAGAGTTATTAACAGCCAGAGTATATAACCGTCTTTATCTGTAAAATAAATATGATTTTTGACATTGATATCCACCTAGTCTGGTCAGATATTCCACCACTGCTGATGGAAAGACTGTAACCCACAGTTAGCTTGCTAAACTCAGAGGCTGTGTGTGCGCGTTGTGACCCACAACACTCATTACACACAGACAAATACGCCTTCTGTCATAGCAGCTATTAATATTAGCATAGCAGCAAATCCTCAGTATTACAAAACAACAAAAACAACTCATGATTAATAGCTTTGTGTGTATTGTGAGGGCTGCATAAGCACCGGGGAGGCATGCGAACGGGGCAAGTGTTATTAAAGTGGGATCAATAGCTCGGGCAGGGAGTGGTATCGACGAGGGCCGACGCCGCGGCGCTACAGTGCCGCTCCCTCGGGGACAGTGTGTCCACGGCGGGGAGATTGAAATCAGTTTACAGCATGAGGGGACACATTAATCCTATTACCGCCAATCTGGTCGTTATGGTTTTTATTGAGGCAGAGCCTTTCCTAGTGAGCAGCACTTAGGCCTCAGTTTAACAAACGCATGCCCGCACACATTGTCACACACTCGAGCATGTCCACACGGTCTCCCACGCACATGCGCGCATGCTTTGGAGGCGACAGTAATCCCAGGAGGTACACAACGTTACATAAGGTGGCTAAGAGATGCTACAGCTCTTACCTTAGGTTACCACAGCTTATGGACGGATGAGCGAGCTTCCTATGGCTCTGTTGCATATTACCCTCTCTCTTTATCTGCCCGTTGGCAATCGGTGCATCATAGAACCCAGCTCTAGTGACGATCAAGCATTACTGGAGCAAAGCTAGGAGCATGGGTGCACAGCTGGCAAAGCGTAATGCATTTGACATTTCAGTTTTGGAACATATGGGCAGTGAAGGAAAGTAGAGTACAATTTTGAGTTTTACTTGTAGTTTACTTGACTATTTACATATTGCACTTTTTATGGCAGTGCAATTATTTCAAAGCTTTAGTTACTTTTGCAGATTCAGATTATTACAAAATTAATTATATGCATTCTGCTTCTTTAAGTATTTGTTTACGAAATTGCTTTAACTTGTAATAGTAGTATAGTAGTAATAGTACTATAGTATATTTCAGTATGTCTTCTTACACTTTGGCATTGTTAATTTTAGTAGGAAAAAGATCAGAATATTTCTTCCACCACTGCCAATAGGCTAAGCCTCAATCCAAAATGTACAATTATATAAAATTGAGAAAAATCTGAAAATAAACATGGTATTTAAAGTCATTTTGCTTGAAAAATTACTTTAATAAATCATTAATAAATCACCAAAATGTGGATTGACTAATTGCCTCAGCACTTCTATATGTTCTTAAAAATGTAAACACTGCTTTTGACAACACGTATAGAGTTCCTCTTTAGTTTGCAGTGTGCTGTAAACACAATGGTTTAAAGCCTGACTGTAGTCTTTTAAGGTAATTGCTTGCAATGCTATTTTAGGAACTGAAACTACTTTGTCTTTCCAGAGCTGTTTGTGTTGGACTGGAAATTGTATTAGAGATTCTGACAGGAAAATTATGTTTGTCCTGTAATTTCGATAACAAAGGCCAATCATCGTATGACGGCGTGTCCTCATCATCATCCTTGGCGAGTAAATTGTTGCCCTCTACATTCCATTGCGAGGCCTTTTTCTTTGCTTCTAATCTTATCGCTTCATAGCCGTGTCGTCTTGGACACATGGTAACCAGACACCCCACCCAGGAGACCGTCCTTTGTTCTACGTCACCCTAACGGACACAGCGCTAACCTTTAGCCGACATTTGAGCCCCGGCGCTTCTCTAAAGTTTCAGGCCAATGTGAGCTGCCCATCTCCACCTGCCTAGTACCCAGACTGGGGGAGCAGGCACACCTGAGCCCACTGCTCTGGCCCAGGATCGCTCAACCTTGCCAGGGTGCAGATCTGGTTTCGAACCAGCACAGAACATGATACAGTCAGCGTCTACATCCACCCCGTCTGTCCTGCCTCTGCTCCTCTGCCTTCACCTCAGCGACTGGTCAGAGTGCATCACAACAGTGTTTTGAAATGCTGGGCCTGGATCATATTAAAAGTGAGACCTGATTTATGTTTGATGAGTAGCCAGCGAGATGTCTGTCGTTCTCTAAATAATAAAACACAGCTGGGACAATGGGTTACTAACTAAATGGCCAACGGTTGATAATAGCAGATCAAGTCAGCTGTGGTAAGTAGTAAATCTGTCAAGGACTTGCATACTTTAACTTGATCGTAAATGTAGGAAAATATGAGCAACTTCTGCTTTAGAGCTGAAAATCGATTATCTATAAACTTAAAGGTTTATTAAAAAAAAACAATTTAAAGTGTAATTCTTAATTGAGAACGTCATCTGCAGATCAATCAAATGCTTTCATTTTACCTTTAACCCTCTTTAAAGCCACTAATTCAGTCTGACCAGAAAATGTGTGAAATATTCCACATCTGGTAAGTAATGACAAATCACATGATGACTCACTGTTTTGTAACATCTTTTGTTGCTTGGATGCTCAAAATAACCGTCACAAATTAAAGGGATTGACAGCACGTTATGTAAGGGTGTGTCTCATAAAAAGACAGTGGGAAAGAATGAAAACATCACATAGACGTCAGCAAAATGGCTACAACTACAAATAGATTAATCACCGCATCTTTCCTCCTTCCTCATATCAAAACGCAACTTCTGAGACGATAAAGCCTGAGAACGGAAATATGACACAAGTGACAGACGGACGGACAAATGGAAAGTGACCCAGGTGGACGGAAACTTCTCCTCCTTATGTGTGTTTGCTGACGGAGGCGTTTGTTGGTCTGTGGGTCCGCTGACTCACTGTTGTGGTTGGAGTGTGTGACTGTTGAGTGTGTGACCGTGTCAGTGTTATACAGTCGTCTATGTGTGGGAGAGCAGGCTTGCTTTGAAAACAGCTGTCCTTCATGGCTTGTGATGCAGCCATTCTGTTTCTCTATAATAGAGCGTGAATGTGCCACAATTTCAAAAATCCTGTTTTCTCCCAAATGCATTCTGAATTAAAACACTTCAAATTCGGTGACAGACTGCAGCCAGAGAGGCACTTATCAGGAGAAAGGGCAGGTTGATGGGCTGACTAATTATTCATGCGTGTATAAAAGGGACAAATAAACAGGCAGCCATCAAACTGGGAAAGTGAATAAATAAATAAATTAGACGTACACATCGGCATCAAATCAAGCATGCAAGGTAACCATAAAGGCTTGCGTCACACTGTCCTGTAATACGCTCGCTGCTCGCCAACACACAATGACCTTCACCATGTGTCCTGTGCTATCATCTGCTGATGCTGCCACATTTTTCAGGTGATGATAGTGCCGTGACCGACATACTACGGCGTCTGCCCGCAGCTCCGGCCTCGCTAAACATCACGGCGACAATGTTCTCCCCAAAATCATAACAAAGCACTTTGGTATGAAAGCCTGCTGCACCACCAGCTCTGCCATTATTGCAACAACAACCTGCTCTGTCCACAGCCTCCGTGTTTGGCTCATTAATGATGTAACCAGCTGGGATAGAGCCACGGCAAGCCATTTCAACTGTGTCAAAACAATGGCTCCGAAAAAACACCACAGCCAGTCGCGCAGCATCTCCTCTAATTAAAATCCCACCATTCACCTATTTTCTTCATGTCGCCCATTCAAGCGCCATTGCCTAATCGTTCCGCGAAGGGTCTATAAATGGCAGCAATCCACGTATTAGTTCACCTTAAGCGCTTTGCAACAGATTGCTGTTTCTCGTTTTCAGATTTGGAGATATTAATAAAAAAAAAAAAAATGTGAGCCTCCGACTGGCTCACATCTTGTTGAATAATAATAAAAACAAGAGCGAGCTGACAGGGAGGTGAGCTCAATCAGTGGCCGCTCCCCACGTGCCCCGCTTTAATCTGCCCTCTCCCCCGGCGTTCTCCATCACCCTCTGTGTGCCAGAAACCAGGATTAGTGGTGTTCTTTGTGCCATTCCAAAGTCAGCCCTCTGTGTGCTCTTTTAACTGTGCACAGAACCCCCTTTTCTTCGGGTGAGTCTGGGAGAGGTGGGCCGCTAAGAGCCGCTCGACAGGAAGCTCTAGTGAAGACTCGGATCAGACTGTCCCGCGTCAAACCAGGTCTCACTAACAAAGTTAATCACAAACATATAAATAGCATGTGTGATCAGAGTCTCCCCCTTGCAACACGATAGCACAAGTCCTGTGTTGTAAACGATGAAGCATTCCCAAAACGTCATGACCAGGAGTATCATCAGCTGTAGAAGCCCGGCGCAATCAACGACTCACAGACATCTATTTTTCTTTTCCCTGGTAAATCTTAAAGATTATGACTATCCTGTAATTACAGGGCAACTACAGGATGACACATTGGTGTCTTTCACCTCGGCTGGTCTGCAGTGGTTAGAAAGTGTAATGAGATTTGGGAGCAGCAGCTGCCTGGCCCTCGCTGGAGCAACACAGACAACAGGGGTGGGTCAGCGGTTGGTTTGTTATCACATGCTGTTCTTACGTGCCAATCATGCCGTGGCAGACACAAGGAAGTGGGACATTTCATAATATACACACATTCCCCCTGGGCAGCTATTGTAAGGTTAGTAAATCATGCACATGGAGTAGAAAATAATGACAAAACATAGCTGACCAAGTTGGGATGAGGGTGGGGTGGCATTTAAAACCTGCAACTGCTGCTTTTTGGATACAAGAAATAGCTGAATTCAGCCTTCTGTGTGGATATACAAACAATTGTAATGTGTATTCCTCGTTTCCCTCCCCCCCCCTGTTCTTTCTCCCTTCCTGCGCCTCTCTCTGCCTCTTTGTTGATGAGTCAAATCAGACAAGCAAGAGGCAGGTGAGGGAATATATTATGACATGGATTTTCCAAAGGGTTTAAGTGGGTGAACAGAGCTTTGGCGTACCATCTGCGTGGTCTTTTAAGACCCGAAACTGGCACGTGTCAGTGCCAAAGGTGGAGTCCCCAAGGCTCACTTTGAACACATTTCGGTGCAACTGCTTTCCTGCTCTGTGACTGACAGGCTGCATATTGAATACCTGTACCTGCCCTTAGGACAAGTCAATAAAATATGACTGTGGGGAGTTAGTACTGACTTTATAGAGATCTAAATGTACTTTAATCAGTCAATTGTTATTCAACACTATGGAGGCGGAAAACAAATCAACTAATCACAACCATTCATGATGCATATCATGGTTGGATTATTCAGATTACAGTATGTTAGCATTAATGTCACGTTATATTTCTCTGAAATTCCTCGTTGTTTTCGGTATCCTATCCAACCATGCGCACCTGCAGTGCTGCTGGGGGATGAGGCGATAAAGAGGGGGAGAAGAGGGTCTGTCAGCCACTGCGTCTAAAAATGCCTCACTTCTTTCCCTGCATGTGCCTTGCATGGACAATCCAATCCATCACACCCTCCCGTTCAACTTGCGCATCATCTCCCGACACCTCAACACCTGCACACAATGACACAACAATTGGTGCAGTGAGATTTTTTTCTCTCTCTTTTTTTTTGCGTTATATTACGTGTCCCATTCTCGCCACGTCTTGCCATTTCTGCAATTCATCAAGCGTCAATCACCTGTGCGGTGCGCGCGGCGCGGGACGCGGCTCCCATTGATAAAAATCCTCGCCTCGGAGACGAGGCTGCATTCAACGTCACCAAGACATGCATGCTCGTGTAGGGGCAGTACGCGGTCGCCCCCCGCCCCCCTTCGAGCAAAACGACTGCACAGACACAAGGGCACAGCCGTAATGATTAGTTGCAACGTGCGTTTTTTTCCCCCTTATTGTTGTTGTTGTTGTTGGTGAAAACCATACCTGCATTTTGTCTGACGTAAACACCTCGGTGTCTACTTCGCAGGCGATGATGGTCACCATCTCCAGTTTCATATTTATCGATGGCATTCCCTTTCGTGGTGAGGGGATAAAAAAAAAACCCGGAATGGAGTAAAAGTCTCCTCCTCCTCTCTAGCAGCGGCTCGAATGAGTCTATCGGCTTCTTGGTCCAGAAACTCGCGGTTAAGTCAAGCGGACTGTTCTGAGAGCGGGGAGAGTTGCTGCCGGACTCCTCACTGCACTGACGCGCTGCTGAGAGTGATGCTGCAGCAGCAGCAGCCGCACAAACCCCCCCCCCCCCCCCCCCCCCCCTCCTTCCTCATTGACGTCATCGCCATCCTCACGTTCGTCGTGTTTTACGCCACTAGAGCGCTCGACAAAACCGCGCAGGGGCCACTGCAGAATTCGCGGTCCGGTTTATTCCGCCTTTTCTTGTATTTTCCGCGTGTCTGTATGTTTCACCGAGCCGCTGGAGAACGGAATGTGTCACAACCGTTTAGGAAAAATCGGTTCATCAGCCAAAACTGTACGTCAGGTCGTGTCATCAACAGCGTGGACCTGACTGAGAGCCCGTTGTTTACCTGTCATGCCTTTGGATGATACTGTAAGGTGCAATGGACACAATACCAGGGACATCTATATAATACACCGTCATTTAAGTGTTATGTAAAAGCCCTGCAATAAGTGCTATTTTTAAGGTTGTGTCAGAGCAGTGTGGAGGCAATAGGCCATGGCTTATAGTGACACATGGACACAATTATATTAACACCTTACAATAAAGTCATGTAATTTGTGGAAAAATTCACATCACAAAGACATGCATATAAGTCTCAAGTATGAAATCAGCAAAAGAGTCGGTGACTCATTTTCTCCAGAAGCTTTTTTTCTTGTTGTTATTTCTTTTGGGTCTCAAAAACAGTCTAATGAAACACTAATCGGAGAAAACCGCTCATCGATTCAACTGCTCACAAGTTAAAGGTTGAGTAGAGTGGTTCCATGCAGAAACACTTTGTTATATTACATAAATCCTCTTAACATTCTGATAGCAATGAATGAATTAAATGCTCTAACATAAAAAAAAAATGTAATCTGTGGCCAAACAAAAACGTTGGAGAAAATAATTGGTCGGCCTGCCTGTCTGTCAATGCTTACTTCCTGATTGCACACTCTGCCGATCTCGAGCACTTGTCTGGCGTTCTGGTGGCTTTGAACAGAGGTCTGAACGGAGGAGGCGGGACTATTTCAGTTCAGCGATGCGTTCAAAGTCAAAACTGACCTACTCGGCCGCACTTTTTCAACAGGGAATCCCAAGTAGATGTTGCTTTGTATTAAGGGTCACATGCAAAAAAAGGTTGGGAACCATGGACATTGAACTTTACAGGCGTGCTTCTTATTGTGTCCATCACTCGGCTACCAGATAAACAGCGTGAGTTTACTGATAATATCCATACCAAAGGAAAATCGTGTGATCGCTATATTTGAAAACCTGTTTTTTTTCCTGTGCGTTAAATGCTTAGTGAAGGCATCTACTGCATTGTCCCCCCCATGGAGGCATAATTACATAACCATGCCTGTCGGCCGCATGCTTCGGAGTTAGCACTGCCCTCAATGTGGCTTCATGGGCCTAAGAATAACAGACAAACAACACGGTTATATGGTGGTCACGTTGATGTGTCCGCTGCCAGAGCCGTTGTCTCCCCACATGCTGACTTCAGGGCAGATTCCTTGTGGATTCTGGAAAGACTCAAGGTATGAAAACGTACTATACGTTTAGTTTTAGTGTTGACTTGTAGATTGGAGATTAAATGCACTGTGGCGCTTTATTACTGACACCAAAGCAGCTGATGAAGCTAACGATACCACTGCTGTCACGGCTCCTTTTCCCTCTTAATAACGATGATACACTGTGGGTGTGAGTTTCCACTTCAGTTGAAGACCAATCATTAAAAAAAAATCCTACAGACATGATGCCATTGCATAATAAACCACTACTTTTTTCCATCACTCATGCTCCCTTCCTCCGTTTCGTAATAATAATTGCCTGGCCGTCCGAGACAGCTAAGTCCCCTATAAGCCATTAATATTAAGGACTGAGGCGGTGAGGGCTATTTACGTCCGTGTGTGTCAGGCATTGTCCACACTGTGCAGACGGAGAACATGAGTGAGATATGTGGGGATGACTGTGACATTCCTCCACCAGACAGCACCGGTCAGTCACTCAGTCTGGAACAATGCACCTAAACGCCAACAAAAAAAAACCTGCCACTTATCAGACACTGGGACATGTAGGCCGGAGCGTGAGCTGCACTGTCAGCTGCTTCATCTGCTGCGAGCGAATCTGTTTTATTCTTTCAAGTCATGGTAATAAGAGCAGGCAGTAGAGAAGATGTTACTTGACAGGTTTAGGTATTAGTTCGAAATCACCCCCACAGCTCATTAATCATAAGCTCAGAAGTGCTAAAGCAGTGTGTCCGTGTCCCCTTTTCTTTTTCCACTCTGTTTTCTGGAATCTAATGTAGCCGTAGCTTGCCAAACGCTGTGATCATTTATTTATGGCTTGCTGGAAAATTCTCTTTTCACTTGCCTCTATTCACAAAGCCTTGGGTCAACAGAAGGTGGTGGAGATTCACTGTTTTTCTGACGGAAACCTCAGCTGAACACAGGTGCTTCATTCAAAGCCATTCCTGCCTGTACTTAACCCCACATTTAGTCTGAACAAGTTTAATCAAGCCGAACACGATGTAGTCTATCATGTTCCGCTCAAGTGTTACTGCTGCACCGTCTAGCAGTGATTCACGAGTACTTGTAACCAGGGGAACTGCAGTTGCCATGGGATATGTGGAAAGATTGTGAAGATGCGTGGCTAATTGAAAAAAATAAAAGGATAAAATAGGATTTCTTGTCAAATGACAAAAGGATCAAATAGAAAAATATGTTTACATATTGTGTTTACAGATGATTGCGATGCTGTTTTTTTTTGACAACTTATTGTCACGATGTCAAGCTAGCTACGAGAGGCTGCCGGCGCAGTTCGCACCTCTTTCCAAATCAGTTGTAACACCTGAACACCACTTACTGTGACTGAAAAACAAAAAATAAAACAAAACACAAACTAAAAATTAGTTAGCAGAGAGCAGAGAAGTCGTAAGAGCTAGCTAAAAGTGATGGACAAATGGATTCTTAATGTTAATGGATAAAGATTATTGAAAAAAATAGCTAAATACAGCTAAAACGACAGCTAAAGATTTGTTACGATGATTAAAACATCCAGCGTCTGCTACTTTAAGTGCTTGTAGGACAAATGTAAACTGACCTAAACGTGGACAATTAAATTGTATGAAGAGAAATATTGTAACATTATTCACTTATATAAGCAATGTTATATGACACCCACATTGAAATCAATGCTTGAATGTGACAGGTGGTGTTCAGAAAGGGGTACATGAGCTCATCTAATGGGGCTGTAGTGGGACGTCTGAAAAAAAAGAAAAGAAAAGGTTGGCAACCTCTGCTGTATATTACTTGCCACTTGACATAAAGTGCAGCTCATTGGCTGTGTGTACATAAATGTTGTCGATTATTAAAGCACACCCCCTCATCCCCTTTGTCACTGCTGGTAAGTAGGATGGATCGCTGTGGATGATGAAGCACTTTTCTTCCTCTCTGGCCTCATTCTGCATCTCTCCTCCTCCTCATTCTCAATTCTCTGCTCCTCATTCACAATTCTCTGTGTTAGATCTTACAGTCAAACACGATCCTGAAACTGAGAAGAGAGACTGCTCGCTTCTTTCAAATGCTGTCACCTTGTCAGACTGGTAACAGTATCAGTAGGTGTTTTACTTTAATATCATGAAATTCATTTTGGATGTCAAATTTCAAGTTTTTGATTTTTTTTTTTTGACAACAGCTGGTTAGCTTAGCACCTCCACAGCTTCCCTTAATGCCAAACTATTCCTTCAAGGATAATCCAGATGTTTCAGCGATAAATTACATTTGTAGTGATGCAGTGAAAGCATTGCCTATTCTCAGTTTAAAGCGTGTTGCATTATGCATGTAAAGGAAGTAAGGAAATATTTGCTCTTGCTTCTTTTTCATCTAACCTCTCCTTTTTCATGTGCATGTAAAAAAATAAATAAATGTACACGCAGCGTAAATTCACAGATAATGCACGCAGAAGTGTCAGTATTGCAGATTCGCTGGCGTGCGTGATGCACTTTAGAAGAGATTCAAAGAAGAGGAGGAGGCACAGCGGCGCTCAAAGGGTGAGACGCTGTGTCTCAGACTCACTGACGAGCAGAATTTGTATTCCGAAGCGGAGCTCTGCAGTGGAGCGGGAGGGAGGGAATCGGGGCAGTGGATCATCACGGTCGGGTGAATACGCATGCTCACATGCTCATGTCAACGCACAAAACCAAACAATGCAGCCCAATGAACGCAGGGACAATATAATGCATGCAAGTTCATACTGAATTTGTGCAAAAATCTTCTTTGAATTCAAACCGAACACATGCAGACACCTATCTTTATATTCACTACAAACAAAATGCATAAACTGACTACAAAAAAAAGACTACAGAAAATGACTACAGTTCCCACGGAAACATGAGCGATATCAGCTTTATATGTGAGAGAAGAAGAAACAAACTGGCGTTTGGCCACTGCAGGCATGCATATAGGCTGTGGGTGCACTATTCTCATGATCTCACACACACACACACACACACACAATCCATCCCTTCACTGCCAACCGCTTGTTACACCAGGCTACCTCACTTGGCCCAGCCAAACCAACCCCTGGTGCCAGCGCCAATGCAGCTGCTGTAATCTAGGCCAAGCTATTTATAAAGCAAGCAGCCAAGTACAGGGAGCCAGGGGGAGACAGAGGGATGGGAGGATAAAAGAGTGTCTACAGGGCAGAGAGACAGATCTACAGAGTGTAGGTGAGAAAGAGAGAGAGAGAGAGTGAACACAGAGGCACAGGGAGGCAGGATGGCATAGAGGGAATAAAAGTAGTGAGTGTGTGTGTGTGTGTGTGTGTGAGAGAGAGAGAGGTTATGTCAGCATGGATACCTGAGGACCAAATGTAAATGACAAACACAAGGAGCCTCAATCAACACTCCTTCAAAGCCCGAACTGTGTTTCATCTTGTGGTTTTGATTTCTGCAGACGAGCTGTCAGGATGAAATGTGAGGGAGGGAGTGTGGCTGCTGCAGCGTTTAGTCCTTTGGGTGAAAAACAAAATGTTGACAACAAGGTTTTACACGACTTCTGACAATCAAGCTTTAATTAGCAGTGATAGACGACTCCCAGAGGGCAACTCCGACTGTAACTCTTCCCTCGCGATTTACAAAAAATGAGCACGTCTTCATCGGGAAATGTGCACATGGAACAGTACGGGTAGATTGTCCAATATTCCTATGTGAAAAAAAAAAAAAATGCAGACTGTGACTATGTGATCACAAGGTTTTCTCCAAAGTTAGAACAGTTTTAGTTATTTCAGTTGAGACATTTTGTCTGTGCTCCTACATCCTGTATACACGAGGTTGGAAGTTTTCAGGGGCTTTAACAAATTGCCACATGTTGCTATGCGAATAAAAGCATGTTGAACTTTTGTACCAGGAAGTGTTTCATAGAAATTCTGATGCATGCATTTATAGTTGTTTCATTAATTTTCATGCAAGTAACCTTAACCAATATGAATGTGTTCGTTTTGGAATAGTGATGCACCGGTCATTATGATGCACCATTGTAGGGATTTATACACCAAGATTCTTTCTATGACTATTAAGCAATTATATTATCCAGTCAGATATCGCTGATTCACAATCAGTTTAATAAGGTGAGGTGAGAACAGGGGCTCTAGACTGACACATCGAGCACATTTGCATTTACGGGCAATTTAGAGGAAACTACGTGTAATACAAACCGTGCAAAATCCACACGGAAGGCTGCAACTGCATTGCTGTGCATCCCCAATGAATAATCAATAGTCTCCTTGTTTTAAATTACTAGCATATTTTAAGGTTGTGATGTTTTGAGAAGGACTATAGGGCACCGTTTTGCGCACGCCTTATTTCTTTTCTCCACATGCATTCAGAGAAGAAGAATATAAAGTGTGGAGCCAATCAGAGGCAGAGTAGGGGGGCTTTCTCTGCAGGAAGCAGGTAGAGAAAAAAAATAACGCTGCACACAGAGACAGACGGGTTAAATGGCAAGTGCACTGGTGACCTATGAAAATACACTTTTCGGATTCATGCTCGACGATACTTTCAATAACATCAATATGTAAATGAGTAAATGAATAAAATAACAAAAGATGCTTTACGTACAGAGTGCTTGTACAAACAGCAAATGTGGGAGCTGACAGCCTGGTATGTTTCTGGTTCACAGCCCACATCTGGTGGGCCACCAGCAGCTGTTCAGTGTTTTAACCCAGTCCAGCAGCTTAGGAGCTGGAGAGATGAGCTGCCGTATGGCTGCGAGCGGGACAGAGGGAGAGGAGGGGGGCGGACGAGGAAACACAGAGCGACACGTGCCGATGGTTCCACTGATTGCTTTGCTTTGAAATCAGGTCAAATCTTTGGTATGGTTAGACGGACTGTCCGACCCGCATGCATGCATCGCTGCTGAATACCAGACACAACAAGAAAGAAAAGGGGGGGGGGGAGGACCCAAGGTGGTCTCGGCGCTTGGGACAT
This sequence comes from Chelidonichthys spinosus, assembly GCA_029853015.1. Classification (NCBI taxonomy): domain Eukaryota; kingdom Metazoa; phylum Chordata; class Actinopteri; order Perciformes; family Triglidae; genus Chelidonichthys; species Chelidonichthys spinosus. Next base: position 8,976,602 of record CM056833.1, on the reverse strand, counting down.
AACATTGTCTGATGCAGGCAAACAAAGAGGGAGAAAGGTATACGATAGTCTCTTCACCAGAGGATAGGGAGAGCTCTCTATTGTTTCACTAAATTAAAGTAAACATTTTTGAAAACCGATGAGCACAAGAGGTGGTAGGGTGTAAACTTTAAAAGATGCTCCATAAGCAAACTAAATGCACAGAAAAAAAGTGTTTGAGCTTTGATATCTCTTTCAGAAAACCCACCTGCCACCAGGATAATAGACACTGGCCCCCAGATGCCATTGACTTGGGTATATGTCATCAACAAGCTACAGAGTGGAGACAGTGATAAGCAGGGAAAGTTGGATGCCCACGCAGACAAACTGAAAAAGAAAGATGAAGAAAAGCACTCGTGGGAGAATCGACATATGAAAGATGTAAATAAAAACAGGAACAAACACAAACCAAATTGAATTGTGGAGGGTCACATTCACGATTGTATTTCCTTTTTCCAGAAAAGAAGGTGAAAAACAAGTACTGAGAAAAACAAAATCAACAGCAGCAGACTATCAATAGTCCTTTTCTGTAAATGACAACCGGCAGAAATTGATTTGGATGCCGGTCTCCCCACCTCTCTCTCTCCTCATAAATAACTCCCAAAAAGCCACCTCACAGGCACAACGTTACAACGTCAACAAAGCACTGTCAGTAAACACAAAAGGTAAAAGAAATCACTGCAGGATTCAAGTTAAACTGGAGCTATGGACTTACAAAATGGTCCAGCTGACTCTGAAGAAAAAAAAAACCTTTTCATTTGAAAAACATATCTTTAAAATACAAACATAATATGGATGGATGGACAGGCTGGTTAAAAAATACTACACTTTCTGTTGCTTATGGGATTTTTGGTTTTACGGCTCCTTCATTTTACAAACATACCTAAAAGCCATCATCCATTTTTCTATTTCATGGCCTGATTGCAGTAATGCCTCAATTCATGGGAGTCCATTTATACTTCAGTCAAATAAGAGATCATGTTCTGTTGTCGTATTGTGAACTGCTATTCTTGAAAGAGGCCCAGTGACAGAACATTTCTTTTTTTAGACTGATTGAACCAAAAAATAATCTTGATTTAAATAGACTCACAGCAGCACAACTAAGAACAAATAACACAGCAGCTTACATAGCATGCTAATTCCTATAGTTTCATAATCAACCCCTGTGTAGCGGCGGGAGAGGGAGGGGGAAGATGAGTCTGTGGGGAAGATGAGCCGTCTCTTTTATCAAACCAACCTTAACCACACATGAAAGAGGGGGGAAAAAATCTGTTTCCCTGAAGCTCTGACGCTGGGAGTGGTACTGGAAAAGTATCAATAAAAAAACGTATTTAAAAAGACTTTTTCTTTAAATTGATGTGGTTATGTTTAATGTGTCCAAGAGATATATTTATAATATTACAGTGCGTTATCTTTGCAGTGTGTCTCCCGGGTACAAATAGAAAGAAACCTATAGGGATCAGCTTCTTTGTAGAAAATACAAAAGAGCAGCAAAGAACGCCTGAGAATAATAAAATAAATAAAAAATTCTTGTGGGAAAGTTGTGAAAGAGAATAAACGACCCGGAAGTAAACAAGTGTCAGGAATGGTAAGAGCTGTTCAAATTCTCTAAATGCAAAGGAAAGTTGCTTCAATGCTTCGTTTCAACTCTTCCTTAGCATAGGATACAACAAACCTTCCTATGAAAGGAAAGGAGATGACGCTGTGAGAACAACATTTAAAGTGCCGCACACGTCGGTCGTTCATGAAAACAAACTTAACATACTTAACAATTACTTCCATGCAGACATATAGTAATTGGAAATGTGTTGATTAATGTGCGTGGACAGTGATACTAATTTTATTTCATTTGTAGTTATTTATTTACAAATGTTTTTAACTAAAATAACAAATTCAATTTGTCAAAAAACGATTTTTTGATTATGAACAACATTCATAATCAACATAAACAAATATTAAATCTCCAAAAAGGAGTGAAATAGATCAACCCCTTCTCCATAACTCAAACAATGAATAACTTAATTGATAATATAAACCCTTATGAGTGGAAGCCTTTATTCCTTTTTTTTATTAAATTAAAGTGAAATAATATTCCTGAGCTGGCTGTCTACATTTAAGATAAGATAATAATAAGGGAGGAGGAGCTGCTCGGACTAACCAGCTGTTTATAGAACCAACAACACGGGGAGAAGTGGACGATGCACTTTTTGTAGTCCATTATTGTAGTTTCTCAACCACAGACCCACGTCAATCACCGGTGTCGATCATCAGCTGTCAATCATCAGCGCATTATAATGTCGTAGCTTAGTGAAAGTCCAGTCGGATTCTCTGAACAGCGCGGTTGTCTTTCCCTAAATCCTTATGAGTTCTCCTCCCATTTCCTTGACCTTGTGACGTTTTCCCCCCGAGGTCAAGGAAAAGTGTTTAGGACCTCATTTGTTGACTATTCGACTGCAACCACAGCCTTTGACTTGCCATGAGCAGGAGAAGCACAGGTGTTACTAATAGCATTAACGATAGCTAAGTTCTTCTCAAGTGCTGTCAATTCAAGGTGGCAAAAATAAATGGCATGCTGCCAGGCTAATTTGCATTACAAATTGGAATTAAGTGGAAACCAGGCCTGGCTGGCACTCGTTTGAACAGGCACAAAGATTTTCATGTTTTCAACGCGTGCATAAAGCAATCAACAACATGTTACATAAAACGCTGTTACAGATAAAACAGATATTTTGTCACCCAATCATGTCATAGCATTAGTGTGGCTCAGATTCTGCTGGAAAAACCTAGCCGCTGAATTTCAACTTCAGATACTCATTGAAATGCATGTAGCGTTGTTTATTTAAAAACAAAACAACAAAAAAAACAGAAACTGCCATTGCGAACGAAAACACTGTCATCTTGTCAGATGTGCAAAATACTTTGCCACCCCAAGTGCCACAGCGGCTCAGTTCGGGCCAAACTGATTTCCATCGTCGCCTGCTCGACGAAAAATTGCTCTCTGCTTTCTTCTGTTTGATGAATAAAGGCAAAACAAGCACACCGGGTCAGTGAGACATCCCCGGTCAGCGTACCAGAATTATATCCGGGCCGCAGCATGGAGCATGGGCCAGCGGCGCTCACTCACTCTGCACTGCATCATGTCTGACCTTCAGCCTGCCAAGCACCCGCTGCCTCACGTTCACCCCCCCCTCCGGGGAACGACACCCAGAAATAGACCACAGTCTGACACATGCGAAACATATCACTAGCGCGCGTGCATGCATGCTGTATGTACAAGCGTTGTGTGCGCACATTAAAACACCCACACTCACTTTACATCTCACTTTTCACATCCTCCATCACGCTATCTTTAGTCCCCGATGTGTTTCATTGCTCCACTCGGCTCTTGGGGTTGTCTTGCTTCATCGTCCGATATACAGGAGTCACACTATCAAACACGTTAGACTGAAGTGTCCACTGAAGCAGTTTGACTTTTCCGGTACCCGGCACTAATGCATTGCTAACAGGGTAATTTGGTGAATGTCTGTCGGGCTTCTGCAGAGAATATGCCGGACACGTTATCTAGTGGCTACAGAGTGATGCAGGGATGACTAATTTTTAGCATCGAAAGTTAGCATCACACTGGTTCCATCGTCCAATACCCCTCATTATTGCAGAAAATTATCTCCTTATCGTCATGATGCTTCCACGGTTTTTCACAAAGATGTTTGAAGCTTGAATTAAAAGGCAACATAACAAACACCACGGTTGCATGAACGTGAGTATAGCAATGAGGCTATGAAGACGGACCAGTCAGCGCCATGATGTTTTGTAGTCTCATTTAGCCACTTGTTAGCAATCAAATCATGAGAGTGGATGGGTGCTGGAGCCTATCCCAGCTGTCATTGGGCGAAGGCAGGGTACACCCTGGACAGGTCGCGAGTCTATCAAACAACCATTCACACTCACATTCACACCTACGGGCAATTTAGAGTCACCAATGAACCTATCCCCATCCTGCATGTCTTTGGACTGTGGGAGGAAGCCGGAGAACCCGGAGAGAATCCACGCTTACACGGGGAGAACATGCAAACTCCACACAGAAGCAGGAAGCAGCCGACCCAGGAATCGAACCCGGGACCCTCTTGCTGTGAGGCGAGAGTGCTACCCACTACGCAGCCCTTGCAAAAAGATATTTTTTTATTAAATAAAGTATTATTTTTGGTACTGGCAATACAAATGACAATTGTCACCCTCCACTCTGCACTATTGTTGAATTTTCAAATTCTTAGTATGTCAACTAACCCATTTTATTGGGTAGGAAGATCATATTGTCACCAGCTAGTCTCTAACTTGTCAGTCAACAACCTTTTTGTTCACATTGTGAGCAAAAAGCTCAAAATATCTGCCCGCTGCCGCTGGAAACAATGTAACAATACAGGGCAGCAACTTAAAAACATTTAGTTGTGTTATGGGTTGTGGCTGGCGCTTGCTTGATTGCACTGGTTATGGATTGAGAGGAACTCAGTCCGACAGCAGCGTTGAAAGCGTTGCTCTGTGCTGATTAGGTCTGGTATACACCGGGCACTATGAGGTACGACTTATAATGGCTTCTCTGACCTTTCCCTTGACAAGCGCAGAAACCACTTTGCCTCGTTACTTTTCCCCACACACACACACCTCCGTCTCTAACTCCCTCAATCCTTGTACACACTTGTCTTCAGCGGGGGCTATAGATAACGAATCACGCCAAGATTGGAACAAAATTGCAGCTGTGTTCACTCTATGCGATGCTGTTAATCATACTCATATGCTGAATGTGGGTGATCATCCCTGGGAACCAGTGTAAGTAAGCTAATTGGACGTATTAGTGACTTTATTCAAGCAAGATATTAAACGACTCAATACAGATTCAGTGGAAGTTAACATGAACATAAATACGACACAAAGAGATAGGAAAGACATTTAAAACAGTCTTTATGATGCTCAAAGCGCCTTGCCAAACTTTTGACCTTTTGGAGAGATTAAGCAATTAAATAAAAAAGTGTGCCATTAGGCTTTACTTGAATGTTTAAAACCATTAGCCTGTAATAATGATGGCAAATTAAACATAATACCTATTTCATATCTTAATTGAGAGACTGATGACTTAAGCTCTATGAATGATCAGTCAAATCATTAACTGTGGGCGACACAGCCATCAGGAGAATTCATTTTAATTAGATTATACCTTATCTCGATAACGATATATATATCAAAGTATAACTTCCTAAAGCAACAGGAAGCACTTTTAAGGCAGCTCTCCATTCTACATAAAAGCTGGTCAGGGGGACAAAACGCTGCAGATAAAAGAGAAAGTGTGCCACTAATGCAGAAGAAAGGAAAAGGCTTTTAAAGCTCGCTAAGAGCTTCTTATAAATATATATAAATATAGAGCCACATCTCTCTCTGCTCTCTCTCTCTCTCTCTCTCTCTCAGCACAACAACACTGCTACAAGCCAAAAACAACCTCATAAAGCTTGTTTGAAAATATCACAAGCAACTCGCCTCATCCCTTCCTGTTCACAATTTGAAAGTTTAAATAAATGTCAAAAGTTCTATTTTTAGTGTGGCTCATTTAATTGAACCATATAGAGAACAAGCTATTGACATGTTCCGACTGAGGCGTATGTGGGTGGCATTTCCACTTAAAAGCGCAGAGTCTGAATCATAATGAAGCGCGGAAGGCAAACAGAAAGGGAGGGGGGTGGGGGGGGGGCCAGACTCCATCGCTGGGAGCAATGGGTGTACAAATAGCGAACTCACAAAGCAAGGATTGTTTCATTTAAAGGGATTTTGTGTGTGCGCCAGATTTAGCCGCTCGGCTTTGCATCCGTATACACAGAGAGGATAAATAAAGAACATACAGGAGGGAGACGGGGAGGGAATTATTAAAAGATTTGAGGAAGGAAAATAAAGTTAACCGAAAGAGGAGAGAAAAATTGTTTGTGAAGAAGATAGCTTTTAGAGATGCATGGATAGACTTGACGTAGAATGAAAGACTGGGAGACTTAAAGACAATGAGGCATGCCAGCTGGATGGATGGAGGGATGGTAGGACGGCATAATTGGATTAGAGGGGCAGAAAATTAAAAGCATTTGATTTGTATCCTCCTCCAGCAAACAGGATCCTGTGATCCCAAGGAGTCTTATGCAGCTGTGACAGCGGGACTACACATCCCAGAGGAGGCCTCAACAGAATACATACAGTGTGTGTGTGCACAGGTATAAACGTAGCATGCTTGTAGTGGATTTGGGCTTTTGGTATGAGGCCCGTTGCATAGTATAAGTATGAAAACACACTGTGTGAATGATATGCACAGGCACATGGATTTAAGGAGTATGGCTCACGATTTCTGCTACCATGCACTAATTTTCATTGGCAAATAAATAACAGCATCAGGTGTGAATATGGGGGTGTGGATGCGTGCCTTTGAGCAATCAGCAGTGCAGCTTAGGACCGTGATCGGAGCGAACGCTGTGGATGACATCACGCACGCTTTGCTCGGCTTTGAATCTTGAAACACGCTGACACATTCGGCATGATGACTCAAACACAAACACACACACACACACACACACACACGTTGACCCAAAAAGAGAGTTTGCTCCATCTCACCCTGTGCGAGTCCTCTTCGAACACCGCCTCGTGGACGCCGCATGCAAAGAGCGCCGTGGGGAGGTCGCTCAGATCCATCATCTCCTCTGTCACTCCATCCTGATCGCTCTCCCCGAACACCATGTCCTCTTCCTCCTCCTCCTCCTCCTCAGGATCACTGCTGTAGGCCTCCGAGCCATTGCTCCATGCCTTGGAGCTCTCTCGTAGCATGATGAAGCCTTGTAGGAAGGTGGGGACCACAGAGGCTGGGAAATAGGGAGAAAAGGAGGTTCAGGATTGGATGTTGGGAGATAAGGTGAATAATCTGGGTGGACAATGACGAGGTAGTGAGATATTGGTGCGTGAAGATTACAGAGTTGCACTTAAGTGTCGGTGATCGTAGAGGCTGTGGGATGAATAAAAGAGAGAAACAGGAGGAAAAAGGGAAGATGAAGGAAGGTGTGACATTAAAAGATAATAAGAAAAAAAGATTTTAAAAAAGGACAAAAGGCAAACACAAAAGGAAATAAACAGAAAACCAGAGAGATATTTTGGAATCTAGTTGTACTCCTACAGTATTCCTGATTAAAATATTTGCAGTATATCCGTTTTCATTTTGGGTTAATTGGATGATTATTTTCTTAATTAATTATTAATTAAATGTTTGTTCCGTAACAAGAATATATATATAATCTAGCACCGCGTCTAAAAAACGGGAATATTCTGATTAGAAGAAATAAAAAGGTTATGATGAAGCCAAGTGTTACCCTGTGTGAAACTTCCAACATTAAACTGGACAAAGAGCGCCATCTAGTGGAACATTTAAACGAACGAAGGTTATCATTCATATTTAATTGTGTTTATCACAATACCATCTGAATAATCTAATGATCTCAAACAGACCGAACACGGTATCCCGTTGTCATCTAATCTCTGTATAAATGCCATGAATGGATGAGTAACAAGAGCACGCTACGGCAATATTATCAACAGCACCCTGGTATAAATGGCCGTGGAGGATAGTGACGTCAACATTTGCATCGCGTGCACTCCAAGGAAACCCCGGAACATCAGGTAGAAGGGCTCGCGCTAATTCGCTTCGTTTAGCATTAAAGTAACGGATTCTCTCCTGAAAAAGACTGTTTCCGCTGCCAAATGTCGTTTTTTAGCCAGAATAAAGGGAGAATTCGAGCGAAAGTTAGCAAAGAGTCGCGGGTGTACGCTAACGGACGAAGTTACCGTTTACATTCTCCTTTCTAACCTGTTCAAATGCGAAACTACGGGGTCACCATTCGGCTACTCACCTCAGAACCGCCAGTGGAAGCGACCCATTGCAAGTGGACTTAAACAAAACCGGGTTTTCGGGTGACTTTGTCAAACCAGACGGAAGCTGTTCTGAGGATGTTTGTGGTTTTGTGAGACTGCTGTCAGACGCGTCGGCGTTTGTTATTACTGGATTATTGGACACTATTTTGATGCAGCCTACTCCGGCGTCGGGACCCGCAGGTGAGACCAATGAAATGCCGGCGGAGGCTCGCAGCGACCAATGGGGCGGAGGAAGGGGGGCGGATGCTCCGCTTCAAGATTGGTGGCGACTGAGCTGCAAAAAAAAAAAAGAAGTGGCACACAGAGAGCTGTGCTTTTATTTGACAAGGACATCCAGGAGAGCCGAATCAGCTGTCTCATCAACCGTGTAAGGATAACGAGGTAGTCACACATAGCTACAGACATGTCATGTGACCAGATATAATACAGTTCAATTCTCTAATACACCTGTTGCACGTGAGGTAAAATCAGTTCAGTGGGTTTTTCTGTGGCCACAGAATACACTTCTTAGGCTGTGATAGTAGGGAGTAGTTTCTAAGGTAGATGTCAAAGAGCTGGAGGTTTTCCCTTCTAGTAGAATAATGCAATGTCCTATGATGCAGTTTATGATTTACTTTTACTGTAAGTGCATTATCTGCTGTAAGGACAGAAAACCAGGCCCCATCCGATGAGTAACAAGCTTGAATTAAGTTGATTAAGTTTAAGCTTTCAAACCTTTCTGCAAATTGTTTATATCACACACGATTGCATATCATTTACAATTGATGGATTTTATTTTCAGTTTAGATTTCATTACAGATGGCAGTTATAATAAGAAGACAGGCTTCAGTGTGTTTACACAGTGTGATGATGCGTTTATACAGTACACACAACAAACCATAGGCGGGGAATAACCGTGTTCTGAATACTGTGGAAAGAAAGGCTCCCTGCTTCATTAACACTGTAGAGACAAACTGCCACATACACTGAGGTGGAGTGTACCCAATGTATGCAGTCACTCATTCATAGTGGAATATAAATTTAAATGCAATCATAAAACTAATTTGTTTGTGAAATTTTGATGGGAAGTTTTCATTTGAAAAATATTGGACCACAACAACGCGGTAATTTTGCAGTCTATTTTCAGATTTATTTCTTGATTTTTATTCAAAATAAGAAACTTCAAGGCATCAGGTTAAAAGGATTGACCAAATTATTTTTTGCCCAAAACTAAATTCAGGCTTTCTACAGTAGATTCACCTTTTTGTACTTCCAGTGCAAATTTAAATAGTTGTACCGTTATTTCGAGATGCAGGCATTCACTTCCCTTCATTATGAGTTATCAAAAGTGCTATCACCTTTGTTTCAAATGCTTTTTAAAAAAAACTCCAATAGGCACCAGATTACAGTCTCCTTCCTATAAAAGCTAGAGGACGCTTCACTCGCCTACCTGGATTATCTACCACCTAACAGCAACGTATCCAGTGCATAGCTACTTTTTAAGGCACACTAAAAGCTAACATGAAAATTAATAAATACATTAGAATAAATTAAAAGGTTTACACCCACTTTTTGGTCACATCAGGAAAATAAGTAATACAATGAACTTCCAAGAACAAGATGCAAAGTTGTGGAGTGAAAACTGCTCATATTAGAGGCAGGTAGGTAGAGGCAGATATTTAAAGTCAAAATGTTCATTGGCAAGTCTGGAGCTACATTATATAACTTTGAGGAGTGACTTCAAAATCCTCAATGGAAGAACAGATCCCATTAATGCGCATACATTGCTTAACGATCACGGAAGTGAGAAGTAGTGGAAGCTCCGAGGCAAAAACACCATCTCCCCGCTTGCATTATTGTGAACCCATCACAACATCCAGTAGCTTCAGGTTCCTTCCGCTGATCTGTGGAATGGGCACAGCTGACATCTTCTAATAAAATAGAATGCTCCTAAAAAGGTCACATTTTGGTTTGGAGATTTCAGAAAGCAAAACGTGAAGAAGAGGGTCAAAGTAAACACCCAGTGGACAGTTCCTTCTGGGCTGGAGGTTGGCCTTGTGTATATGTGGAAAAACCTCAACCCACCTCGGTCTTTCAAGATACTTGAATGTTGTTTTAGTTGAATGGATGAGGCAAATGCACTACTCTAATCTTCCTTTAGGACAGCCAGGCCACGATCGGTCGACCTAGAGCTGATTGGTGGTTCTTCAATGTTGACGGGTAGGGGAGCAGGAGCCACTCCATCGTTGTTGACCAGAGATCCGTAGGAGAAAGAACCATTGGTGTCCGACTGAACCACCGGGGCCTTGTCATGAATCATTGGGACACCTGGTAATGGAAAGGAGCATCAAGTTCAAGTAAGGAACTAAGAGCCAAAAGGAAAATTCACAATGGTGTATTCGTAATGGACCTTGTTTTTACTGTTTAAATATAGACCAAATTGTAACTAAACTTTTTTTTTCAAAACTTTGAAGATGAATTGGTGTAAACTTTTGTAGGAATACTTTTTTTGTTTTCCGACACATAAAACCTCAATCTCAATAGATTCACATTTTCAGTATTCATGTAAAGTATACGTTCATGTAAAGTTACAAACCATTAACCATATCCATTGTGACATATGGCTCAAAGGTTTTGGTCTTGCTCCTCTTTTTGGTGATGAGAAAGACCCCAAGGAAACAGAATACAGATCTGCAAAAGCACAACATATTTGTACAATATTTAAACATAATTCATCAACCATCAAATGTCTGTTTCCAGGGTTTATTCATGTTTGGCTATATATAGTTATATGTCAGCCGTTGTGGGTTAGTAACACATTAAAGATGGCTCTGTTTTATTCATGTCCCAGTGAGCCACGATAGTGTGACAGTGAGTCATGGAAATATACGAGGATGCTGAACCTGAAGTAGCCAAATAAAACATTAACACCAGGGTTTTTACTGCTGTGACAAGTCAAAATGTCTTTTTCATTAAGATCTATGATGGATGATCACTCACCCCAACAAAAACATGCAAATGTGGAGGGCGTCTTCATTCTTAAAATCTAAGTAAAACACAGCACCTGAAAAAACAGAAAAGAAGAAATGATCACACCGCTCAATAAAGGCCTGATTGACAATAACAACTCAAAACACAAACAAAAAAATCAGCAAAGAATTTCATAACTCACCAGCTACCACGGCAAGAGCGGTGGAGAGGATGTAGCTGACACTGGCGATCAGAGAGGTGTCATACAGCTTATAAGCTTGGGTGAGAAATCTGAAAAGGCAACAACCAGTGATACACAGATGATCATTTTGTGGGTGAAGTATTCCTGTAACATCATGTATATTGACCACTATGGCCAACGTGCTAACCACACTTTTTGCTAACCACACTTTTTAAGTAAATACTTCGTCTTCGATGTTCCTTTCACTCACCTGGCCTGGAAGATAACTGAAGCCACCATACACACAAACATGATGCTGAAGATCGGGTAGTCCAGCTGCATGTTGCCCTCAATGGTGAGAACCAACATGCTCGCTACCGCTTTAACTGTGATGACTGTAGTCGAGCCTGTGCACCAAAGTAAAGACATTTAAAAAAAAACATATACAGAACAAACAACTTAAAATATTAAACATTAAAAACAATGTATTCTAATAAAGTATGATAGTTGCTCACCCAGTAGCGCGACCAGCATCAGAATAATAACGAGGTAGTTAGCATTGCGCTGTTTGTAGTAGTATAAAAGCAGGCAGAATGCGATGATCTCCAGAAGCTGTCAATAAGGGTGATAGCAATAATAAACAAAATAGGAATCACTCCAGGTGTTGCCAGATTACAACCAGGGAAGAGACACATATGCCAGGAAAAGTGGTCACAAATGGACCTTTACCAACACTGAACAACACAGCATATTTTCTTATCAGCACTAAAAACTACAGTCTCAAATGTGACCATGTAGTTCATTCAAAACAGTCTGAGCAAAAACAGAGCAGGAGTCACCAAACCTGTAACTCTGGGCAGTTGTGTTGCTTTTTAAATGTTTCATATTAACTGATTATAAATGATGGGTGCAAGGGGTGTGTAGTCAAAGGACATTTCTAACAATACTGTAATCTTTTTGTTTTTGTTGAGTATATAAAATGTGTCTAAGCTCAAAATGTAAATAAGTTCACATTTAGGTGCTCCACCTGAAGCAGTTTTATGTAAATTTAAAAGCAGAGGCACATTGAGTCAACTCTCTGCTGTGCCTTTATTTCTGAATGAAAATATCTTACCAGATACAAGAGAACAGGCCATGCTACAACGTGTGCCACAATGTTCTCTGCTTTGAGTGTTTCATGAGAGTTTGGTCCAAACGCTACAAAGAGGAACGTTCCTCCTAAGGTCAGAATAGATCCCAGGACAGGCAGCCCGTACTGCTCTGAAATAACATGAAATAGGAAATATGTTAGGACATTTAGTATAGCGTGAGAGTAGAAAGACAATTTCACCATTATAAGGTCTATTGAGCAAAATATGGCCTGTACACCCTTTTGGACTGTGTTATTTCAGCCATTATAACGTAGCAGCTGAGCATGCAGTAAGTCATTTGGCAAGTTCAGCGCGAGTCTGATAAAAAGATTTGCATGCAACGGAACAAAGTCCATGATATACGAGTGTCTACAGTTACACACAGACGCTGAACTTACTTGCTAAGTCCTTTGGCTTTGATTTCTGCCGCAGAAAAAGGAGACCCAAAATTGCGCTTGCTGAAAACAAAAAGTCAAGTGGGTTGGTTTTATGTATACATTTGAGAAATCTATTTCTCTGGCCGATTCAGTGAGCTCGGTTTCACAATTCTTAATGTCTTCAACTGAAATATTTTGGGAATGAATACTCACTGAGGACAGACACGGCGTTTAGAGGCGCTACGAGAGCGAGCGGGGCGAAGGCATAAGAAAGGAAGTTGGCTCCCTCCCCGATACATATCAGTACAAAACCACACCACCAGGTTTTGGTGCGGTAGAAGGCACGCGGGTCCTTGGTTCCTGCAAGCGTCACATGGCTGTATTTCTGTAAGTGAGAGACATGCAGGCAACCGTCAAAGACTTGAGTAAACACAAAGTCTAAACAGTATGCAAAACAAAGCAAACACATAGTGTATGCTTACACCAAACAAAAGGTGCTTTTGTTGTAGAGATATTATACTGCACATTAGATATGTCGATATTATACAAAGGGGGGGCATATTATTCCATCCATACGACAATATAACAGCTTCTAAAGGGTTAACCTTACAAGTCGACCCTGATGCTATGTTGACACAGCACTCACACAAGACAACAGACATTGGAGACACATATCAGGCAGTTTGTTGTTGTTGTGGAGAGCAGAGGTCTGTACCTGAATACTTAGGGAGATGCTGACGAGCACATTTCCAAAGATAGCGAGTAAAGTCCCAATGAGATTATCCTAAAAAAAGAAGACAGACAGATAAAATTACACCAAATATACGTTGAACTGTTTTTATAGCATAAACGATGTATTTCCATTCAGTCGGCATCCAACTTGCAGTAATATATGGTATCTTCAAATGTTTTGGTATAATATGAAAAGACACATACTCCTTATGAGTTGTAATACCTTCTACTGGTAGTGAAAGTTAAACAAAAGGATGGTTTAAAACGTAAACTACCGTATGTCATGTGTCTCACCGTGTAGGAGTCCCCGACGGCTCGCATGATACCCATCCTGTTCGCCTCCTGAGCCAGTTTATTCATCGTCGGCTGAAGACGGACGTTCAGATGTCAGATATTTCATCTTTTCGCCGTGGCATTGTGTGTCCGTCGCTCATATGTCAGTGTTTATCAGGCTTTACGCTGAGGAAGACACCATCGTTGAGACGAGCGGCATCTCACTTCCGGATTTGTCTGCACCTGTTTCAGGCTACGCCTTGACGCACGACGGTGACGCTGGAGTCACGTGACCGTGGATAGTGACGCGATTTTATTTACAACGTGTATAATAAGGATAACATTTCGGCGGACAGGCTTTTTATGCAAGTAAAAAAAAAAAAATTATTGAAATAAATACATTTCCTGTTTCCTGTAGTTTAACCTGTAGTCTGCAGTACCACTTGAGGACAGTAGGTTTGCCATTCAGCTGATATTGATCCAGGAGCATTTATCGGAGGAGGAAGTTATTGCTGAATTTAAAGAGTAATCAATTGACAGTAAATTATTGGGTGTGATTTATATATATATATATAATTAATAAATAAATGGAAGAAGAGGAAATATTTATTTATTAGTTTATATATATATATAAATTAATAAATAAATATTTCCTCTATTAATTTATCACATTTATCTCTAAAACTATCTTCATCTCAATGTGACTGAAAAGAATAATACTGACTCTCTCTCTCACACACCATAGCATTATTATAAATCATGACAAACACTGATGGTATTTTTTCTCTTTGTTTCATTGCAGCAGTGAAGAACGGTCACAGTACAGTGACAGTGAAGTACGTCAGCAAGTGTTTCAATAATAGGAGCTGTGGAAAAAAAACCAAGGTAGGTCAATCAAGGGTGTTACCTACTACGGGTACAATTGTTTTGTTTTTCATATTCCTAAAGAAAATAGGAATAATGAGGCAACTGATGAGTCATAGCTGCCACGTGCAAAATACGCATACATTTTTGTATGTTTCACTGCTTTTTAACAGGCAAGACTAAAACTAAAGGTGGCACCTTAAAAATGTGTATTGGATGCATGCGCTTCACATTTCATTTGTTGACCAGCAGAGGGAGTGAGACACCACATCTGGGAGGGTGCCGTCAGTTTATCCCACTGTGCCCAAATCAAAGCAAAGACATCCAAAGGAAAGATGTATTCTTTGCAAGTGGATTGTAGTTAGGTCTTGCTTTCTTGTGACATTCATGGTATACATATATTCATGAAAGCATTATGGAGCCGGTTTAATGAGCTATACAGACGTGCAAACCTGTAGATAAATGCAAGTTTATTTATATGCCATATTTCAACAATCAGGCAATACAAAGTACTTTCCATGTGATATAAACGCCATTAAGACAAGATATACAACAAACAAGAGACAAGTAAAATAAAAGATACAACTGAGCTCAAATTGAATTAAATGGATTTAACTGTGGAATACAAAAGACAGCTGCAGTGCAATGCAAAAATATGAATAGCTCAAAACTAGTTCAATAATAGGCACCTGCAAACCAAAAAGCAGTAAGCTCTGATTTAAAGGAATGAGAGTTGGAGCTGATCACAAGGTTGTTGTAGGTGTGTGGTGCCGTAAAGCTGAATGCTGCTTCTCTGTGATTATGTCTGACTCTGGGGACAGATGATGTTTGCAGCATAACGTCCTTCGTGACTTGTTGGAATGAGACGTGGCATTATGGATATTCATCACACGGATCACAGACTTTGAGTTTGGCAGGGGGCAGTGAACAGGTGTTTCCTCCTCAGGGTGTTAACAGGTGAATGTCTTTATTCACTGCATTACCTCAGATGAATTACAAATGCTATTCAAGGTAAAGGCACCTTTCAATCAACTCCGTAGCACTGAGAACACAATAGCATCAACAACCCCTGTATGGATATACATTAATAATTCAATGTCATTGACGAATAAAATAATGTGATAAATATAAAAGTGTCTTTTAAAAACACCTCATATATATAAAGGAAACTGGAATTTGAGGAAATGCAAATTAAATTTAAAGAACATCTAAATAATAATCTTACTACAAAATGTTGAAAACAATGTGGGGGGGTAAAGGTTCCCCAGGAAACCGATGCAACCGGTTCCCACATTAGAACGGTAGTCGGACCAAATGTTTAATTTATTTCATGCCTTCAGTATCGTTTCTTTTTTTTTTATCAATAAAAACGTGTTTATGATGGATTCAATGTAATGCAATGCAACAATTCATTACTTTACATCATAATTAGAAACATCAGAAGTCGCAGGAGTTTTGGGATTGCCTTCCTCCTCCTTGGTCAGAAGTCTTGGCTACTTAAAGGTGTGTCGTCGGGTCATCGGGTCATCCTGCATAGTGAACAGACCTGTTCACTGCCACCTGTGTGTGTCCCTGTAAGACAGCTTTGAAGGCCCTGAGGATGAATGATTGGATTAACAGGCTGTGTGGGGATGGATGTATGGATCGAATTGTGGGAGAAGCAAACACAGCAATCACAACAACAACAAAAATTTTTAACATTAATATATAAAAGTATATAAATATATAAAGTGTGGGTCCTCTACGGTGGCCCAATGTGCAAGAAAATGTGATGTAGTGAAAACATTCTGTGTGGTGGTGCACGACCACATGTAGCTGGTGTCCTTGATTATTTTTAATTATCAATGAATCCACCTATTATTGTAAAATGGCAAAAGTCCAGCAATAGAGCCTATACTGTTTTCCATTTACTAACATACACAATTAAGAAGACCAGATACTGTTTATATATTTCACAAGCTGCAAATACTGATTTTTTTGTGCTATTTTTAAAGGAGCAGTGTGTAGGATTAAGTCATATCTGGTGGTGAAGTTGCAAATTGCAACACCCCTCTGTTCGAAATCCAGTGTTTGGTTTGTCCCTTCTGAGCTGCTGTAGTAACATGGCGCTGCACGCCAGAAGAGCTCATCTTAAACTTACCAAAACACAAGGATTCATAGTTTCAGATGATCTAATTTCTTACTTATAATTTAATTGACTAATTGTGTTCAGTTCAGAGCATCCACTACCAACCACTTCCCTCTCTATCTGTTTAAGGTAGAAGTCATGAAGAAAACGAAGTCACAGACTTTTTACTTCAGGCCACAAAGAAGTTTCCATTGACGTATTTTGAATTTGTTGAATTTTTGCACCTCTGGCGCCAAGTTGAAGTGCTTTTGTATCCCACAATTTACACCAGAAAAGGACCCCTTTCAGCTAATGGATCCTATAATTAACATTTCTCGCCTTCAACGCATTTTGTCAACCCACAAAAAGGAACATCGTTCTCAACACAATACTGTAAAAGATGACACATTCATAACCCCTCTCAGCTTATCAACAAAATGTCTCTGGGTGTCTATCTGCTCTATCTGTCTCTTTAATGCGTGATGCGTGGGCGCTGTCCACCAACCCTTGAGGAATGCACGAACGTTAGTGGCAAGCGTGGCACTTAATAACTGCCGGGCCTGTTTTTGAAAACCAAACAGGCCAGCATCCATTTGTAATGACTGAGGAATGTGAGTACGTTAGGGAACAGGGAATGAAGGGGATGTATTCATTACTACATGGCACCATGCAACAGGAAGTCATTTACTCCGTGAGGTGATACTCCATCTTGTCGAGGAATGTTACGTTATAAAGTGGCAGTGGAAGAGCAGGCTTTTCCTAAATCTTCTGCAAGTCCAAGCTTGTCAGGAACATTTCTAGCAATGTCTCCAAAGTTACAATGACAACGTTATAAATACAGGCTGGATACCAACATTTGACGACAATTGAGCACAGCTTGTGACTGATGCCGATTGCATTAACGAGTCAACTTACCATTGTGATTTTTGGGCATCCCTCCAGAACGCTGGTTTCGATGACATTGTGTGTGCGTTTGCCCGTCGGCCGAACAGGATGAAGAAACGTGTGTGACAAAAGACACACTCTGTTTTTAAGTCACAATGATAACACAGATATCACAGACAGCTGGAAATAAATATCCAACTATGACAAAAGGTTCATTCATTCTTATTCTTGTTTGCTTTGATGAGTATCTGGAGTCTCTATGGGGCCGATATCTGGGAGGCAAGTTGCCATTCGCAAGAGTGGCAAATTGTGTGCACTTTAATTAACCTGCACAGGTTGCAATATCCTTTTTAGCAAACTAAATCATCAGGCAGATTCACGAAGGAAGCATGCACTAAAATCTTGCTTTGTTAAATAATCTAAACGACAAACCGGTGTCCGTCTCACTTCCCAGTCGCGCTGTGCATACCCAGCTCAACCGTTTGCTCTTCCTCTGTGTTATACCTGGCTATTGTGAGCAGAGAATTACAGTGTGCTGATGTAATTAGGGACTTCTGTTGCATGAAAGGTCACAAAGGATCTGATTGACATTTCTTGCCTTGACTCCATTTAAAGTGCATGTGAGATGGAGTGGAATTCATGAATAATTACTAGTATAATATAATATAATAGGTGTCTGTCGGATGTCATACAATATAGATCCCTATTCCAAAATGAGACAAGAAAATGGTATTTTTTAATGATTGATTAGTTGCATCATTGATTAACGGCCACACACACATGTAGTTTCTTCCTTGTTTGTATTTCAGTTATAACAGAAAAAGGTGAATTTCTCCTTTTCTGATTCCATACGTTTTATTCATTGTTGCAAACCCTTTTCCTATTATATTGTAATTATTTTTCTCTATATTGGTTTTTACTGTCTGTGGTCTTTAGTTGTCCTTATTCTTCCTTAAAGCCTTATGGAACAGCTTTGTGCTTTTGGGTTGTATAAATAGTCTGATTTTTGCTAAATAGTCACATCATCAATTACACCACCTTTTTTAGAAATAAAAGAAAAGTTTAAGCTTTGTGAAGTAATTTGCATACACAAATTTGAGTTAACTATATTTGACAAAGAATTCCAGTGAACTGACTTTGTATCATGACACATTATTATGACTCAGGGGTAGAACGCATGACTTAATAAAACAATCTCTTGACAATCATAGTCATGATGATTCACGATTATGATAACGCATTGCTTTGTTTCTGATGGCCATGCAGTGACATGTGACTGAGTAAATTTTAAGCTAACATTTTCCCCGTCCGTGTTTTTTATTCACAACACAGAACTATTATTAAAGATTTAATAATATGAGATTGAATTAAGTTAAACAGTGTGACTTTACATGTAATCGACCCAAACCCTGGATACCAAGCTTCAAAACGCTGACATATAGACAATGTTGTGAGAGCCCACATTCAACACTGCTTATGGTTTGCAGCCTTTTCCTTTTTCTCACCCGCAGTTATGAGAAGAGTAACAAACACTCCGGCTGTCTGTTGACCCCAAAGCACGTTTCACATCTCAAGCGTCGCAGTGAGGGAGGTTAAAGATTGGGGAAGGTTCTCAGCACTACACAACACTTTTTTGTATTATTTTGAGAAATGAGTTGAATGCTGTTTTGTGCTCATTGAATGTACAGGTTTGGTTCTTGTGCAATTATACTTTTTGCTTTAGGCTTTTTTTTCTGGCATGTTGTATTATATTCATTACGGTATTATTAGACAGGAGAGAAACAACAAAATCGTTGCTTGAACGTTAATGCGTCAGTGACAGTAGACATACATCCATACATTTACTTACTTTTCCTTTAGTAAGATTGCGAATGCAGGATTTTCACGCTGTCATTGCTATTTTCTAGTTTGCTAATGAGGGAGTGCTGTATAAATGCATGAGAAGAGCTGCAGCGGTGAGTGAGGAGGTGCAGGTTTATGTTTGAGTGTAGGTTTGCTCATGAAGCTACCGACATCCTGGCATGGGACACGAGACGCGGGCGACTGTGCACACATTTATCCTTCCTGTCGCATCTCCTTCCAGGCCTAAAAAACCTGCTTCTTTTGCGGGTGAGGGGTTGTCTGTGTGTGTGAGAGAGCAAAGAGAGTGAGAGAGCTCTCGTCTGTCTGAAACCCGAGGAGAGAGAGGATAGCAGAGCGAACAAAAGCCCGTGTTTAATTTTCTTTTTTTTTTTGTCTGTCTGTTGTCTTTGGTTGTTCCTTCATATTTTCAGCACCCTGCAATCACGGCATCTTGTTAGCTTTGGATTCAGGTTAGACTTGTTGCAGGAGACGACAACTCCCTCCCTCCCTTCCTCCCTCCTCACCCCCCCTCTCTGTCACCTCCACTCTACCCGCATCTTCTCCAGACATCCATTCACACTTTTGCCTTGATTTGCGTTTTTTTTTTTTTTTTTTTTTTAACGGGTGCCGCATTTGTCTTGAAGGCATGAGTGTCTCTCCCGGCCTCCTCTATTCATTCTGTTCTTCCCTTCCTTCCCTTCCTCTCCTCCCCCCTTTGCACTGGCAGGTGAATTATCTTTCCGGAGAGACTAAAGTCATGCAATAGCAGGTGCCTCTCTGCCGGATATGATTCAAAAAGACTGTTTAGATGGACCAAAATACCGTAGTCTAAATAAAAGTGTATTTCATTTCTGCTGTTTATCCCTCAATGATCCCATTTACATAGTATTGATGACTGAACTTAACCTTAAACACTTTCAGTTGATTTGAGTTTGAGTATATTCAAAGTTAAAATACAGTAAAAGTGGTATAAGTTCAATCATAAGACATAAAGGAGATATGTGGAATATCACACCCTAATAAGCTATCTGAGAATAACACTTAGCCATTAGTAATTAAAAACAATGTGAACACGTTCTACATTTATTACGCAATAACATTCACCAACTACAAAACACCGAAGACTACCTAAACTTACTTAACTTACATAACCCTCACTATTAAATGGTCCCAAAACACTTCAATTTTTATTTAATAGGTAGAATAAAGAGAGACATGGCAAGTGGAGAAAACAGAGCAATTTTAATGCATTTCCGAGTGAAGAAGTCCCAAGACACGAATGGTATTAATATATTTTTGTAGCTCTGTAAGCTGTTTTTAAAAACACACAAGGACACAAATAAAGACATTTTTATAGTGTTATCAATTTAATTCCATACCTGGGAGCCTCTGTACACCACACTTAATCGTTTGTTAACCTTTATTAGATGCTTTGTATGTATTCAAGGGAATGTAAGGTCACAGACTCTGTTATTGAGCAAATAGAATGATTAAATATTGTACTTGAAGCCCTATTCTGCATTTTATTTCATGTGTTTCATATACTTCTCAAACTCAAACTTCTGTAAACAGTTTGGAAGCTGATTTCGCCTGCGGTCACTTACTGCCGCAACTTCAGTTTACTTGAGTCCTAAAATTGTTTTAGGGTATTTCTCTCAAAGACTGCATCGCTCCTGACGCATCACTCATAATAACGGTAATTTCCTTGACACTTGACACTTAACAAGAAGTAATTTATCTAGTTTGCAGCAATAATTGCTCTGCAATTTGACGGCACAAATAACACGCAAATGTTGCAGCATTGTGAATTCTTTGTATCAGATTAAATATCATAATCGCGGAAGGTCTATCATTACATCATTATCCATTTTATTTTCTTATCCTGTGAGGCCCAAACACCCAAGAACACTCATCTCGGTAAGCGACGTCTAACTGATGGAAGGCAATTAAGGAGACAGCGTCATCCGACTTTTGAGTTTCATTGCAATTCAATTTTAAATCCAGCTTTAATTCTACTCAAAGGTGAAAAACACTGGGTCAAAATGCACCAAATTCATCGATATTCACCCAAACTGGCTTGTGAGTGTGCAAGGATTCTATTACCCAAAATTCCTTAATTTTTTTTTTTTTAAGATTATTTGGGGCCTTTTTTTTTTGTTGCTTTTTTTAGATTGTACAGGCATAGAGCGGGAGCAACATGCAGCAAACTGCTGTGGGATCAGATTTGTTCGCACAAACTAAATATTAAATTACAACAATGTGTATTTAAGTTAAAGCTGCAAGGATGACGTATTTTTGTAGGCCAATCCCCAGAAAGTACATCACACTGGTTCCCTTTACCAAAAACAAATTGGATATTTCCAGGATTTTGGAATATTGCATAAAATAATCTCTGTGGCAAACACAAGTTTATGATATCATAATAAAGTAAATAAAATAAAGAAAGATATGAACTTTTGACTAAAGAAGGAAGTAAATAGCAGACAAGACACTAGTGTATTTCAGGGGGAAACAGATTCATAGATTATCTCTATGACAAAAGACGTGTGGACCAAGCAGAGGTCATAGGGGATTGTGCACCGATATGTCAATCTTTCTTGTTCCCTGTTCTGCAGTGGGGCGCACCCTGCTGCAGCCCGTGAGCAGGGCACGCTGTCATTGTTCCAGAGGATTGAGGAGAAAGGGAGTGCGTGGTTCCTCTAAAACTCCGACGAGCTGAGACATGTAGACTGAAACTGGGCGCGAGATGAAGAAAGGAACAGGGAGGGAGAGATAGAGAAATAGATTATGGGGAAGTATCGCAGGTGAACATGGAAAGTTTTTTTTTTTTTTTTGCTTCTCTCTAATCAGACTTCGCTGGGTGAAAGTCGATGTAAACGTAATTCAGAAAGTGGTTTATATTACAACTTGTTATTGTTTTTTGAGATGTGTGAAGAAGAACACTTACAGAAGCAAAGTAGAGGAGAAGTTAATATTTCCACCAAAATATTTATATATATTACATAATTTGTAGTTTGGGTTGCAAATGACAGCATTAAATAAGCAGAAGGGCTGAATGTGAATGAAAAGATGCAGGATGACAGAAGGGATTTGTGCCAGAGAAGAGACGGTTAACGAGCGTTAAAACAGCATTACATAAAAAGAGAGAATGTGTGTACGAGGAGGGCATGACTGCAAATAATGAGTTTCTGTCTGAGGGTTTCATCACTGAACCCAGGGCGAGGTGGTCTGAACATGTTCCTTTATTTGGGATGATGAAGCAACAGAGCCTGGAAAGCTCTCCTTCCCACTATCCCACGGGAATATCACAACTCATCCATAAAGAAAGAGGGACAGAGAGGGATGATGGGTGGATGAGGAAAAGAAGGAGGGACGAGAAGGGGTGATAGGAGGGTGAAAGAGGGAGAGAGAGAGATGCTTATCGTCGGGGAAGGGAAAGGATGTGTAGAAAAATGTTTCCTGCTCCATTTAAGAGCGATAATTGATCGAGCCTGCACACATGCCCGATTGAGTGTCATTTCCCAGAAACAGATTCTCACTGCTGCCCTCATCTTCTTCAGTTTCCACTTGACTTTGACCCGCAGGTGAACATCCACACGCTGACGCTGCATGCTGACATGTAGCAGATTGTGTATACAAACACGCATCTGCAGGTGCCAAAAAAAAAAAAGGCAATGCTCCCACATTTGACTCATACAAAACAATTGAAAGAAAGGAACATTTTGTCTTTTAATTGCAACAGTGTCCCATTCTGTGGAAGATGAAGAGCAGATTGTTGCGGCGCCAATAACATGTCTCTCCGTGGAGAATATGAGCTGCACTGTATCTGCTGTGAACCCACACTGTCTGCGTCTAGTATTACTGCCTGCAGGAAATTTTGACCGAAATTTCTGGCTCCGCTTTTCTACAGGGTGTTTATGGCCTGAGGCTGCGGCGACGGGGTGAGCTCACCTGGCAGATAGTAATTTAGCATTAAAATCACTAACAACGCCATGTTTGATGCTGAGATACGGTTGTTTTTATGCCTTTCTAAATACACACCAGTGGATTCAAATGGGCAGCTGTGCATTTAGGAATATTTTTTGGAAACAAGGGGAAAAGTTAGCCTGAGCACGTACCATACCAGCACCTCCAAAGCGCACTAATTAACTTATTATGTTGCATAATGTTTGCTTTATTCGAACAAAAACTGAAACGTAAAAAAAAGGCAGGTTGTGGTTCAAATCCTGGACGGCTCCATGGCAGGGTTAAGTCACTTCCACACAAGAAATTGTCCCACACGTGACCCGCTGCAAAAACACAAGTTGTCGTCTTGCACTTTCATTTTTTGTGTGAATAAGCAAATGAGCTTTCACATGTTAATTATTGAGCTTTGGAGGTGCTGGAAGGCAGATTTTGTTATCTTCGGATGGACGAAGCTGTTTCGCCTGTTTCCAGTCTTGAAGCTAAGCTAATCAGCTACCGGTTGTCGCTTCACATTTATCTAGTGATAACAATCTTCTCATCTAACTCTAAGCAAGAAAGCGGTTAAGCATATTTTTCTTTTGATGGGCTACAATTGCAAAACCCTTTTTATTTAAGAGACCAGCTTCCTGAGCTGCTCTAAACGTTGTGCAGAACTTCTCCACTACAAGACAGTAAGGTTATATATAGCTATTGTAAACCGTGCTATTACTTGGGAATGTTTCAACAGGTCAGAGTGCAATTATGCACATTTCTTTGTAGTTGTTAGTTACTGCAGATAAGAGTGTCCTCCAAAGATGAATCTACCTTCAGCCTGTGGGGACCAGATTGAAACCTGATATGGAGATGAGCCCAATACCTGCTCTCCTTTTGGGTGGGACCAGAAAGTGTGTGTGTGTGTGTGTGTGTGTGTGTGTGTGTGTGTGTGTGTGTGTGTGTGTGTCAATCAGCCTCCTGTTCTGACATATGCATTTAGTTTCACTTTTTTTTTTTGGATATTGTAACGTCACAGCATTCTAAACCTAATTTTCATCATTAAAACTGTGAACACACTCACACAGCTCTCAGATTTCCACTTACCTATTCAAATATCAAATATAGGACGCTGCATGTTTCAATTACTAAATCAATATGCTTTCAGGGATTGTGTTTCATTAAATCTCTGCACCGCTGTCATGTCTCGGCGGCGTGGCTTGTGTGAAGATTACCTCCTGTCTTTAACCTTTGCTTGTGTTTGTGTATGTGTTGACTGCATAATTGTGGATTTGTGTGTGAGAGTGAGCCTCCAGCCTACATGTGTCCATCTCCAGAGGCTGTCATTTTACTGGCACTTTTAGTTGTTGTTCATACCATTCCTCCAAAAAACAAAAGCGCAGTCTCAGACGGACATGAAAGAGGAACGACAGGCTACAAATACCAACCGACTTTCCACTATCTTAAACAAACGGTTCTCCTCGGTGTGTTAGGAATGGGCCTACATACCACACTGACTGCAGAAACAGCAGAGTCGTTTGAACGGACAGCGGGGAATTGATGCAGAAGTAATAGCAGATTATGGAAAGTACTGTTCGTAAAGAGGAATCCTATAAAAGAGCTTATATGTGTGAAATGTACTTTTATCACACCTGAGTCACTCTGTTAAACTTTACAGCGCCTGGCGAGAATTCAACACATTTTCTCAGAGGCTAAAACGTTTTACTCAGGTAACTAGTTTTGGCTAACTTTAAATTTAAGATGTAAAAATGTTCGTATACTCATACCTGCAGAATTTTTTTAATTAATGGCAAATATATCACAATGTCATCTCTTACACCGGGCTGCACGGTGGTGTAGTGGGTAGCACTCTCGCCTCACAGCAAGAGGGTCCTGGGTTCGATTCCCGGGTCGGCCCGGAGTTTGCATGTTCTCCCCGTGTAAGCGTGGGTTCTCTCCGGGTTCTCCGGCTTCCTCCCACAGTCCAAAGACATGCAAGATGGGGATAGGTTAATTGATGACTCTAAATTGCCCGTAGGTGTAGGTGAGCGTGAATGGTTGTCTGTCTCTACATGTCAGCCCTGCGATAGACTGGCGTCCTGTCCAGGGTGTACCCTGCCTTCGCCCAATGACAGCTGGGATTGGCTCCAGCCCCCCCGCGACCCTAAATACAGGATAAGCGGTAGAAAATGGATGGATGGATCTCTTACACCCTAAATGCTGCTTTATTTCTATATCAGACACATGCAGTAATTGATTGTATTCATTTTTCCTTCATGCGATCCTTTTGCATTTATTTTTTTCACTTTTCATGCACAAGACATGCATTTGTGCTTCACTGCTTGCCTGAAAAATCCCCTTGTAGCTACACTGTCAACATATTGCCCTCCAGCAGAGCTCAAAGAAAAGCATTCGTATTGAGCAACGCAACCAACATATTCTCCTCGCTTCTCCTTGCCCCGGGCTTGTTGTGTGCTAACCTCCAATTGCCAATAATGCAAATGTCAAAGAGCTGAAACTTTGAAGTGGCTTTAGACCCCGAAAACTGCCATTCCCTCCTGTTGGCTACCAATTTCCTCTCCTGTCCTATCCTCTTTTTTTCTTTTTTGCGACATTACCATCTTGTTTTTATATATTCTTGCTGACACCTCTTCAGCCATTCTTACACCCAAACCCTTCTCCTCGCCTCCCCCAGTCCCAATCTCACACTTGGGGCAATGTGGAGTTTCTGGGAGTGGCTGCCTCTGCCTGGTGGTTGGAATATTAAAAAGGAGTGGGGGGGTCAGAGAGTCTGTCCAGACTCTTGGAGCCTCTCTAGTCCATGCCAAACAAAGTGACAGCAGGATTCTGCTGAAGAGGTCTCACCATTCACCACAGTGTATCACAGGTCTGAGGAGGTCAGAGCTCCTGGCAGAGGTCAAAGAAGCATGCGGACACTCACACTGGTCAACTCACTGCACACAGGGCTCAGAGGAACACACGGATGTGCAAAAAGATTGTTCCTCCCAGAAACGCACTCATAAGCATCCTTTAGTTTGGAAAACCAACAGCCTGTCATGTTAAAGCCCTGTCTTTAACAGAAGTTGACTGAATCAATATGATACCAAATAGCATCACAGCAACGACAGACAAATGATTTAAGCTGTCGATGAAGAATGTTACTTCAGTAAAAGTGGTCATATAACTATTTAAAAAATGCCACTGCATCCACAATTCTGGGTAAAAATAGTTGGAGTAGAAAAATGGAAGTATGCACTTAAAGTATTGAATTTAAAAATACTCATCATAGAGATTTACATTGATGTTCAATGTTATTAAGAAGGGGATTCTTTTTCATTGGACAATGTGTAATGTTTTAGAAGCTTATCATATGTTTTGTATGAAGAATAAGTTCTATATGTTTATGATGTTAACTAGAATAAGTTACCTTGTTTTAAAGGCACTGTTGTTCTGGCTGACATCATCATTCCCAAACATTGTTCACTGTTACTGTTACATTTTGACATTTGTGAGAGCTGCTTGGACAGTTTGGATCCTGAATTCAAGATAGAAAAATACAATTTGGATTTAGTTTTTTTCTCTTTTTTTGTGATTTAAATAAAAATGGCACCAGACTAAACCGAATATGTTGCAGAACACAGGGTGGAAAATTAAAGTAGTTTAGGAAGAAGTGACGTTTCTGGAAAAGGAGAAGAATTACAGTTGAGTTGAACACGTCAGGGCTCTACGGTAACAGGTGCACCGCTCACTGGTTTCCCAATGTGAGGAGCAGATAAAGAGTCACACGCCCAGGGCTCCTCATATCTCTGTCAACCCTCTGCACACATTCCTCCATGACAAACCAGGCATGAGAGCTATAGAAAGAGATGGGGAGATATGTATGTCGCGTAGAAGGAAAAAAAGGGATTCTCGCTACTTTCTATTTTCTTGATAATTTTTCATTAAGAGAAACAAATTGCATGAACTTGTATGCCTTAAGTCGCGATGAAAATGTCGAACATTAACAATTTAGCGGTCAAACAGTCATGGGGAAAGAGGGAGCAGGAAGAGTGGGTTGGGTGAAAGGAAGAGTGAATGGGAGACAGGAAAAGGAGAGAGAGAGATAGTGGGAGGGGAGAGGCGATGAGAGAGCTCCGTCTCAGCAGCAGTGGTGCGTAGAGCCAGCACTGATCTCTGTTTGTTTGCGACCATGCATAGCTGCACGCTCACACACGCAAACAGTCACAAACAGACCAAAGCACCAGGGCCACCTGGGTCTTGGTTTCTCACTCCGAGGGGTGAGTTTCAAGGCATTAAAAGGAAGTCCTTTGAACATCTTGTGGCATCCATCCATCTTCCGTTTCCCCATCGTTCCCACCCTGTCGGATTGGGTCAGAGTTCTCTACACTATTGCAGAATTAGACATCAAAGTTCAACACGGAAGAAGTTATTTTTTAAGATACATTTGATGGATCTTTAATTGGGCTTGCAGTTTGTCTAAAATGACATTTTCTATCCTTAAGGTAGAAAATTAGTAAAAACTACAGACACCCAACGGAAAATTGGCTTTGTTGCAATCTTACCTTTCTAATTTCCCTGCAGACACAGTATAGAATATATAAAAAATTAAAACATGTCATGTAATGATATCGAAAGTCCTCGTATTGTCAGCATGGGTTTGTGTGGTGAAATCTCAGAGTCTCCCATTTTCCTTTATCTTTTTTTAGGTTCATACCTTCTTGTTGATTTCATTTGAAGTTATCTGTAAATATCTATGTGGTTTAGAAATAATTATAGATGAGAATAATTATGCTCCATTTAAACCATCAATTAATTGGAATTTGACGGATCAAACATTGACTCGACTTTCCTTTTAATTAGCACTGATTTATATAGTTCATTTCAGGAAACGTTTTGAAAGTCTTGGGAAATTGTTCAAATCCAAACTAGATCATAAGATGTCTCATTCCTGATTAAATTGGCATTTCTTATCTTTTTCAATTTATTGTGTGATAAAACATAAACCTGTGTTAGCAGTGAATAATTTAGCCGTCACGGTTGAAATCTGAGATCAGTTTATTTTCCTAGCAATACTTTACATTGGTTTCAGAGAACATGGTTGGTTATGTGCACCGGTGCCTTTTGGGATTTTATTAGTCTGTGAAGTGCAGAGTGAGAAACTGACTGGAGTGAGAATAAAAAGGTTTAACATTTTGATATGTTAATAGCCCTAATGAGGGACAGATAGAGAGAATATTAGAAGACAAGCTGACAGAGAAAGAAACCAAAGGACAGTCAAACCGTTCACACCCTCAACGAGCTGATGGAAAGGAGACGTTGCCCCACATCCATGTTACTTCCACTCTTGTGTAACTTATAGTTCTACAGTTAATGCAGGTTATGTCTGAGTATGACATTTGGCAAAAGCATATATGTATAAACTGAGGTACGTGGGTATGGAATCCAATATACTTTTGTCTACTGCATTTGGAAAGGGCAGTAGACAAAGATGGAGCTTCAATTACTTTAATTAATTTTAATTGTAGATGCACTTTCAGGACATATACGTGGAGTAATGAAGGTGTGCCGCCGGTACACAGAAAGTCTTGCTTCCTTCTCCTAACTCTTCTGATTCGATGCCAACTTGCCCTTTGGGTCTTTGTGTCTGTGTGTGTGTTATATTTATGAGGGTGTGTGTGAGTGTGTGGGCAAGCTGCACAGCACGCACCCTTGTGTGCTACCACGCCAGATTCCCTCAGGTGCCAGCCGCAAGAAGTGCTCACACACACACACACACACACACACACACTCAAATGAACAGATAAACAGCAAATTATACACATGCACGTTACTTTCTTTCTTTTTGTGTGTGGGTGTGTGTGTGTGTCCGTGTGTGTGCGTGTGTGTGTGTGTGTGAGTGTGTGTGCGTGTGTGTGTGTGTGTGTTCAGTGTGTGTGTGTGTGTGTGTGTGTGTGTGTGTGTTCAGTATGTGTGCATTAGTGTGTGGGTGGAAGATCACATCCCTGAATGACATGAAGACCTTATAAGCCTCAATGCTTAAGTAGCATGAGCTGTGACCTTTGTTTTGTGTGTGTGTGTGTGTGTGTGTGTGTGTGTGTGTGTGTGTGTGTGTGTGTGTGTGTGTGTGTGTGTATGTGTCTCTCATTTTGAAAGTTAAGATTCCACCATGTGGTCTGATGATCTGATCAACGATGTAAAAGCTTTTCCATGGCTTGTTTTCTGAATTATTAAATATATATTTTACTTGTAAATCCACCACATGTGTTACATGTGTATAACATTAAATTGATACTTACTCTGTATAAACACACCAACAGCAATAATAACCAAACAATAAAGTATATATGATAATATTCACCTCTGATAATATTATACTGTTCTTTTAAGTAAGACTTTTACTTGCAATGGAGGATTTTTACATTTGTGGTATTGTTGCTTTTATTTAAGCTGGATGTGAGTATTTATTTCAGCAACAGTAAGTCAACACGGTTAGCTGGTTTTAACTAGACTGGGTAATGATTTCCATTGGAGAAAAAAATCCAAAATACTTAAACACCTAAACCTAAACAAACAAACATTAAAAAATGTAACTAATTATTTATCTATTGTTTTTTTTATACTGTATTTATAGAGTAAATAGAATTACACAGAAATTCAATGTGCTTTACATTTAAAAGGGAAAAGAAGAACAAAATATCAAGAATAAAATAAACATCAAGCATATAAAACAAAGTGGTACAACAATAAAGACAATACAAATAAAAACAACATATTTATACTTACTTACATAATTGCATAACGGTGGCTGCATACTTCTAAATATAGAATATAACGAAATCAGTCAATCAGTGTTTTCATTAAAATTCTAAATTACATTTTTAATTCTTAATTTGGTTGAAAAGCTAAACTTTGTGAAAAAGAGCTCCCCTTTAACTCCTCTCTCTAAGGATCCAGCTTTGCATCTTTTGATCCCTAGAAAATAAAGAAACCAAAACCTGTTTATGACATGGAAATACAGGGGGAGAGTGAAAAATGATACTGGAAAAATATTAACATGTTAAAGCTGAGTTCCTGGTCTTTCTCAGAGTCATTCCCAAGCCTTTCACACCTCTTGGGACCCCGATCTCTCTTTTATCCAGTCCCATAATGAGATTCAAAGCACTCCTGCCTTGGATTGTCTTGCAAAGTTGAACACATGCTAGTTTCTCTCCAGCCTGGGAAGAGTTAATGATCCTACACCTGTCCTATCAGACACCTGTTTCACTCCTCTCAGCCAATCAGAGAAGAGAGGGAAACTCTCTGCTGGCATGAAATAAATCTGGGCCCCGTTCAGAGGGAATCACAACACTTGACTCATCCGTGTGTCACTGCTCTTCTCTGCTAGACTGATAGACTTCACCGACTGAGAGAGAGAGAGGCTCATTCAAACAGCGAAGAGTTGAAATTAAAGGAATCTATTCCGGCTGACTTGGACTGGAGACATGACCAAAGAGACTGAGTAAGTACCAGGAGGATGTTTTTTTTTTCATATTGTTGCTTAAGATGTGTGCTTTATCAGGATTCTCTTTTTCCAACGACTGCTTTTTGATGAGATAAAACATTTTGTTATAGACTTTACGTTGTACTGTAAATAGTTAATGGAGATGTTTTGTCTTGGGGGACAGAAACCCCCCCTTCTTCCTATTTGCAATGGGACCCCCATGTGAAAGATCCCTGTTTTAAGAAGGGGGTGTTTTGCAGGGGAAATTGATATGGACACACACACACACACACATACACACAATTGGTCTGTGGCTGTAGCGGGTCTGTTTCGGCTTGTGTTGTCACTAACCTAGGGGCCACGGAGCACAAAAGGAGACGGGGAAATAAGAATCTCCTCTTGAGGTGTTGGACACAGACAGAGGGCAATGACAGCATGTAATGCATTGAATTACATAATGGTGAAACCCGAGACCCCCCCTCCTACTCTCTGTCTGTGTAAAAACATCTGCACTCGGCTGGTTTTAGGGGGAAATGGAGAGTAACTAATGGAGTTTAGTGGGGTTTTAGTGAGGCTACTGTGAGGGTGTTTGAAGGTGAGGCAGGTGCATCTTACAGCAGGTGTATGAGGTTAGTTTGAGTATTTCTAATGTAGCTGAAATATCAAGGAAACTGGACATAAAATAATTTAAATCTGATCTTCAAATGTGCAGTATTCCACGCTCGAACACAGTACTTTCCAGGTGTGGCGTTTGCAACGCAGCACTTTATTAATCCTTGTGAGAAAACAGCGGATTCCTCCTTAAGCTGTGGTTCTGTTGTGGCTGGGAACACCTGTGGTCTTTCCCCCCCTGTCAGCACATTTAATTAGCTGTTTATCCTGAGTAAACTGCAGCTATTTGTTCATTAGCTACTTCAGACAAACTCCAAAGGGGGATTAGCCTGGTAGGCAGGATATTTACACAATCCGATGTCACTATGAGTCTTTCCAAACAAATGCAATCCTCTGGAAATTGTATTTGTTTGGGAAAAATCCAAATGGAACGCCAGAGCTCACTTGTTGTGGGTATCTTATTTACTTAGTAAGAAAATCTTGTCTATGCAAATATGAGAGCCGATGCAGGATTCAAGAATGTCGTTTTTTTTTTGTCCTTTCATAACACCAAAACAAAACACGAGATCCGTGTATGTGTGTGTTGGGGGAAGTGGTGGTGGTGGTGGGTGGCCCTTGGCTTTTTAAACCTTTTTTGACACCACTACTTTTGAGGGATGTTACTCAGCTCTGCGGTTTTGCAATCGAAACCCTCCATGCTCGGGGGCAAGTATGTGCAGTCCCCCGAGGCTCAGGCTCTGCTGTTAAACCCCAGAATGCTCTCACTCTGTCAAACCCTGTGCGTCACATAAGCATTTTAATTACCTGAATACATTTATTTTTGCATTTTAGTCCCTAGATGATTCTATATTTTTACCTTTCTGTTTACAGTTTATATTCATTCTTCAATCTAATGAATCACTCTCTCCTTTCTCCACTCTGCAGGACTCTGGGACTGGTCTTTCAGAGCGAGAACTTCAACTATAACCATTACAATAACTACGTCATGGACTCCTGGTCCTACCTGGAAAACCCTGTACCTGAGCAGAACCACTCCAAACCAAGACTCCACCCAGGGGACGACCTGGCAGCCCTAACCATGCTTTATGAACAGTGCAAGGTAGACAACGTGGCATCAGTAGTACTGAAAACTCTATGTTAACCCCCAAAATTAATCATCATCTTATTAAACAGTCTTGATTTAAATTTTCCAGAGCCACAAAGATCAGAAGATTGTTAGCAGCAACCGCACAGGAAACATCTGCAAAGCGGAGAGGTAAGACACAAGTTCACCAAACTGTTGCTGCTGTAAAATCATGTATTTGCCTTTTAGAAAAATCCCTGTCTTCATCATGTATTACACTCACTTCTACCAAGGACTGTGCAGATTAAATTAATTACAAATCCTCCCCCCCCCCCCCCCAAAAAAATGTAGATTTAAAAAGTTTAATTTCCTCTTAAATTAACAATAATTTATAGAAAAAGTTGCATGATTCCAAAATCAAATATCCCCCTCTTATTTCCATCCCTGTTGTCATAAAAAAATAAAAATAAATACATTCATGAGCTAAAACAGAAAGAGAAAGGCAGCGCTTTCAGAGCCATAAACAGGTGAGTGGGTAATCCCCAAGTCAAACACAGTCAGGGGGGAGTATTGTCTACCTCTCCAGTCCTTCCATCCATCTATCCTCTCTCTATCATCATCTCTGCCTCGCTTAAAGAGTTTCACAACCGGCAGACAGACGGTTGTTTTTGTTGGGTTTCGTCTTGTTAGGTGGCTGAGAAATGGCCATTGTTGGGGCGCAGTGTTGTCCCCTCAAACATTTTGAACAGAGAAACTCAAACATGGAGAAGAAGAAAAAAAAAAGATGGATTAAGAGACAAACAGAACCCACCCAGACTCAAACCGTGTCTTTCTGCTGAGTTCACCTCGCGGTAGCTGTGTGTGCAGAACACAAGAAGTGCTATTACTGACGTTTGTGCAGGCTGTCTGCAGGCTTCTGTAATGCTTAGCACACACTACAGTTAGTCAATTTAAGGCTTTGTGCTTCTTTAGTACCTGTGTGGAGGATTACCGACTCACACTGACCTCACAAAAGGAGCTTTAGTGTTGTAATTAATTTCCTACTTCCTTTTTTTCCCCACCCTACCAGGATTCTAACCACCTCTAACGAGCTTTCCTCATTGGAGGCGTCCGCCAACGTCATGAAGATCCTCTCTGAGAGCGTTCCCTCAAGCCACCCCCAAGAGGTTTTGGTATCCAAACAGAACACTTCCCTGCCCATCTCTGTTCCCACCACCTCCGACACCTATGCCACCCTGACCAGCGTCGTTGCGGACACTTACGACAAGCAGGAGCTCAACATCATCTTTGATTCCCTGCTGACCGGTGGTTTCCCCGACCCCAGTACTGAGGTAAGTTCAGCGTCACTCTGTAGCCCTGTTTCCTGTGTCTCCTATTTGACATTTCCAGGCTCGTCCCTCTTTTCTTTCATTAACAAATGTCCTGTTTTTGATTCCAGACTCTTCCCTACAGCGACCCCTTCGCTGAAGAGCAGTCCAGCCCGGTCTACTCGGGCTCCTACACCGCCTCCCCTCCAGAGAGATTCAGGAATGAGTTCCAGTTTTCCCTGGGAGCTCCCCTGGCTTCCTCCTACAAGTCCAGTGAGCTGCCCATGGTGTACCTGAACAAGGGCCAGTTCTATCCCATCACTCTCCAGGGAGTGGACAGCAGTGCCTGCCTTACTGCCACGAAAGTCAAGGTGAGTCACGGTGACACATCATCGGGAACAACCTTTTTTATCTTGGAAATGAGTTGTTACGTGGAGAAGTTGCTGTCTATTGTTCTAAGTGGCATCCTTCCCTTCAGGCTTTTTTCACTGACCCATGATTACATAAATTCTTTGCGTGCCACCAACGCAACCCTTCCCAAATATACGTCCCTCCCTTTCGAGCCAGCTCCTCGGTGACTAATTCCCTGCTGACACCCTGCACTCTGGGGTGGTACCATTAAAATGACAGTGTCCTGTCCTGTATAATTTATTCCTACGGTGGTGTAATGAGGCCAGAGTGCAGCGGTGCTCTGCTCAACTCCCTAACAGAGTGGAAAAAAAGGAGTGGACAAGGAGGGAAGGTGTGGTGCGGGTTTTTAAAGCATAGGCGACAAACCTTTTCTTTGTCAGGCGAATCATAGGATAACACACGCCCGCTCAATGCAAATAATTGGTGACAATGTGGGGAGAAAAGGGGGATTTGTAGTGATAAATGAAATGTGGTGGCTTTTAAAGGAGATTCTTGGAAATGTAGACGGGCGAACGAATTACACTTACAGTTACAGTTTGACAAACCTACCTAATTATCTGCTTTTTCTGTCATCTTTCTTTCCCCTTCAGACTGTGGTGATGGCTGTGTTTGAGAATGACAAGAGCCCAGAAATGCAGCTCCGCTTTTGGAATCACTGGCACGCACGCCAGCCAACCGCCAAGCAAAGGGTCATTGACATCGGTATGTTTTTCAGCCGTACACAGACTCCGAGGACACAAAAGTGAAAGATGTTGTATAAGAAAATCAACCCAGAGATTGATTTTGTGTTCTTTTTTGTCTCATAGCGGACTACAAAGAAGTGTTCAGCGGGATTACCAATGTTGAAGAGGTGGCCTTCAATGCTCTGTCCTTTGTCTGGAATCCAAACGAAGAGGCCAAGGTAAACACACTCACACGGAGGCATGCGCAGATGTTTTTATATAACCCGGCTCTGTAAGGCCAGTTGCCTGAAGAGGATTTAGAAGAAAAGAGACGAAAGATAGAAAAGGGAGGTAGAGACGAGAAGGAGTGGCGGAGGAGGGAGGGGAGGAATCCCAAAAATGTGTTTGTCCCTCAGGCTCCTGTCACTACAGCAGGCGAGAGCCACGACAGCTTATTCGAGCTTCTATGTGGCCCAAAGGTGCTGGGGCGGGG
The DNA here is from genome assembly GCA_029853015.1 of Chelidonichthys spinosus. Classification (NCBI taxonomy): domain Eukaryota; kingdom Metazoa; phylum Chordata; class Actinopteri; order Perciformes; family Triglidae; genus Chelidonichthys; species Chelidonichthys spinosus. The sequence continues at coordinate 8,941,339 of CM056833.1, read as the reverse complement.
CCACCAAACCTGCTGTGGGTGCGAGAAGAAGGAAGAAGGGAACTTATCAGAAATGTCAGGATAGTGATGTACAAGACTGTGGTCTAGTGGTTAAAAAAAAAAAAAAACACCATGCTAGTGTCCCCAGATTCTTCCTTTGGTGTCATATACAGGGAAACACAATGAGAAAGGATGTGGTTGAAAACATGACGCCAACTCAATGTACTCAAAATACCTCGCCCTCTTCCCATAGGTGTACATTGGCATCAACTCCCTGAGCACAGACTTCTCGGCTCAGAAGGGCGTGAAAGGCCTTCCTCTCAACCTGCAGATCGACACGTACGACTTCAGCTCGGGAACCAACCAGCTCCTACACAGAGCCGCTTGCCAGGTCAAGATCTTCTGCGATAAGGTACGTGCCTTATGTCATAGCATTCCACCTTTCTTACACACAAAAGAATCTGACATTTGTGTTGTCAAAGTCGTTATTGTAACCGCGTGATTGTGTGTCCTCATAGGGTGCGGAGAGGAAGATGCGTGATGAGGAGAGGAAGAGGAGCAAAAGGAGGGGAAAGGCCGATTCTAACAGTGAGTTGAACACTTGAAGATGATTACGTACTCCCATATACATACTGTACCTAAACACAGTCTCTGAGAGTGTAATCTAACTTCCTGCTTTCTGTTTCCAGCCAACAAGTCTTTAGTGAGCAGCTCCATGGAGTGTACCTTCTTCCAAACCCTGGATGATCACATCACCCAGCCAGTTCTCTTCATCCCAGAAACACACCTCTCCAGCTTGCAGCGCATGGTAGGTCCCACTTTAACTATATCTCCTCTCCTCTTTCTCCTCGCGTTGAGTGAATCATGTTCCCGGCCCCTCTATCCCTGTAGGCAGCGGCACAGGCACGAGGGAGGCAGGGAAAAAACTGTGGGAAAGTATGTAGTGGGAAAAAGTGGGCTGGGAAGGGGAGGGGATGGTGTCAGCGAAAGTGAAGGCAGACTGGAAATCAGATGAGCTAATTGAAGTCGAAACCAGCCGCAAGTACAAGCCGCTACAGCTGCTGACACTGAGATTAAGCTATGGGGGCTTACACACACGAAAACACACAAGTACACACCTGGTCTAACAGACACCTGACGTACAGTATGTGCCGCCCTCATAGACTGTTTTCTTTAACGCACACACACACACTTACAAAAACACTGAGGTGAGAGTGCTGTTCAGACAGGCCGATTTTCCCACACCATGGAGCCTATAAGTACTTGTGTGTAACAGTTTGATTTAGAGACAGTTCCCTACTTTACAGCGGGTGAAACGCGTGGAAAAAAAATAAAGCAATTACAAAATAACGCAATGATGCAATGTCCCACAGTCTGCTGTAAATGGCGGGAAACGTCTTTGATTGGGGACCACGATAAAGCACAGGACTGTCCTATCTCCGTCTCCCCATCAGTGCCCACACTTGTGTTTCGAGGTTATGGGAAATGCTTTCTTAAAGTAATGATAACATTCCTTTTTTGAAAGGCATTTACGCCCAGCCAATGATGGGAAAGGTGACTTTGAGCAGTGCTTTTATCAGTGGAGTGGTGTCTAATCAGATTTCTGGTCTCCTCTCTGTTTCTCTTCGTCTCTCTAGGCCACTCCCATGGACGATATCGAAAGGTAAGCACAGTAAAAACAAGTTTACGTGAATAGCCGTCCATCACACCTTCTTATTTGCGAATAAATGGTCTAATGTGAATGTCTGTTGGGTTTTCTAGGAGTTCCATGAAGAGATTGTATCCAGACAGAGACCAGAACAGCTCTCCACCCAGCAAACAAGCCCGTAGAGAAGACCCACAAAGAGGTACCTAGAGACCTGAATGTCTAATATTAAAAAAAGAATATGGCATCAATAATGAGCCCATCTCTTTTTTATTTTGCTAAATGTTTTCCTTCCTTTTTCTCGCAACAGTTCTGCTGTATGTGAGGACACACACTGAAGAGGTGTTTGATGCACTCATGCTCAGCGCGCCAACACTGTCAGGCCTACGGGAAGCCGTAAGTAACAAATTCTCACTTCAACGCATTCCCGTGCTATCGGACTGATTTCTGAGGTCGAGATCAAATATCGCTCCTCCATCTCGTCTCTGTCGCTGCCCTCGAACAAACTCCCATCATGCTCATGTCAAACGCGCATCCTCTACCGTACATTATCTCTACAAGTACAGGATATCGCCTTTCTTTTTGCATCATACTAACTGTCACGTTCCCTTCCTTCCTCAGGTTTCAGAAAAGTACGGTATGCAAAAAGACACCATTGGGAAAATCTACAAAAAATGCAAGAGAGGGTGAGTGTCTCTTTGTCTCTTTGTTGTGTCTAAGTTGGATTAAAGTGGTTCAACTGAGACAGAAGATGTGCATGAAATTCAAGGCTTAGTTTGTGGTTTTAAATTCATCCTCCTCATGTCGACAGACTGGGTAGGTAGGTTGGTTGGCTCGGCCTCCTGGAATGTGTTAATTGCAGCTCCTCCAAAAGAAAGACAGGTGACTGAGGGAGGATGAAAAGACATAATAAATCCTGCAAATGAGTCATGGGCAATTGTCGTACATTGTCTTTATGTTTTCATAACCTCGCTGGAGCATCAGGAAGTATGTCGGTGTTGAAAGAGATATCTGGTGCGATAAAGCTGAAGGCTTCCAGTTACTAGATGAAGGTTGTCCATCAAGTTGTCATCTTTTTTTTTTTTTTTAACTGTCACGTGTCAGACGTCTATGAGCATGGAGATAGGTTGAATGAGTTTGTGAAGTCATTCCCATCACGGCCAGCACACGCCTCTTTAGAATAATTTCCAAATGATGTCAGTTGCTGTCAAACTGATAATTGTCTGGGTCGTAACAGAGGAGATCAGAGGGGTTTTTTTTGTTGGGGGGGTGTAAATAAGATCTCCTGACAGAGACTGAAACACCTTTGGGTGATTTTTCCTGCTGCTTCCTGCTTGCTGCTGGCAGCTATCACTTCAGGGGGAGCAGCTAGGCCAACAGGTTGGGCTGCATTCTCCTTGCAGTTCCCTCCCTCCACCCTCTTGCTCTCTTCAATCAACCCTGTCCCCGCAGGCAGAATGCATGAGCCGCTGATTAGTTCAGTCATTAAAGCCTTAAAGACTCAGACGTTAGTGTTGGTGTTGGTGTTGGGGAGGAGGAAGAGAGCAACCTCATTTACTACCCCTACCGATGCAGGAGACATATCACCGCTGTGTTTTTGCCCCAGATGCTTCCTCCAGACAAATGACACAGCACTTTTAACCCCAAACAAGCGTACTGGTGACTTGTTGTTTACGTCACACTTAGTTGAAAAGTAGGGCAAAGGGTGGAATGTCTTTATTGGATCTGTTTTACTTTCTGTGCATCACATTTTCCTCCCGATCACCGTGGTAACCTTTTTTTCTCTTCTTCTTTTCTTCAGGATCTTCGTCAATATGGACGACAACATCATCGAACACTACACCAACCAGTCGGCCTTCCTCATTGAGATGTCCGAGGCCATTGGCAATCAGTTCCAGGTCACCCTCATTGAAGTATGAGAGCGAGCATCCAATCAGCTGCCTGCTCCATTGAAGGATGTAACAAATCACAGCTGCCATCTTTAATAGCACTGTTCAGTCAAAGACAATGTAAGCTCTGGACTTCTGATAACCACCAGGAGAACCGGCCTGAAGAGTTTTTTTCAATTTCAGTTGAAAAAGTCAAACCGTTTCTCAATGTTGTAAATACCATCTGCCCCGTGATTTTATGGTTTGAATTGTAACGTAAGAGCAATTATGATGTTGTACATATATAATGTAAATATATTTTAATATGACAGTGTTTTACAAACTAGCCATGTGCATGGCACAATCAATTTTACACAAATCACTATGTATTTCAATTTTTTTTCTTTTCTTACAGAACATGAGTTGTGTACAGTGTGTTTTCAGCATTTTCAGAGGTTGCTATTCTTGCTGCTTTTAATGTATCCATCATTTCTTCTACAAGAGCCAATGTTGCGTCTCCTCAACCTACTTATGATGCCGTTTTCCCTGCCATAAGTATCTTCCCATAGGTTCCTAGTTAGTTTCACGACTAAAATGGCCCAACCTAAAGAACCGAAAGTCAGACATTTCCACCCATAAAACCACAAATAGTTAGTATTGGCCATCGTTTAGTCCAGAGTTGTGGACATTTCCTGCCTGCATGGTGTAACCACAGAGTTTTCCTGGAAACCGTTCAAAACCTGTAACCCTGAGGCCTGTCAGAGGACCTTTCATAGTGTGTCTGTGTGTGTATGTATGTGTGTGTGTGTGTGTGTGTGTGTGTGTGTGTATGGGTTTTCCCCTTTGTACGTTACGCATCATTTCAAAAGGAGCATGCATCCCTGTAATATTTCATTATTATATCATGGCAATTCTGGTTGTATTAGTCACATCTTGCCTCTTTTGTAAGAAAATAAAGAAAGCGTATAATAGGTTTTGTGGCTGTCTCCGAGTTATTACGAATGCTGATCTGATGGTAAAGCTAGCCATTTGCAGCAAGGATCAATTATCACTGTAAAAACAAAAGACAAGTGTGTGATGGATGAATTATGCATTGTAACTTTGGTATGTATGGGTCATATGCGTGTTTAAGGAGGGGGGGATCTTGGTTTTCTAGCATATTTCTGGCATATTCAGAAAAGCTCTGCCTATTTGGTGACATTGACAGGGAAAAGCAGGGAGGCACTTCTGTCCTAAATATAACACAGACATCCTTCAGCAAGTAAAATAGAGAGGAACACACACACACACACACACACACACTCTGAAAGTGAGACAGAGAGGCAGACGACCAAGGACGCAGCAAGGCAAGCAGACAAAAACAGAGACGAGACACAAGGACAAACAAGGCAGAGACGGGCTGGGAGAGTGCTGAAGCGATGAGAAATGAGAGGGAAGATAGAGCAGGAATAACGAAGAGGTGGCTGTGCCAGCTGCTGCCAGAGAGAGAAACATGTTAGCCATTCAGATGAGAGCGAGGAGGCAGCCGGCGATCTGCAGTGAGATACCAACAACCCTTCCTGAATGGTAAGTGGCTGTGACTGCATGGACTGCGTCTGTGCGTTGTGTGTGTGTGTGTGTGTGTGTGTGTGTGTGTTTGCATCGCCAGTGATTTGCCTGCATTCAAGATTGTGCTATTAATATCCCTTACAGTATGTCCACAATTCTCAATTCATGCTAAGTCTCTTCACTGCTGTGCCTCTCTGCAGATGTTGCCATAGCGTCCCTTTTTTGCCACCTCTGCATCGAAACAAATCGATCAATGATAATTAAAAAATCATTCAAAATACCGCCTAGTGATTACAAGCGGTAACAAGGAAGCAGCTGGGGTGCTGACAGCTGGGTTAGGTCTGCAATCCTCATTCATCTTCACTCTTTCCATCATGTCATTAAACATCAAAACATTGGGCGAGCAGAACAGGAAATAAAGCCACGTTTCTAACCACAATGTTGACATATGTCAATTCCAGGCATGGCTGACACCTGACGACAGTTGCCTGTTGATGAAAATACATTCCATTTACTTAGATATATGCAAATCCAGACATACATTTTCATGGCACATTTCGATTTAATCTATTCTGGTATGCTAGTAAGTCTTTCTTGTCTATTTTTAGACCCATACCCACTCAGTTGTCCTTGATCTTTAAAAATTAAATTTCCCATTAGCTTCGAAGGTGATTGGTCAGTCTAAATGTCATCAACCCTCCAATGACGTTTCTAGAAGTCTTATCATGAATTAGAACATCCTCTCCAGAGTGCGCCAAAACAAATTACAGCATATTAACATTTTTCATCATCGTCCATACACTGAACTAACAACATGGATTGGTTAGTTCACAATTCAGCACAGGCTCTGTGTCAATATGTCCAGTCTATCTTTTACCTAATTTGTTTTTATCTCTTTGGATGGGGGTTTCTGCCAAAAAGTAAAATGCTCTGGTCATTACAACACAGCAGTATGGGGATGTTGCTATCATTATTATTATTAAGTTAGTTCATTACATTTTCTATTTAGTTTTTATTGCAACTATTATGTGAAAACAACAGGAAACTCATATGTCATCATCTATTTTTTTTAATTTTCCATTTCAAATGAAAGTATGTACTACCTGTTGAGGAAACTAAAGCAAAGGTAAAGTTGGTTTTCCCCACATTGAGGAAGTCATCATGTTATCACTGTTGTATGTTTGTTTGACAGAGATGTATACTGATTGCGGCTGCTTGTGTGTGTGTGTGTGTGTGTGTGTGTGTGTTTGCATGAGTCACACGTCTTCAAGTTGTTTTGTCTCCGTCTGAGAGGACATTCTTTCCCGGTAGACACTCTAGATGGACTCACTCTGCATTCAGACAGTGGCCTGACATAATCACTAACCCGACTGAATTCTCCCAAGGTCATCACAACAACAACAACAACACCTCCTGCACACACACACACACACACACACACACACACAGTACTGTGGTCAAGGATGCCAACATTTGTGTACACTGAAAGGCAATCGGGTTTTTGTAAAGAGAGGAGTCTCGCTGGGTCTCATAATAAATAAAGCAACACACGCTGTCACGTTGAGGCTGGCCAGGTTATCGTCTCCATAGCAACAGAGACAGACATCGACCGTTCAGTCTTTTCCCAACCAGCGCTGGAGCAGCGGAGCCAAACCTCCTTCTGCTTTCTCCGGCTGCTGGATCGCTTCTCCCTGCTCCGCTTCACGCATCTGTTTCTCCCTCTCTCTCTCTCTCTCTCTCTCTCTCTCCTGCTCATCTCCATCACTTCAGCCTGACCCGCACCACCTTACTCTCTGACCGAATCTCTCTTTTTCACTCAGCCACAATGAAGAGCCTGCAGCTAAAACCGAGGAGAGTTTTGACGAAGAGGTAATGAATGAACTTCTAACTCTATATTTATACTTTTCATGCTCTGAGCACTCTACTGTCTCTCTCTGTTTGCTAATAGCTCAATTATACTTATTACATTTCAAGTTTTATGCTTTTATTGTACTTTTGTTCTTCGTTGCAGACAGGGATCGGCAGTGTCTGGTCAGAGGAGGCATTTGTGACTGGTTTTTATTCTATGGGAGCGCCGAGAAGCAACAGAAGATATTTGATCATCTGAACCGATCCACACTGTTCTGGAGGGTTCCACGACACCCACCTATGATTATTACAAGCAGTATTCGCTGTCGTCTGTCTTTTGGGAAATACTCACAGTGCTGAGGACAGGTACAGTGCCGCTGCTACATTTTATTTTGACTAATTCGTTTCATGTTTTTGTAAAAGAATCCGAGCTGAACCACTTACGATGCACACCCCAGGCTCCATGGTGACGGGGATTGTCTTTGCCCCTTTGGGATTGGTCCTTGTCTTCACTGCCGCCATCACCCCTCAGTGGAGGGAGGGACAGGCACGCTTGGGCATGGCGGGGCCGGGCTCACTTCTTCGGTCGGGGGTGAAAAGTCAAGGTGTGGCGGTCAGGTCTGGAGCGGTGGAGGGGCTGCTCTTACAGCGCTCTGATGGACTTTGGGAGAGCTGCCTGCAGGTGGAGCACTCAGAGCTGAAGCAGTGCTGGCCCGTGGCGGGTCCATACCAGCGAGACCCGAGGGTTCGCCTGGCGCAAGGTCTGATCCTGACCTCGTTGTTCCTGTGCGGCACCGGCATCGTTCTGGCATGCATCGGCGTGCGCTGTTGGACAGACATACCCCTGAGAGGCGTGGCGGCTACAGGCGGAGTCCTGGTGGTGACGGCCGGCCTGCTGAGCCTGACTGCCCTCGGGGTCTACACCCACAACCTCGCCAGACTGGGGGTAGCAAACCCCAGTCAGGGGATCAATAACCATCGGTTCCCCCAGCTCAGCCTGCGTCCGGCCGGCTCGCTCTACTTCGGGTGGCTGGGTTCCTGCTTACAGATGCTGGGAGGCAGCGCTCTGCTGTGCAGCTTCAAACGACCAAGATACCTGACCTGCCCGTCCTGCCCGAAGCTGCCGGCCTGCCCCGCGTGTCGTTCGTGTCCACAGATCGCCACGATGCCGGACACGGAGGTTTACGACGTCAGCTGTTAGAATGTGAACCTCACACTTAAGACACCTCTTATGTGGATGTCCAGTCGGGGTTTAGAAGTAAATGTAGTCCACTAAAGCCAGTCAGGGAGTGCTATAGGGACTGGGAAAGCTGATTTGCCAGGTTACATCTACCAGGAAGTCCAGGAACTTCACCCACCCCACCCCATCACTCCACCCACACAAGACACAGTGAACTTCTGTTGGTCTTGAGGAGCTGCAGCATTTATTTGTGCACAAACTGCAAACGCCACTGTACATTTTTGCCTTCCTCTGCTGCGATCGCTCTCTGTCTTTTGCTCCACCACACACACCCTTGGGCTATCATTTTTAGTGGTTAAAGATACAAAGTTCTGCTTTTCAGTGCTTCTTTGCCACCAACGACGTCAAACAACAGGTTTTGCAGCTGTGAACTCAGCTTTCGGGGTCAATACAGCACACACTGATGAATGTATACCACATTTACCATCAACACTGACTGGACATCCAAGCAACCAAATGTTCCCTCTAAAACAAAGGCAAACTTCCAACTCATTAGCTGACAAATCTGTCAACTAATGAAATGAGTCATTTCCCTACTGAGAACCAAATTACCACTACCTGATTAATGGACATGTGAGGTATGAACATGATGGATTTATACGGAAACCACCTCTTGACGTAGATGGAAACATCATTTTGAGGTGTAAAATACAAAAGTGATGAATCATAGAGCCCAGAGATTGTTACACAAGGTTGAGAAGAGCTCAAGTTGCTGCTGCGTTCAAGTGCAAAATGACTGAAGTATCTCTTTGTGCTGCCTTTCACATCGTAGCCATGCCTTTGTACTGTTATTTCTTTTTGTGTCGGAACAAAACTGTGAAATGTAAAATACATGTGATGAATACAAATGCTTAGATAAAGTTAGGGCTTTGAAAAACGAGCTTGTTTTAGATCGTGATATAGATATTAGTGTCTGTACTTTCTAGTTTCCTTGTGTGAAGAGAATAATCTTTATGAATACTTTTCTGAGTAGTCTGCTTTTAAATATTTTCTCAATTCTCTGAATACCTTCACTTAGGAGCCTACATCTAATGAATATGATGTCACTGACTTTGATAACCCAAACAGTGAGGAGATTAAAAAAAAAAAAAGTTTCGAGGAGGAGGAGGAGGAGGATGTACAACAGGTTGTTGTTTGTTCTTTGTAAATTATTCTACTGTGTTGACTTGTACGGTGTGTTCATACTTGGTGGTGCATTCTGCATTGAATAAAACATTTCAGCAATGAATCACCGTGTGTTCCATCCTAGTAATCTGTAATAGGTGTCATCGAGAGTAAAAGCAGCTTCATTTTTATTTCAATAAAAAACAGGAATAAAACGAGAGACGGAGATCATCTCAGTGGACGAGGTCACTCCGGTGAATTTGAATATGTGAGCGGATCACGACTTCGACATTCAGCACGTGATTAGCGGAAAGGCAAAACATGAAGCTGAAAGCAGGAGTTCATCGTGGTGAAGTTGGCATTCATCTGAGTCACTAATTTGCCATGGTTGAAGAAACAAAGGGCATAAATGTAGGCAGTGGGTGGAATGGAATTAAAACAGTTTGGGAAAATTTTAAATTCAGTTTTGTGTGTGTGTCTGTGTGTGTGTGTGTGTGTGTCCTCATACCAATAGATACACTCTCTGTTGCAACTCTATCTAAAGTATCCAGACCTTTTCTTCCACATTTTGTAATGGTGCAGCCTTGTGCTTAAATCATTTTTAATAAATTGAATTCACACTCAATACTCGAAAAAGACACTTGAGGTTTTAGCTCAGGTGGCTCCCATTTCTCCTGATCACCTTTGAGACGTTTCAAGCCCTTGATTGGAGTCCACCTGTGGTCAATTTCAATTCGTTAGGCGTGATTTGAAAGGGTCCACACATGTCTATATAAGGCCTCAAAGCTGGCGATGCGTGTGAAACCCTGAGGTTGGATGAAATGCAGAGCTCAGAGACAGGGTTTTGTTGAGGCACAGATCTGGGGAAAGCTAGCGACCAGAACTCTGCCTGTACTGATAGATTTGTAAAACATTCTAAAATCCAGTTTAGAAAAGTCTTGACGTGCTCAAATTTGCGCACAAAAGACGGATATAAACATGTAAAGGTGTGCAATTTATAATCTACCAACTTAATCCCATACACATAAAGAGAACCAGAATTACCTGAAGTTTGTTGGTGAATTACCGTTCATCCTGATGTTTACCAGGAACTTCATCACACATTTCAGTGATCACGCTCCCTTTTTATTAAGCCAATCAGTATCACATTGAGAAGGCCCTCTCTCACTTGTCTTGCTGCATTCATAGCAGCCTTGGGCAGCAAGGAACACTGAGCCAGAACTGTCAGACTGCTCTACTATATGGTTCATTTGCCCACATATGTGCTGATACAGTGTTCTCCACGGGGACAAGAAGGCTCAAACATGAAGGAAAAGCATCACCTTGGCCAACAGCAGTCTTTTTGAAGCAAACGTTCTGTGCAAAGTATTTCAAATGTATACCTTTTATTAAGGTAATGTCACTAAACAAATACATACAGTATTTATAGCAAAACTGTATTTACATATCACATTGTAAGAGTCACGGCTTATATTACACTACTCTAGTTGTACTTGTTCTATCCATCGCTAGGAGAACCAGACGGCCTCAGAATCCCATAAATACAAACTCAACTCGGACTGACACTTGGCATGTTCTTCTTCTCTGTTGTAAACTTGTATTTGTTTGTTTGTGAGCAAATCTGGGCCTCAATCTGCGCCGATGCGTTTCACTACTTGATTGAAGTGCTGATTCCATGGCGACTGTCAGTGGAGGACACGGTGAAATGCACGGGGGGAGAAAAAAAAAAACGTGTGACCGCTCCATCGTGGCCCTTAAATGTAGAAGTAGTTCTCGGCGGCTTCTCCGCTCTCAACCATCTCGCTCAGCTGTTCATTTATGGAATCCTGCAGCGACCCCAGGGAGAGTTCTAACACCGGGCTGCCGCTCCGAGAACCCTGGGGGATCTCCAGGAGAACGTCGGACGTCTCCGCGTCCACTAACTGCTCCCCGTCGCTGAGGCTCAGTCTGTACGCGCCTCCCGCTTCTGTGGCGGCTGTTTCTGTGGCGGCTGTTTCTGTGGCGGCTGTTTCCGTGGCGACGGTTTCCAAGGCAACCTCCTCGGTGGGCGTGTCCCGCACCGCCGCGCTGTCCGCCCCTTTGGAGGCCCTGAGCGCCGCCAGTTTTTCGATCTCCTGAACTAGCTCCTCGTTTTGCTGCTTCCACTGACGGTACGTTGAAGGACAGAAGTCGGAGTCCTCTAAGAGCTTGTTGATCTGCAGCAGCTCCACCTCCTTGGCCTGCAGAGGGAAACAGGCTTTCATGAAGACAAACAATACAATTTATGAACTTCTTATACTCATTTCTTTTCCTTTGATATTCTTGTTTTTACTTTGAATTGTTGTTGAAAGGTTTCCTTCCTGATTCTGACTGTTTGAGAACAGTTAGTTATTTGATAATAAATTCTTGACCTCCACTCAAAAGAAAGAAAATCTCTTCAGTTTTGTTGTATCCTCTCTGCTGCTGTCATCCAGTAAACGTCCCTGCTGTGGGATTAATGAATGATTCTCTTATCTTATCTCGTGGCCAGTGCTAAAATCACTTTGACCTGTGCGTCAGTATGTCACCGTATGGTTTGTGTGTTTCCCGCCCACTTTTTCCCGCCCACCTTCAGCGTGCTCTGCAGAGCCCGCAGCGTGTGCGCCTTCTCGTTGATGACGGGGTTCTTGTTGCGTCGGATGAACGATTTCCTGAAGTGGTCGTGCGTAAACGGCTGCTCGTGGCCGATCAGGGACACGCCCCCTTCCTTTATGTTGTTTATCATCATGCCCATCTCATCCACCGGTCCTCCTTCTGAAGACGCCGACGGGGAAGAGCGTAAAAAGATGGAGGGAGAGACATGAATAAGGATGGAACTCAAAATGGAGCAGTCGGGGGTTTGGTTGGCAACTTTATTTGTTTAGTTATCTGGTGAACTTATCCACTGGGGGTAAATTCAAGAAAACACATTTTGTCACTCACATATTATTAAAACATCTATCAGAGGGATGTAGCTTTCCTATATTAAAGAAATGACTCATTGAGAGGGAAATGAGAAAAAGCAGCAAAGAGCTGGGAGGGTTTGGCGGCACGTACCTGTGCCTTTGCTGCCCCCTGTCACATAACTGGGTAACGGCACCTTCGTCTTCGCCTTGGGACGAGGCAGAGTGTGGGACTGCACTTTCTGAGGCTGGATGAGACGATGAAATTAAACAACAGCTCTCCAAACGGTGTGTGTTCATGCAGGTGCAAACCTGGAACTGTACCGACCTTGTTCCGTCTGCGTGGCGATGGGGAAGTCTCGCTCTCTGATTCAGTCTCACTGTAACATTCTGTCGGTGAATGGATGATATTGCCATAAGACATCATGTATGTATATTATAAACATATGTTTAACTGGCTGGCAGGTTGGATTAAATCCCATAACAAACCGCAGGTAACCATAGCAACAGTAAATAAGCTTCATCCTGTGTTTCCAGTTATATCTGCCTGGTGAAAATATATTAAATATATTAAATCGATTACATTGATAGATTTTTAGAGTGAGGTGTCTTCTTCATGACGAAGAAACACTACACTACATCAAACATCAGCACTGAATGCATTTTAGGTGCATCACTTTTGGCGATTAATAGTGCAAATAAAGGTTTAAGGAGGCTGTTTCCCCACCTTCTTCACTGTCTGGGCTGGAGTTCTTCTTATGCTTCTGTATGGCTATAATCAGACAGTTAATCCACCTGGAGAACGGGAAATAAGCTGTGACAATACAGGCAAAGCATATACAATTTCTGTCATTTTTAAGATTAAGCTTTAAATTTCAACAAAAGTGATTATTCCTTCAAACAGCACAAAAAAAACAGCATCCTGAAAATCCAACTGTAGGGGGCAGTGCATACCTGTTTGATTTAACACCTCTAACAAGCTCACTCTTAGCAAACACACAATGAATGAAGTTCAGCTGCATGTTAAAGCTGAGCGTTTATGTAAGAAGTTAAGTACTGAAGGTAAACTTGCATTATTAAACTGCCTTCGCCCCGTCTGTTTAAGTGCCGGGAAAAGGCGTAAGAACGACAACTTACTTGCTCATGTCGCTGACGTTGTCAGCTGCAAAGAAGAAGTTGTGGAATCGCTGGTGGCACATTTTAAACACGCTTTGCAGAGAGAGAGAGAAGAAATGGAGGGAGGCACAAACATGAATTTCTTCATCACAGAGAAATGACAACACATAAATCATGCTTGTGCAAATACATATACATGCAAAAGGAATTCTTCTTCCTCAACACTTTTGTCAGAATACATGAGATTCCATAAATTCAGATACAAAAGGGCCTTTTCTTTAACATCACAATTTAGAAAAATGTTTTGCCTGAGTACATTATGTTGCTTATGCAACCAAGACAGATCACCCACTGTACATAGGGACAATAACGTTTCTGTTCCAAACTACCCAGTGGAGGCGAAAAGATGAAAATACTGCACCTTAACATAATGTCAACAAACTACATATGTTCTTGGAAAAAAAGTCAAAAATCCCATGAATATGATTCATCATTAAGGTCATACTTACTATTTTCTCTTGTGCTCCCCAGCGCTCTCTATGTCGTAGCTGGCTATATTGACAAAACCCTCTGCCTTCTCATCCTACAGAGAGAAAATCAAAAGCTATAGGTAAAGCTAAATCGTCTACAGTCTGGATGAACGACTCTCACAGTGTTGTTCCCACCTGTTGGCTGGTGTACCAATAAAGGGAAGGCCCCTTGAGGATGAACCAGAAGCGCTGCCACTTCTGGGCGAGGAAGACGTTGCTCTCCTTCCTCTTCTTCCACAGCCAGCCGTCGCAGTCGGGTCGGCCCAGCTCGCGGCAGGACACGCGGCGCCGACTCATAGCCGTCGACGTTCCTGGGAGAAACAAAGGGACGTCAAAACATGTTTATTCCCCATTCTGCTCTCAAACAAGGGCTGAATTTAACCTAAACCCCCTCTGGTACTGAATTAGACCTCTTATGCTTTGATTCATTTAGTATTACACATTGAACTTTTACCTTTAGTAGAGCTCTTTTTTGTTTCCTTATTACCCTGAAATGACATCCAGTTAAGAGTTTAATTTACTGTGTTTCTAATTCAAATGTAGTTGTAACATCATCAACAGTGTCATAAAGATTTCTCTCACCGTGTGTCCAACCATCTCAGGGCAGGAACTTATGCTGGCTGTATCCTGGTCCACCCCCTGAGGCGAAGAGCTTCTGAACGAGCCGAATCCAAAGGGAGATGGACTTCTGGGTGACGGAGACCGGTCTCGTCTTAGTCCCGGGGAAAGCCTCAAACCGTCCCAACTCTCCCAATCCCCTGAGAAAACACACACACACACGCATGTGATCATCCTGCAGGAACCAGCATGGTACATCCTAGCATTTGTATTCACGGTTAAAGTGAAGGAAAAGCAATTTAACACACCGTCATAATTCATGTTGAATTAGTGTCAGCTGTCAAAGATCTACATTTAACACTCAAACAAACCGACACCACTGTATCCAGGCAACACATCTAATCTCCTCTTTTAATATCAACAGAAACTGCAAACAAACATCACCCTAATCCTCAAATGTCTGTTCCTTTAATAGAAATAAAACATTTGTATCAACAGTCTTCACCCAGCTCCTCCCCTGTTTCCTACCTGAGGCCGACAGCGGTGACAGCGCCCCCTGTTTGCTTTGATATGAAGTGAGGGTCAGATTCTCCTGCAGCTCTCTGTCAGCAGCCAACTCTGATTCTTCCTGTCCCATAGGCTGCTGCTGCTGCTGCTGCTGCACCTCCGGCCCGTGGATGGCCTTCCTGCGATGGGAAACACGTAACAGATCACAACGTTGATCAAAAAGCAACTCGCTTCTGAGGGAATGGAGCGTCTGACATTTGAGATTCGGCTGCATTGGTCTGAGCTGAAACAGCATAAATGACCTTTTAATGGTCAAAATGTTCTACTTGTTTTTCCTTCCTGGAGTTGTAGTGTTGCAGAATGTGACAGAATTATTTACAACCTTAATGTACCATCCTCGCCCACTCCTTCCATTTGTCTGAGTACGCCTGCTCTACATCACCTCTCACTATCTCCTTTTACCTCTCCATCACTCTTTTTTTCCTCCCTTCTCCCATTTTCCTTCTTTTTTTTTAAACTCCCCCTTCTTTGTGTCTTTCATCGTCTCTCCCTAGTCTATTCATCTCCCTGCTCATCCCTTCCTTGTCTCTCATTTCCAGTCAGCCGTGGGTTGTGGACGCTGGAATTTATGGCATTTGCAGTGTGACCTAATCGCAAACCCTACCGGGGTCCTGGCAGATTAATGAGGTCAAAAGGGTGAGTGGGAGGTTGGGCTCTGTTGAGTAAATCCTCTGTAGTTCAGTGACCCAAACTTATGTCCAACCTGCTCTGAGATGCAGAGTTCACACTCTTTCATCGGTTACATACAGGAAATGAAAGCACTTCATATTCAAGACATAATGTATTTTAGAAGTCCTACAACTTTTCATCTAAACGCTCTAAAGACAAATAATTACATTTAAAGTAAAGCTAGTTTAGCATAGAAGCGAATCGATGCTCTCACCTGAAAGACAGGGACCTGACAGAAGCGGCTACCCTCTCGAATATGGAGTGCCTCGGATTCGCCTCTTCGTCCTCTTCGTCCTCTGACCTCTCTTCTGTCTCCTCTTCCTCCTTCTGGAAAAGACATCAGTAGAAACACAAGCATGTGAGTGTGCACGCTAAACGGTGTGTGTATTGAGGGGTTTAGCGGAGGGTAAAGGAGGCGGATGTCATGAGGATTGTAACTGCAGCTTTCAGGTCTCCAGTCACTCACTTGATGCCAACACACACACACACACACACACACACACAGTCTGGGAAACTCAAAGCAATAAGGAGCTGATTCACATCTCCTTATGTGTGTTTTCTTACAGCTGCAACCAGAGATTAACATGGTAGTCACAAGGGTGTGTGTGTGTGTGTCTCTGATTCAGCCTGTAATAAAGCGTGTAGTTCAAAGACAAACAACCGTCGCCATAGTGACTCCTGAGATCATTTATGGATCCCGAAGGATGTTAAGCGGAAATCAAAGGGAGGATTCTCGTGGCAGCGAGGCTTCAGGTCGCCCCGGCATCAACCGTGGCTTCTGAAAGACGACTTGATGTTTCACCTCTGGGTGCGATCATCCTCAACTGAAACGATGTGCGATGAAATCAAAATTGCCTGTGTGCAAACAATAACGCAGCTGGCTTGGGGCTACTTCAAATGGCTTCGTCCATGATTACACAATCTCCAAATAAAGTTTTCAGAGCCCACGCGCTTCCGAGGCAAAGTATGAGGAAACAAGAAGAATGTCATTCCTGAGATGGGCTGAAGTCCCTGTGTGGGCCCGACATGAGTAAATATGCATCATTTTGTCCTGATGTTCTGTCCAAAACACATTCTGCTATTCTTCTAAGCGAACATAGAACACACGGCAATGCAAATGAGATATTTCCTGCATGTGGTTTTACACAAATAAGAGACCTCATCATGCTCTGGGGACTATTAATATCTCCAAAGCAAATGTCCTAGGTTGTACTGAACACAGGTTCCATTGTGACGAAGGTAAATACAGTCAATTCATTGACTTAAATTGAGAAATTGATAGAGTTGATGGGGCTGCACGGTGGTGTAGTGGGTATCCCGGGTCGGCCCGGGTTCCTTCTGTGTGGAGTTTGCATGTTCTCCCCGTGTAAGCGTGGGTTCTCTCCGGGTTCTCCGGCTTCCTCCCACAGTCCAAAAGACATGCAGGATGGGGATAGGTTAATTGATTACTCTAAATTGTCCATAGGTGTGAATGTGAGTGTGAATGGTTGTCTATCTCTACATGTTGGCCCTGTGATAGACTGGCGTCCTGTCCAGGGTGTACCCTGCCTTCGCCCAATGACAGCTGGGATCGGCTCCAGCCCCCCGTGACCCTGAATACAGGATAAGCGGTAGAAAATGGATGGATGGATGGATAGAGTTGATGACCTGCGGGAAGAGATCTGGACAGGGTTCCTGCGTCGCACCGACCCAGGAATCTTCTTCAGGACCAGAGTCACTCCGTTGGGATTCTCCTGCAGTTTTTTGACGAGGTTAGCTCGACTCCAGCCCACCTGGCGGAGCGAAACAGACCATCAGGTTAAGATTTAAAGGCCGGGAGGGCCGCTACGCAGTGCGACAAATGAGTGCAACACAAGACTCACCACTATCTGGTCGTTGACTTGAATCACTTCATCACCAGCCAATACCTTCACGTAAGCATCCGAGGTCGGCTGCAAAGGGAGAGAAACGACACAAATAAAGACTCATAGTGAATCAAATGCAGCTGAACATTGTTCAACTTTTTGTATTACTTCTTAGGGACAAATGTTGCTATTATCTTCTAGTATCAGTGTGTTTGTAGTACTGTATTATGTATTTTGACATTGTGGATGTAGGATACTCTTTTCTAGGTATTAAGGGCTTTTTAAATTCTTGATATACACAGTATATGAGTGGAAGTTTTACGTATTCATTAATTAATTAATATTTTTTATACCTTGTTATTAGATCTGTGACCGATGACTACATACTATGGATATAGAATATAAAAAAATAGAAAAATAATAGATTTTATAATAGTTATCACTGTAACTTTTAGAGTGCTTTTGTATGTAGAAATGATTTACCACTCTAAAATTAAATCCTCTATGACTGAAATTAACCTTATTTCATCAATATATATTATGATAAATCAATTGTTCTGGGGAAAAAAGAAAAATAAGAAGCAAAAAGCAACCAAGAATTATGTTCTCGGTTGATCCAGCTAATAAAATACCAGAAATAATCAAGAAATAATACTACAAATCCCTCTAAAATCCAGCGCTGGCCTCAATTATCTCACACAACTACAAGTATCAAAAGAAATAGCAAAATCTGACAGTAATAAAACATATACTGTCTCAATTCAACTGAATGACATGGTATGTATAGCCACAAATAACAAATTTGCCTCGGAGGGTTCTATAATCAGTAAATCATACAACATCCTCTGTGCCGGCACCCTCCATCGAATAAATAAAACCTCCCTTTAAATGGGGAAAAAAAGGAAGAAACCTCTGGGGGATCAACTGAGGACACAGTATCATTCCTAATGTCCTGAGGAAATCCTAGTCAGCCATACTGATGGAGGTAACTGCAGTAGCAGGGGAGCCGAGGGTACTTTGCTGTTGACATCATGGAAAAATCGCATCTCCATCGTTCTGTCTCACGGGAGCGCTGCCCTCGATTTCATTTTAGAAGCCCTCCTCATTCCAGCGAGCAAACACTCCCCCATCGTTCCATCGCTCCGGAGTTTATTTTACAAGCTCCCTTTAATCCAACTGATCTCCAGCTTTCTTTTTTGTTTTTGAGCAAACCATGTATCTCTGCTTGAGGCGCTTTTATGCAGAATTCCTAGTGGTTCAGTTAGTTCACTAACCAACAGCTAGTGTACAGTGACGATTGCAACTAATATACATATGTAGACATTCTAAAACTTGATTTGTCATGTAGATATTGTTTTACATGCAGTTTGCAGTCAGCAGCAACGTCAATGTGATGTATTTCCAGCAGGGGGGCTCAGATTGGTTTCAATTTCAAAGCAGCGAATCAAAGAAAGATAAGCCAACAGCTAAAAAAAAAGTAATCTGTCAAACAAAACTACTTCCAAGGGGATTTTCTTTCCAGTCCAGAGCTCATGTTTCCATAATACATGAAGCCAAATAAACAAGAGCAGAGCAGAATTGATTCTGAAAACAACCACTGAAAGAATATTAAATGTCACAAAAATTGAAGAGAGTTGAGATTATTTTTCCTCTTTCTTGCTGAGAAACCCAGACTGAGGAGTGCAAATCAATACCCTCCATTAGGGGAGGTGGAAACGAGCGTTAAGCATCCTGAGCCACAGAGTCACAGCTTGCTACCTGTTTACACTCCACGAGCTACACTTGAAGTTAACCTGTTGTGGTCTGGAGTCCAAGAGGAGCAGAGCTTTGAGTCAAGAGCACAGAGACGGTTGCCGCTGTGTGGATGCGGAGGCCGAATCAACAGTGAATGCGAATGAGAGAGTCTGACCTCAGCGGCGGTCCCGGTCACGTAGTGGTTACTGGAGCCAGTGGACGTAATCTCAATGCCCTAAAGAGAAACAGAGAGATACATTTTTAGGGCGATAAAAACATGCATATATTATATTATACAGAATGTCAATTATCCAAAATGCTTCACATACACATGTCTATCTTGTTCCTGTCATCAGTGATGGAGTCGCTGTAGATGCTGATCCCTAGATGTATTGATGGTTCGGCCTGTAATTACCCCTCAGCTCGCCTTGAATGATTGATTATTTTGGAGTGGTAATGGGCATGGGGATCAGAGCCAACTAATCACACGCCCGAAAGCCCAGATCACACAATCAATACAGCAGCATGAATGGATTTCAACTTTCAACTGAAAAAGTGCAGAGCCAAAAGAAACCATATCCTCCCATCGCTTCTGAATATACAACATATGATGTCTCATTATTATTAATCCATCAACGTATAAGTTTGACTGGCTCTACCTGCGATGCATTGCTTTGTATCGCAGCATTTAAAAAGCTCTGGAATTTAAATGTAAAGCACAAAAATGCCATGAAGCTCCTGTATGTCATTTGTAAGTCACAACAAATAAGCCAATAATCAATATGTATTAACATAGTGATGATAATATAGTAAAACACAGATGTAATAATATAAAAAAATATCCTCAGAAGTTATAATTGTAGACAAGTTCTTCTAACTGTGTACAACTACTTTATATTGTATTATATATCAGAGGTATTGAACATTTTCAGGCCAAGGACCCCCAAGGGTCATCGTGACTCGGTGGAGGGACCCCTATTACATATCATATAAAAGTGTGTTAACTAATTAAACTGAGCCAATAATAATGTTTAGTGTGGCCTATAGTGCCATGTATAACAATGCTAAGCCATTAAAATAATAATTGTTGACAAACAATCGTTGATTCTATTTTGGCATTTCTCCATCACGATTTAACAACATAATATTAAACAAACAGGAAGATTTATTTTTGCTTATTATATGTAGTATTCATGTTAAGGTGTATTTTTGGACATATTTACATTTTTGGAAGAAATAATTTCTGGGACACATGGTGTCATATACCATTTCCTAAGTGTTTTATGGATTTCGATGACATATTTGGCAACAATGCACAGGGATATTGTCTGAGTCTGTTTCTTATTGCATGTGATCACAGACCTCTTTGTGATACAGTGAATAGATACCTCTATTAAATATTGCAGTGAAAGCAAAAGAGGAAAAAGCAAGCTGTCGCTTTTTAGATTCATTTCAGGAATTAAGCAAATGTACATCATGTTCTGTACATTCTGTGAATTACAATTATTACGTCCTCCCACTTCTCTTTCTTTCTGTCTTTAGTTCCCATTACTTTCACACGTTTAGAGGTCAGACCTCGTTATCTCTGACAATGGGGTTTTGTTGCTGTTTGATGAGCACATTTGTTCAAACGATCCACCTTCGAGGAAGTTGTGAAGAATCACTCACAACAGTTTAGCACAAGGCACATACAATTGTGAGTCTATGGACACAAACGCCATCAGAGGTGAGGAAGTGAAGCTAGAAAAACGTGCGTTCAAGACCACACACTGGAGATGATTAGAAAAATCGAGAGAGTGAGCGAGCACAATGAGATTGGATTTAAAACTGAAAAGCGCGCTGGATTACGAGCTACGATTGTTGAATGTACCGACTGAAGGGGAAAGGCTTTGAGAGAGGAGATGAGGCAGAAACAGGAAGTCGTTGAGAGTCAAAAGGAACAGAGATGGGTACACGGAGAACCTTGAGTTAGATGAAAGACGAGCGGAACCAAATGATGATGGGAATCTGCAGGCGGTGATGAAAGCAGAAAATGAGAGCTGAAAAAGGACAGAGAGTGAGAGAAAATGAGACACAGCCATAAAGGGTTGACTGGATTTTTGAAAAGGGATGAGATGGATGAGATGGTAAAATGCTGCACGGATGAAACCAACAAAAGAGACATCCAGAAGGGACCAGGAAAACATAGAAGAGTTAAAAAGTGGGTTTAACAGCTGACAGAGAATGTATTAAACACTAAATTATTATTACTGCCATTGGCCTGCACTAGATTGTTGTTGTTTTAAATCCCTTGCGTGACTAGTATGATTAGTTGTAGAATTGTACATGTTATATGAAGATAATGATCGAGACTAAGATTAATCTCATGATCATTTTCTCAATAAATGAAAACAGTTAAAATGCCCATCACAATCCAAAACTAAACACATATTCACTTTACCAGCTGATAAGACCCGGCTGAGACTGAATATTTAACATTTTTGCAGGTAAAATGAATTCACAAAAATTCTCTTCATTAATCCACTAATCCATTATTATCAATTAATCATGTCTATTATACTTCTTAGAGGATCATTTCTAGTAATTAAAAGTGAAACAAAACAAATATTTTATTGGTTGGACAACTGGAAACCCCTGAACCTCTGATTTAAATTCCTTATATTTGCTTCACTGTATATGTTACAATATATAGTAAAGAGGAAAGTGTTAGCAATTAATATGGGAAATAGAATTTGCATCCTCAGCATAAAACTAGACATCTCATTGGGTGTACACTGAATGAAGACAAAAGGACGGAGTCCTCTAGAACAAGTAGGCTTTACCAGCTGATCACCAGGTAACACGGGCACCAGGTCCACACTCTCCAGCTGAGCAGTGTGGGAAAGAAATCCCTCGGGGCTGGAATTCAGGATCTCATCACACACCAACACCAGCTGACGGCACTACAGGATGAAACAAACCACCATTCATTAAAGGAATACGCTACGGAATATTTCAATCAATCCTAACCAAAATGACTTTCATGTAGAGTAAGAAATCATGTACAAATACTTACTATAGATATGATGTCCTTTTCCTTTTCATAGACGGTGGTATCCTGTTGGATGAGTGAAACAACACATCATGAGTTCCACACAAACTGTGCACCAAACCGACACCACAGCTGCCTTTATTTTTCGCTGTAATTGATTTGTGGAAATGAGACAATCTGACACAAAACTCGCCCTATTTCCTCTTCACAGCATGAGTCGAGAAGTGAAAAGCCAAAGGGAGGCAAAAGAGAGAGACATCACTCCGGGCTCAGCCGAATGATTTTCAAAATAAAAAATCGAAATTGTGATTGTTTTTTTAAATTGCAATATAATAATAAATATCTCTAATTCTCATTTAAATTACTTTAATGCCTATGGTGTGGTTTTGTTTGTTTTTCTGCAGCTTGTTTAGTCCGTAGAACCCGACACAACAATATTTCATTCAAATTAAAGGACAGATAACCTTACTCTCGTCCTTTAATGGCATTTGACTGACTTTTATCACAACAGTGTATAAATACATTTAAATGAAGGACATAAAACACAACATATTGTAAAACATTTACAGCTCAGTAAGAGGCCAATCAATTTTGTGGTGCGTAATGACCACGTAACCCGAGGGGCTCACACTAATCCCCACAAGCGCACATGCGTGTGCGACAGGACGTCAGTGTCACGGTTACTAGAATCAGTGAGACTAAACTTGTTAATCTGCGGCCGGGATGTGGGGGTTGATAAAGCTCCGTATGACTCGGCCCTGCAGGAATAATGCAGGATGACGACGGGAGGTTTAAGAGAAGATGTTTACACGCCATCGAAACTCAAAGTAATGCAACATACCATTACTGCCCGAGGTAATTGGCAGCACTTGTGATGATGCGATGAGTTACATAAAGGACTGTAAGGGGAAACTAATCCCTGTGAAATGTAACAAGGGCTCACCAGGGTTTGGTTGCTGGGCTTATTAAAAGCGGTGACACAAGGCTGGTGGGAGGGGTACGACTGGGAGAGGCTGCAGCCCCGACCGCTGGTCAGTTAGACGTGTCTGCTTGGTGTTTGTTTGCTGGGTGTGTGTGTGTGTGTTTGTGTGTGTGTGTGTTGGAGTGGGGATACTTGAGAGAACCTGCATGTTGAGATGTTCAGATGTTTGTTTTGACCACAAAGCAGTTGGCTAGCCAGTAATTAAGGGCTTCATTCACAGCAGAAATAAATGAATAAAGGACAAATATTTGAATATCGTTAAGGGTACAACATTACAAAACAAAAAAGAGGAAAATTGTTGTTATCGTCCTTAAAGATATTATAAGTGCAAACAGACATGGGTAGGTGCATCTGTAAAAAGAACAGGCTGGGTTTCAGATCAATTCGATCTTTAGTTTAATATTGTTTTTTCTATTTTAGCAAAACTAGGTTTAAAATGGGTGAATCCAAATTTAAAATTAAGCGTGTTAAAAGTTAAAAAAAAAAAAAAGCTGTTGTTAAACAAATAGTTAAACTTTAAATAGTTAGTTTAAACCAAAATTGAATAGAGTGTAATGCTTGCGTTGCAAAATAATGATAAATAAATAATAATTTAATTAATAAATGTTGGTCCAATCTTCCTGTTCAGTCTTGTAACACGTTCCTTGCTGAACTTGAATATTTTGCTTAATTCATCTAAAAAAAATTTTTTTTTAAATACAACCATTAAAAAAATGAGACCTTAACTGAAAGTTTTAAAGTTAATACTGCATACATTTTTAAGTTAGATTTAAAGGTTTGGTTGTCATTTACAGTTAATATCGCGGAAGTTTTTTGTTTTGTTTAAAAGATTGGTGCAATAAAGAGATTTAAACATTCATCCTTGATGATGCAACCCAGCCTTTGTGTTCATTTTAGCCACTAAGAGGAGTTTGTGCCACAAATAGCAAAAGAAACAAAAAATTAAATAAAAGCAATCACAAGAAAGAGTCTAAAGCCTGGAACTGATCCCAGATGACGGGGGAAGGCAGGGGACACGCCGACACGAAGAGAACATGCAAACCCCAGACAGAAGGCGGCCCCGGGGCCCGTCTGCCCCCTGGCATAGACGCTGAGTTTTAAATATGGTTGCCACCTCCGACCATACGCCACCGTTTCTGCTTTCGTTTCACTTGTAACACCTCTCTCTTTCCTGCATCTCACCACCGCCTTTCAGACGTACATAAACGATCCACACCTCTGCCTCTTATTTGGAACCACATCACCAGAGGCCTCCCCACGGCGCTACAACCTGTTCTGCATTTCATTTTTTAAAGGAAATGACACTTGAATGTGTGTGAGGTGGGCGATAGGTACACTTCTGCCCTGAAACATTTACACTTCCAGCCACAATCGCTTGCAAACATAGTCACTTCCCGATTTCACTGACGGTACTGCATTTCACACAAATCAAGAGAGCCAACATGGATATGAAGCGGATATAGCAGCTGATGCCTTGCATTTAGGTCATGTTTCATTGAAGGAGATGAGAAAAAGGAGCTATGCGTTGGACACGTTTAGACCCCGACGGCCTCCAGCATGTTCATGCTCCCTTCTATTCATTTCCCTCTCGACAAGGTATTAAGTCGAATACGAGGTGCATCCCATCATAAAGTACAATGAGAGATGAAACCACTTTCAGTTCTCCATCGACAAAAGCAGAACAACCTCATTTTTTGAGTCCACCAAAATATCATTTTCTAGCACAGCCAACACCAAACATTTCATGATATGAGCAGATCGGCGCCCAAACAACAAAAGTTCATCCCACAGACCCGATTATTCCGGCTCATTGTAGCTACCGTAGTTACATATTAGCCACAGCTGTGCTGCAGACTGTCAATAAATGGCAGACAATCCCCAATCCAGAATGGACTGAATGAGATTCATTGGGCAAGATTGGAGAAAGCCAAGTAACTTCACTTGATAAAGAAAGCTGCAGTGTTGTGTGTGTGGCTTGATCAGGCGGTGTGCTAACTTTGCAGCAGCGTTCTGTGCCTGAAAGCTGTTCTCTCTCTACCGTTGTCTAGGAAACAAAGACAAGCTATTATGTGGGTGTAACACTCTGAAAAGAGGCGGACGACAACGTGAATGCACACAGGCGTGCGTGGACACACGTGCAGTAAAAATTAAAAAAAGGGGATGAAGCTATCACACAGAGATGTCATAGCACCCTGGGGTCTTTTTTTTTTTTTTTTATTCGGAAGCCTCGCCAAAGTCAAGCCCCGTCATGTTCGGTTTGGCTTTTGCGTGTGTGTTTACACACTTGGACCTGCACCAGTGGATGCTTACTATTTGCCAACAGGTCACACAGTAACTATAAAAAGACCCGGAGATGCTAGATCTCTTTTACACCTGCTCCTTATCCTTCCATCCAAATCTTACTTGCATGTTCTCGTCCTGTCCTGTCACCGCTCCGTCTCTTGTGCTCTCTTTCTCAGCGTCATAAATAATAAGTTCTAGTCATTCACCTCTGACAGCTTGCTAGGTGAGGCCCTTTCTTCATTCGTTTCATTTTCTTTTTTGGCACACTCCTTTATCCCATCTTCATTCAAGCCCTCTTATTGTTTCTGCCTGAGCTTTAAACAAGTCGTCTGATAGAGAGAGGCTGATCTTTGCATATAAGAGCAGTTTTAAGTTATACAGCATTACATAACAGCACCATAAATGAAGAAACAGCCATAGATTAGTTCCTTCTTTAACAGGAAAATATTAAATTAGTTATATTTTATCTAAGCATCTTGTGTTCAAGACACTTTAAAAAGTTAGATTTGCTCCAGAAATTTCTTTTAGAATCACCGTTAAACGCACATACCTTAATGCAACGCTTCAAAATCCTTGTTTGCTCTTATCCAACTTCACAGATCTCTCCCTCTCTCTCCCTGACTTCGCTCGCTGCTCAGCTGGTTCAAAGCCGACTGAGCGACTGTGCGGCTGCGAGACTCTTGACTTGACAACTCCGCTGTGGGATCCCAACAACACCACCTGACTGCTGACCTTGATCGCCCTCAGGGGGGGAGGCCAGAACACACACAGACACACAGGAAATAAGAGCCCTTTTCTTCGGTGTGAGGGATGTGGTGAAGCTTCTGTGGAAGCACTTGCCCAGAAAAAGACGTCACGATGAGGCCACGGCCTCCTAAAACCCGCGTCTAAACGTCACGTTGGGGGGGGGGGGGTGTCGACTAGCCGGGGGCACATTTTAAGAGGCTGTGACCATAGCTTGCAATGGTTGGTGCTTACAGTGTGGTGGAACACACAGGAGTTTATGCAATGTGATACAGCTGTATTGTACATGCTACAAGTGTTTTTCTACAAAGCCTTCACCTGCAGGTTTATAATGTTATGATGACAGCTGAACAGGCATGACCTGTCATTCTCTGTTGTCTTGTTCAAACAGGCGTGACGGCTTCTCAGTTGTCCAAAACTGACCTTTTAGTTCACAAAGTCAAAACAGGTACAATGCAGGTTATTATAGCTGATCCGTTTCCAGCGTTATTTTATGAATGGAATACTGAGCTCGCTGGACCGAATGCACCGAAAACACCTGCACACACACAAACGCACAAGTGTGCGCCGAGA
This sequence comes from Chelidonichthys spinosus, assembly GCA_029853015.1. Taxonomy (NCBI): domain Eukaryota; kingdom Metazoa; phylum Chordata; class Actinopteri; order Perciformes; family Triglidae; genus Chelidonichthys; species Chelidonichthys spinosus. Next base: position 8,914,576 of record CM056833.1, on the reverse strand, counting down.
GCTCAAAAACAGGAATTGAGCTAACAATAGCCAGACATTACCAAACGATGATCAACCTCCGAGAGGGGACAGACGACAAAAAGCAGTAAGGCTTCAACTTACTAATCACTCACTACGTGCCAAGGTGACAATGAATGAAAAACAACAGCCATCAGGCCCAAAAATCTGATTCACCTCGCAGCGACAAAAACATCCTATCGGAGTCAGCGAGCTCAATACGTTTTTTTTTCTGAAACAAATACTTCCTTCCTTCCCCGTCGGTCCATAAGAATAATGTCACCGCTGCTGTACACCAACACAGAGACCGCAGCTGCTCTATCACATGATCAATCTGGGATGGTTAAGTAAAGAGCTGCTGCAGTAAAAACTGCCCTCCCTCAAGAAACATTACAACAAACAACAAAAAAGTAAAATAAAAAATGCAGTTTTGTATACAGGCAGGACAACAGTGCAAAAGCAGCAAAAGAAGCATCACCTTGCTGGAAATTATCAAAGAGGTGAGAACCGTACCTGTCGTGCTGGGCAGGCGTCCAAAGCCGGTTATAGAGGGCTATATATAAGCTCCTCTAAACACTGAGCCTCCTCTCTCACCTCCTCTGACTGCCTCCTTACCTCTCTCTAATTATCTCCCATTCTGGTGCCATCTCTGTACCTCTATCTTCTTCATCTTCCTCTTCACTTCTCTCACTTCTTTTATGTCTAATGTCACTACGGCGTCCTTTCAGAGTTAATAATCTCTCTCTCTGCCTGTTGCTCTCTCCGTTGCTCATTCAGCGACCTGTACTCCCCCAGGAGTCAGAAGTCATTTAGCAGTCGGTGCAATCCCTCTTCCAGTCTCCTCCTTCTTTATCTGCCTTCCCCTCTGCCCTACCCTCCCTCCCTCCCTCCCTCCCTCCCCTAGGCATTACAACATATCCAGGCCTGTCCCTTCCACTACCTGCGAACACATTTCACCCTCTCCACATCCATTTGCGATTATTCCCTTCCCTCGCATGTCTTTCCTTACATTTCATACTACCACGAAGGAGCGAACCCAAACTAAATGCTGCCCTCCTCTTTGGCGAGCTGTCCGAAGCTGAGCTTTCTTCTTCGAGGCACAGCCACCTCCAAATATGCCAGGAATGTCAAGATAAAGAATGCATTGCTCGGGCTAAGCTGCAGAGCAGGAAGTTTTTTAGGGCTTCTGTTTTTCTTGCTGCGTTTTAGGGTTTGTTTTGAAAAATAAATCAGGTTGTAGTTCCTCTTTGGAAGTTCAGTGTATAAGACAATGCTCCTGGAAACGTGGTTATTAGTGTGTGGTTCCTCTTAAGATAAAACGCCCTTGTGCTTTCATGTCATCGACATATGTGCAGTAGAGTAGTAGCAAAGGAAAAGCCATTCAGTTTGCATGAAAGAGAAACGTTGCTTTTTGATGCAGCTGTTTGATGGACATAAATAGACCAACCTTGTGGACGATGTCTCCCAGCTCCCTGCAGTAGCTCAATATGTTCTTACTGGTGGTGTATCCACTGAGCTGGGAAAACTGATACCTGGCAAAAACAAGCAAGCAAGTACGACGGTTGAGTTTCACTCCAGTAATTAAAAGAAAGAAAGACAAATTTAGAATCTTAGGAAGTCAAGAGTGAGGCAAAGAGAGAGGGGTGGGTGTTAAATGGATCGCTATCAGGTTTCTTAACAAAGGGGCAACAGGTAAACAGCAAGTCAATGCATATGGCTTTAACCTGGCAGCCATGCTTTTTACATGTGAACTCAGCAACACAGCCACGACACAGCAGAGAAGTGAGTTAAAAAATAACTGCGGGATAAACTCCAACTTGGAGTGCTGCACACGTAACGGTTAGATAACTCCCCCTCTGCGAACCTGTTGAGCAAAGAGAAGAGTCCTTTGGCCGAGGTGATGAGCTCCACTACGAGCTGCAGGATGGCAACGGGCAGCTTGGTGGCGCTGCTTCCATCGTAGCTGTTGAGGCGCCAGCGACCCTGGATGCCCATCTGGAGGGTGTGGGCAACGGCACGCAGCTTCTCCGTCAGACCACGGAGGTTCTCGCCACCGATACCATATGTCTGGAGACACACACACACACAACTGGTAAAGGTCTCTTCCTAATACTCCCACACTGTAATACACAAATCTGTTAGGCTAATTATTACAAATGGAAGTCATTCTCCTGACAGTACTTCTTACAGCTGTGGAGAAATTCGTTTTTTTTTCTTCTTATGAGATGAGATAAATCTATTCCTTTTTGAAGGATGTAAGAAAAAAAATCTGCACGTTGAAATAAGTCTCTGATGGTCTGATGGCCAGACATCAATGTTTGACATTTACTACCAATGCTGAAAGGTGACACCTAACCTAGAAAAGAAAATAGAGACATTGAGGTAGACACCATCAAGCAAAGTCTACGTCATTTTCATGAGTGTGAAAGTAAACTCTCTGTATTGAAAGTTTACTTACCATTCTAACAATGATCTGATACGCCCAGGGATATTAAAGGGGACTATGCCTCATTATTAACAGTATAAATACGCTATCATGTCATAAAAAAGTGGATATTTTAGCTCAATATCCAAAAACTGGCAGGCTAAATCTCAGCATAATACTTCTAACACACTTCAAATGAGCCAAACCCAGCCAGGCAATGGGAGACATGAAGTAGAAGCAGGTTATTGTCGTGACCCCCCCCCCCCCCCCCCCCTCATGTCATCTCATCGGTGGTCAAGAGGGTTCGGACCGGTCAGGCTTTGTTGGTGCACACCAACCAGCCGGAACAATCCTCCATTATCCAGTTTCCCATGAATTTTTCATGGCCTCGTTGACATGGTACTTGTCGATTATGTAACCGTGTACTTGAATGTGTTCGGCCGGCGCCATGTGAGCATCTGATGCTTGTTATTATGAATGAGCGCAGTGTTAGCGCTTCACGGAGCATCAAAGACGGAGAGCGAGACAGGCAGGCAGACACGCAGCGCACTCGAGATTTAAACTGTACATCCGTGTGTGTGTGTGTATGGGTTCAAATCACGTTAACACACGAGTGGGTTTGTTTTGGGTTAAACTGTTGACGGCTATTTCTATGAGTCGCCTCAGCAATTCGACAACAAGCACTTTAAGCAGCCTAAAGCCCAATGTTCACAGACTGTTACGGCACCAGAGCTGGAACCTTGCCTGATGCCGTCCTGCTCAATTAGTCCCTCCAATGAAACAAAAGCCATTCTGGAAACACACCAACACCCCCACACACACCAACGCCGCAATTTAAGTGTCCTGAAACTCCCTCTCAAAAGTGGACAGGGAGGGAAATTGATTAGGCAGCAGAAACAACGGTATGGAGAATCAAAAGGAAGTGACTTTTTTTTTTTTTAACCTACTACAAACTTTCCCAGAAATGTGCATGCCAAAAGCAAAAGCTTTGTATTCTAAATCTGCTTCCATTGCAGTTGAAGCATGACAAGTCCTTTGATGTGGAGAAATAACGTGACTCTTTTACTATCATAATGCTTAACTTGGTCGATTCTGATTTAAAAGGCAGGAGGGCAGAGTGAAGCAATGAACTGAAACTGCATGTTGCTAAAAGCTCTGAGGACGAAGCAGGACTTTTATGGCAATAGGAGCACTTGTGTATTCTGGCTGGGATTAAAGCAAGATTGTCCAACAACTGCTGGTTCCACTGTGCAAACAAGAGCAGGGTCTAAAAAACAGTGTGATGGTGGAAGAAAAAGGAAAATACACCCTGTGCTCTTATAACAGAACATACACGGACACCGCGGCAAGACGACGCCATGATTGCTCGGTAAATAGCCAAAGCACACCTCGCACATTAACCTCCACAACAACACGGCAAGCGGAGCAGCCTTGGAAACACAGAGGACTGCCATGGACACGCACACTGTACACACAAACACACGTGACTCCACCTCCCTCACCAGAGAGCAGAGTTTCTCCACAGCCTCCAGAATGAGCTCCTGGTGTCCGATTTTATGGACTCCCAGGTTTTCCAGGTCCTGGCACGTCAGCTGGAGCAGATCCAGACCCGACAAACACCACTCCGAGACCGGGTAGTGATGCAAGGGGGCATCCAGACCTGGCAGCAAGGACACAAACACCACATGCAGTGTAAAACAACATCCTCACATAGCCATAAAGGCAAGAAGATCAGCAGCTGTTCAGGACGAAGTAGGCAAATACACACGTTTGACAGTTAGACTCAAAATAAAAGCACAAATGGGCTAAATGTGTTATTACATGTAATAGTCAGTGGTGGCAGGAGTATTCATATCATTTACTGAAGTAAAATACTCATTGTTCAGTACAAATCCAACATTTTACTTCAGTAAAACTGTTACTTAAAGTTACAAAAATAGTAAAAGTACTGATTATGCAGAATGGATATATTGTTGCATTATTGGATCATTATTAATAATGTATTAATATGTGTGTGGTGCTTTAATGTTGTTATTAGTCCGGGTGAGTAACCTTAACTAGAAATGGGAAGGAAATACATGTCATGTCATGATTATCCCGCCAAAAATAATCATCAAAATACGCTTAAAACTCTTTTTGCATTGCATCACAGATAAGACGCACATCTTCTGTGTGTGAATCTAATAATCTTAAAAAAGATGATCATAAATCAAAAGAGCATCTAGGCTGGGTGAACCCTGCCTGAACTTCCGGGAAATTTGGATTTCGCTCAGCAGTTTAAGAGCATCCTCTATAAATAAAGGATAAATACATTTATAAAAAACCTGTCTCTATTTTTCACGATCAAATCTTATCATCCCATCCCTAATCTACTAAACACTATTGGATACACACCACCACACACCATATTTTAAACACTGATGATTGCAGATAGCAACTATATGTGCAAATGAACACGTAGTTATAGCTGTTGCATAAAAGTAGTGCACATAAAATACTTTAATTCTACTTTTGTGCACTGTTCTTGGTACAGTACTTACATGTACTAAGTTACTTTGATCCATGTACTTAGGTAGTAATGTAATGTAATGTACTCCGAGTGTGACAGTGAACGCAACATGCCCTAGAATAAAAACCTGAGTTGTTGACACCGACCAAAAACAATACTGTTGCTTCTCTCTCTCTCTCTCTCTCTCTCTCTCTCTCTCTCTCTCTCTCTCTCTCTCTCTCTCTCTCTCTCTCTCTCTCTCTCTCTCCCCACTTCCTCATTCCACCTCCACCTTTCACTTCCAAGAGGATTTGCGTGACGCCTCTATTTCTGTCTCAACCGTCCGAGCCAAAGTAGCCGTGAAGCGATCAAGGCGTGAAAAAAACAGAAAAGAACAAACAAACAAACAAACCAAACACCACCAGAATGATCCTCACCCTGCAGCCACTCGCTGACTCTCTCCTCGCTCCACGACGTGATCGGCTCCATGCTCGGAGTCCTGCTGGAGTCGCTCGTTCAGCTCCAAGGCGTCCTGGCCGACTTCTACGTCTACGGGCTGCTGGAAGGAGGAAAAGTTGATCCTGGTGCGGAGTCGGGCGATGACGAGTGGCACTCCTTCCCGCAGGTACAGGTAGGAGTCCCGCTGTCAGCCAATACGGGACTGTCAGCGGGGATCGTCGGCAAAGACCCCTCCCTCCCAACCCCCCTCTGCTTACCTGGAGGAATAGAAAAGGTGCTGCAGCTTTAAGGCTTCACAACTTCCCTTATTGTTTTGACTTTCCTGCACATTCACCTCGAAGGCGTTAATTACACAGCAGTGTGGTGGACACAATAACAGCACCGACATTGTAATGTAATAGCCATGTTATAACGCTAGGTTAGTGCCAATGTAGACAGAAAACACTTTTAATAACATAAAGAGGCCTACTTTATAATAAGAAAATAAAAGACGCAATTTAGATCCCCTATTCTGAAAAATACAAAACGTTTCTGAGGCATTTCCTCTGTTTCCCATGAAGTGAACGAATTGTCACAAGTCTTAAGCGGATACATACTTTATTCTCCAGACCAGCAGACCTAATCCTCTTTCCCAAGGCCACTGCTAAGGCTGCTCTGCTGAGACTTTTTCCGGAAATGTTTCCTTTTATATCCTCTGAACTGTGGTGACTTCTGGGAGCCAACATAAAAATAAAAACAAATAAAAACACTGCCTTAACTTAATCAATATTTGTATTTTATTATAATGTTTTACAGCAGAACTGCTTCTGCTTGCTGATTGTTCTCAATGCTTAGAAAGCATGTTACTAAAGGAATGATTCATGAAGAATACTGTTTATCATATGTTTGTGTTATTACTCGGTTAGGTATATCATGTTTTCTTGGGGAATAAAATCATGCATGTGACATCGTGTCTTGCCCTTTGAGATCCTGTGAATGAATCTCTGCTGTGAGCCAGTGGAGCTGCACTTTGAAGTTATTGTTAATGTCTCACCGTATACATTGTGAAACGTTTCTGCATTTGAATGTTGCCCCTCAAGGAAAGGGCACCGCCTGATGAAAAAGCTGTAGTCATGAAAGAGCTGCCCTCCGATATCTGGCACCCCCTGCTGTCATCCTCTTTGAACACAGAGAAAAGGAAACAGGGGGGGGGGGGGGGGGGGGGGGAGGGGAGTCAGATTTATATGCCAGCCAGTAAATGTGTGTGTGGTTCACTTTATGCTCATATTTTTTTTTTATATTTCGAGAACACGTCCATCAGACTGCGTACATAAATCCAGTCCTGGGATTTGTCTTTGCAGAAGCGCAGATTGAATTAAAGCATGATAGGAAATGCTGTTAGTTGCTATAATGGATCTGTCAATAGTCATGGATCTGACTATTGTATTGCATTGCAAATTTTCATCTCCTGTTTTTCTATTTCTTTGCACTATTCAGTTTTTTGTGTTTTTCTATTTCTCTTGCACTGTTCGGAATTTATTTTATTTATTGTATATATATATATATATATATATATATATATATTGTTATTGCACCGTGGGTCGGAGAGAAACATTTCCGATTCCTCTGTATGTCTGGCACATATTGCAGAATTGACAATAAAGCTGACTTTAACTTTGATCTTCTGTTGAATCGAGATGTTCTTTGGTGAAAGGAACTGTGCTTGAATGTCATATGACCAATCAAGGGTGATCTTATAATTGAGAACCAATGGATTGGACGATTCTTGCCCATTCTTTAAGTGTCCAGCCCCTCGCTCACGGCCCGAATACAGTGCAGCGAAGCACTTTAAGTGCCATATTATTGATACAAGTCTTCTGCTGCTCTCTTTCTTTCTGCTCACTGAATGCTTTTGGATGTTCCTCTTTTGATTGATCCCTCGGTGAACTTCAATAACAAGAGGATGTTTGACTGTAGCTCATTTGCACTGAACCTGATCTCAGAGGTGCTTTTCTATGAAGACCTTGCTTTTCTATGAAGACCTTGTGCTTGGCCCGCCCCAAATACCACAGACACAAACTCGAGCCTCAACATGCAGTCGTTGCTTGACAGTGCACCCCTTACAGTTGTAAGATTATACAGCCGTATGACTCTGTTATGCGTCGGGAGCTGTTGCTGTTGACATTGCACCAACAATGGAGAATGCGTTGAAGCTGCAGCACTATTAGCCTCTTGAAGCCTCTGACCCGTTTCTGTGACATCCACTGACGCTTGAAGTATAGTCTCCCACGCTTTGTTCATCCTCTCTGTATCCCACAAAGCCGATTTTGATTCACAACAATGCCGTGTGTCTGGCCATGGTCGGTCAGCAGAGATGGGTTAATTGCCCTTGCTCCACCATTGAGCAGCTAATTAGTTTGTCCTGCGCTGCAGCCCCACTGGTGGAGGTGATCCGTGCACAGCAGACATGAGCTCACTGAGCTCAGCTACACACCCACAGTATAACATTTGCACTGAAATGAAGCGTATACTGCGATTACATTCACGGTGGTAATTCCATGTCCATTAGGCTGTAGTCATGTGCTCTGTGGAAGGGGTATATTTAGTCTTGTTCATCAGTGATGGGATGATTTTGTCTTGAAATGGAGTCAATGCCTGGCTCCCGTGTTGAATTAACAGATGAATCCCTTGGATTAACTAAATATTGATGCATAAATTCTATTTTTAATATATATAAGACGTAGACTTATTTACTCATCCTTATAATGGAGGGTAGGAAAGACATGATTCAAAGATTTTAGCTATATGTAAGGTAATTGCAACACACACACACACACACACACACACATATGCATTGTTTCCTTGCTTTCACACTTTAAAGGAAACACACTAAAAGATATCCACATGGCAGTGAGAAAAAAGGCTGAATAATAATAAAAATAAATTAATCAGAGAAGAGCGGAACAGATTAAATTAGTCTCAGAACCAGCTGCCACTTCACAACTGTCTGCATGCATTTCCATTTTAATAACACTGTGTGTTCAGAGAGGTGGTAACAACATTCTGTATGATTCATTGTTTCTCCTTCTGCACACTCAACATCGCTCTCCGTCTCTTCCACCTCATGTGCTTTCAACTCAAACAGTGAAATGAGGTTAAGCAGCAGTGTCATCCCTGCATCAGTTGGATCTTATTTGCAGTCTGGCGCTCGGGGACCCGGATCCGCCGTCTACTTAGTCACAGCTCGGCGCACTTCTCTCCTGCGTCAACACACCGCTGATTTTAAAGGTGGAGTTTCGCTCCATCGCACGTTCACTGCAAACCGGACTGAGTCACATTACCCATGATGCTTCTTGTTTAGCCGAAGGTAGGGGGAGGGTATCCCTGGAGTCTATGTCACTGGATGGGAGACACCTCTGAGTCATCGCTGCCACCTGTGATGTCACTGGAGCATCATGAATTAAAGAAGAGATTCCCTGCAGTGGCAGACTTCACGTCCAAGAGCTACGTGACTGTTATTAAAAATGATGAGTATATGATGAGTTTCCTTTGGGCCGCCAGTGACCTCCATCTTACATTACATCCATTATTTTTTGGAAAGCACCACTTTTAAACCCGCCCCCACTCTAGGCCTCTTGAAATGACTCTTCACCCTTCTGGATCATCTTATTTTTAGTCGTTCCCATGAATTATCTTTATTGCACCCTTTTCAACTGAACATATGAAATGCATCATATACAGGAGGTGTATGGAGGAATGGGAAAAAGGGGAGAATGAGAAAGAGGATAAGAGATGAAGAGGGGAAAAAAGAGCAATGACCTGACGCCCAGCTGCACTAAATAACAAACACCAATACAGCGTAATGAGGTGCCACGAGTCTTCCCATCGCAGCTGCTATCCATCATCAAGACGAATCGAAGGGTTAATGTCAACCTTGGGAGGGCAGTGACATTGCATATTACATACATTGTGAGTGTGATGAATAACCTCCCCCCCTGTGTAATCGCACCCTTCCAACCAGCCTTCGGGAGCATAGAGAATAAATAAGCTGTACATCAAGTTGAAAAGCTTGCTTGCCATTGACATACTTCTCCGTGGTGTGTGGAAATGTGGAGGCGAAGGCGGTAAACAGGCATCTGTTGCATCACTTCAATATTCTGGATCGTGTAAACATGTTATATGTATGCAGAAGTACTGGGAAGCCAAAGGAATAGGTTGCAACATGAATGCCAAGTCCAAGAGCCACGGATGTGTCTAAGCATGCAATTTCACAAAAAAAAAAGGGGAAATGTTTCAGATCAGTGTGTCACAAAGCTAAAGTGAGTGCAGGGTGGCCTGATGAAAAGGCTCCATCAGTGCAGCAGCAGCATTTCACGTATCCAGTAGTTAAACAACACATCCATCAATCTGATTAATCTGTCATTTTTGTTTTCCATGAAAAGCCTTCATTGTCTTGATAAAAAAAAAAAACATCCAGTCCATTCATGGCGAGGCGGTTTGATGCTCTCCAGTTGCCAATAGTTACCAAAGCTGGCTGAGAGCAAAAATCCACTCGGCAGTGAATGAAAAGCCTGAGAAGTGTTGGAGGGTGGATGTGGTGTATTATATCACTGAGGGTTTTTTCAAGGACCGCCACGAGAGCCGTTGTCAATGAAAAGCGTGCCTCATCAATGTAAAGTCCAGCGCAGGACTCGTCACGACCCCCCGAGTTCTAGTCCCTTCTGCTCCGTTGTGTTTCGTTCAGTCGCCTCGTGTCATTCTTTGCAACCGTGTGTTCTCAGACCGAGAGGAAGTGTGTGTGTATATATATATATATATATACACACACACTTCCATGTTTTGTGATCAGTCTGAGTTAACAGCCACATTGTCTTCTGCTACCATATGAAGTGATTGACAGGTTCTCCTTTGACGACCCTCCAGTGCACCTGCTGCACCACAAGCATCAAAGAAAAAGCAGGCCACGAATAGCAGGCGCCAGTCTGCATGACGTATTTGCAGTTGCAGCTCTCCGCCATGTGAGGGCGCGGTCGGGCCCCTGGGCGGTTACAGGCATCGGGGAAGGGGGGCTGGGAATCCTGCAGGAGTCCGCCAATAACAGCTCGAGTTAGAGCCTGCTCGTACTACAGAGCCACACCGAGGTCTCTGCGCGCATCGCACACACACTGCTGGGAGCCGGCAGACAGCACGAGCACGCAGGGAGGAATCCGGGATTCTTTTTTTTCTTTTTTTTTTTTTTTTTTTACGTCGGTCGCAAAGACAGCACTGACTCCTGATTCCTTCAGGTGGGATTAGACTCCCGACACACACGCGTCAGTCCCCGATAGAGGATCACCCTGCTGGGCTCCGCGTACCTGGAAGGACGAGAGAGGACTCGTTCGCGTTGTTCTCGGCTGGATTATCACTTTCAACAAAGCGCACACAAGTGGCCGTCGGACTCGAACCGAGGGATTACAATTGTTTGTAATAAAGGTCCGGTCTGCGTGCGCGTCCCCTTCTCGCGCTGGACTTTGGAGCCGAAGCGAGGAGCTTCTTGTCGGTTGAACCGCACTTGACAGGAGCGACACCGAGTCACCGACGCGATCCACCGACAACCGAGTTCGTACTTGTAGCGACCGAGGCGGGGGGGAAAGCGAAGATCCTGCGAAAAAAATGCCTCTCGCTCAGATCTCGGAGCCATGGCCCACGATGGAACTGGTGCAGCTCGAAACGGAGGTAATGAGAGGTGGAATGTGTTTGTTTTTTGCATGCATGCATCGTTTCAGTTTATATTTAATTCAGATTTGGTTCTGATTTTATTAAAAAAAAAAAAAAAAAATGGCGCGCAAGGAACACATCTGCCACTAGAAATAAAAAGTTATTTTAAACTTTCTTTCTATAACGCTTAATAATTCATTATGTGTATCCAGTGTTTTAAAGCAAAGCAAGTTAAGATATCTGGATCCCACGCAGACACTTTGGAGACACCCCATTACAGGCTATATGATTGACAGTCTTAACCAATGGGGAAATGTTTCACTCTCGTTTTTTTCAATTTGACCCAAAAGTTGCTTTCATAACTCAATGTAGAAATACTTCACTTTTCTCTTCTTCCACATTTCCTCTTGTCCTGCAAAGTGGTTTCCCAGTCGATCCTCTGTCATGTCCTTTCACACATGGCATCACAAAAAGAAGGATGGAGACCACTCCTATTGGCTCATGTGGACCATTTAACTAAGTGGTATTAGAGATTCATGAATCTGCCCACAAACAACGTCTGTCGATCTTGAGTAACCGAGTCATGGTTGCTGGAAATATTTTTCAAATGTACATTTTTTGGGGGGCTTTGAGCCCCACTATCGTCCCATTAAGTAAGCAGATCTTGGGGGTGAACTGTCCCCTTTTTAAGTTGGGTTTCTGTTGCATCCATTATTAGCTCTTTTTCTTATCCATGCTAATGTTTTACAGTTTAAAGCGGCACTTGTGCTGCCGGTCTCATACTGCAGCAGTCTGTGTTACAGAGTTTTAATGAAACCACCAGAGAAGTGACTCATTCCACTGCTCGTACAGGTTGGCATCTTTGAGAAAGGACTCTCACAAAGACAACAGTTTTCGGGACCGCTGTTATTCTGATGTGGCATCATTATTCACGAGGTTGGACAGACCGTTCGCTTCGTGAATATGCATGTGTCACATCGTGGTGATGAGCAGACTGTCATGTAATAATTCACTGTTTTCTTCTAGAGTGCAATATGATATCTGGAGGGTCCTCTAGCCTCGAGAAAAGCCTCTCTTGAATTAGCCAGCCTATTAAGCAGGTGAAGTGAGCCCTGTTATCCCTCACGTTCCGTCTAAACAACAACAATACACAGTGTCCTCAATCAGCTCCACAAGAGATGATAAATTTGGCTCATTTTTCCCAATCTCTCGGCTCAGACGGCCCACTCTGATTTGAAAATGAAGCTGAGGAAATAATTTGCAAGAATTTAGTGAAAATGTTTACTCTCATTACACTTGAGGCCCGATTCATGAAAGGCACGGATAATGAGTCTCTACTCATTACGCCAGGCATTCAGAAATAGTTGAGTAGGCATTCTGTATTGTTCACTTGCAGTCGCAGTTAATCGTGGAGCGGACATCGCCAGTTTTTGGTTCTTATGATAATAAAAAAACAGCAGAGTGAGAAATCGTTGTAGAAACGGCATCATCCTGACTTATAAACTCCATTATTCACAGATTTCTGCAGCATGAGTTGGCCAAGTGGCAAATCACAGCTCAACAGATGGAGGTGCTGATCCTGTGAAGATGCTATGTTTAATACTATAAAACCCTGCCTGTGTGTACAACATATACCTGCCTATATTATAAGGAGAGAATAATCCATCCAGGATTTGTAATTGATTTGGTTGCACCAATGGGTGTCAGGCAGGATGGGATGAATGCCATTTATCTCTGTCACCAACCTACCAGCCGGCTGCACACTTTGGTTCCTGATGGCAGTCATACAAGGAGGGGGGGGGGGGGAGGTCTGCAATGTCATATCGACAGATGGGACAGACACAGGGAGACACTTGGTTTCATAAAAGATGGAAGAAAGAAAGAAAATCGTATCATAAAGACACCAGGCGGTTGTCTCCCTGTCACTCCGTAAGTGAGTGCTTGTGTGCGTCACATTTCCTGGCTTTTTGTGCTCGATGCCGTGGCAAGGCACGCGCTCGATATCCAGACATATTTGTTTGATTCAGCCCCTTTTATTCATCTTCAAAGCATGTCTGTTGTGAATTAACTTCTCGCTGAATCATCTGTGATAAAGATGCTTAAATCAATCATCCCCCATCCTGTCCCAGTTGAGTCACTACCACCTGCGTTGACCACTGTCGATACGACTTGAGTGAAGGTCCTCCAAAAGATGTGAATCACACTCCCGCCGGTGTTTAGCTATTGCAGGTTTCTTCCACAGAAACACTGGATCTACATTCCCTGAAGCTTGTTCAAAGTCCTTTAAGTCCATTGTCACTCTTCCTACTTTTCATACTCTAGCATTTAAGAATAAGAGTGGAGTTATTGTTCTGTCAGGAGTCAGGATTTTACAAGCCTAGATGGTGGCGAGAGAACGAGGTTTTATTATGTAACCGGCCCCGTAGAGGAGAAAGTAGGGTTAACGTATGGAATGCGGCGCCGTGTTTGTGCAGCAGTGCACGCTCGAGTACTTGTGAGTGTGTGCTGGCTCAAGTTCTGTTCACATGTGTGCGTGCACTGCAGGCTTAGCTGCTGCTAATCTGGGTGTGACCTGTTGAACACCTGAGCAGGGCTGGGTGGGCATGTGATAACAAAACCCTTTGCCTGGTAGGTGCCCTGAGAAAGTGTGTCCTCATGTCTTTTGACTCCCAGTTCAAAGTTAATCTGAGACCGTGAGGTTGCCTACGTTGGGGGAGATCAGCTATAGATTTCATTTCATTTTCTGACCAAAAGACGACAGCATTAACGTGAACTTGTTATCGAAAACTGGAAAGATTACGAGGCATTTGGTCAGATAGGATCGCAGGCTCAGACAAAGGAATGGTTATTGTATTTCTTAGTTGCCTAGTTACGGGGCAGCGCTGCTCTAATCAGGCTGTTAAAACACAGATTTATCTACCGAACGCACACAGCTTTCAGCGCTGAGATTGTTTACTTTTGCCTAATCGTACAGGAGTCCTGTGAGAAATTAAAAGTTCTGGCTGTAACGGGCTTAAAAGGCTGGTAAATCACTGAACAGTTTGCTTGTGGCCCGTGAATTCCTCCTGGTGGACTTATGTGCAGTTTGTATTGTTTTTTTCTTGCACTTAATATTTTTGAAATCATGTTGATTTACTGTGTGTGTGTGTGTGTGTGTGTGTGTGTGTGTGTGTGTGTGTGTGTGTGTGTGTGTGTGTGTGTGTGTGTGTGTGTGTGTGTGTGTGTGTGTGTGTGTGTGTGTGTGTGTGTGCTCGCTCATTAAGGGAAATCACCATTAACTGGGCCACTTGGATCAGCCATGCAAAGCTAATGAGGGTGAAATGTGTTTAGCGGGGAACGTTGGGATGCATTGTTGACCACACACAAGACAGTTGGAGGATTCCCACCATCCGTCTTCACCAGACAACACAATGCCCACACACACACACACACACACACACACACTGATGACATCTGACACGAGAGGAAGGAAAGTCCACCGTAACAACACACGCTTCACTTCCTCTCGGCTTTCTTTGAAATTTCCGCTTTGAAATCTGCGCTCGACTTCGAGCTGCACTCGGCCCGCTTAATTGTTTCCATTCTCTCGTCACTTCACATCTCGCAGCTTCAATGAGTGGCACAATTTGGCTGAGTTAAAGAGCTTCCCTCGAGGTGGTGATTAAACTCCAACCAGATGAACTGTTGGTGTTTTAAAGACGCCCGAGGTTGTAGCACCCATCCAGTTCACAGCTGTTGGGATCGCTGGAGTGAAACTCCAAGCTGGAGGCGAGGAACTACATCCAGTCGCCAAACGACTCCCGGCACAGAATGGGAAAGCTCAGTTTTCCTTCTGTTCATGAGGCCTTTTTGTCCTTTTTAAGTATCCGAGAGCTTTTGTCCTGCGTTACTTTTTTTCTGTTTGCCGTTTGATTGTTAACTGCTCGTCATTGTGTTGACTGCTCGTCGTGTTTTGTGCCGTCGAAAGGAAGAGGAAGAGGGAAGGAGGGCACGGAGGAAGCCAACAACCTCGTGGTCGCCTCTCTGTGATGGATAAACAAAGCCCAAAGCGGAAAAAGCAGGGGAGTAGTGTAGGGGGTGTTCTCCCACTTGGCCAGAAAAGACCCTGGTTTCTTTCATAGTTATGAGCATAGATTTATTTTCACAATATGCATCACTAAAGCCAATGTAATATTCAGAGGCAAGTGTCAGCCTTTGAAATACATTTTACTGGAGTCTTTTGTGGCTCCGGGGATGCTAGTGTTTTGCATTTAGAGCTTTTGTAAGAATGGAAGATATCAGACACTTTGATTATGTTTTCCCACTAATGGCAGACAGTAATAACCCCCTCAACAGGGTACCTTGTTCATTATGAAAGTGAGCCCTCTGAATTTGAGTTTGAATATTTCATTTAAAAAAACCCTTTTACTTAAAAACAAGTCTCATAATGTATGAATAATGTAATTATAATAATTACCTCATTAAGTACAACGATAATGCTGAAAATATGACACTGTATTTGACTTCCAAATGTGGTTTGACCTTATTTGAGTTGGAAAACAAATCTCCTCTCTGGGGTCCAGAGGAAGGGGTAAAAGAAAAATCCTCTCCCAGTAAATTCTTCTATAAATGCATAAATGCCATGAGTCAGCTAGACAACCCATCATAATGATGTTGTATTATTTGTTCCTTTTGTAGCCTCACAGTTATAAAACAACTATATCTTTTATTACGTAACAAATATCCCCTCTGTTCTCTGCGTGTCCTTCTCCTTCTACCTTTCGTGTGCGACAGAATGATACATCTAATCATGCAATCTGACTGAAATCCCACTCTTTCTTCAAAGTTAGCCGCCCACTCCCTGCGGCATGAAACGCAAGTTGATTTTCCAGAACAGCCTTCAGGCCAGCCACCGTTTGACAAATAACAACGATTTCCCTTTTTTTTCTCCTGCAAGACTCACCTAGCGGAGGGAAAGCATGAGCGATGTGCATTTGTGTGTCAGCCCTAGATTAGTAGGTGTGCCGGCAGAGGTGCAAAGTGCTGGATACAGTGGACTGTTGCCACCCACGCAGTCTTACAAATATCTCGTATCTCTCTCCTTCTCGTTCTGTGTCTACACACACACACACACACACACACGAGATATGTTCACTGTCACACACTGACTGTTTCCTACATCTGCTCTCTTCACAGAACGGGCAGAGCACTGCTGAGGACGGAGTCACGCCTTCTGTCAAGGTACATGGCATCTCTGGAACACACACACACATGTACTCACACACACATGTACTCACACATGCAAAGAAGCACGTACATATGACTCAATGATCATTGGACACACTGCACACTTTGGCTTTTTACATTTTTTTTATGAAGAAATGGGGACAAAATTCCATCAAATGTTTGCACAAATCTCCATTTGGAGCCGCTTCGATCTTTGCTGAGGGAGGAAGAAAAAACGCCGCCGTGTTCTCTCGCTCACATGTGCAAAATGTGCGTTGATTTAGTCATTTAGCAACTGCATCGACGGCCCTCGGAGGGCATTAGAGCCGGCTGGTGTTTAATGTGTCGGATGCTGTCCGAGTGAGGCGGATCGAGCGACAGTCTGGGTCGATATAATGAGGCCATAGTGCAACACGTTCTGCATGTCCTCGTGTGTCCCGTTAACATATCATACAGAGACAAACGCACACAACGCCGGCACGTACAGAAACACGGAGAATCGCCCAGTCAGCTCTTTCCTGCCTCCTGCCTCGGCCTCTACCTTTTATTGTCCAGCTCTGGAACGTGATCCCGGTCCCTCCTCTAGACTATTACTCTCCAGTCATGTAGTAGAGGACAAGGAAGTGTTCCTTCTGGCTCAGCTTCTTCTTTTTTCTTTCTTCTTTTTTTATTTTGTTTCCTGTCTTCGCTCTTGAGGGGGATCTAGTCTGAACAGCAGTGTCATTTTTTCTCTCTTTCAGTTCAGAACAATGTGCTGTCACTGTGTGAGAGCTGAGTGTGCTGGATGAGAACGAGGGGTTTCAGTCAAAGGAGTGACGCCGTTAATGTCTGATGGCCAAAAAAATGGGGGAAGGACAATTTTCAAACTTCCATGGTTTATTTTTGTTTCTTTCTCCGATCATAATTCACTTTACTACTCTCTATCTATCTGTACTCGGATTCAGATTACCGGCTAAATGCTAGTTTTTCCCAGAATCCTCCCCTGTGCTCCGTGAGCTCTCCGGAATCATTTTCATGGAAGGTAACACGATGCCAGAGATCGTTGTGTCAATAAAAACAGAGTTAGCAGCTCGCCATGACATGAGAAAATGTGACTGAAAAATGATGCCAAAAAAAAAACAAAACCAAACTGGATTGGTCGCATGATGGCAGATACCCGATCCACATAATTAGGTCAGCATCGGCGCTCATGCCAGCGTCTTGGATCGGTACACCCCTAATCACATATTCCCAATCATACGCATATTTAATTATCACTCGGGGCCCGGGCAGAGCTGTAATATGTATATTGCATGTTGTGCTAATTGATTGGGGAGTATTTCAGTAATGTGATCAGTTATGTAATCTGGTTAGCCTCCAAATGGCTTAGGGATTTTTCTGCCTGATTCTACAGGAGGGGTAGCTCAAGTTTCTCAAACAACAGGATAGATGGCGTGATAGCATTATATGATGACGGATTCAGACGGTCCCGGTTGCCCCCCCCCCCCCCACCAGATTGGCACCAGAAGGCTGTAACCAAGCGCTATGCTGCTGGTCGATGCTGAGCTGCTATTCAAATGCTGGAAATTCGATAGTGGCTGCTGTCATCCGCTCTAGCCATGGGAGTTACCTGGCACCAGCAGACCTAATGGGAGGGAGAGACTGTCTGTCCGAGCTGACGTTTGCCCCTGAAATGGGTTTTAAAACGCCGAAGTGATTGTCCTTTAGCATGGAGGTGCGTGTGTGTTGGAGGGCAGTGGGGTTAAGTTTTCCCTGCAGTACTAATGAGTCATCTTCTGTGTCCAGACATCTCTCTCTTTCTGCCTGGCTCTTCACATGGTGTAAAAATCCATGAATACACCAGAGCATACGACTTTTCTCTCCCATAAGGCACCCTGGCAGGATACGGTTCACAGGGTTACAACCCAGTGTTTTTATTCTTTAGCCTTTTTTTATTGTCTGGTTTAGTACAAGGACACATAAAAAAAATAGAATGAAACAAGGTACAAAGCATGGTCTATAATGCTGACTATAACTTATTTTCATTATTTATTTATTTTCTCCATCGTTTTTCATTTATTGATCCTTCAGTCCAGTGCTTCCTCACCTCTGGGTCGGGGACGCCGCAATAAGATTGTGAAATCAATCTAAGGTGTTATGACATTATTGCAAATGAGAAATAAGAGCAAACTACATTCTGATGCACATAAAGGTATATTTTGTTTTTGTTTCTTTCCTGTGAAATATTGTATAGTTTCACACCTCAAGGCTTCTAAGAATGATGCGGATGAATCGACTGTTTGTTTTGTCCAGAACCCATAGACATTCAGTTTATTGATATAAAACCATTACATTCTCAGCACTATAGGGAAACCATGACTATTAGAAGTGGAAAAACTATAAGGACTATCTCTCATTTTATTGAACATTTCTCTGTTTGGCTTTTTTCAAACGCTTATCATCCAAGTGCAGTTTTCAAAGAAACAAAAAACTTAGATTGTGATGTGACAGAACAGTAGCTGATGACAGTAAAGGCCTGTGTGAGGTGTGTTGGCAGGAAGTCCAGACAGCACCGTCACCTGAGAGGATCCTCGTCTGGTCGCTCTCGTCGCAGGGGGATCATATTAACCAGCAATTTACTCCTTGGCCATAAGCCAGGCTTACAGGGATCTGCTCCCACACTAGTGTGGAAACGTGCCTGTTACGAAACAACAAATCACAGCAACGTCGTTGTCCTCGTAGATGCCTAGGAGAACGATTTGTCCCAAACCTCAGTCTCCAAGACAGAAGTGCTTCGGGAAGGTGAATCTTGAGGAAGAGACAGAACCACGGGACTGTCAGAAAGGAAGTTGAACCGCCTAACGGACAATGTGACCTTACACGAGGACACGAATCAGGCCAGCAGCCAAATTTTGACTTCTTGTCCTGATTTCTTAAGATCTGTTTGCTGCAACATTTCTGCAGGTGTGCTAATAAAAAAAATACTGCATCAGCATTAATTTTAACAATCAAGTAATGCGCTCCTCAAGCAAAAACTGCGAGAAGTTTCTGATTTCAGCTTCCTTCTGCTTTCGTCTCATTTTAAACATAATTCTGGTTATTTCAAATATTTCAAGACATCATATTGACCTGACTGTTTCCATTTTTTTTTTTTTTCTCGATTAACTTCTTTAATTGTTTAAGCGTCCGGTGAGGATGTCCCATTGACTTTCTCCACCAGAATTGATGCTATGAGGATGTATAACGGACTAACCACATTAAACGATCAGCATTCAACAACATACGGAATAATCCACAGGCGAGTAGCGCCAAACCAGACGGCCGAACCAGACGGCTGAACGAAAAAAAAAAGGAACTGAAAGTTTGTTTTGGAAGGAGATTGCGATCAATGCCCCCCTGCAAACCCTAATACATCATACTGTACCTCCATCAGCTGGAAAACAAGTTTGCTCATTCAAGGAAGCGCATCATTTATATCCGTATAGAGCTGATAAATGGAAGCTAAAAAAAAAAATCTCTCATGTCTGGATCAATGACTCTTATCTGACTGACAGATTGCAGACCTGATGAGGCTTGCAGGAGTTAATTAACCCAAATGTGCACTTAAGCCTGCCGTAGTAATAGACAGCCTCAATGAACTAGCAATTGTCTCACTGCTCATTGTGTTGGCTTTGTTAGTGAGGCTGAGTCACTTGATCTAAATGATATCATTGTGTGTGTGTTGTGTGTGTGTGTGTGTGTGTGTGTGTGTGTGTGTGTGTGTGTGTGTGTGTGTGTGTGTGTGTGACCTAGGTAAAGTACAGTCATTTTTTATGTACAGTGTTTTCTATTCTTAAAGGAAATCTAAGCAACCATTAAAATTCATGGAAGAAAAAAAAAACATTGTTAGTTATTATTTATAAGAAATACATTTTCTGGACTTTTAAAAAAACAATATGTAAATCAAACTTTTTAGAAGTTCCTGATGAGCCATAATAAGGATTCAAGTGATATTAAAATTTTTATGCTTTAACCAACCACGCATCATAAATCTTAGTCGACGTCTTCATGAAAATATGAATTAGCTTGATTAACAACGGCCATTAAAGTGGTCAGGAGGAACCTTTCAGGCCTCACACTTTATCACCACTGCTTGTTACAGTTGATGGATTTTTACTTTTTATTCAATTTTAGTGCAACATTAAATTATCTCAAGAACGTGTCATTCTTGAGTCGTTTGAGAATTGGTTGTCATGGTTTCAGATCAAAGCAGCTGACGGCCAGCCCAGCAACGGAAGAAGCAGGATTATAATTGCATAACTCCAGATTTCTTTATATTCCTGTAAAGGACACATTCTGAGGACACAGCTTTTGTAGTCATTATAGACATGATGGGTAGCACAAGGCAGCTGCAAGAACCTCTGGGGTGTTATTCATTAGAAGCATAATATTGAAGGACCAGACCAAGACATTCATAAGAAATAATGTCCCTGGATGTAACAAGGTGGGATGTTGCAGTGTCTGGGTGACATTTTGACTTGAGGCAGGAATGGTTTAGTCATGTTTGTGCAAAATTACGAGGCCTGGGCTTTATGAAACAGCGTTGAACAACAGCCCGATATATGACTATTTAGAATAAACGGCCCATATGGCTGGATGATATGGTGCTTTTGAAAAATTTTTAATATTTTTCCTGCAAGAACTACAAATTTCATACAGTTACATTTTTCAAGTCTGCATTAGGTGAGTTTAAATAACTTATCAGATTTTGAGCTTTTGAGGTGTCTTACGTGGCCTTGTCAAGGATGCATGATGGTATAAAAAGTATTGAATACATACAAACTGCTCAGGCAAATTCCCTCTGCTGGTGACGATACGATTGAAAGCTACAGAACAGCTACTTAATGGCCCTTGTAGTGAGTAAGATTATTATTATTATTATATATGAGATTATTTTCATTATCAATCAATCTGCGGAATATCTTTTGTTAAACTTTAGAATGTCAAAAAATGATGGGGTGAAAGTTGGTATGTGCTTATTTTCAATTTAGACAACACAACTATATGATCATATAATATATATATATATATATATATATATATATATATATATATATATATATATATATATTGATGAGAGGGCGCAGTGGAGGGGGGGAGGGGCCTTGTCAAAGAGCCTGAGAGGAGAGGGAACCAAGGGCTGAGCAAACGGCATAGGATACTGCGGGAGAGAGAGGGGGGAGAGAGAGGGGGGAGGCAGTGTGGCGTCCCTGCATAGTTCTGCCTCCAGTCAGTCAGTCTGCACACAAACCCAGTCAAATAGTTCAGAGCTTTGTGACTAAAGAAAGACCTGGCTTACAGGAAGTGAAAGAATAACTCGCCACTTCAGACGCACTCTGGGTCTCTTGGGAATGGCGTGTGTGTGAAGCAGATGCACACACACACACACACACACACACACACACACACACAGTGTGAATTGTGATCCAGTATACCTCCTGCAAATCCGTATATATTCTCAGACCACAAGGCTTTCACATGGCAGTGCATGTTTGCCTCTTCTGTCCATGTGTGTCAATCCGAAGGAGGGCTCAGAGCAGCCTTGGTGTTGAGCGTTTCCAGACCTGATTAAATATTTACCAGCGTCCGTATGGGCGGGGATGGCAGCTTACATGTTGAGCGTTTTGACCTCTGGGCTACCGTCGAGCGCTGTGGTGCCACGTCATAGTGGCCTTGTGTTTGTGCAACCATTAGCCTCTCCATGCGTCTGCAGGCACATGCATGTTGTCGGCATGGCAACTGCTCTCGCTTTCTTTTACAAACATGACCTCTCATTTGATTCATGTGGAATTCAACCCCCTCCCTCCTCCATCCCAGCACACAGGAATACACACACATGCATGTTCCACCGAGGTAAAGCACTAAGCCTTCCTCGCCAGTCCCTATATATTATGTGTGTGTGTGTGTGTGTGTGTGTGTGTGTGTGTGTGTGTGTGTGTGTGTGTGTGTGTGTGTGTGTGTGTAATCTGAAAAATCCTGAAGGGATATGATTAAACGCAGAAGACGGTCTGGATGACTTCAACACACTGTTGTGCAGTCTGTTTTCCGTGGTGATCGGTTGTGTATCCTGCGCTCCGTCTTCCCCACCCGTCCTGGGTGTTTCACGGTCATTGGGCACACGTGGTCCGCCCTCCTATTTCGAGATGAACTCGGGGATGAAGTCACATTGGTGAGGAGTCAACGCTGTGGCAGCTGAGAACATCTACTTCCTACCTGCGTGCACCACGCTTGGTTTTATGTGAGAGAAGGTTACAACTCCCCGCCCCTGCACGAGTAGTTGTGGTTGCTAGGTTACGCCAGTCACACTTATCAAATCAGTCGCGATGCACATCTGTATGCTGCCAATAATAAATGGCTAAGAGAGTTTGTTTTTTCTGATCTTTGAGTTCAGAATAATTAGATATTGTGCCCCCACAATCACAATTATGAAAGCAATAATTGCATATATGCTGTTTAAAGTGAATTAGTGATGATTCATACATCGATATGAGCCTTATTTTACACATTGGCGACGAAGACGCAGACAATATAAAAATAATAATAATATTTTTTTGTTTTTGTATCAGGCTATGCATTGTTTTTAGGAAACTGTAACATATTATACCTTTTTAAGAAGGCCCCAGCTCCTGGCACCCCAGTTGTCCTTTGCTTTGGACAGTTTATGGTCTTTATGTTAAGCTAAGCTAGCTGCCAGCTGTAACTTCATATTGGTGGTATCACTCTTCGCCTCTAACTCTCAGCAAGAAAGCCATTTAAGCATTTCCCAAAAATATCATCTTAAAGGGAAGGGTCCTCATGAAGGATTTACCGTCTGTTATGGGGAGCGCTCTCCTATAGGTAGACTGCAAGTATTGCTCCTTTCAATCTGGCGAATTCCCTGAGCTCCTCCGTTGGCCTGAAGGCAGGACGTTTGAGGAGAAAGGGAATCCGAGTCCTTCTCAGTTCCTCGTCTCTTCCTCTAATTCTCTCTCTCTCTCCCTACTTCGGCTGTCTCCTCTTCACTCGGCCCTTCAGGGGCTGTTTGTATTTTACCTCTTCATGAGACGCATCCTATCGTTTTTGAATCGCTCCGCTTCTTTTGCCCTTTGGGCTTTGCTGACTAACTGTATAATTTATGTATTTCAAGTGTGCATGGGGCATTTTTGCTATGGAGGTGTTTTTTTTAGTTTTTTTCGCCCTGAGCTCTTACTGAAGCTCTTATTCGCACCAGGATTCTGTGTTGTAACGAATCTCACTGTTTTTGTCAGCCTGCATGGAGTGCCAGATCGCTGAGGGTTGCAGAATGGAAAACATACATCAGTTTTGTCGTGTTTAATAAATAACCTGACACTATCTCAGTATGGTACGCTCCCTCAACCATCTGCTGCTCCTGTTTGCCAAGTTGTAATGAATGCCAAATATAGTTCGCAAATACGGATGATTTAATATACTGAACTGTGATCCCGGATCAGTTCAATTTTGAAATATCTGGATCTCTTTCTCTATTCAGTATTGACATCTCCTTTTCCTTCCTCAAAACCTTGAAACATCCATGTGTGGGCGACTCAACCTCTAGTCATTTCACTTCACTGAATGTGCACAACTAGATGACCATGCAACAGGATATTGCTAAGCTTATTAAAGCTTATTAAATACAAATACACTTAAGGAAGCAATGATGGTCAGGACGGAGGACGGATGCTGTACTTCCATCTCTGTTCTGTGACTTCGGCGATGCTGTGCAGACATTTTCAGAGCTGGAAAGTGTCAAACACTTCTTAGAAAAAACCCGACCACCATCTTGCAAAAGTGCATGAAATCTTGCCAGGGGAGTAATGCATTATGTCAGCATCTGCTTGGCTGCGCTCCCCAGTGAGCAGAGGCCTGTATTAACAAGGTTTGCACACGCCTTGGAGCTCGGCAGGGCCAAACACTTCACATTCCACTGCAGGGTTAGAGGGAGGGGTTAATGGGAGAGCGGCTTGTATGTAAAGGGAATGGAGCTGTCTGAGACTGATTATATATACACTTCTGGGTTCAGGAAGTAGCCTAACGTGCACTTTAATGTATTACTGTCTAGTCAGACACGCCATGGGTGTGCTTGGCGTGGACACCACGGCAGTATGTATGCATCTCTAGGCGTTTTTGTGTCCTGAACTCGGTTGAACTTGTAAAAAAAATAAATTGTCATGTCAGTTTTTTTTTTCTTCACGTTTCCCAACTAAACCCTAAAATGTTCCAGCTGTCCGGATGTGCTTGTTTCCAGCTGTGAGCTGTGTAAATCTATTATGTGCCCCCCCCCAAAAAAAAGAACAGGAACAGGGTGCAGCAGCTTGGGAAACACAAAAAAAGGCAACTTTTACATTGTAAGAGGGGCATATGCTGATGTCAGCACTTTGTCACACACTGGGAGGTGACTTTGCTCACCGCATGAACACAAACTCACCCTGACAGCCAGTGAGAATAGTGAGCTCTAGGGTTTGTGTTCTTATGGCGTTGCAGCTCTATCAATCCAGTAGTTCGAGAGCGTTGTCTTGGAGCACACTTTGTGACCCTGCAGCCACACACACAATGTACAAAATGTTTGTTTCTGTTGGACTGCCCGTCACTCCTCCCTCCTCGCTGCATTCTAGTCTTCCCGATCTAACATGACTCAGACAATCCTCTCAAATGACTGTTGAGCAGGATTATGTGCTGGACTCGGAGTTGAGCCTCACAGAGCTCGTTTCTCTTTGCAGTCGCCCACTATTGGCCCACTATTTAGTCTTTGTCTCCTTTTCATCCCTCGGTAGCACACGTTATTACCCTTCATACTTCAGCACCTACTTTCATTTCCTGCATGTGTGATTAGCTGCTAGTTAGCTATCCCACTAATGAGCAGAGAGCTGTTCATAAACAAGACACCCAAGGGCAAGCACCCACAGTGCAGTTTAATTCTCTGCACGTACATTTAGAAGAATATGGCAGTTGCGGTTTTGATAATCAAAGTAAGATCGTTTCAGATTAAAGCAAATTATTTTTTTATGAAATATCAGAGGATTATGTTTCGGTGAAATTAGATTTAGAGATTAAATACTGTGAATAGCCGGAATATCTAAACCATAGATCAAAGGGAAAGTCTGAATGAATAAAATTAAGCGAGGGATCATGCGGTTTTTGAGATAGTGTAGAGGTACCACTATAATCCCAGAAAAAAAGTCCCACGCTCTAACATTTTGTTGGACCGCCTTTAGATTTGGCATCGCTACGATAAGCTTATGAAACTACAGATGTAAATTAGCTCATAGCTAACTGGCATAGCTAAGAAGCTGCACACTGTCCATGTTAAATAAACAAACAAATACAATTCCAGTAGTCGGCTGACTGGCTGAACCTCGACCTGACCAACTGAAGTGACCCCAGATCATATCACTGCCCCCTCAGGCTAGATGGTTGGGCAACAGGCATGGTGGGTGCATCACTTCATCCGCCTCTCTTCTTCCCCTGATGCGCCCATCACTCTGGAAAAGGGTCAGTCTGGACTCATCCGACCACATGACCTTTTCCCATCGCTTCAGAGGCCAATCTTTATGCTTGCTAGCAAATTGAAGCCCTTTTTTCCGATTAGCCTCACTGAAAAGTTGTTTTCTTAAAGCTTCCTTCCACTATTAAACATAGCCATGAGTTCTACCATGTTTTTTTTTTCGATATCGAGTGATTTTTACACGACCAATGGATGTCTTCCAACGTGGTTGTTTAGGAATGAGAAGCTACTCGCTGCATCAGTTAGGGTTAAATAACTTCCAGCCAGCTTGAACATATTAATCACTGCAGTAATTATCCAATGAAAGGCTCCCACCTATTTGCGTAGTTAAATCCAGGTGGTGACTTTTTTTTTGTACAGGCAGTGTGGAAAAATGTCCCTTTTTATGATTAATTATAATATGCCCAGAGAATTTGATCAGAATAATAAAGTCCTGCTCACATAAGCTGTATTTGCATAAACCTGGTGCCCCTGCTTACAATTAATCAGAAATGGGTGTTAACACACCTACAATTTCCATAAATGTCATCATCTTTGCCCATTATCTACCACTGGAAATAATAGAAAATAAAAGGTGCAGGTTGTTAGATTGGGAGCATTTTGATTGGCCTCTCACGCCTGAGCATCACTATGTCTTTACATAGTGATTAGCTGTTTGCTGTTATATCAATGCTTTGATTGATATATATTGCTCATATTAAGTCATTAAGCACCTCATAATAAGAACATATCATAGGATCTGATAGAAGCCCTCTATCTCCACTTTTTTACGTTTTTATTGGCCATTTCACAGAGCCTTGGAAGTCAGCCTTGCAACAATAGGAACAAAGGTACTGGAAAGACCACCGGTTCAAAGACTCCAATGTCTCTTTAAGGCCCAGGAGTTCTGGAGTCGTGTCAGTCTGCATTAAGAAAGTCAAAGTGCTCGAGGGAGAACGTCATCAAGAGTTGTCGGAGCAGAAATAATTTGCAGTAGTTGTATTTTTCATCACTAGAAGGGGGGTCAGGTTGCTCGACGGTAACCTCACAAAACCAATGATGGTGATGCTTTCAAACAGCGTTTAGGACAGAGAGTGCATTGAGATTAGAAAACCTAATACTGTGTGCTCTTCGGCTTCTTTTTTTGGGCAGAAAATCAATACAGTCCCTAAAGATGTATGCTCTCTGTCATCTTGTATTGGCAAGCTCCTAGAACAGTTTCCTGCAGGGATTATGCACAGCTTTGTGTTATGACTGGTTGCAGTCGACAGTATTGTGCTCTATAATTACATATATTGAGACATAACATACCCTTAATAGAACATTAGGGGGATAAATGTCATTCTCAATTTACTTTATCACATTTAGCACGACATATTGTTTGAAAATGTTTAATGCAGATATCTCACATTCAATACCGATACCACGAGGATCACGAAGTTCAGTTATTTCACGTGCTTTCGTTTGTATTGACAGCTGTGATGGTTCTCACCAGATAAAAAATGCCTGTAACGGATAAGAGCCACATCCTGAAAGTCGATCTCAAAGTTTGATACTGAGTTTTAAAGCGACGGCGTTTGTGCGCGTTAATAAAAGCAGCTCAAGAGACAAGAGAGGTAGAATGAACCAGGATAATGGAATGAAAATGCAAGGATTAGTAAGTGAAAAGCATCTTGGTGCTTTATTTGTTTGGATATTCTCTCCGCACTCATACCTAACCATATTTTAAATGCTTTATTTGTTTGGATATTCTCTCCGCACTCATACCTAACCATATTTTAAATGCTTTATTTGTTTGATAAGCAGCAACCGGTATATGCTTGTACATTTATAAATATGTGTACCGATGCAGAAACACCCCAAAACAATGTCAACTTTGTTTCTTCTAAACATCGCTGCTGCAGAGGGATGTGTAGCACAGAGAGGTATTGCCTCTCTTGAAGTTAATTATAGTCCTCCCCGCAGCGTCTGTGCTGCAGTCGAAGACTTTCAGCTGCGGAAAAGCCTCTCAAGTGATTGGCAATGATCTGGTCTGAGTTGTGATTTAGCGGCTACGCGATCCTCAGCTCAGTTCCAGTATCGTGTTACTTACCTGTATGTTTTCCTTCTTCTTCCTGTTTGTTACATTGCTCTACTAAATAAAATGCGAAACTCCTTTTGGTAATATTGATGGGATGTGCATTAACGAGACCTAAAAAAATGTATCTGCACCTACTTTCATAATCTATTAATTGCTTGAGCCCTTTGTTCCAAGCAAAATGCCAAATATTTGACACATTTCTTTGTCTTGATGATGGTAAGGTAAATACATTTGGGTAAACTTTTAGTTTATTAAGATTATTAATGATTATCAAGAAAATAATCAGCAGATCTTAATCTGAGTTACAGCCATATACTAATCTCATCTCTCTTTCAATATTACTTTTTCATACTACTATATATGGCAACTATTGCAACGGCAGCCCTCATTTCTCAAGTCTTATCTGATCGTTAAGACATTATGAGGTCATCAACATGGGTGTCAAAACTTGACCTGAATACATCCTCATGTGCCTCTTGTCTCTTGCCTGTTACTCTCCCCATCATGTCACTGTCTCTCCATCCGCTTCCATGACACAATGACTGGATTAATTGTGTCAGTTTCAAACGCAGCGATGCCTTGCTCATTTGATTACTTCCACGGGGCAGGCTGACGAGGACCGACCAGACCTGCCATTTATGGCCTTTAATTCTCGTTCGATCGTGGAGATAAAAAATAAAAAACCACGGTGAAGAAGTGGAACCGGCGTCTGGTTCCTGTCAAAGTGCCGCGTCACGTGGACTCTGGTGTTCTTTACACTTGGAATTACTACAGGAAGGGAACTCTGATGACGCACGCACATACGCACACGGGTACACACACACACACACACACACACACAAGCCCCCTAAATGAGAAAATGCACCGAGGCTTGACGATGCCCTCTCCATGCGCTCCCTCTGTCCTCCATCATTTTACTCTGCAACGTACAACATCTTCCTCTCCCCTCTTATCTTCCATCCCACTGCTCAGCACACCTCCTTAAAGTCTAATAAACCAACGCGTCTCCCAGTCCAGATAGAGCCTGGTTCTTTAACAATTCGTTAACGCAGGTGTCCTTGACTGTTCTGCCCCGTTCGATCCGGTTCGCTTTTGTTCTTGCAAAGTTTCCGAGGCAAACTTTTCGACATTTTTGAAGTGTAGTCACTCAAACGATGACCTTAAATCTCAGACTGAACACCTTTTGTCACATCCTGAATGTTAGTTTTTCCAACAAGGTCAAGGTCAAGAAGGCGGACACCATCTCAGCCTATGCCTCCCTGCAGACTCTCCACTTCCTGGCCCTCACGGAGACCTGGATCACCCCAGAAAACACTGCCACTCCAGCTGCCCTTTCAACTGCCTACTCGTTTTCACACTCCCCAAGACGAACAGGGCGAGGAGGAGGAACTGGGCTCCTCATCTCACCCACATGGTCCTACCAGGTCCTTCCTCTCGACCACCTACCCCGATCTACGCTTGAATTTCACGCCGTCTCTGTCACGCTTCCTTCCAAACTCAACATCATAGTGATCTATCGCCCACCCGGTCCTCTTGGTGACTTTTTGGATGAGATGGATGCCCTCCTGAGCTGCTCCCCTGATGATGGCACACCACTCGTCGTCCTCGGTGACTTCAACATCCACCCGGGAAAGCTGCATTCATCTGAATTCATAGACTTCTTTTCCGCTTTTGACCTTACACTGTCCCCCTCTCCACCAACTCACCGGGCCGGGAACCAACTTGACCTTGTCTTCACAAGATCCTGTGACATCTCGGTACTCTCTGTTACCCCGCTCACCGTGTCCGACCACCACTTTGTGTCTTTCTCCATCCCCATGAAGCCCACCTCATCCCTCCACTCTACGCCTCGAATGGTCACCAGCCGCCGCAACCTGAAATCCCTCACTCCCTCCGCTCTCTCCTCAACTATTATCTCCTCGCTCCCATCCTCGGAACAGTTCTCCTTAATGTCTACTGAGGAAGCCTCCTCTATCCTGATGTCCTCACTCTCCTCTTCTTTGGACACACTCTGTCCCCCAATCTCACGACCGGCGCGATCATCTCCCGCCCCTCCCTGGCTGTCTGAACCTCTGCGAACCAACAGATCATTGCTGCGAGCGTCAGAGAGAAAATGGAAGAAATCGGGACAGCACGAGGACCTTGCTCACTACCACCTCCTCCTCTCTGACTTCACCTCAACTGTTTCGGCAGCCAAATCTGCCTTCTACCTGGCTAAGATCAACTCTTCTGCCTCCAACCCCAGGAAACTCTTCTCCGTGTTCTCTTCCCTCCTCACCCCTCCTGCCCCTACCCCCCCTTCCTCCCTTACTGCCGATGACTTTGCAACTTACTTTACCAAGAAAGTACATGACATCAGCTCCTCATTCACGCCTATTCCCTCCCAGAAGACATCTCCCCCAACTCTCAACTCGGATGGTCTTACCAGCTTTAGCCCCCTCACCTCTGAGGACGTCCACGCACTTGTTACATCTAACCGCGCCACCACCTGCTCCCTTGACCCGATTCCCTCCTCTCTTCTCCAGGACATCTCACACGACATCTTGCCATTCCTCACCACCCTGATCAACTCCTCCCTCACCTCAGGTGTCATTCCAGCGGATTTTAAGACCGCTATCGTGAAGCCTCTCCTTAAAAAACCCACCCTAGACGCTACTGACATTCAAAGCTACAGACCTGTATCTCTTCTTTCATTCCTCTCTAAAACCTTGGAACGTGCCTCCTACAACCAACTGTCATCCTATCTCTTGCGGAAAAACCTCCTAGACCCTAATCAATCAGGATTCAGGACTGCTCACTCCACTGAGACGGCCCTCCTCACAGTGACCGAGTCCCTGCGAGACGCCAGAGCCTCGTCCCACTCCTCCGTTCTCATTCTCCTCGACCTATCTGCTGCATTCGACACAGTCAACCACCAAATCCTCCTCTCCACTCTGGCTGAACTTGGCATAACTGACTCTGCTCTCGCCTGGTTTACATCATACCTGACAAACCGCACCTTCCAGGTCACATGGAATGGCTCTATGTCCAAACCCTGCTCTCTGGACACGGGCGTCCCTCAAGGCTCAGTATTAGGACCGCTTCTGTTCTCACTATACACCAGATCACTAGGTTCTGTTATCACATCGCATGGATTCTCCTACCATTGCTACGCAGATGACACCCAGCTGTTCCTCTCTTTTCCCCCGTCCTCTGACGCTCACATTGCAACTCGCATCTCAAACTGTCTGGCTGACATCTCTGTCTGGACAACTGCACATCACCTCAAGCTCAACCTGAACAAAACCGAACTCCTCTTCATCCCAGGGAAAGACTGCCCTCGCATGGACCTGTCGGTCACTGTCGAGGGCATCACAGTATTACCTTCCTCAACTGCGAGGAACCTGGGTGTAATCCTCGATGACCAACTATCCTGCACCCCCAACATCACTGCTGTGGCCCGATCCTGCAGATTCGCCCTCTACAATATCCGCAGGATTCGGACCCTCCTCACAAAGGATGCAACGCAGCTCTTGGTCCAAGCACTGGTCATCTCCCGCCTTGACTACTGCAACTCTCTCCTGGCCGGACTCCCGGCCTCTGCGATTAAACCATTACAGCGTATCCAGAATGCCGCAGCACGCCTTATCTTCAATCTACCCAAATTCTCCCACGTGACCCCCCTCCTCCGTGACCTCCACTGGCTCCCTGTTGCAGCACGCATCCAATTCAAGACAATGACACTGGCCTCCAGGGCCATCAATGGAACGGCACCCTTCTACCTTCAAACACTGGTCAAACCTCATGCCCCAAAGCGAGCACTTCGCTCTTCTACTTCAGCTGGCCGGCTGGTACCACCATCGCTGAAATCAAGCAAATGTCGCTCAGCAAAGTCCAGACTCTTCTCTGTTCTGGCGCCTCAGTGGTGGAACGAACTCCCGACCAATGTCAGGACAGCAGAGTCATTTGCCATCTTTCGAAAAAGGCTCAAGACTCACCTGTTCAGACTTGATTCTACATAGCATGACCCACTAGCACCCTCCCTCGACACCCCCCCCCCCCCCCCAAAAAAAAAAAAAAAACCTTACCTATAGCACTCTGATCTTAGCACTGTTGCTCTTGAAGTACTACTTTACTCAGATGAGGACCTAACACTTAATCTATTTTTAGCTCTTACTTTATCGGCAATGATACGTCGTGGTTTCTTTGTTTCCTTCTTTTGACAAATGTACTTATTGTAAGTCGCTTTGGACAAAATCGTCTGCTAAATGACGTAAATGTAATGTAAATGTAAATGTAAAATCTCGCCAAAAAAAAACAAGTGTTTGACGTCGTGATTTTCTAATTGAATGGCGAATCAGTAGCTGTCTGTGAATAGTCTGAGCCGCGTTGGGTTCATCTGTTACGTATAAACAACTCTTGAGTGTTCCTGCTCCGACATGGCAAGTTAGTCAGTTAACAAGAGTGTGGAATGGAAAATCACTTTCATTACGCAAGCCGGGCAGACTTTGCTCTGAGACACACACACACACACACACACACACACACACACACACAATCTACTGGTTACAATAAAACAATAAATCTATTACCTAGTTTTATCTACATGTGTAGCGCACACAAGCGAAGAGCAAACAGTCATTCATGTCTTATCAAGGGTGAGTCATAGCGTTGTGTTTATGCAGCGCGTTAATTGAGCCTCTCCAGAAGGTTTTAACACAAATTAAAATGGCTCTTTATTCTTTGCAGTCTTCTGGTTATGATTGCCACTGTAGACCCCTGGAGCGATGTTCATTTAACTGTGTGTGTGTGTGTGTGTGTGTGTGTGTGTGTGTGTGTGTGTGTGTGTGTGTGTGTGTGTGGTGTGTGTGTGTGTCGTGCTCAGATCAGGTAAATCAGTGTTTGTTAGTGATGTTTCAGTGCAGTCTGTAGGATGATCTGTTTGATTGAAGCAGATATCCTCTTATCTGAGTTCATCATCAACAGAAACCGATGTTAATGACGGCAGCAGTTTATGCGGCTCGGTCTGCTTGTTGGTGCACACACACACACTGGGGGGATGGTTTACAGCCCAATTACCCAGCCTGCCTCTGTGTTAGAAGGGCTCTCTAAATCTTCCCTTGTACACAATATAGCCTCTGTTACAGTACTCCTTCCTCTTGCTCATCAGCTATACGGTTCACTCCACTGCTCTCTGTTTTAATGTGATGCTGTTGAACTATTTTCATCTCTCCATCAAGAGTTTTTTTTTTTCAGATTCAATTTGTTAGAAGTGATCATTAAAGGAAGATCAGGTTTATTGGAGTCCCATTTACAGGTTGAACACAAGCCAGCAATTAAATTAATTAATCTCCGACACTAATATGTGGATATTATGACACACACTCTACAGTACAGACATTTTTTTAATTAATTTTAATATTGCCTTCCTCCTCCAGTCTCACTTGGAAACTGTGTCTCTGTTTTTTTTTTGTTTTTTTACTTGTCTATACAGGTAGTCACAACAGTAATAAAAACAGAAAACAGCATATAGCTACTTAATTTACTATTAAGTAGCTAATTGTGTGATGATGTACCAATGATCTTGTTCTTGTTGTCGTACAGGTTTTAAACCTCATGATTCTTGTGCATATATCAGCTCATTGCAGAGATATTTGTATATATATATATATATATATATATATATATATATATATATATATATTGTATATATATATATATATATATATATATATATATATATATATATAAAAGTTGATAAACTAAGACAGCTTGAGTCTCTACCAGAGAGCACTAACACGTTTATTACTCAAATATTTGGCTTAAGGATCTGAGCATGTCAAGTCAAAACTCAAAACCTACTAGACTTGAACCAGATGCCCCTCAAGAATTATGATCCATCCATCTATTAACTTCATCCCCTCCTCCATCCATTCATGGCTGCTATGGGCCCAGTTGTCATGGTTACTGTGTCCTCGCAGTCACTAAGCCCTGATTGCGACTTGTGCCGCCAGGAAGAAAGGGGGGGGGAAATGTTTATGAGTGAAACGAACACACTTCTCATGAGGGATTGTCATTCACATCAGTTTGCCTTAGAACACACATGTACTCAAACACACACTTGCACTAGTCTAGTAGTGCTTACACAGAGCTACTCTGACAGTCAGGCCCATAAATCATCCAGTGCCTGTGTGTGTTGTCATTATAGATATAATCTGTGTGTTCTGAAAGGTCTCTGATGTTTGAGCGACATTGCTAACCTTTAAAGGCAATCATAATATATCATTTAAACTTCATTCTCATACAGCACGGATGGTTTGGACAGGACTCTGGCTGTGTGTGTGTGTGTGTGTGTGTGTGTGTGTCTTGCATGTTGTAACACCTCTTGTCTTACTAAGAGGATGCTAAGAGACGGAGACGGACACAGTTGCCATAGTTTCACGCTTCTTCCTTTCAGGGTCGATTAAGGAAAATGTTCCGACCAGTTCCTCTCTTCCTTTATAGTTCTCATTAATATGGATGCTGATGGTGTTTATTATCTCTCCTCTGTCCCTTCTTCTTCTCCTCTTTTGATTTAATAAAATCCCCGCTGCATTGTTTTTCATGAGGGTTTGTCTTTTCCAGGCTCTTGCATTTGTGTTTTCTATCTTCTTCTTTTTCCTTTCTCTCTCTCTCTGTCTGTCGCATCTGTTTCTCTTTCTCAGCAGTTTTACAGGGAGCATGTAACCTTTGACCTTTGTTGCCATGGCAGCAGTGTCAAAGGCAGTACAGGAAATACAAAAATTCCATTGACAGCATTTGTTGCAGTCAATGTATATACAGATCTGTTGATTTCCCCCCCGTAGATGAAGTCATTAATTTTCCGGCATCTCAGTGTGAGACTCACACCAGGATGTCAACTTCTGCATTCACTCTTTCTGGCCTTTCTGGCTTTATTTATATGGATTCAACATAGGCTGACATGGCAGGAATACCCAACTCTGAAGTGCTGCTCTGTTCTACGAGGCATTGTAGCTCCTTTCAGCTCATTGTCGTGTGTGTTTGACGGCCTGCAACTGAAGTATTTTTGGTTCAGCTGCAGCGACCTCATCTATTTTGTTCAAACCAAAGCACGGAGCTGTTTCGTGTAACGAGCCTTGATAAACCCTGTTTAAATTACATGCCTAGCATGAAACATGAGACACGCATAGTTAACGACTAGCAGGTGACCATATTGGAGCATTTAAATATTTCCCTCGGGAGGTGGGGGTGACCAAACCCGGAGCTATCAGAGTCAGTATTGGACAAACATTCATTAGGTGGCAGTTGTTTCAAATGAGCTTCATATTGATTATTGTGTGCACAGTTTGTTCAGCTAAAAACAAAAAGCTGTTAATACGGCAACTCATTTCATCCGTATCGGATTTTAAATGTGGCTTGTAGCTACACAGTTGCACTTCAGCACTATCAGTAAAGATTATATGATCCCTCCTACCTCCCTTCAATGGCTCAAAGTGTTACAAAGAGAGTTGCCACTTATCTGGCCCCAGCGGAGAAGAATGAAGGTGTGGCTGCCTGGGCGGCAATGCCACGAGGGAAAAGGTTATGAATAGTGTTTGAGACGGGTTTGGAAAGGACGCCTATGCCAGTGCTTTGATTTATGCCCATGTGTGGTTTTTGAGTGTGCATTTGTTTTTTGGCAAGCAGTCGGGTTGATATTTAAAGAAAGAGGAGAACCATGAGAGGGAGGAAGCAGGAAGTATTGACTGGGATATGAAGTTGCTATTTGAGGCCGCTCTGGCTGGTGTGAAAGGTTTGAACTACGATAGTGGGAACTTTTACGTGATGACAGAGATTAGAGTTGGGTGACGAAAAGATGGCTCCTCATGGTTTGTGTGCTTATGGGTGGTACTCTGTATATGCAGGAGTTGCTCTGTATCTTATGCATGGTGATGTAGAGCGCTACACATTTCTGCTGCAGTCAGCCCGCCTAGTTCCTGATCTATTGGGTGATATTCTATCTATTGTGATATAAGAATAGATACCGTCTTGGATTACAGTAATTTGGCATAAGTGTTGTCTCATCCTGCTTTTAAAAGACTGCATTGCAGTAGAGTGATGTCATTTTCTGAACTTACCAGACTGTAGTATTATACGATATTATACTTGGTCATTATATCCACAATATCCTACTGATGAATATTTATCAAAAATTGCATTTATAAACATTTAGTGAAAGTCAACGATATATAGATATTTATAGTCAACGATATTTATCGTCAACGATATATAGATATTTATAGTCAACGATATTTATTGTCAACGATATATAGATATTTATAGTCAACGATATTTATCGTCAACGATATATAGATATTTATAGTCAACGATATTTATCGTCAAAGATATTTATCTTCAAAGATATTTATAGTCAACGATACATAGATATTTATGGTCAATGATATTTATAGTCAACGATATATAGATATCTATAGTCAACGATATTTATCGTCAAAGATATTTATAGTCAACGATACATAGATATTTATAGTCAACAATATTGATATTTGGTCAAAAATATTGTGATATTTGATTTTCTCCATATCCCCCAGGGCTGTCATCAATTCCTCTCTTTTGTTTTCTCTTACTCCCTCATGCCATGTCTGTCCCTCTTTTATTCATGTATTGACCATCGCTGCCCCCGTGGATATTACACAAGGCCATTAAGGCCTCATGTCAACTGGCCCAGCGCTGAACCGCCTATCATCTCTCCCTGCCATCCGTGCTGGTGATATTAATAGTACAGATACCAACACAGGATTTCCTGCAGCATCCGAGCTAATCCTGCAACATCCACCTTTAACCGGCCGGTCGAGACAACATTTCCTGGTTGATCGTAGTAGTTTTGTGTTTTGCAATCTAAGTGATTTTGGATACCAAGCTTGTTGCTTGTACAACTTTGTGTGTGTATTTAGTGTGTGTGGATGCCATGATGGTGTAATTGGATGACCGGATGGACAGATGGTCTGCTAAAGGATGGGTATTAGCCCCAGTGGTGCCCTCCTCCCAAGGGGTCAAGGATCTAAGCATGTTGACTCTCAATAGTGACATAAATCCTGTGACTTGTCGTAGAGCACTCACCAAAGCTAATGACCTTTTCATAATGTTCTTCTTTATCTACATGTCTCTGCTTTTCTGTTATGATGTAATGCACTTAAGGGAGCACTGATTACACGAAATATAGTTATTGTCTCAGTATTGCTCATACTTATGATGCATGCACAATCCGTTTGGTTTCAAATTTCTTTCTAAGGTATTTAATGTACTGTAGAGCTCTTGTCTCATCTTTCTGCAGGATCCGAGCACTGGCAAAGAAAGACAATCACATTAAGAAGTGATGGATTAAGATCTTTGCCGGGCTACTACTTCTTTGTCTTAGCTAGCCTGAACCTGAACTTCTCCCCATTTGTCTCTTCTTTTATGACATTCTTTAAATCTGTTCTCATCCGGCCTGCCCCAGGCTAACCTAAGTATTAAAGCACCGTGATGGGATGTCTACGGATTGCACTGGGCCTGCATGCCCAGCCGCAGTACTGCTTCTTCCCTCTCCTTCCTTCCCACTATCCACCTCTTCCTTTTCTTTGTACGGGCCTGTCAGTTGTTGCGGATGGCAGATGTTGCTCGAG
Source organism: Chelidonichthys spinosus (assembly GCA_029853015.1). Taxonomy (NCBI): domain Eukaryota; kingdom Metazoa; phylum Chordata; class Actinopteri; order Perciformes; family Triglidae; genus Chelidonichthys; species Chelidonichthys spinosus. The sequence continues at coordinate 8,877,103 of CM056833.1, read as the reverse complement.
TGTAAACAGAATAAGCCAGACAATGCCTGGGAACAGGGGGAAGGACAGAATGAAGTTGGACAGGTGGAGAGTGTGTTTGTTTGACGAAGTGGAAAGGTGTGTCGTAGGAACAGCCTGTTCATCAGAAGAAAAAAATCAGATAATGAATGAATGAGTCAGTCTAAACGGCCCTGCCTTCAGAGCTGATGAAGGGGAGAGAGGACAGAGTTTCAGACTGATACAAGCAGAGGGAGACATTTCTGCCTCTTACCCGGCAGATTTGGGTGAAAACATCTGGAGGTGGACCGTCAGGCAGTTATACGTTTATATGTGTAGTCAAACTGTAAAGCTAGACTATTATTATGGTATTATGGACTGTTTTACTCTCTGTAGGGTGTCAAAAGGATAATAGATCAAAAAGAAAAACGGCTAACTCTTTCATATAAAGGATTGGGCGCTTACTAATGGCTTCTTAATGGTTCATGCATCCATACTTTCATAACATTGCTTTCTAGATCCATTATTTGCTTTAGACAGGAGCAGCATTTGGGTTGTCTGGTTGTGTACTGCTGAATTTATAATGAAAACAGTCATTCATTTAGTTGCAGGAATCAAGAATTAGTGTGAGGATGATGCCGATAGATGAATTATTAATCATTAATGAAGTCAATAGTTGTGTTACTGGCACACAAAAGGATGATCTGTTTTCTCCAAGTGGTATTATTTTTGACATCCTGTCTACATTATTTGCAAGAATCTCTTCTACTCTTTAGTATTATTAGTTATGAATTCACAAAATCGTAGCAGCAGCACCTTGATGTTGTGTTGTTTTCATAGTAATGAGGTTGGTTGGTTGGTTGGATGGATGGATGGATGTTTATCCTACTCCGTCTCCCTCCATGCACACTATTCATTTCTGTCGTCTCCCGCTCTGGACTGACTCACCTCTCCGTTCCAGCAGTCGGAGGCTGTCATGCATTTGAAAACATGCAGGTGTTGCTGCTCTGTTTTCCAGGAGCGATGATAGGCTACAGTGAGACAAATCCTGTAATTGTCTTTTTGTTTTTCAGCTCGCTTACTGCCTGAATGAACTCCTTCATTCATGCCATTTTGACAGAGCCTCTCTCTCTCTATGTGCTTGTTTACCACATCTTATAAGTATTCCTTCCCCTCATAGTCATAGGGGGGACTCCAGTCTTCTGCTCACACTTCCTACACTTTGACATGCTGTGGTTGTTGCGGCGCTGAAACCTGTCTGACCTTTGCTGCTGTGACTGAACAGGTTTTTAACAGCAGGCCGGCCTCTCTCAGCTCCCACACACTCCTCCCTCGGACCTACTTTTAAGTCTCCCCTGCGGTAATTAATATCAGATCCAACAGTGAGATCTAGAGGAAGACAAGAGCGAACAATGTGAACATGCCCTAACTTGGCTAAAGCTCAGCTCATGGCACTCTTCCCTGGAGAACCGGCCAGGCTGTAGACCTGCACTGGCCCCTTGTGTTTATCGAAGACCATTACACCAGACGGGAGGGACATCTGCTTACTAGCCGTCAGAGAGGACAATTCAAAATCTCTTCTCTTATTTCAGAAATCTCTTATTGCTGACATCGGCATGCACTATATTTCCTCCCCTTCTTTGGTTGCCAACAGATGCTTGTGTAATCATACAGAGTGCCCATTTATGCAAAGTGAATCTCTGTTTTGTTCAACTTCACATCACAGTGTGTAAAGCGGTTGAGTAGACTCGTGCTCCTGCAAACAGTTCCTCTGGCGCCCAAGCACTCCTCCCTGCTCCCACTCAGAAAAATAAAAACCTTCTTAAGAGACGCTTCCTCCTGCTCTGCAACAATTTCCTATCCCCCAACCAGTCAGTCTGCTGCTTAAATCCATTTCTGGCAACTTCACTTCCTATTTGTGTGTGTGTGTGTGTGTGTGTGTGTGTGTGTGTGCGTGATCGTATCGCAGTCATCTTGGTATTGCATACAGAAAGTGTTAGCTAACTCTGACGCGGAGGCTGTGTGCAGTATTTGTAAGACTGCGAGTGTCACGGACGTTCACTGACACCAGTGACATGGAAGCATCTGGACATGTGGAGGCTCATATTCCGCACCAAAAGCCGGCACACGCGAGAGGCAAGTTTGCCGCTTTTGTTCGTGCGTTTGTTTCTCGTTAACCCTTCCAGTTGATGTGGTGAGCGAAGCTTCAAGCAGCAGCGTGTGTGTGTGTGGGTGTGTGTCTCTGTGGGTGTGTGTGGTATTTTTGGAGGAGTGGGTTTCCTGTGCGGGTGGTGGACGTGATGCTGAGCCACCGGCTTGTCAGCTGTGAAGTGCAAGGAAACGCAGGAGGACCTGTTTATCTCCCACCTCCTCTTAACTCACAAAACGCCTCGTAAAGGGTTCGTTTTGTTGGTTCGATGAGACTCAAAGCTTCTCCAGGAGCACACTTCCTATGTCGAGCATTGATGGTCGACACAGTCCAAATCACCTTGATGTGCCGAGGCAATTACATTCTTAAATGATGAACTCCTTTCACATTAACATGGCCAGCAGCTTCATGTGCGATCAGTCGGATATGTTTCGGGAAATGTATTCACCCGACTCCCTGCTTCTAGAGGAGACATGTTTGATTTACTGACAAGGAAGGAAGTGAGATCGGTTCAAGAAAAGAGGAAGTGAGAAGTCGGAGGGAAAAGAGGTTTCCTGTCACTAGTGTGGCAACCATCACAACTCTGCCCTCTTCTCTCACTCTCTGTATGTGTGTGTGTGAGAGAGGGTGTGTGTGTGTGTGTGTGTGTGTGTGTCCAGTACATCTGTTTTATTTGTATTCAATTTGAAGTTTGCTTAATTCGTATGTTATCTTTAACCCATATTAACGTCCGACACGACCCCCCTCCCCTCCCAGAACGAGTCTCCTATCACCTGGATAGAGAAGGACTTTGCCAATATTAGAGTGCAGGTACAGTAACATCTTATACACACCAGGCTAACACACACTCTTTGCATTTTTGTGCCCTCTGGAGCTTCAATTCACCAACTGCAAAAAAAAAAAAAAAAAAAAAGTTCAGCCTCTTCCGAGTATGCACTGCAATGCAGCGTAATGGGACGTTTCTGTGAAACGCAGGTCTGCTGACGGCTCAATTATGCTGCCGTTTGGTCAAGAGAGACGTTGACTCATGCGCTGTATTTACATGGCTGTGAGTCTTTTTAGGGATTTGCCGCACTGAGAGCAGTAAAGTGAGGGATGGATGGAGGGGAAAAAAGGAGGGAGAGGGTACTTAGGACCGGTCAGAGCTGTTTTAAGAGGCAGGATGAGCAGAAGAATGCTATTATGAGAGGGAAGAGAAGGACATGCCTTTCCACAGACAGGAAGATCTGTCATCCGCAGGCAATGAGTCCTCTGAATCATCCTAACATTGAGAGGGGACACCTCATCCTCTCTCTGCTTACCTCTGTCTGTCCTCTTGCTTCTGTTGAATTGTGAGTAGTGTAGGGATTTGGATTCAAAGCACATTGGAGACAAAATACTGATGCACACAAGCATCAAGTGCTATGATTTACAGATAGAAATATGCTTTTTCCATCTCTCTTTATGTTTTTTATTTATTTTCTGCATTGTTTCAGTTTCAATCCTCTCTCTTTTGAGGTGAACACACCGTGTCTCGCTCAGCTGCAGATGTGTGTGGGAACTTGTGGGTGCGGGACTGTGAGAATACCAGCAGGCTCTTCCTTCCTGCCCGCTTCGGTTCCAGTTCACTTCAGCTGCAGTCAGAGGACAACACAGAGCAATGGAGAGAGGGAGGGAGGACAGGAGAGAACATGGAAGAGAACATTAAGATACAGAGTTAATATATATATATATATAAAAAAAAAAACATATAGAAAGGGAAGAGGCTGAGTTCCATATTTACTCGATGTCCGCAGAACTAATCCTGACATGAGTGCACTAGTGAGTCTAGAGTGAGTTTGAGGTGAGATGAGGTGAGGTTCAAGATGACTTGTGTGAGGTAGTATGGCGTTCGCCTTGTTATGGACACGGGTAGGATGACGAAGCAGACGTTTTGGAAATGCTGAGATGGATAAGGACAAGAGAAAGTTCAACGTGAGCCGCCTGCTGGCCCTCTACGTGTTCAAAAAGAACAAAGTCTTGGCCGGCAGCCCCGCAAACGGTGGCAGCTGTAGATCAACAGCTGCAACGAGCAACAGCGCCGGCACTTTACCTGCGCCAAGGAACCACTGGACGGTAAAGTGATACCTCCTCATGTCGGCGTGCCGATGATCAACAGAGTAGTCTCGGGGGAGCCGTTAGTGGCGCTGTGTTGTTGTCGAGCCCGGTCGTTTTTTAATGAGGCTGCAGAAGTGGCATTTTATTATCGCTGCGATGTGCAGACGAGGCTCGCTTCCCGCTGCTATCTGTGGTTATTTAGAAACGAGGTGCAGCTGAGAACCAAACCCTGGTTTCCTGTTGTCAAATAAAGCCCCAGGCTGAAGTGGCCTGCGGTGTAGGTTGTTTATGGCGTATTGTAGAAGCTACATTTTCTTTTTTTATTTAAGCATTGCTTCATTGGATGTTTGTTTTTAATTAAATGTATTAAATACTCAATTAGTAAATTCATTGACAGCAATTTTGACTCAAAAGCAAATGATGAAAATGACAATTTCCAGTTAAAGCCTCAAAGTGATGCATTTTATTTGGTTTGACAGTTCAAAAGAAAAAAGCAAGGCAACAAGCGGCACACTTTACCAGTAAATATCTGCTATTTTTTATTCATAAATGCTTGAGTCCACAATACAGATTAAAATGTGATAAATGTCCTTCTTTCCAGTCTTAGAATTTGAGATTATACTCTGTTGGACATAACTGTGAGCCTCCAGGGTAGAAGTAAAAGTACAAACCACACTGTAGTATTTTACAGGGGATTTATGGTAACTATGGTTATGTGCCTGGTCGCAGGGTTGGGTGTTATTATGAGTACTCTAGAAACTGTTGATGCTTTTCTGAATGTTTTTCACGGGTTGTGAGTGAGGTTGACATCAGGTCAGCAGCTGTGTGTTCATGAGGTGGAGCTCCACCCTGTAAGGAACCAAACAACTGTTGTCCAAATTGAAGGTTTACAGTCAACATTTCCAGAAACTTAAAAAAACACAAACATGAAACATAATGGCCGGGTGTTATCGCTCACTCTTACACACATTCTTGCTTATTTACCGAGCTTCCTCTTTCTGAAGTGTTTTATTTTGATATGTAATTGACAGAAGGAGACACTCCTATGCCTGAACTTCTCTCTTTTTGCACCGCAGCCCTTACAAACACAGTGTTCTTGTTGTTTTCACTGTTTGTTCTGTGATTACTCACCGTCTTATTGTGCTTTTTTCCCCCCCTCTTTCTTGCATTCATCAGGAAGATGGAGACATCAAGGAGATCAACATTACCCACGTCGGTCAAGGAGGGCTCAGAGAAGGCTGATGCCTCTCAGTTTGAACTGCTCAAAGTGTTGGGGCAGGGATCCTTTGGCAAGGTAACCGCTGCCTCTGCTGCTCCCTTTTGTCGGACATTGGTCGCTCTCAGTCCTCTAATCTGATATAACGTGCTTATTTATTGCAGGTATTCCTGGTGCGAAAGGTGACCAACCCCGATGCCAACCAGCTCTATGCCATGAAGGTCCTCAAGAAGGCCACACTCAAAGGTGCAGTAGCCTGTCATATACTTGAATGGTGCCGTCACAGTGGGACACTTTGAAAGGCTGCTTTTGTTGACAGGAAGTCAACCGATAGTAGCCGAATTTGCAGAGAGTTGCTTTGCAGCTGATCTGGAACATCTTCTCGAAGAGGGGACATTCCCTCGACATCACATAAATTATAGTGACTTGTTTGTAGTTGTGTCGTCTGTAGTTCGTCTGTAGTCTGAAAAGTTTGTTGAAAAGTGAAGCACCTTGGTGGCAACCTCCTGGGTTGGATTACAGCCTTGTTGTATCTCTTACCCATGTCTCTGTCTCCCCATTGTCTACGCTGTCATAAAAAATGCCAAAAATGCCCCCAAAAAAACACACAAATATGAGGACTTGTTCCTTTTTTACTATATCTACAATACTAAACAATTTTCTGACATTTTATTGAAGTAATATATTGCCTTTATGGAGCTGCACCCTTCTGAGCTCAAAGTTCCTGTGAGATCGAAAGCTTTCTGTTTGGCTTTTGTCGTGTTTGTTTTGAAGTGGCGGTATACCCTCAGTTTCATATAAAAGGGTGGATCTTTTCCTGTCAAATAGAGAACTGAATACATTACAAGCATGTAAGCATTCAGTAGTAAGGCAACCACAACGTGTTGTTTGTTTTTACTGTAGTGGTTTCTATTCTCTTGAACATCGATGCATCACATTGGGCCTGCTTATCAATATATATATTTATATATTCATCTTTCAGTGAGAGACCGTGTGAGAACCAAGATGGAGAGAGACATCCTGGCAGATGTCAACCACCCATTTGTTGTCAAACTGCACTATGGTGAGTCGGCCTGGAGAGTTTTTTCATTTCACTCTGCTGTGAAGTTTTGGGGGGATTTCCATTCCCTTCCTGCCCTGTTTCTATCAATTCTAGAAACTGTGTTTCTTGATTTGCCGTTGAATCCGATTTCATGCACCGTGTGTGTCTTTATAGCATTCCAGACTGAAGGGAAGTTGTACTTGATCCTGGACTTTCTCAGAGGAGGAGATCTCTTCACTAGACTCTCCAAAGAGGTGAGAGCAGATCCGTCTGGTTTGGGGTTTTTTTGCTGGCCCACTGTCCAACACTTGGTGATGAATATTTCTTGTGATGTTATCCTCGCCTCCCAGGTGATGTTCACAGAGGAGGACGTGAAGTTCTATCTAGCAGAGCTGGCATTAGGACTGGACCACCTCCATAGCCTGGGCATCATTTACAGGGACCTCAAACCTGAAAAGTAAGCACGAATGGACCTACTGAACACCCAAAATCCTGTCCTCAGGTGCATATTTGATGAACTGTGCTTCTTGGATCCAAAACCACCTGAATATATACCAGAGTCCTGTGCTGGGACAACAAATTCGCTGACCTTTCTCTAAAATATTCTTAGACAGTATTGGCCGTTAGTAGGAAAATTCCTTCAAACTTGGCAGAGTTTTAGAATTATGAAGCCAAATCTCTGTGGAGAACTGTGGAATAACACTCAAATGTAAATACACACATTCTTGTAGTCTTGGTGGAAAATGCTGTTATCCGTGCTCTCTTATTTGGAGTAATCTAATAAGAACCTGGACAAACAGTGCTTTGAATTTAAACAGAACTCCTCTTTGGTATGAGGAGTCATTCAACTGCACATTAAAGGCACTCAGAGGAGTTTTTAATTTGATTTTACCATGTATAATTATTATTCCCCCATGAAAATGGTTTGTTTATGTCCCTCAGGCCAAACAAACATAAATGCAAACTTGCCTCCATTAAACATTTGCAAAAGCTTAGGTTTTCAGCCCTGCATTGTTTACAGCGTTTTCCATTATAATTAGAGCATAGCTCCTATTTACGACCGCCACCAGTTGTTTGTATGCATCCCTCAACCTCTACAGTTCCCCTATGTGTGTGACGTGAATGTGTGATACGGTGCTGTTCATCAAAAAAGGTATATGAAGACATGTTTTATGTTGTCATGGTTGTTATTCTATTTCTAACAGAATGAGCGGCGTGTGATTTATTCAACGTTTGAGTATGTTTTCTTTTTTAGCATTCTGCTGGATGAGGAGGGACATATCAAACTCACAGGTGAGTCTCCTGCTCTTCAAAGCCAGTCTCTCACACACACACACACACACACACACACTTCCCTCTCCTCTACCTTGTTGACCTTCATTACTCACCCGTGTGGTGACAGCCCCCCTTATCTTGCTGACTCCAGATATCTGCGTATGGCCTTCTACACGTTCCCTAAGTTTAATTGTTACACTTAATCTTACCTATCGTCCTCCATAATCACCGCCACGTATTTACCCCCGGGTCCTGCCACCGTCGAACCAAAGGTGACCGCAGGAGATTAGAGAGAGGCAATTGTAACAAGTCTCTGGGGGACAAATGAGAGCGTTGTAATTGTACTAGTGCAGTATATTGACACTGGGGGGGAAAGAAACTGTCAATAGAATGATAAAAGCTGCACATGAGTCATATTAGGTAAATACTTGAGAATAACGACTGACTGTGTTTTCGTGGTGTGGGTTTCCAGATTTTGGCTTGTGTAAGGAAGCCATCGATCACGAGAAGAAAGCGTACTCCTTCTGTGGTACTGTGGAGTACATGGCACCCGAGGTTGTGAACAGGCAGGGACACGACCACAGCGCCGACTGGTGGTCATTTGGAGTACTTATGGTAAGCAGGGCAATTTTAGGATTTGGATTATTTTCAAGCCCTCTAATAATAATGTTCATAAGCAGTTCCTTACTTTTAACATAAATAGTCTATTGCACATATGTCTGCACATATAGATCACTGAAGTATGTTTTTTTTTCCCTAGTTTGAGATGTTGACCGGATCGCTGCCATTTCAAGGGAAGGACCGCAAAGAAACCATGAACCTGATTCTAAAGTGAGTGTTCTCAAGGAGTTGCTGTTGGAAATGCCTCTCTTGATATGTGGTGAAAATCATTCGGCCTGTTTTTCCCCGCAGGGCGCGTCTGGGAATGCCTCAGTTCCTGAGTGCAGAGGCCCAGTCTCTGCTCAGGGCTTTGTTCAAGAGGAACCCTACCAACAGACTGGGTAACTATCACCTCATGAACACCACTTTCACAAATGGCAACACATGCACTCTGGCTTCTTCATAGCTGCCGTTGGTTGATCTGGATGCGTTTCATTAAAAGGATCTGGTGCCGATGGTGCAGAGGAGATCAAACGGCATGGGTTCTTCTCCACCATAGACTGGAATGTGAGTTTAAATACGTGCACAGAATAAAACGGACTCAGTCTGTCTTTGTAGAAGGAAAACCTTCAACTATATGATGTGATTTTAAAATCCTTTATTCCTTTTTTTTAGAAACTCTTCAGAAGAGAATTAAAACCTCCCTTCAAACCGGCGGTGGCGCGTCCGGACGACACTTTCTACTTTGACTCCGAGTTCACCTCCCGCACCCCGAAAGGTCAGAGATCAAAGTTGAACGTTCACTAATAGTTGCCTCCATGTCTACTTTCTTACAAGTATTATATGTTTCCTCTCTGGGCTTTAAAAAAAAATCAATACCGGATGTTTTTTTGTTTAAAGGAGACACCGCTGTGATTACAGCTCCATTGAGATGCAATATCACTTTATTATAGCTGTGCTCATAAAATATACATACGCTTGAAAGCATGGTTTATTGCGATGGCATATTCCAACACGGATATCTCTATAACATCAAGACATATATCTCCCTTTTGTTCATTATCTTCCAGACTCCCCCGGTGTGCCTCCCAGTGCCGGAGCTCACCAGCTCTTCAGAGGCTTCAGCTTTATTGCATCGACTCTGTTGGAAGAGGAAGGTTCAATTGAGTCAGTCAAGCCCCCGCCACATCCAGTGGTCCAGGTCAGAATACGGAGTTGCTTCACTGTGTTTTTCTTCATTTAGTCTGCAAGGAGTTTTAAAAAATACTAGTGATTTCCGTAGTTTTACTGTGTTGGATTCGCCACTGAATACACAAAGTACAGCTTTCTAAAGACAGATGGTGCCTGTGATGCACAAAGGGAGAAAAAGAGAAGGGGAATGCTTCATTTGGGAGTATTATCTTGCTAAACAAAATTAGTAATAAATGTGTGTTTGCCACAGAGATTATTTTCTGCAATATGGGAAAATCCCATCGTTTTTTTTGTCGAAGGAACTTCCAGGGTTGGCCTACAAGAAAACGTCATCCCTGCATTACTCTATTAACTCTGTGTGCTTTACAACATAAATAAATACCATAAACGTCACACTCTTTTCCTCTGCAGCAATTACACGGGAAGAACCTGCTATTCAGCGACGGCTACATATTGAAGGAGGACATCGGCATGGGCTCCTTCTCTGTCTGTAAAAGATGTATCCACAAAGCCACCAACGCAGAATACGCTGTCAAGGTATGAACACACAAAAATCATGGCTGTATCTTATTAATGCATATAACTATGATTGCTGATTTATTATTCCTATGTTGTGACAACAGATGATTGACAAGACCAGCACAGACCCCTCTGAGGAGATTGAGATTCTGCTAAGATATGGACAGCACCCGAACATCATAACACTGAAGGATGTGAGTTTAAAAGCACGCGCTGATGTCACGTCGTTAAGTGTGCCAAATATGACAATATGGTAACGCATGTATTTCCACCTCAGGTATACGACAGCGGTAAGCAGGTGTTCATGGTGACGGAGCTGATGCGCGGAGGAGAGCTGCTGGATCGGATCCTCAAGCAGAAGTTCTTTTCGGAGAGAGAGGCCAGCGCTGTGCTTCACACCATCACCAAGACTGTGGAGTACCTGCACTCACAGGGGGTGAGGGAAATCAGGGGTTTTTTTTGGTTGCTTTACTTTGCTGTGCCCCGGTTATCCGTCTTCATAACCCTTATCATCCTCCAGGTGGTGCACAGAGACCTGAAGCCCAGCAACATCCTCTATGTCGACGAGTCGGGGAATCCAGAGTCCATTAGGATCTGTGACTTTGGCTTCGCCAAGCAGCTGCGCGCCAACAACGGCCTGCTGATGACCCCGTGCTACACCGCCAACTTCGTAGCTCCCGAGGTGAGCAAGGGTGACTTCTCTTAGTGTCGTGCATTGAATCTGGACAGTGCCGGACAGTGAGGTTTTAAAATGTCTTTGTAGGTGTTGAAGCGTCAGGGCTATGATGAAGGATGTGACATCTGGAGTCTGGGAGTCTTGCTCTACACCATGCTGGCTGGGTGAATACGCGGACGCTCTTTTTCTCTGCTTGTTTCGTCTTTCTCCCTCTTCACCGTACTCACTCTGCCTTCCGTTCCTCCGTTTCTCCCACCAGTTTTACTCCATTTGCCAACGGACCAGAGGACACCCCAAACGAGATCCTGAACAGGATAGGCAACGGTCACTTCAGTCTGACTGGTGGCAACTGGGACACCGTGTCCGATGCTGCCAAGGTAGAGCTAAGAATCTGAAACCGACTGAACCTTTTCTCACGTTCCTCGGACGCGATTTCACATTCAACGTGTGCTCCCTCTAGAACCTTGTTTCCAAGATGCTTCATGTGGACCCCCATCAGAGACTGACTGCTAAGCAGGTCCTCAAACATCCCTGGATAGTCCAGAGGGACAAACTACCCAACAGCCAGCTCCCACACCAGGACCCAAAACTGGTCAAGGTAATAGATCTTTAAAATGTCTTCAATTACGAATGGATTTCTTTTATTTTGGATAGTTAAAGTAGTTACTGCAATCACCATGCTGCTGTTTATGTGCAGGGCGCCATGGCGGCCACCTACTCTGCCCTGAAGAACTCCCAACCGACCCCGGAGCTCAAACCCATCGAGAGCTCCTTCCTAGCTCAGAGGCGCGTCAAGAAGCTTCCCTCCACCTCCCTGTAGAGACTCAAACACAACACAATTGGCTCACTTGGAGACCGGCCGAAACGGCTCCCCCTGGCTCCAACCACCCAGTCAGCTTGCACGGGGACTCAAGCGTCCGCCCACCTCTACCAGCCAAGGAACACTGACTGTGGTCCTGCCCCCCTCCTCCCCCCCTGTCTTATGAAATCTTGCGATCGTCCTTCTTGTTTGGGCTCGTCAGCCAGTCTCCTTGGGCTAGCAAACGATCGTGACAATAGATGGGGGGTGATGAGGGTTAAAAAACAAAAAAAAAAGAAGGTTGCAGGTTTTTTGGCAGATGTATTATTGCTGTGCGTGCGAGTGAGCGTGAGTGTGTTTCGTGCATGACTAGCCACAGAGTCCATGCAGTTTTTCCGATTGCGACGATGAAAGTTTTCTCTGCTCATCTGCTGTTATTGGTCGTCAACCAGCTTGCTGCACGCCTGTCTGTCTGCCGGTTTCGTTGTCCGTCTCCCTGTTCTTTTTTCCGCAAAGTTAATAAGCTTTATATTAGCCGGTGTGCTGCCAAATGAACCTGTGCCGACAGCACAAAAACCACAGTACTGTCCAACTGCTGTTAAGTGTTTTTTGAAAGAGCATCATTAACGTGGATATTAAACATTTCTGCCTCTTTGGCTTTGGTACAGCCAGAATACGTGGATTCTGGCAAAATGTCAAACGCTGATGTTTTGGTTAATGTCAATCTATGCTTGTATTTTGTTTCACAGAGAGCGTGAGAGTGTGTGTGTGTGCGTGTGTGTGTGTGTCAGTTGCATGACTTGCAGTGTGTGTACTGTCTTGCGGGATCCTGCAGAGTCATGTGCATGGTCCGGTGACGTGATGATGTCATGTGGCTTCCTCGTTTCTCTGCTTGGTCAATCTGCTGGCAAAAACCATTTGAGATGTCTATTATTTTTTATTACTACAAAAAAAAAATAGTAACATAGGTGGCTTTCTGTGAAAGAAAACTTGCCCAAGGAACAATGTGGCATGTTAAAATTCTATATTTGCTTCTTCTTTTTTTTTCTTCTTTCTTTCTCCCACTGTGTTTCTTGGATAATGTGTATTGAATGCTGTTTCCTGTGTAGGCTGCTTTTGTTGTTGATTGTTTTTTTGTTGTTGTTTTTTTTTTCTTTTTGTCCAAAGAAAGTGGTGATTAAAAATAGTGAAAGACATGCTGAGCACATCACAAAGTCTAAAGCCGTACAGGTCTCTCCTTCTCTTGTGGGATGTGAAAGGGAGGAATGGCTGACACTCTCTCCTCCCCCCTTAAACACAGTCAAATCACTGGTTTGCTAACGTCACACAGACCTTCAGCAGTCTTTCTTGTGTGCTCTTTGAATTCTGTTGATTACGTAACATGTTTTCATTTTATTGACCCTCGATTTGAGAAGAATAAATGCGTCTCATTGTAAGTTACTTCACAGGGTAGGTCCTTCTTTCAGCTTGTTGCCTGGGCCTACGAGTGAGGTAGAATGTCTTACATGGATAACACACAACAAACAAACCAAACGGCCTGTGCAGAAGGGAAGATATGTGTGGCTCAACAATCTATGAACAGCTGTCTTACCTCAAAAGGGATCAAAGTTCTATTATTAATCTCGTTTGGTGGCAAAATCATCCCTCCTTTGACTAAATTTATGTGAGATGTTATTGTATGATAAAGATGAAGATTTTTATATCTTACAAATATTAAAAATTCAGTTGCTACGACAAACTGGCTCTCTTGTTCTGTTTTAACTCAGATTTTTTTTGTGATTTAGTGTTTTCCAGCAATAAAATTCAATTTGCAGATCCAGCAGCCAGCTTCCCAGCAGAGGCAGATATAACATGACTATTGGCAATGGTTTGAAATGCTATATCCTGTCTCCTAAGAGTCATTACATCACATTAGTTTTCCAGATCTCACGAGAGTATGTTGCTGAGACAGAACGGTCTAGAACAGGGTTCATCTCCTAGAGCTCATCTTTCTTTCTTATCTTCTACGTTGGTGAATGTGGAGCGAAAGAATCGGTCATAATCATAAGAGAAGAAGGAAATAATGGTTATTAATGTAGCTGAATACACGATTCAATAGAACAAATCAGCCATTACTGAACCATATGAATTATGAGCCTCTGAAAACAGCTGTCATTTACATGAATCATCATTGCAGACTGCCATGCTTCATAACAGACCTCATGTTTTACATTTCATATAAAATATGAAAAAGAAGTTCCAGCAAGTGAGGAAAAATAACACTGCAGAAACACCATAAATGAGGGAGTGAAACTGGTATCAGCAGAGAACAAGAAACCCTATTCTGCACCTGTTTATCTGACCCCTTGCCACCTGCCCTGTTGTGGGCTCAGAGCTGGGTGTGGTTCCACATTGTGGCCACTGGAGGGAGATAAAGCGCAAGCTTGGGTTTTTTTATACATAAAAGTCAAATGAATCGTGGCAGTTACACGCTTTTCTGTCAAAGACAGTCAGGCTGACTCTTCTTTACTCTTCACCACTGTGTTGCCACGGCAGTAACGTAAACACTCAACTTGTAAATGTGTCCTCTTTAAATCGTAGCTTCACGTGCTTATTGCACAATTTGTCATGCTTAATGCTAAATTTATTGGTGTGTACACACACAATGGAGACGGCTTACATTTGTATGCAAATGATGCTCTGCTTCAGTGCCTCTCCATCTGTCTCTTCCTGCCTGTAGCCTCTAAACCGTCATGTTATTCCTCCTCCTCCTCCTCCTCTTTCTTTCCTCCAGCATGCTAAACACTATGAACCACTGCAGCAAATTCTGCTTTACAGTATCAACTCGTAGTATCACCACATGCTTGTGCCTCTGTATGCAGAGCAGCACTCGCTTACATAACACTCACACGGGAACGGTTTGGGCTGCTCTCGGGCTGCTGCTTTCTCTCACTCGGCTGTTTTCTGCTGACAAGATTCATGCTGGGAAGCTGTACTGAACACAATCAAGCTCAAGACAATTGTCTTTATACTGGCACACATTCACACTCCCTCATGGGTTCTGCTGTCTCTACTTTGACGTCACTGTGCTACCAGTCATGCATACTGCAAATAATGCACTTTTACACACACTCAGCCTGCAGCAGCACCAGTCAGCTGATATTGATTAAAGAAAAACGGAAAACTAGTATCATCACCATCATCCAGCTCCTTTCCTGGAGGAGCAGAAAGTAGTGCAGGTTGTATTCAGGTCCTGTCAGGTGAAGCTGCTCCACTTAGATGGAGGCTGACTTTTTCTGATGTTCTAATGGTGGCAGTATGGGTGGATGTGAGAGTGGATGCGGAGTCTGATCTGAGCTGTAACAGGATACTGAATATTTCAACAGAAGGTCTTTGCTTGTGTTTTCCTCCTGGCTGATGTGAGTTAAAGTCGTGATCCCTGGTGCTTGTGTTAAATTGCCGACGCAAGCACCGTCTCACTCTTGCTCTCACTAATGTATCATTTTTATGGTCACCCATGAATCATTCCCTGCACACAAACCAAATGCTAGCTTGTCTACATACAATAGACGCTGCACACATTCATACCGGGAGGAAATAATGCGACTGCACCTGTCATTGGGTTACTAGATGTATTATATGATCTGGTACATGCAAAGTAATGAATAATAGCTGCACCAGCTATGGAGGGTACTTAACGTTAATCAAGAAAGAACGGAAAAATGCAATTATGCCCAAAGGAAGAACAATTTTTAGAAAAAGAAGTCATGTCTGTTAAATTACACAGTCTGTACATTCCATTCTATGTCAATTTCAAACATATTTTTATATTTTTACAATCTTTTGACTTTAAAAATTCAGTGATGATGCATCCTATTATACATTTGACATGTCACTTTATGTATAAGTGACATTTACTTCTGTGACTCAGTAAATCGTTCACCTTAATCCTAATTTTCATCATTTAATGAAATAAAATAAAATATATGAATATTTGAACTAAAAGCAGACCGGACATGCTAAAGGCACACAGATGCTCTCACTCCTCCACGTGTGCATCAGATACACACATACTGCACACAGATTAACGTAATCTGGAACAGAGTGGTGTATGAGAGCTTGAGAGCAGGCTTTCATCACAATTTTAGCAATAAAGAAAGGAGACACCAATAGATGGAAATGGAGTTGGAAATAATTCTACTTTGAAGGATTAAGCACTTAAATGAATACTGCATATGAAATGAAGCGGGACAACAACTTATCATGTGTGTACATGCATGTGTGTGTGTGTGTCTACTGTGTCCTTGTAAACATAGGAAAATGTTTCCAAGTACACGTGTTTGACTTTTTCATAACAAAAGATTTTTTTTTTTTTTTTGGCTAAGCAGCTTTCTGTTTGCAGGCGGGCCAAGTCCTGCTGCTCAAGACGTTTGCCAATGATGATGGCAATCTGTGTGCACTGCTCTGCAGGCACCGTGTGGGATTAGTTCAGAGTGAGTCGTTAACTGCGGGATGCTGCGCGCAACATTGGGCATCATGTAAAAAACATGCAAAAAATACTCCACTGAAGCATGTCGTCTTGATTCCTAAAACCTTTACTAACTGAAGCAGTCACGTTTAATGCAGGTATAAATCGGAGGGAAATTGTGCAGCACATGCAAGTAAACCTAATAAGGCTGCACTACGTTGCCCATGTTAAAATTAAAGGTAGTATTACTAGTCAACATGTTCAGTCTTGCATGTACACTTTTGAATATTATGCAACATCAACCTCCTTCACGAACTAAATATTTCAGAACTCGACCAACATGCTTAACTCTATATTGTATTTTGACTCCTGCGGCGCCACAACAGCACAGTTAATTTTGTAAAATGTGGCTATTTGAATAGAACCATATGATAGAACCCCCCAATTCTATAGCCACATGCAGCACGACTTCCCCTATATTGCTTTTGCCTCTCTGCTTTTCTCTGCCTTCTCTCTAGAGGCCAGTAAAGATAAAAGCAGGGGCAGTGCTGTCTGTGTTACTGCTAATGTCATGCCAATCCTGAGATAAAAGCTAAGAGCTAAGTGAACACTCAAATCTGCATGAGTGTGAGTGCGGCAGAAGCTCTGACCTGCTAAATAGCTCCATTGTTGTGATTCACTCTTGCTAAAGGCAGTTATTTAAAACATTCCACTCCTTAGTGGTCCGGTGTTACCCTTTCTCCTGTGTCTGCGGTGTATTTGATTTAACTTATCCCCTGTCATTCATACTGACATCACTCATGCGATGTCGCTGCAGAACCGGTCAATATTGGTCTAGACGGCGGAGAAGCCTGGCTGCTAATGGGCTGGATAATATGATAGCGAGCTGAGGAAGAAGGGAAAATATGAATGTAACGCTCGCTATCAGAATACCTGAACTGTCAATATTGTTGAGACGATTCAGATGTGAAACATGAGCTCAGGCTCAGGTTTGTCTGTAACAATGAACAACCGAAGACCTTCAGGATACACAGCTATTCAGATTCAGGGTTAGAGTCTGCATTTTCAGTTCACCCTTTCTTTTTCCACTTAAAAACTGTCTAAAAAGAACATTTATTTTGGTTATCTTTGCAAATGTGTTAAGATTATATGATGCTGGCTTTATCTGTTGAAATAAGTGGATCCGAGGGCACGGGGCCGGATGAACAGGAGTTGATAAATAGGTCTACTCACGACAGTATTTTTAGAGGGATCATGTTTTTATAAGCCTGCCATTCTTGGTACCACGATTAAGTGCACTTTTGTGTGTCAGAAAGTGATTCAACTTAACATATCATATTTAATTTGTTTCCTTTTTTTTTCTCCTAAACCACCAGATTTGCAGCAAATAGCAGTTTCTTAGCAACAGCGAGTCTTCGTCGCTCCCCATTTGAGTGCTCTAATATGAGCATAAATGTCAACAGGAATGTAGCGTATTGTGTTTTTGTTACTAGAGAAGATCTAAACATGCACCTTTGTGTGTCCTGCTGTTTATTTATTTATGTGTCTGTGTGTCTTATAGAGGAAGATATAGTTTGCAGCAAAGCTGTGTGAGCTGCCAAATAGGTCGGAAGAGGGATGGAATGTGGGAGAGTGAATACCAGGAAAGGGGTGATAATGCTGAGCAGCAAGGTGATAGAGGGGAGAGAGAAATTAGAGCATCACCCCCTCCCTCCTGTTTTTGCCATCTGATGAAGAGAAGGCGTTGCTAGGGGCAACCATCCGAGCAAGAGGATGGGGGAGAAAGAGAGGGAAATGACCAGCTGGTGGGAGGACTGGCAGCAGGGCGATGGGAGAGCTGAGTGAGTCAAACGGCGGCAGCAAAGAGGAGAGAGAGAGAGAGAGAGAGAGAGAGAGAGAGAGAGAGGAGAGAGAGAGAGAGAGAGAGAGAGACCTGCGTGTCTTGCGTCACTGCCTCGCTTGACTGAGCAGAGCCGATCAAAGCAGAACTACAGATGACGACGAAGCAAAACAAAGGTCTGCCAGCATCAGCAGCACAGAGGCCCCGGCTGCCCAATCATCAGCGTGCTCATGAGTTCGGCAGCCAATGAGCTGCCAGGAGGCCCCTCCCCCCCAGCACCGCCACTCAGATCTCTTATTAATGAATGGAGAGGCTCCCAGGCTGGATCGCTGCACATCTCCGCACTTTCTGCTCGGCCGCTCTCCGCTCTGGCAGAAGAAGACGGAGGGGAAACATAGACGAGGACGGCAGCAGCGCAGGGAGAGTCCAGCCATGAACAGACGACTAAGAAAGTCACGCTGCCACGATGAGTACTCAACCGGGACGTAGTAACAAACAAGGACCCGCATCCTGACATCCACCCGCCGGATTCACCTTCTCCATCATCATCCTCCTCTCCGCCTCTTCCTCCACTAGCCATGCCACCGTCTACATCGGCCTCCGCTCTCCTGGCGCTGGCCTCTCCAGCCACCAGGCGCTCCATTTCCATGGGAGACTTCCGGAGGGTGACGGCGGCTCTGCGGACCGGCTCTGAGCCGCCGTCCACCTCGGCCACGGCCCCCACTTCCAAGCTCGTGACGCCCAGCTCCAGCATGGAGTTCGAGGCCGCTCGACGGCGCCTCCTGGAGGTGGAGGAGCGCCAACGCGTCATCCGAGAGATGGAGCGCCGGCTGGAGGAGCTCCGGGAGGTGTATGTGCGCTCGGAGCAGGAGGTGGTCGTCCACGGGGAGGTGGTGTCGCGGATTTCCAGTGCCGCCCAGCAGGGGGAGCTGCACGTGGTGGAGAACAGCCAGCGGCTGAAGAAAGGCCTGAAGTTCAAGAAACATCGGCCCACCATCGTCTTCACCTCCATGCTGGGACTCCGCACGTGCCTCCCCTGGCCTGTGAAGCTCAAATAGGACAATAGAGATTGCATTTCCACTACCGCTTTAGAAATGTGCTTTACGTAAACGGGAGGATGGACCTCCGAATGTTAGCTACCATTCGTTGACACCGCTGCTCTCCAGTTTCCACTTCTCTGCTTTCGTATCCTGAGGCTGGTCCTCCGGGTCTTTCGAGTGCCTATAATAATAATCACAAATGCTAGTAAGGAGCTTCCTGCTCAGTGTATTACTGACTAGCTATCCAAACCAGTGCTAGGTGCTATGTGTTTGGGATTTCATTACATCTTCATTGTTTTCAAAGATGCTTTGGTCCTTGCGGTGTAGGGACTTAGGGATCAGATGAGTCTTTTTTTAGGTGACGTGGGAAGAGAGGTGCAGACTGGCCTTGTGAGGTAACAAGAGCTTTGTTGTGTGCCTCTTAACTTATGCAGCAATGAATGAAAAGTCAATAAGGGTTACATTGGTATTAAGTTTAACCTTTTAAGAGGAGGAAAGGACTGAAGAAAGCACTGAACAATCCGTCTCTCCAAGAAGTGAAGTGAGAAGTGAAAGAGAATCTGGTGTGGAAGCATTGATTTGATTGCCGTATTTTTCCATTAAAAAAAAAAAGAGAGAGAGAGAGAAAATGCACAGTGTGAAATTCAGGTGGCTGAGACGTACACAGAAAATGTGCCTTGGCTTCTCTGTGAACGCTTGTCCACGAGCAATTGGCGGCATTGTCGAGGAATGCCAAGGGAGCAGGAGAGGAGTTCAAGCCGGGACGATTCCACCTGTGGCCTCTTTTTATCCAGTCACCTAGCAACCATTCATCTCTCTATCCTAAATCCGTTTCTGCAAACCTACAGAATGTATCCAGCAGAGCACTGCAACACTACACGGCTGTAGAATTCAGGACCCAATATTCCTGCTGCATTTATTTCAATTAAATCATAACTCGCTATAAAGTAAAACATATATAGTATTTATAAAAGCTGTTGCTGAACCTGCTCATTTATTTGATGATTAGCGGTTGCACTTAGAGTTAAGCTGTGCATGTTTCAGCAGGGAAACCTAAGATGGGCCATCACTGTTTGCTGATCGTGTCTTGGTTCTGTGTGTTATACGAGCATGATATAAAGAGCTGCAGTTTGGCCCAATAGAATGACGCAAGTATAGTATTTAGTGTGTAGAACGACAGGTTCACTGTAATCATAACCTGCTTTTTTATTTGGGGCATATAGGGAAGTTACATAGTATATGACTTCATTCAGGGTTTCAATGCCAAAGCCAAACGGTTTGTTTGGTTAATTTGGTTGATCAATCAGTAATTATATTGTGATCATTTGCGTACAGCAGTATCTTTGTCCCATATGTAGTGAATGACCTGATTTCCACTCATAGATCACGCTAATTTTTTGGCCTAATTCTTCTCCTCCCATTTCATTTCTTTTTGGATTAGCAATGACTATGTATCTCTTGTATTCTGCTACTCCACCAATCCCTTGCTTCAGCTTTATGCTTGTGTGTGTGTGAGTGTGTGTGATACACAGCCAATAGACATGGGATATCTATTTCTGGTATTTGAAGGTTACAGCAGAGAGGCAGGCATTTAATCTCAGTGCAGCATTTGCTGGGGGGGGAATAGCACACAGCCATGTGAGCGCATGTTCGTATCCATCTATTTGTGCTACTTTCGACGAGAATGAGGGATTTCTGCAAGTACAGAATCCTTGCTGATGTTTTTTTTTTTTGCTCTCCTATCATGGATGCACTCACAAAGAAAAACGCGAGGCTGTTTACAAGAGAGGCACGTGGTTTGACATACGACGCATAATTGCTTCGGTTTCCCGTAAAGTCATCATGTTCACTTAGAGATTCCAATTTTAATTGCACCCTAGTTGCAATGATACACATAATTACTGCGTCATTTAAGGTGCATTAGTGATGTCTCTTTGTCTTTGTGAAGTCGAGGGTGACGGGAAAAGGCATTGATGAATTACTGGATCAGGGTACCTGCAGGCAAATTAGATATGAAGACTAAATGCACAACCTAATATGGATTCTTTCAAATCAAATAGATGAAGACATGGTTTAGCTTTTTTTAATGTGGACTATAAGGGCTTGATTGATTCTATTTGTCTGGGTTTATTGGGGGCACACATGAGTTTTCTTTACCCCTATAGCAAAGAAAATGTTAGATTCAGTCTCACTGTCTCAGCTTTTACATTTCTTACAGCTATGATGACCTTATCATTGAATGTTGACTAACTCTATCCCATGGCCAAGGGACGTACTGCTTGCCGTCTATGTATATAAGCAAGAGTTATAACTGAATATACAGCTGGCCTATATATTTCTTTTCCTACGCCTTATGCAGTGTGTGTGCATTGGCAATGATAACTTTGTGATCAAAGTGATGATGAAGGCTGCGGTAAACAGCCAAACTCATGACCGTCATAGACCTCAGCATCATTATCCGGGCAGAGGATTAAAAACCAACCTCTGCAGTGTTGTGCGACAGCACCTTTTGTGTTTTTCTATGACTGAAAAAGACTACGTTTCCCAAAGATGCAGAATGATTGTAATTGTAACTGAAGTATTTCTTTTCCAATAACACTGAATACACACTATAATAATTTATGTTGTCTGAACCTGTGTTTGGCAATAAATCATTCTGTGTTCATTTCCAGGCGTTTGGAATTACATTACATTTTGATGTAAGAGGTATTAACTATTAAAACCAAACAAATAACTGTTCAGAGAACCTTGTGCACACAAATGCTGACCAAGCACACGTTCAATAACAATAATTATTTATCCTTTGAATGTTTTAGTAATTTGTATTTGTTCTTGTGATATGGTTTGTATTTATTTTGTGGTGGAATAAGTACAGAACATTTTCTTTTCCATAAATCAGGTGCTTATTACATTTATTCACACTTTGAATATATTTGTGTTGATCGAGAGCTGTATATTCTTCTTTATGAATGTCACATTTTACTTGGTATATGCTGAACAGTAACAGCAGGTTTGGACTCTGTTTGGTTTGCAACAGTTATTTGCATAACTTTATTAAATCAACTGGATTAATTGTAAAAAAAAAAAAAAAAAGGCAAAAGCCTTTAAAAAGTCTTTAAAGAAGCAGTGCGAGTACTGCTTCTTTAAAGGCTTTTGCTTTCCGCTGCACAGTGAAAGAATGAATGTCCTGCCATGTTCAATGCTTGTATTTGTTACCACTTATTTCAATTTCTTGACACTGTTATTTACTTGAATACCAACACATTCTCACTTCTAACTCGTCAAATACCGCCACTTGGTCAGGGCCACTTAGTATTGATATTGATGCAATAGGTACCCCTAAAGTGTTAGTTTTCAATATTTTGGGATGGCGTCTCAATAACTGTTTGTTAAATGCATAGTGTCCTTTCAAAATAAAATCCAATCTTCATTGGAAAAGATCTTAAATTGACTGACAAGCGGTCTGGTCTCTTGGATAAAAGTCCTTTGTTTGTTTAACTCATCTACCCTCTCAAAGCAGACACATGCATCACTAGTACCACAGGAGGGTTTAAGTTGGGCTAATGGAAGTCTGTATCACATAGTTGCTTTAAGAGCCCTCTGTGCATCAATCTCAAATGATGAAGGGCCCTGACAAGCGCTGATATTTGACGAGTTGGGAGTGAGAAATTATATATTTCATTTTAAGTATTATCAGATTTTGTAAAAAAGGATGAATTATTAGAATAAATTGAGAAAATTACTAAAATGTTGTTTTTTTGTGTCTCGGACTGGAGAGAAAATCCTAATAGGCTCTCGTCTCTCTTTGGGATTCTGCTAGAAAGTGTTAACATCAAGCGTTTCAGGTCATGTGTGACAAGGTGAGGTATTATTAAATCCTTTGCAGCTGGGTTAAAAGTCCAGGAAGTAGGGTCACCTTGCAGTAGCTCACAGCAGTGTAGTGTCTGATCAGCAGAAAACTGCTCTGTGATGTAATAAGCTGCTGTGAACAAAAGCAAAATGAGGAAAAAGCTACATCATTAATGTAGTTTGCTTGTCTGTCAGACCAGCTTTTCTCTGCTGATTATTTGGTTAAATGGAGGTTGTATAAGCGTGTGTTCAGATGGGAAAGGGAATTACTGGAAATATATCCCTCTTCCAAGTACTCATTAATGCAAGCCAGGATTTGTGAAGTTACATTAAGCTGATGTTTTTGCTCACTTAATGAAAGACATTTCCATGTAAATGGGTTTTGAACAGGCAGATCTGGATATCTAGGGTATTAGAAAGTAAGAACATCCTCTATTATATGTATCGTCAGAGATTAAATACCCTGATGCGTACACATTTACAGATATATTCATCGGGGCATTAAAAAGTATTAAAACTTGTCGCTTATTTTCAGTATGTATATTTGTCCAAATAGATTGTAAGCTAAAGCTTGCATGAATGTAATCATTGAATAGTTAATTTATGGATTCCTGCTAGATTTGACATCATCTGAAAAGGACTAGGGCGTTGACTGACTGACTGAACACTGCCTGCGCGTTAAAGAACCTAAGTAATCTGTGTGCGGTGTGTGGGTGGATGATAAGTGTAGCGTCAATGGGTTCAACGATTTCCTGTCTTATATTCTAAATGCTAGCCACAAAGCTGCAAAATAATGATTGAGTGCATATAAATATATATATAGGGTGATAGAAGACAGGTTGGAAAGGTTATGAGTTCAGTTCCTATGCGGAGAGATTTTTACAACATTTTATGAATTTTGATGACTGAGGTTTTCGTGAAATTTCGACATGCTATCAAATTACTTTTCTTGACAATTTGACTTTGGCTTATTTGGACTGTTTTGGACTTATTACACTTGGACTTTACCAGGCATATCATACCAAGTGTTTTTATGATTTTTAAATCAGATTTTTGCAAACAATTTATAAATTTTTTGGTTTTTCATTAAATTCTGACATGCTTTACTACTTTTTTGAAAAATGTGACTTTGGCTTTTTATGACTGTTTTGTATTTAATACACTTAGACTTAACCAGGCATGCAATACCTATGTTTTTTATTTTCATTTTTTTACTTTTAAATCAGATTTTAACAACATTTTATGAATTTTATTGATTGAGTTTTACGTGAAATTTCGACATGTTATAGGGTTATACTCCACCCTTGGGCAGTCCTTTGGTGCGAAAAACAATCCATCACAGACCTAAATCAATTACAAAAAGACATTTTTATAAAAGCAATCCATACCATTTAATAACATGTGAACATGCAACAACACATAAGAAAAATCCGAGCCCAAGAGGCAGCAAGAGGAGTGTCTGCACCAGAGGCCTCCTCCTCTTGCTGCTGGAACTAAAGTTTTTACTTCCTCCCCAGGCGCACGTTGGTTTAAAATTCAGCTCATCTGTGCAGAGCCACTGGAAGGGAAAAGGGACAAGAGCAGATGGAGAACATACAGCAGTAACATATAGTGTGTAGTGTGACTTTTATTTTTATTAATATTTTACTATTGTTATTTTTTTTTTATTTGATTTTGGCTTTATATGACTGTTTTGGACACACTACACTCGTTGATTTTTAAAACTTTTAAAACTTTTACATTTTGTTGACTGACTTTTTCGTGAAATTTCTAGTTGGTATAGTATGACCTTTAAAAAAAATGACTATGGCTTTTTAAGCAGATGTTGATGATTTTGACAATGCAATACAATAGGTTTTTATGACTGTTTAAGCATATTTTGACATACTAAAGTATGACTTTTTTTGAAAAATTGAAAAAAATTGACTATGCCATTTTATGATTGTTTTGGAAGTATTGCACTCAGACTTGAAGAGGCATATGATACCATGGGATTTTATAACCTTTTAAGCAGATTTTGACATTTTATCATTTTTTGTTGACTGACTTCGTGAAATTTCGACATACTATAGCATGACTTTTTTTTGAAAAATTGAAAAAAATTGACTATGCCATTTGTTTTGGACGTATTGCTCTCAGACTTGAAGAGGCAGACGATACCATTGGATTTTATAACCTTTTAAGCAGATTTTGACATTTTATCATTTTTTGTTGACTGACTTTTTCGTGAAATTTTGAGTTGGTATAGTATGACTTTTAAAAAAAAAATGACTATGGCTTTTCAAACAGATGTTGATGATTTTGACAATGCAATACCATGGGTTTAAATGACTGTTTAAGCAGATTTTGACAATATTTGATGAATTTTGTTGATTAACTTTTCGTGAAATTACGACATACTATAGTATGAATTTTTTGAAAAATTGAAAAAAATGACTATGCCATTTTATGATTGTTTTGGACGTATTGCACTCAGACTTGAAGAGGCATACGATACCATGTGATTTTATAACCTTTTAAGCAGATTTTGACTTTTTTGTTGACTGACTTTTCGTGAAATTTCGACATACTATAGTATGGCTTTTTTTGAAAAATTAAAAAAAATTGACTATGCCATTTTATGATTGTTTTGGACGTATTGCACTCAGACTTGAAGAGGCATACGATACCATGTGATTTTATAACCTTTTAAGCAGATTTTGACATTTAATCATTTTTTGTTGACTGACTTCGTGAAATTTCGACATACTATAGTATGACTTTTTTGAAAAATTGAAAAGATTGACTATGCCATTTAATGATTGTTTTGGACGTATTGCACTCAGACTTGAAGAGGCATACGATACCATGGGATTTTATAACCTTTTAAGCAGATTTTGACATTTTTTGTTGACTGACTTCGTGAAATTTCGACATACTATAGTATGACATTTTTGAAAAATTGAAAAAATTGACTATGCCATTTTATGATTGTTTTGGACGTATTGCACTCAGACTTGAAGAGGCATATGATACCATGTGATTTTATAACCTTTTAAGCAGATTTTGACATTTAATCATTTTTTGTTGACTGACTTCGTGAAATTTCGACATACTATAGTATGACTTTTTTGAAAAATTGAAAAGATTGACTATGCCATTTTATGATTGTTTTGGACGTATTGCACTCAGACTTGAAGAGGCATACGATACCATGTGATTTTATAACCTTTTAAGCAGATTTTGACATTTAATCATTTTTTGTTGACTGACTTTTCGTGAAATTTCGACATACTTTAGTATGACTTTTTTTGAAAAAGTGAAAAAACTATATTTTGGAAAAAAGTATTTTGGAAAAAAGTATTTTGGAAAAAGTATTTTGGAAAAAGTATTTTGGAAAAGAGTATTTTGGAAAATAGTATTTTGAAAAAAGTATTTTTGGAAAAAAGTATTTTGGAAAAAGTATTTTGGAAAAAAGTATTTTGGAAAAAGTATTTTTGGAAAAAAGTATTTGGAAAAAGTATTTTTGGAAAAAAGTATTTTGGAAAAAGTATTTTGGAGAAGTATTTTGAAAAAAGTATTTTTGGAAAAAAGTATTTTGAAAAAGTATTTTGGAAAAAAGTATTTTGGAAAAAAGTATTTTGAAAAAGTATTTTGGAAAAAAGTATTTTGAAAAAGTATTTTGGAAAAAAGTTTTTTGAAAAAAGTATTTTGGAAAAAACTATTTTGGAAAAAGTATTTTGGAAAAAACTATTTTGAAAAAAGTATTTTTGGAAAAAAGTATTTGGAAAAAGTATTTTGGAAAAAAGTATTTTGGAAAAAGTATTTTGGAAAAAAGTATTTTGAAAAAGTATTTTGGAAAAAAGTATTTTGAAAAAAGTATTTTGGAAAAAAGTATTTTGAAAAAGTATTTTGGAAAAAAGTATTTTGAAAAAAGTATTTTGGAAAAAAGTATTTTGAAAAAGTATTTTGGAAAAAAGTATTTTGAAAAAAGTATTTTGGAAAAAAGTATTTTGAAAAAAGTATTTTGGAAAAAAGTATTTTGAAAAAGTATTTTGGAAAAAAGTATTTTGAAAAAAGTATTTTTGGAAAAAAGTATTTTGAAAAAAGTATTTTGGAAAAAAGTATTTTGGAAAAAAGTATTTTGACACTTAATAATCTTTTGTTGACTGACTTCGTGAAATTTCGACATACTATAGTATGACTTTTTTGAAAAATTGAAAAGATTGACTATGCCATTTAATGATTGTTTTGGACGTATTGCACTCAGACTTGAAGAGGCATACGATACCATGGGATTTTATAACCTTTTAAGCAGATTTTGACATTTTTTTGTTGACTGACTTTTTGTGAAATTTCAACATACTATAGTATGACTTTTTTTGAAAAATTGAAAAAAATGGACTATGCCATTTTATGATTGTTTTTGGCGTATTGCACTCAGACTTGAAGAGGCATACGATACCATGTGATTTTATAACCTTTTAAGCAGATTTTGACATTTAGCTCAGGAGGTAGAGCGGGTTGGCTGGTAACCGCAAGATTGCCGGTTCGATCCCCGGCTCCTCCTAGCTGAGTGCCTGGTGTCCCTGAGCAAGACACCTTACCCCAATTGCTCCTGACGAGCTGGCTGTCGCCCTGCGTGGTTGACTCCGCCGTCGGTGTGTGAATGTGTGAGTGAATGGGTGAATGTCAGTCATTGCTGTAAAGCGCTTTGGAGAAAAGCGCTATATAAATGAGGCCATTTACCATTTACCATTTAATCATTTTTTGTTGACTGACTTTTCGTGAAATTTCGACATACTTTAGTATGACTTTTTTTTGAAAAAGTGAAAAAACTATATTTTGGAAAAAAGTATTTTGGAAAAAAGTATTTTGGAAAAAGTATTTTGGAAAAAGTATTTTGGAAAAGAGTATTTTGGAAAATAGTATTTTGAAAAAAGTATTTTTGGAAAAAAGTATTTTGGAAAAAGTATTTTGGAAAAAAGTATTTTGAAAAAAGTATTTTGGAAAAAAGTATTTTGAAAAAGTATTTTGGAAAAAAGTATTTTGAAAAAAGTATTTTGGAAAAAAGTATTTTGAAAAAAGTATTTTGGAAAAAAGTATTTTGAAAAAGTATTTTGGAAAAAAGTATTTTGAAAAAAGTATTTTTGGAAAAAAGTATTTTGAAAAAAGTATTTTGGAAAAAAGTATTTTGGAAAAAAGTATTTTGACACTTAATCTTTTGTTGACTGACTTCGTGAAATTTCGACATACTATAGTATGACTTTTTTGAAAAATTGAAAAGATTGACTATGCCATTTTATGATTGTTTTGGACGTATTGCACTCAGACTTGAAGAGGCATACGATACCATGTGATTTTATAACCTTTTAAGCAGATTTTGACATTTTTTTGTTGACTGACTTTTCGTGAAATTTCGACATACTATAGTATGACTTTTTTGAAAAATTGAAAAGATTGACTATGCCATTTAATGATTGTTTTGGACGTATTGCACTCAGACTTGAAGAGGCATACGATACCATGGGATTTTATAACCTTTTAAGCAGATTTTGACATTTTTTGTTGACTGACTTTTTGTGAAATTTCGACATACTATAGTATGACTTTTTTGAAAAATTGAAAAAATTGACTATGCCATTTTATGGCATAGTCGAAATTTCGACATACTATAGTATGACTTTTTTTGAAAAATTGAAAAAATTGACTATGCCATTTTATGATTGTTTTGGACGTATTGCACTCAGACTTGAAGAGGCATACGATACCATGGGATTTTATAACCTTTTAAGCAGATTTTGACATTTTTTGTTGACTGACTTCGTGAAATTTCGACATACTATAGTATGACATTTTTGAAAAATTGAAAAAATTGACTATGCCATTTTATGATTGTTTTGGACGTATTGCACTCAGACTTGAAGAGGCATATGATACCATGTGATTTTATAACCTTTTAAGCAGATTTTGACACTTAATCATTTTTTGTTGAGTGACTTTTCGTGAAATTTCGACATACTATAGTATGACTTTTTTTGAAAAAGTGAAGAAACTATATTTTGGAAAAAAGTATTTTGGAAAAATTATTTTGGAAAAAAGTATTTTGGAAAAAAGTATTTGGAAAAAAGTATTTTGGAAAAAAGTATTTGGAAAAAGTACTTTGGAAAAAAGTATTTTGAAAAAAGTATTTTGGAAAAAAGTATTTTGAAAAAGTATTTTGGAAAAAAGTATTTTGGAAAAAAGTATTTTGAAAAAGTATTTTGGAAAAAAGTATTTTGAAAAAGTATTTTGGAAAAAAGTATTTTGAAAAAAGTATTTTTGGAAAAAAGTATTTTGAAAAAGTATTTTGGAAAAGAGTATTTTGAAAAAAGTATTTTGGAAAAAAGTATTTTGAAAAAGTATTTTGGAAAAAAGTATTTTGAAAAAAGTATTTTGGAAAAAAGTATTTTGAAAAAAGTATTTTTGGAAAAAAGTATTTGGAAAAAGTATTTTGGAAAAAAGTATTTTGAAAAAAGTATTTTGGAAAAAAGTATTTTGAAAAAGTATTTTGGAAAGAAGTATTTTGAAAAAAGTATTTTGGAAAAAAGTATTTTGAAAAAGTATTTTGGAAAAAAGTATTTTGAAAAAGTATTTTGGAAAAAAGTATTTTGAAAAAAGTATTTTGAAAAAGTATTTTGGAAAAAAGTAATTGGAAAAAAGTATATTGGAAAAAAGTATTTTTGGAAAAAAGTATTTTGAAAAAGTATTTTGGAAAAAAGTATTTTGAAAAAGTATTTTGGAAAAAAGTATTTTGGAAAAAAGTATTTTGAAAAAAGTATTTTGGAAAAAAGTATTTTGAAAAAGTATTTTGGAAAAAAGTATTTTGAAAAAGTATTTTGGAAAAAAGTATTTTGACACTTAATCTTTTGTTGACTGACTTCGTGAAATTTCGACATACTATAGTATGACTTTTTTGAAAAATTGAAAAGATTGACTATGCCATTTAATGATTGTTTTGGACGTATTGCACTCAGACTTGAAGAGGCATACGATACCATGGGATTTTATAACCTTTTAAGCAGATTTTGACATTTTTTTGTTGACTGACTTTTCGTGAAATTTCGACATACTATAGTATGACTTTTTTGAAAAATTGAAAAGATTGACTATGCCATTTAATGATTGTTTTGGACGTATTGCACTCAGACTTGAAGAGGCATACGATACCATGTGATTTTATAACCTTTTAAGCAGATTTTGACATTTAATCATTTTTTGTTGACTGACTTTTCGTGAAATTTCGACATACTATAGTATGACTTTTTTTGAAAAATTGAAAAAATTGACTATGCCATTTTATGATTGTTTTGGACGTATTGCACTCAGACTTGAAGAGGCATATGATACCATGTGATTTTATAACCTTTTAAGCAGATTTTGACATTTAATCATTTTTTGTTGACTGACTTTTCGTGAAATTTCGACATACTATAGTATGACTTTTTTGAAAAATCGAAAAGATTGACTATGCCATTTTATGATTGTTTTGGACGTATTGCACTCAGACTTGAAGAAGCATACGATACCATGGGATTTTATAACCTTTTAAGCAGATTTTGACATTTTTTGTTGACTGACTTTTTGTGAAATTTCGACATACTATAGTATGACTTTTTTGAAAAATTGAAAAAATTGACTATGCCATTTTATGATTGTTTTGGACGTATTGCACTCAGACTTGAAGAGGCATACGATACCATGTGATTTTATAACCTTTTAAGCAGATTTTGACATTTTTTGTTGACTGACTTCGTGAAATTTCGACATACTATAGTATGACATTTTTGAAAAATTGAAAAAATTGACTATGCCATTTTATGATTGTTTTGGACGTATTGCACTCAGACTTGAAGAAACATACGATACCATGAGATTTTATAACCTTTTAAGCAGATTTTGACATTTAATCATTTTTTGTTGACTGACTTTTCGTGAAATTTCGACATACTATAGCAGGGGTATTCAACTAAAATTCAAATAGGTCCAGTTAGAGAAAATGTCCTCAAGCAAAGGTCCGGAACATCATAATGTCAAACTTGCGTTATGATTCAGTGTGATATGTATTGAAGTAGCCTAGTAGTTGTATCAACGTCTGCATGTAATCAACAACTGACTGTCAGATCAATATAGGAAGAACAATTCAAAAACATTTCGACAATATTTATTGTCACTTTTATACAGATAATATAACAGATAATGAAGATATGTATTATTTAAGGAGGTTCAACTGACTCAACTGAAACTAATCTTTTCAAGGAAAAGAAGGGCTGCATTTAAATTCAAAATGGTGAAAATAAATATAATAATAATCTTAATATAAAGATAAAATATATACTTCATTTTTGAAAAATTAAATAAAGTATAGCAGCAGCTTGAGTTTCCCCCTTTTTCTTTGTGAATGTTTTAACAGTCTCAACCAATTTCAAAAGCAGATATCTCAACATATTTTAACAATTGAACAGTTTTAGCTTCTCTTTCTTTCCCTCTTTTATCCAACTCCCCCACTTTCTGTTGTTCAGTGAGAGAACTGAGCTCTAGCTTTTCCTGCCAGGAGTTTAAATCTAGGCTGGAATGATGTCAGGGCCATTCTCATGCACATGTGCAGGTGCTCATTGGTGAGCCTGGATCGATATTTACTTTTAATAATGTTCATTGCAGAGAAAGCTGCCTCGCAGCTGTATGTGAAGCCAAACATGGTCAATGTGTACAGGGCTACTTTCTCACTATTCTCCCGCTGTCTTTCTCACTCTTCTCCCGCTGTCTTATCTGCCTTCTCCCGCTGTCTTTCTCACTCTTCTCCCGCTGTCTTTCTCACTCTTCTCCCACTGTCTTTCTCACTCTTCTCCCGCTGTATTACTCACTCTTATCTGACTTCTTTCTCTATCATCTCTCGCATGATCTCTCACTGTCTGTGAGCCAGGCAGGCAGCGCCGGGAATGCACAGATTTGATTGGCTGAGTAGCATCACGTGGGATGGCTTAACTCGAATGCAATTGGTCAGTGGATTTCCTGATTCGCTAAACCAGTACCGTAAAGTCTAGAAAAGCTGCGCCGGTCAAAATAGAAGCGCCCCGTCAAAATTTAAAATACTTGAATAATTTATTGACGGGTCCGTATAGGACGGCGTCTGGGTCCGGATCCGGACCGCGGTCCGCCTGTTAGTGACCCCCGTGCTATAGACTTGTTTTGAAATTTTTTTTTTTATATATATATATATTATTTTGGACTCATTACACTCAGGCTTGAACAGTTAAATGATACCAAGATTTTATTACGACTTTTAAATACGATTTTTAAAACATTTCAAGAATTGTGTTGACTGACTTTTTCGTGAAATATCGACATGCTATATGACTTTAAAAAAAAAGAAGAAAAAAAAAGACTATGGCTTATTTATGATTGTTTTGGAGTTGTTACACTCAGAAATGAACAGGCAAACGATACCATTTCCATGACTGCCTTTGAAAACATTTTATTAATTCGTTTGACTGATTTCAAATGACTTTGGCTTTTTATGACTGTTTGGAATTATTACACTCAGACTTGGGCTGCACGGTGCTGTAGTGGGTAGCACAGTCACCTCAGTGTTAGGTTAATTGATGACTCCAAATTGCCCGTAGGTGTGAATGTGTGCATGAATGGTCGTCCGTCTCTCCATGTCGGCCCTGTGATAGACTGGCGTCCTATCCAGGGTGTACCCCGCCTTCGCCCAATGTCAGCTGGGATCGGCTCCAGCCCCCCAGCGACCCTGAATACAGGATAAGCGGTAGATGATGGATGGATGGCTGGATGGATGGACACTCAGACTTTACCAGGCATACAATACCAAGGGTTTTATGACTTTTTAATCAGAAAAAAAATCACCTAATCCACAATATAAAAGACTGTATGGCACTTCATTATACAAGTTTTATGTGTATTTACAAATACAGGTTTTTTCTTTACTACTGTTTACATTTGACAGAGTTCCTACATACTGCAACACATCCATAGATTCTACATACATTTTTTTGCTTTATCATGAAAACTATAACAAGACAATCGAGAGACAAGACAGTCATGTTGGATTAAAGGCCTCATGTGTAGGTTCTGGCGGCATCTAGTGTTGAGGTTGCAGATGGAACACAAATGTCTAGAGACAGTGCTTTGTTTGTCCGTTCTAGGTTATGTAGGAACACGGCACTCTTCACAGCCAGCTCCGCTATACATCGCATTTCTGCAAATAGATCCCCAAAATGCTACACACTGTACCATAAAACTCAGGAATGATTTAAAAGGAAGTGAACGCCTGCTTCCTGCCTGCCTTTGACTGTCTGTGTGTTTTTCCAGCTCGCTGAGACAGGATCCTCTCCTAACACTGATTATGGAACTGTGTCTCTGACCTTCTTTTTCTCTCTCACTCTCTCATTCATGAAGTAACACTATCTGTAATAATATAATCCTTTATAATGACAGATGAAAAAGCGGTGATATATACTATACACCAGTGGTCAATTTTAGACAATTATGTACAACAAATGATCTGTAAAAGCCATGAAATGTATCACTAGTATAAAAAGTAGAGCAAGTCAACCACTTGGAACTCTATTGTTCCCTTAAGTTTCCTAAATCTTGGAAGCTGCTCTGTGTGTAATGTAAGTGCAAGTGTGCTTGTGTACCGTTTATCTTGTGTGTGTCCACTGTAAGTGTGTGTGTATGTGTGTGTGTTCACTGAACAAATTACTGAAGTAGGGTGCTGTTACTAACAAGCTCTCTTTAAGTGCCATTTCCTGGTAGAACAGAGAGTCTTTTTTTCATAACACCATGTCGTTTATTGCAGGTTCTGCAGAGACAGATGCCTGGAGCCAGAAGAAACTGGATCCCCCACTCTCCTTGCAGTGAATTGCGCCCAGAGTCAGGATGGCAGAGCTAAAGTTTCAGATCTCTGCCCAGACGCCTGCCGTTTTGTTGGAGACAGACTGGCAGGCACAAAGCCACTTTTAGTGTCCCAGGGCAGGCTGCAACAATCTCTTGGAAGGTTTGAACCTCAATCTGAGCTAAAGTATACTGTGATTTAAAAACTGTTTCCGTTCGGAACAAAAAGCAGCCGGCTGGGTAATAAAATCCACAGCTCTGCCAGCTGGTTTCTTCTCAATGAGTTTAAAGTGCCTTTAAGGGTTTTGCCCTGCAGGTAAGTTTTGCCTCTAGCTACAAATCCTAGATCAGTATAGACAACTTAAACATCTGCAATACAATGCATCATTAATAGATAAATGAACATTAAAGCAGTTTCTACCCCAACCACAAATGCATCCGTACCTATTAATAGCGTCTCATGGTTTTAGACAACTGCAGTTAAAAAGCAAGGATAGGCCGACAGAAGGGGAAATATTGTCCTTGGAATGAGGGGTTTTATGGGGCTCTGAAAGCCTTCAGTTCTCTTGTTGGTTTCCAGAACAAGTTAATGTTAAAAAGTTTAAATCCTCGGTTATCTTTTGGCTTCCCTCTTGTTTGAGTTATATCCAGGAGAATTCCACTGTCCTCTCCAAGTTAAAATTCCCGGTGTGATGACGATAACTCTCCAGTAAACATCCCATGCTGGTTCAGTTCCTCTGTTATGTTACAGTACATAACTTTCATATTTCCACATCCCTTCACTCTGTTAGTTTGTGTACATAGTTGACAGGAAAGGTCCCACTCCTGGACGGCTCCCCCTCTATGTGACCAACCTGGTAGGAGATAGACAGAACGAGTACTTTATTCATTCCAGCAGGAGCAAAAATGAATAAAGATAATGAGCAAACATTTGTTTGCAAAACGTATCAAATAATGAACAAAATATATCAATAAATGGGGTTTTAGTAGGGGTGCAACGGATCACAACACTCACGGGTCGGATCGGGTCACGGTTTTTGAGTCACGGGTCACGGGTTGGGTCATTAAAAAAAATAACAATAAAATTATAACAAGACCAATGTGACTTAGCTTTCAATTGCTTTTTGGTTTTATTTTTAACATTCAACAGTGAATAACAGGCATAACATGTGTAAAAGCAAAATAATAATCCTGCTGCCTAAGCATAGTAAAAAAAAAAATTTTTAAAGCCTTTATTCTCCACAACGGAGTATGGCCTCATGTCTGCCGCTATAAACACCCCAAACGATTTGGTGATGGCTATTGGAGCCTGCAGGAAAGCACTGCTTAAATGCACCGCGGAGGAGCGGTTGCTGCGCGTCTTTTTTTTATTACTCCCGACTCGCCAGGATGATGTCGCTTCGCGTGGCTGGCCATGCTCGAGGTTTTGCCGTGTTCGTAGGCCATTCTGGTGCCACAGTGCCGACACACCGTGGCCGTTTTGTCCACCAACCTTTTCCTGTTTTCATGGTGCACAGGGAAGCCAAAGTGCTCCCATACAGCGGTTTTAAAGGAGGCAGGAGGCTTCTCCAACTCCGCTCCGCCGCTCGCCATGCTTCCACGCTAAATGTTAAGTAGCCTAATTAATTATGCATGTGCCGATCACGTGAACGCGCAACTATTATTTGTCAGCTGATCCGCGGATCACGTCCATCCTGACCCGTGGGGGTTGATCCGTACGGATCACGGGTAATACGTGACCCGTTGCACCACTAGGTTTTAGTGTACATCTATACATGCGTAAGTAGTGAAAAATGACATTATGTACTCTAATTTTAGAGCAGTAATGGAACAAAGATAAAAAAATGTCATAAATATTACATTACTCAATCTGTCAAACTGCAAGGAGAAAAGACAAAGGCCCGACAATAAAAATCAAAAAGTTGTGGTTGCACTTACCCACCAGTGGGGGTCATTAGTGGCCGTAACCACAATGATCTCATCTTTGAAAAAGGCAAGCTGCTCAGAACTGACTGCTCTGCAGTCCACCAAAGCCTTGACACGCTTCTGATGTGGCCTGCTGCCAGAAACCTGAAGGAGACATGTATTGACTGTGAAATCTCACAGGCTTTTTTTTTTTCTAATTCTCCACAGAAGAAAAATCCTGTGGAATTGAAGACTGCAATATGAAGGACTTAATGTACAGGGTGAGGTGATTAATACCATAGCATTCCTGCGGGGTCGCGGGATGCAGGTCACGGCAGGCGAGGCTGGTGGAGCCGGAGCAGGAGCTGGGGTGAGGCCCGGACCACTCCCCACTAAGCTGCAGTACAGCTCCTCCTGGCTGCCCACACAGCTTGGAGACATCACACCACATTTCCCTTGGCTGCCACTGCTGGTCCGACGATAAGATGTGGTCTTCTCTGAACTGGGGGGTGGGAAAGCCGGATGAAATAACACTGAATTGCTTTATGTCAAAACTGGAGTAACAACTGGGTAATGATACTCATCTGTGTAGAAGTAATGCTTTTGCTATGGATAGGAAATGACAGAAATGTGTTAACACATTATTGCAGTGCTGTCTCACCTGACAGGTCCTATGTGACTCTGAGAGGATGTTGGTGTGATACTGCTTTGAGACCCAGAACTAGCACCAGGTTGGCCATCCCAGGTCTGCCTCTGTCCCCTGAGCAGAACCCCCTGTGCGTGGGGAGACCTAGGTGCTCTCGCCCCTTGGTTTTCTGTGGCGGGTGAAGGAGGCCTATTTCTCGCCTGTATCTTGGGGCTGGAGGAGTGGGAGGCCGCGTTAGAGGAGCGTCGTGGGAGGAGGTTGCCTTCCTGTGTTGTGACAGAAATCTGGGGATCTGAGCGACCTGAAGAGGGGGAGAAAATGTGAAAGATTTTAACATACATTTAATTAAGTTGTTCATTCATTCAAAAACAAATTACCTAAAATTAAAAGAAAAAAACTTTGTATGTTGTATTTTGAACTACAACAAACTCACCTCTCTGGATGGATTTAGCTGGCAGTGGTGGTGGCATTGATGTCCCAGAGGGGGCGCTGTTGGCTGGAGGATTTCTGTACAGAAACTCTAGATTCTCATATGTCTGACAAGGCCTGCTTCCAGTCGTACCATTGGCACCGTTACCCACACTCCAGCGGGCGAAGGAAGTTCCACCACTTCCATTGGAGGATAGAGGAGAGCGGTTTTTGGGTAATGGGCTCACCTGAAAGAAAGTAGAAAGGAGCACAAGCTAATTTAGTTTAGTTTTTCTCATCTTATTGATTACTTTTATCACTTTTTTTGCAGTGTTAAAGCCTTATAATATTCTTCCCCAAAAAGACAGACAATAAAGTCAGTAATCAGCATTGTGAATGTTGTTTACCCTCTCATCCAGATCATCCTCGCTGTCATAAAACTCCTGAGATTGCTCCCACATGAAGTCCACGTGGATCTGAGAGTTAAATTTCCCACTCTGAGCCAGCTCCAACTGAAGAACACACAGGAGCACAAAAGATATCAGTTTTCAGCTACATCTCCAATGCTTTGCTGGAGAAGTTCTCAAAAAGAGTTTATTCCCTTAATAACAGGTTGAATTTTAAAGCTGCCTATTTGTGAAACCCTTTTTAATCTCTACACAACAAGCTAGTAAAAAAGAGTGCGCGTAATCAAACAGGATATTTCAAAAGGCAGGTCTGTTTCAGCAGGGCAGATGGCCGGTAAGTAAATACAACCAGTTTATAATGAGACACACTGGGACCTGATGAGGATAAGATTCCTTGTCCTGGGAGTCCTGAGCGGAGCTTTGCTGCACGGGGTAGTTATTTCAAGGTAGTATTTCTAGGAAGTTGTTTTGTTTTGTTTCTGGAGTTGGGTTTCAGGTCGTTTTTTTGGCATTTTGCAACTCAACTCCTCAGTTGAATTTAACTCCTGACTGTGTGTGTTCTTAGAGTTTATGAATTAAAGCTTAAAGTTCCTTTTAAAAGAGAAGAAGTGGGGTCTCACCAGCTCAATGCACTGCCCGTACTGCAGCCTCCGTGCAACATCAAGGGCCATCTCTCCTGCAGAGTTAACTGTAGGAGATTTAAAAAAAGAGAGATTGTTTAGGTATTTGTTGATTGCACTGGGAGGGGAAAAAAAGAGTTAATGCAGTTAAAAAGGTACCTGTGTGCAGATCTGCCTTTGCTTTGAGCAGTAACTTCAGAGACTCTGGCTTGTGATGCAGGACGCTGTAGTGAAGAGCTGTGTTTCCATCTGTTGTTCTCTTCTCCAGACAGTTGCTGTAGAGTGAACATACAGTGTCGCCAGATGGGGTTACTTTAATCACCTTCATGCAAAGGAGATACGAATTATACATTACTACTCGTCAGTCTCTGACCTGTTCTGGCAGAGGAAATCCACCAGTGCCAGAGAGCTCCTTTCCTCCAGACGTACAGCAAGATGGAGAGCCGTTTCTTTGATCCCCTGAAAGAAGGAAATAAAGAGCACAAATGAGGCTGAATTGTTGACCCTCAAAACTTTCCCCACAAGTTTACTCAATCAATACCTCAAACAGCTGCATTTTATTTCTGGAAAGTCTAAAGATATGTAACTAGAACGCCAGAGGC
Organism: Chelidonichthys spinosus; assembly: GCA_029853015.1. Classification (NCBI taxonomy): domain Eukaryota; kingdom Metazoa; phylum Chordata; class Actinopteri; order Perciformes; family Triglidae; genus Chelidonichthys; species Chelidonichthys spinosus. The sequence goes on along the minus strand of CM056833.1, from coordinate 8,838,945 downwards.
TGACTGTGGAACAAACAACCCGTTTGTGTGTGTGTGTTTTTTAAAAGTAAAAAAAAGTAAAAAATAAATACATCCTACAGCATAAGCATTATCTGGTTGTGCCGAGTGCAAAAATAGGGGCAGAAGTGTCCGTGTAATTCAATGAGCTCGTCTCACTTGTTCTCAAGAGAAGTGAGCTCTGACCTTAAAGCTGAAATAATAAACGAGGGCCAACCAAAACACACAAACACATATAAGCACACAGTGAAGTCAGCAGTGTGACAGACTGCTGTTGAGCAGGAAGTGTAAGACAGCCAGGCTGGAACGTGATTAAAGGCAAGAAGATGAGACGGGGAAAACAAGATGAGCGGACGAGGAAAGGGGAGAAAGATTGAATTATAGGCCAGAAGAGATGGGAGGGCCCCAAATTTACCCACCCACATGAACCAGGCACACAAGAGGACAATTAACACATACTTCACATACTGTAACTATCCACACACCTCCTACATGCATGCATGGTGGGGCATTTTTTAAAAACTAGGAAGACTTGATTCTATTTTTAGCCATTTCTGTCACCGTTGTTGTAACTTTTTGAAACACTGAACAAATGTATAGCTGTAAAAAAAAAAAAAAAAAAAAGTTAGGTGGGCGGTCCTGTCATGATGCAGCGGCCATTCATCCTAAATGCAGGACATCTGGGGGATTTCAAATTTGTCAGGAGTGTATATGGATTTATGACGCATTCCCACCCTAACGGGACACATTTCAGGACCAAATGCCGGCGTGGAAGTCCACTCGTGGCTGTAAATAATCCTCACCTGTCCATCAGGCGGTGTGAAGGGTTTGGAAAGGTCCGCTCCCTCAGCGTAGAGCTGTAGGAGAGAAGTGAGGTCACGACTCCTGACGGAGTCACACAGGCGGCCAGGGTCGTCTTCTTCTCTACGTAGAACATACCGACGCTCAGCGTACTTCGCCACAATGTACTCCTTTCTGGCATTCCTGGTTAAGTAAACACATTTAATGAAGAAATACAATAAATATAAATCAGTAAATTAATGCTTGAATCCTTTTTAAATAATCAGTTTAACAGAAATCAGGGACTCACATGTCACTTTGTGGTAATGGTTTCACAGAGTCATTTGGAAGGCCCGCCTCCATGACGTCGTTGAATCTGGTGTTGCCAATACTGGCGGCTAACTGAAATGACACACAATGCACCATAAACATGTCACATAAAAGCAATGAAAGGCAGACAGTATAATGTCTAATTAGGAACAGATAATAAATTATCCATGCGGACTGTGTGAGTTTTTGTGTGAATTGTGTGTCTCCATGTATGTATTTAGTACCAGAAGCTCAGAGGTACTGAGAACGTCCAGCGTGAGTGACTGGATCCTGGAGTAGTGGACACCGAGCTCTCTGTGGATACCAGAGCACTCTATACATGTCAGGATGCCCAAATTGGTCGACAGCCATGTTGGATCTGAGATACACAGAGCAAAATAAGTCAACAGACCCATTAAGACTCTAAAAACAGCTTGGATGATAAATGTTCTTACGACTATTGTCATGCTCATAAAATTAATACAACTGTTTCTAAAATATTATCTTTAAATCTGATGTATTTTCCATTTAATTCTGCAGCGATCAACAAGGACTGACCAGGTGCTCCACAGTCAGTGCAGGCCTCGTTGCCAGGCATTTGCCGAAGCTCGGCAATGATGGCTCGGGAGAGATCCTGGAGCCCGCTATCCTGGAGGTGGAGCTGGTCTCCTACCAACGCTGTGTTCAGGGCATCCTCCTTACTGTTCTGCAGCACTGACACCCAACTAAAGTACAGAGCACAGACACAGAAAAACTTAATAAAAAGAAGCATTTGTTTTCCAGTTTCCACATTTTGTAAACGCTCACTTGCGGAGAGAGTTTATGGCACCACGTGAAACCAAAGGATTGATCATTTAAGTTCCACAGAAGATCAAAAGTAGTCCACCATGTGTTTTGCATTAGTTTTTGTTCAGTTGTCTAGTGATAAGTCATCACTCTCTCTGAGTTTCACAAGTTCACAAAATGTCATACTGAACCTCACGTTCTAACTGAAGCTCCGGTACTATTTTCCCTTCAAACCATCTCCCTTTGTCCCTAAACTCACACAGCAAATCACATCAAAGACTCTGCCCAGAGGCCCACACACAGGGGAAGTGTAAGGGACAGAAAACCCCACATGCACTCCCTTCAATCACCACAGCACAAAACACAAAAGTTCCCTTGCTTGCCGTCTGTGGCTGGAAAGAAAAGTCCCACCCAAAACCAGCTGGGCCAGGGGGCTCCTAGAGGACAGCGTTTTACTTTCTGCATCATTCAGTTTCTCTCCCTTTTTAGGTATCGTGAGTCCCACCTCATCAGATTACACACTCATCCGTTTTACTGCACAATCTTTATCTTTTATCTTAAAACACTTTTCTTCCATTTAAGTGCTTATTTCCCACATAGACCTCATCTCATATAGAGATGCATTACATGCACGAACTTGCTTAAGCAAAGATTAAAAACAGTGGTAGAGGTAAGGCAGTGAATAAAGGTAACAGCGTACAGCAGTTTAACACTCACATCACACATTCCTGCTCGTCTTCTGCCTGGAAATGGTATGTCCGATTATCTATGGAAAAAACGGTGGTTAGACATTGTCTTGAGAAAATAAAAGAATCAACAGAAGATGGAATGCTGAGGGTTTTAAAGTTGGCAGGGTTGTGGAAATAAAGGTTGCATGATTAGAAAGCATACAACAAGCACACAATCACCCCCTTTGTCACATCAAAATTAATGTGGGGACCAAATAGGCAAGCACCCACACAGCTGCACTGCACATGACTCTTTAGAGTCGATAATGATGATATGTAGACGGTTAAGTGTTAAGGGTCAAAAGTAAGGAATGAACCTACGAGTGACCAGGTCAAAGGTCCTCCTGTCTTCTGGGTTCGGTCGCACCTGACAGGTCAGTAGGTTCAACTTGGCTGGCGGCCGATTGATCTGAAGATAGACACAGATGCTAATGTCAGCAAGCACAGGAGAACGTGGACGTATTTCAGAAGACACTTAAATCTTAATCCGAACGCTCGGTGGCGGTTTAGCCCATGTGTCCTCACCGTACTGTGGGAAATGGTCAGGCAGCCAAATTTCACTCCACACTTCCTCTTCTGCCAAACCTTCCTGATCCTGAAGAATTAAATGCAAAATCAAATTTGAGGGGAAAAAAAATATTGATTTTATACACAGACTACTGACGTCACATCAACAACCTGGAGGATTTCTGTGCAATGTATTAAGTGATAAAAGTGTTACCATGTGCCCTTGAACTGAGTAATGGTGATCTACTCATGCCGCTGGCCCAGCTTACTGCCATTCACAGCACTTCACTCTCGTTTTCATCATCTTGATTGAATCAGTTAAAATTGCTGAGAACGTGTTCTGTTTTGTGTCAGCGGCCTGAGGACATTTTGCACTCCCCCATCTTCACCCTACTGAACCACATCCCCTCTCCTTATCACACAGTAATCTAGCTCTGTATGCGTATTTGTGTGTGTGTGTGTGTGTGTGTGTGTGTGTGTGTGCATGATGCAAAAGCTGGATTCATTCAGTTAGCGAGTCTGCCAATAGGTTCCACCGGAGGGGCCCCTGCTTGAATCTTCATCTCACAATAATGAGGACCAGGTGGGGTAGAGAAGAGTTAGAATTCCCCCTTCTCTCTCCATTTATTACTTGCTGACTCCTCCCAGCTCTGATCACTTCTTTTATTTTTCTTTTGCAAAAATCACTTCTATTAATGAGCTACGCTTCAAAGCACTTTTTGATGTTGACATCTTGTATTCTTGCTCCATGTGTTTTCAATACTGATATAATACTTGTGTTTTGGACGCTGTAATTCGTGCTTTTACACACCCATCACTCTTCTTGAGCAGGAAGCCAGATTTCTCTGTCCCATACTTCTTGTTGCCCTGTGGTTGGTGGATGCTGTACCCATTGCCAGAGTTCTTCCTGTTCAGATACTCCTGGGATACAAACAGATATAGGACTTTACTTCAAAACATTTCAACCCAGCTCTGAAAATGTGAAACAACTGTGGTAAGACAAAGTAATCTGATCATCAACTAGCAATTAAAACCATCTGTATTAAGCTTATATACTCAAACCGTATAAGTATGATAGTATAATAATGGCGCATCATAATTAAGCATACCTCTTTCCCGTCTACTTGCAGAAGTAATCTGAGAGAATCCCTCAACTGAGTGAGTTGTTTCACCTCCTCATCCTGGTCGAGACGCACCTAAAACACACACACCATAAAAGTTAGTTTATTCAAATGCATTTATAAAAAATGAAAAAATGAATTGGAAGAACATGTTTTAGTGTCCTTGCGTGTTCGTTTTACCACATGCGGTGTTTATTTTATTTGTTCCAAGAACTGGGTGTGGAATTACATCAGAGCTTTGTGTAATGACCTAAATAATGCAGAACAGAGCCGAGTACTGGTGTGTATCGTCCTAGGAGGATGTGTATTTTGTATTAAAGTAACAGCACAGTGACAAGTCTTCCATGCAATACAAGTAAGCTGAAGTGCAAATATTACAGCATTTTTCCGAGGTGCAAAAACGCAAATTCTGTTTGGATTTCTTTCTTGAGGCTGAGGTCTGGCATGTCTGAGCGGGTCTGTGCTGTGTTCTGCCTTTGCAGAACCAGAAAAACCTCTAACGTTCCTCGTATCACAGTAACAGTTTGTTTCCACAACTCTATCCAGAAAAGGGACTGGAAACTAGTCCGAGTGGTTGGAGAAATAGGTGTGCACCAGGGACTGAATGAAAATAAGGGATGCTTTCAGTTTCATGGTTTGGAAATAGGGGGAGGCATTTCTGGGAATAGACTGCAATCGTGAAGTGTCTGCCTGTGGGTTCAGCCGGGGGGTGTTCAGAGACCCCCCCCCCCCCAGCTGAGCCTGAGGTTTTGGCTTTTGTGGAAGCGTAGCAGGGGAAAAGTGCTATAGGCGGTACTAAAACTCTATGTGATTTACAATGAGAGCTTCACTGCTTTCTTGGACCAGTTTTACCTACTGTGTCTTAGAAACAGCTGACAAATAAATAAAACAAGTGAAAGAGTGTGTGTGTGGGACGATCAGATATAAGATAACATCAATATGTACAGTATGTGTACGTGTTTTGTTCATTATGATAACATCAGTTTGAGTCAGCCGGACAGTCACAACCTGACCCCTGACCTCTTCATCATGACAAATAATCTTGATCTTTATCTGAAATCATAAAAAAGCTGGATAATACCGCTGTTTGCAGACTTTCAATGCCTAACGTTTACCCATATAAACACTGGCTTAAATGATGCAAGTAGACAGACAAACCAGCAGCAGCTTTAGTGTAATTACCGTGTGAACAGAAGCAGCAAGCTTCTCAATAAAGGGAGTGAGATTCTCTGCCGCTTTCAGCCCATCCTGAAAGAAACTGAGAACAGAAAAAGAACAAATGCTGAGTCATGATGGAACCTCAGACCAAACATCCTCGTTTGCACACCAACTAAAACATCATATGCTAAAGCTGAATAAGCAACTTCATTCCCACATAAGACCCTTGGTATTATTAAAATGGGTGAATGGTTACCAACAGTCATAATAGCGTGTAAAAAGAAAAAGTGAAAATCAAAGAACCTAAACTAAGGCACGTAGCATTTTGTGGGATCTATTAGTAGAAATGGAATACAATATTCATAACTCTGGCTTGCCACAATATTTCTCAAACAAGCCTGTGAAACTGCGGTAACACAAGCTGCAGAGTGCAAAAATGTGGTTCAGCAGCCACTGTCTGACTTCCATTGCTCTAAACTAGTGTTGTTATAGTTAAGATGGCATCTGAGTGAGATGAACGGTGTTATGATGGGGTTGCAGCAGCTCACATTACCGAGTATCGTAAGGGAGGAGTGCACATTCAGTCGGTTGCAATCTGCAACCACACCGCTAAAAGTTTCCAAATCCTACACACTGTGCCTTTAGGCAAAATCTCTCACTGAAAAGTTAAGGAACAAGTCAAATCCCAAAGTTTTTTGGGCCAGGAATAAGGACAAAAAATATTTCTACATAGAAAAAATAGCAACAAGACATGAAATAGTGAAGGTGATGCCAGCCGAGACTGACCTGAGCTGTGCTTGGAAATATTTGATGAGGCTCTGGAGAAGATCAGGGCCCTGACGCACCTTGAGCTCCTGGATCTTCAAAAGATACTGAAATCATAAACACAGTCTGTTAAAAACAACTCCAGAAATGGCAGCTCTCCATGGAAAGGCCAGATGAATCCACGGAAACATGATACTTGTTTCCGTGGCAATTTCAAGGATTTTTAAATAAAGTCATTATATGTCGACAAATAAGGTAACACAATAGTGATTGAGCCTATGGCCAACTGATGAAAGTATTGAAATAACAATGTTTTCAGTATTACAAACTGGGTTTCTGTGGCTACATTCCCAGAAAATTCTGTATTAAGTTTCTGCTGCAAATTCACATTAAAAGCATTTAACTAAACACAAGTCTCTTATTATTACTTAGTCACAGGAAATACAATGTGTTCGTCAGTGAGCTTGCATCTACAAAACAAGAGAACCATTATTTTGGGAATTGTTTGGCAGCACAACAGTTTGAACTCTTGCAGGAAATAAAGGAAAAGTCAGGAGCAGCAACTTGCGGCTGCTTAGATGAAGAGCTGCAGGCGACAGGCTGCACATCTCCAACTTCTCAGCGAGGTAACCAACTATTTGCACTTTCGCTGACTTGCGCAGACTCATGCAGTGTGCAGCAAAAAATCATGTTCAAATTATGATGAAAAGGGCTACTCCTGATTTCTTTATTAAACTAACAATAGCTTGTCTTGTTGCCGCCAGTATTCTGGGAGGTATTTAATCACATCAGTGAAAAAAGTGTCGCCAAATCGATCCATTTTAAGGCTGATCCTAGACTATACATTTATAACATCCTGTTTAGCACATGTTTGTTATGTGTAGCTCCTTGCTCTCTAGGACACTTCTTCACATTGTTTGCCTTACTTCAACCAACTAGCTAGTTAGTGAAACGTACAAACTGAAACTGGAAAAAGTCGTCATTCCAAAACGAATAACACAGAAACACAGTGCAGGCTTTAATGTGAATAATTTCCATCTTGCACACATCCTCTGTGTGGAAGGAATGACTATGCTCTCTTTTCCCCATAAAACCCAAGTCTATATCCATCTGTGTCTTTGTAGCTGAAGTGGAGATAGGCTCAGTGAAGTGGTTCTGGCCTGTGTGTGTTTGTGTGTGTTTTTGTGAGTGTTTCTATGCATGCAGTGTGAAAGCGAGAAAGACAAACAGACAGAGAGACGGAGCGGTGGAGGGGTTTGCAACAAGTGGAAATTCCATTTTCCCTGCTTCTCTTTGTCTCAACAGCTGGTCTCTGTCAGGTTAAGACCACTTTTTATTCTCAGGGTCTTTCTGCAGCTACATGTGCACTACCACGCTCAGACTAAGACTCCATCGGTATGTAAGAGCATTTTCACAAGAAATGTACCCAATTTGCTTCTCAGGTGTGGTCCGTGAATCACTTTCATCTAATGTTGAACTGCACTTTCGAATGTCCATGACCGAGTTCTACTGCGACTCTGCAATACGCAAACAATTCAACTTGTGTAGGACTTCCTCAAACACGTTTTTTTCCATGATAGAGAGAGACAGAAAAAGGATCCCTGGCCATCCATTCGACCATGGATGGAATATGGAATTCACAATGCAGACCACCCATGTGAAGTAAATCATCACATCAGGTATGTGAAAGGTGTCTGGGTCTGGTATTTTGACTGGCACTAATCCCTCACCTCACACATTTGCAGCTGAAAGGTCCTTCTCTCTCTCTCCATATCCTCCCCTCCGTCTGATCCCTCCGTCTTGATCAGACCCAGCTGCCTGGTCTTCTCCTTCCTCTCCTTCTCCAGCTTCCCTCTGATGGGGGGAGGGCAGGGAACGAATAAAAAGCAGAAGAAACAATCATTTATGTGCACACTGCATTTCACAATTCTTGAATCAGTCCAATCAACTCTCTTACAGTGATGATTACATGGTCGGAGCAAAAACATTAAAACATTATAAAACACTTTAAATCACCGTCAGAATGAGATGAAATCATGGTTGCAAAGTGCAATGCCTGTTTTATTTCAAAGAAATGTAATGGAGAGTGGCCATGGGGAATTAACTATTATGCTATTAACCTCTGCTGTTACATCAACATCTATGACCCCGTAACACTAGCAACAACTGTGAAAGTGCAACGTGCTTCTCCTTAGGCAACAACATCTGTCTCAGGCTTCAGTTTCTTTTCTCTCGAGAAGCATCGAGGCTTAAAGAGGAAGAATTTGAATAAAAATTTCTATAATCACACAATATGCCATGTTATGAATGTGAGGTAACAAATTAAGTGTTTGCGTAGGGTTAAATACATTTTTATGTCATACTCCTTCCAACTCTTCTCCATCTGTTTCTTGAGCTCCTGTAGAGAAGTGAACAGAAGGGCAGAGTGTTTAGATGACATGGTTAATAGTTCACATACAGTGAGGTGAAGCAGTATTTCACAGTGCTGCTAATTAGATGTGTAGACATGAATAGAGCCAGACAGTTCACACACAAATACATAATTACTCCCATTATGCAAACTAGTCTGCTATGTAGCTGAACAAGATGTCGGTAGCACTTAATATTGCTTCATAATTGTGAAAGAAGGCAGTGGAATCAGCTGTCTCAAAGACAGGGCAGTGACAGGAGCTTACAGGAGCATTAGCCTTTTATTACTCACTAGTCTACTGGCAAAGCCAATCAAAAGGACAAATACTAAGCAAGCAGGATCAGTTCAGTATTGGAACATAGCTAAGTCTTACTCATTAGACTGCATGAATAGCTTCATCTTATCCAATATCTTAGTAGGATCAAGGAGCGTCTACCAGAGACAGAGAGACCTGCTAAACGAGGTAACCCACCCTAAATATGATTTAACATTGTGATATTTAAATTATTTGGATAGTCTACACCTACAAACACATATCTGCATTCCTGAGCTGCAAAAAAGCCCAACAAAAAAGCCCACATTCAAATAAATTCAGCATCGACATTGTCCTAATTTACTGTAGGGCTCGACTTTACCTCAATATAATATAGTTTTTAATAAAAGTATGGATATGTATAGTTATTTTGCTTTAATTCTGGGATTTATGTTATCTCCTCCCATCCTATATAGTCTACATTAGAGATAATTGTTAACATTTATAATTTGCTTAAATTATTGGGCTGAATGGGAGGGAAAATGCCTGCTTGTTCCTCAAATCCATATTAGTGACAGCATCAATACAAACTGCTGTTCAAGTTTACAAATTAAAACTGTAAAGTGTCATACAACTGGGCAGTATAACCAGAAATATTACAGAAAAGTTAGGATGTCTTTTCCCTTTTATGCAGGTGTAGTCTCCCGCTTCTAAAACAAGACCAATTTGAACACATGTATAATAAAATCTAGACTCACAAGTCTGCTGTCCCGGAGTTCTGACTTCAGTACATTTTCCAAAGGAAATGCCATGATGTTGTTGAGGTTTTGCACCTGAAACATGTTAAAAGCAAATTAGTAAAGACGTTTAAAAATATTCCACGTTACAAGAGTGCAAACACTCACATCCGCACACCGTTCTACACACTCCTAACTCCCCATGGACCCTCATTTCTGGGAAGGAGTGTGGATAACTCAAAAACATGATGAGTCAGTCACTGTGACCTGGTGATTCATTAAAAGAAAACACTTGACAATAATCTAAACCATTAACATATTTTATCTGAGGGGAAGCATGACGCAATGACTTTTATTACTATTTGTGGTCCATTGTGGATCCAGGGTGAATGGCTCACAAAAGAACCAGCAGAAATCCAAAAGGGTACCATTGAAATACATCACATCTTTACGAAAGCATGCAGCATGGGGATCATTAGCCATCATCCCAACACCCTGCTGGATTAGCTGCATAACATAAATAACAGCCAACCACTTCCGTGAGCGGACTGCAGAGTTGACCTTCACATATTGACACAGAGGCCTGGAGACTGGTAAGATTGTTTTGGTTGGCATCCAAAAGCTGAGGAAATAATACCTGGAGTTCTTACGTAGGGGAATACCGACTACCAAAGTGTCAACACATGTATGACGCCGATCGATGCCGGCCTGTTTGAACAGGAAGTAGGACTGTCACGATGATTCTTTTGAATGACACAATTTTCCAGAAATAATTGCGATCAACAATATTCTTGTCATATTAAGACCATTGAATTCTTCTGATTTAATTTAATAGCATAACAATGCAAGAATATGTGCAGTGAACTTTTAATTTTATTTAATAATAATTAATATTCAGACATAATGGAATGAGAAAAACATTCAAACTATAAATGGACCTGCATTTATTTATATAGCACTTTTCTAGTCGACCACTCAAGGTGCTCAACATGTCTACATTCACACACATTCATCCATCGCCTGCCCATCAGGATCTAAACTAACTCATTCACAATACAATACAACAACACAACGAAAAGAGATAAAATGGTCTCTCTCAACTCGCTCTGTCAACAATAATGCACAATGTCTGCACAATGCCTTCTAACAGCAGTAAGTACTGTTTATTCTGGCATCATGGTGGTTGGTGACATTCCTATGGAAACACGCAAAAATGATCATAGAGGTCAGCAAAAATGATCGAGGACATGCCCATATATCTTCCAATGAGTCACTCACATAAAAGTGACCAAGGTCATGTCCATATATGGTACGTTAAGTTGAAAACTCAATTATTGTGACAGGCCTAGGGACAAGCACGCAGTTACCCATGCATGGCATTAAAGGGCACTCTCAGAATTATTTAGCAGTACAACTCCTTAAATCCCTCATTTGAACCCACTTGATCTTCATATCTGTAAGACCCAGTCTCCCTTGTGAGGCCTTGATTGACACACTGGAGGTAGTGTGTAAGACGGTGTGTGTTGTTGACTCGCACATGGAGGTCTGCAATGAATTATCATCGCCATAGAAACTATCAGTGGGAGGGTTCCGGACGGCCCCAGCACGCAGCTGTTGAAAATCCCTTTCCTACTGGGTGTGCACACACACACACACACACACACACACTTTTTACTCTTCCATAATTAACACACATATACAGCCAGCATATTATGTTGAGAGATGTGGGCTACTTTCACATGCTGCTGTTTCAAATAAGCAGAAACTACATTTTAGTCTTTATTTCAATACCTGCTCCCTCAGTCCTCTTGGTTTTGCTTATATGATTTGAACTCTGTAGTACAGCTAATTTGAGGAAGCCTCAAATTCCCCTTCCCCTTTTCCTCACCAGATTTTTGAAGAGGGCCGTGACCTCTCTGGTAAACACAGCCAGGTTGAGGAACCCTGTGGATACTTCGTTGTTGTCCTGCGTCAGGTGGCTATTCCCCAGGTTCTCCAGCACCTCAACATACTGCTCCTTGTTGTCCACATGGGCTGAAAAAACAACACATGGGCACATAAATTGACTCCAACATCAACAGTTAAGGCTGACTCAGACTTCAGTTTCATGTCGGGAAAATTGTAAGAAGGCAGATTGACTTGCTCTGTTGCAGTGAGAGTATTTTAACAAGCCAAGCATGTGGGATAAATTAGTATTGGTTTCCACCCATTCTGGAGCTGCAGACAGGCAAGCATATAGAGACCCTTGCTTCTCTGGGACTTAAAGGTCACTTTCCAAGGGTCATGACCTTAGTAGGCTCTCCATTTGTTGAATTTATGTGGAAAAAAAGCTGATGGAAAAGAATCTTGAGCTCGGACTGGCACCACATTGGTTTACATTTCGCTAAATGAGGCTTTACCCTACAGCTATTTTAAAGTGAGGCTCAGATGAGGACATCAAATAAACAGAAGTTCCAGTTCTAACCCCATGGAAATAATCATTTCCAATCAACAAAGATGGCCACCTGATAAATAATTACAACCTAATGTCTGTTCACAGTAACAGAAACATGCCAGCTGATTTTGGGAAACCCAATATTTAAGCAAAAATGAAACCATTTATTCATGATTTATTCACCGATCAAACGACGAACCACTGAGTCAGAGAGGAGCTGAGAGATGATTTTACAGCTGACGTTAAACCACCAGATACCAGTGGAGCAACTCAACTCTTTCATTCCTCTGCCAGAACACACACAAACTGGCAGGCCGCAGCATCTTGGCAGAAAAGTGTTACTTAAGAGTTTATGGGAATCGAAAGAAGAGGTACTAACTGTGTGTTTGCAACTGCGACGGTAATCAGACAAGCATCACGGAGGAGTGGGCATGCGATTGTGTCCATATGTACGGTGAGTCAGGCAGTAAACTAACATCAGGACTAATTAGGGGTTCAACAACGAGAGTAGATGCGGGGGGGTGGAGGGGGTTCTATATTACTGGAACTAACCCACATGATTATCGTAAGATACAGAAGAAGAAGAAATAAATAAGTCATGTAAATATGTATGGAGAATCATCATGGAAAACTTCCATGCAGCTACAATATTGCTGTCATCCATATCTGGTTGCCTGATTCTGGGCCAGCTGGCTCTCTGACTCATTTTTACTAAAAACTATGAAGCCTCAAAATGGGAAGCAGGCTTCTTAGAGGAACTATACAACACATCCCCAAGTTGTTTTTCTGTGCCTGCTGTTTCTCTTGCGCATTTTTGAGGTGAACACTCATATCTTGTGCATGTTCACTGACGATACATCCGATGACAAGTGTGTGGGCCGGCTTTGCTTATTAGCCGCCTACCCCTGTTTTCTTGCAACATTAAAGCAGTGTTTTTATTTCAAATTTATTTATTATTATGATCATGTTCCAATTGTTAATTGTTTGTTATCTTCTCAAATTTTCATATATTTTTAATATACATTGTTTTGTTATGTAATTTGTCTATCTCTAGTGTGCCTTGACTGTGGTGACACATAGACACTAACAATACATTCACTTGGTGACCCAGTGGATTTGTTACTTTTCGGTGTATAGCACCCCGTGGTTGCCGAAACCGCACATACCATTTGCTTTAACACACACACACACACACACACACACACACAAAACCATACAATCTGTGTGGATATAAACACAATCACCCAACATCCCACACACTCTGGTGCCATAACAAGGGGCCTCACTCATAAACACCACTGCCCACGCAAGCGTCATGATGTCATCCCATGACTTTTTTACAATGAATTATGTGGAGGTTCCCCAACGCATTGAACAGCTCATCCTGCCATAATAGAGGCTGACCTTTACTTAAAAACCCAATGCCTGGTTGACAAGCTTCCATCGCCGGGACAGACATCCTTTTCAACGTCAAGGTTGAACGTGAAAGCATAACTTTAAGACAACATGGATTGGATCAAGTGCTGTTGATGACATCAAAACAGCTACTGAGCCAACTCGGCAAACTCTAAAAGTTGGAAGTTCTGTGAAAAGCTAGTAATTGAGATGAACTAGAAACTGATTTTTATGAATAAGATTATATTATGTGACCCATTGATACTTACAGACTCCAGAAGTGTGTATAGATTTGATCATCTTCTTCATCCTCTGTAAAGTTGTGTGGTCCATCTCCAGAGACTGCAAGAAAACAATGAGACAAAGATGGGCCTGACATTTAAAAAGAATGAATTAAATAAAGATGTTTGCAAAATCCCTTCATCAAATTGAGAAACAGTGTCTGTTTTTGCCCAATCTGATTAACTAAATGAGTGTAAGTTTAAGCAATATACATACTGATGCCAGAGATATCAAGGGAATAACAACCTCAGCATAAGCAATACAGAAAAATATCTGATGATAGTAGGTTGTCTTATCACTGAATCCAACCTCAATCAAGTTTTTCCTTTTCTTCAATGTTCAGATTTGAGTAAAAATGATGCCGAATCAGTGTATGACTTGCATTTGCTTGACTGTTCTCAAGGTTTACAGTAGGCATGTGTGTGTGTGTGTGTGTGTGTGTGTGTGTGTGTGTGTGTGTGCCTACGTACGATTACTTATGCTCAATTTTCTCATGGCGTGACTAAGGTGAACAGGTGAGTCAGCACTTCCAGCAAAATAATCACCTGTCTTGCGTTTTCATGAGCAACCCTGAATGATGTCAGTGCATTTATTTCCCATTAAAGTCAGTTGGCTTCATTGTAACTGGACATTCAATCTCTTCCAAAGCAAAAGGTTTTGAAACGACATGTTTAATCTGCTCACACAGGCCACTTGTTTAACTGAGCTAGACATGATGCGCCACTCCACCTACGTTCCACTAGAAATAGCTTTAATGAGCCAGTAACCTAGACTTAACTCTGCCTCGTTGGGAGTTGTTTACATGCTCAGTATTTCCAGGTCAACTCCACTCCCTAAGTGTTAGTTCTCTAATTAAAAGGTGGCGTCTGTGTTGTGTAATGCGACCACGCAGACTATGAATGGGAAAGTGATTTAGTGGAGACTGGAGATGGGTGTTACTTGGTGGTGATGTCGCTGCAGTTTCCTCTGCTTGGTAAGTTGGTTTGCAGACAGGAAGTAAACAGTGGAAACAAGCTGGCGCAGGTTAATGAAACAGGTTGTGTTTGTTGAATTTTGTGAAATAAATCAGGGCACACAAACACACCAACAGACCGACAACACACCCCTCGGTTGACAAAGACAAACTGACACACATATCTTCAGAAGAGGCTAATGAACTCCACCTCTGTGAACTGATGTTGAGAAACTTTCAGCCTCGTTGTGCTTAGTATGCGATGTTGTGTTCACCTGCTGTCAGGGTGTGTGTGCAACTGCCGACAGCAGTGCATGACTAACTGATATCTGACCCTTATTTACCGCATTAAATAGGAAGGTGACACACTTTGACGGAGGAAAACCTACAACAATCATATGAACCAAGAGAGAAAGCTCTAGATCTGTTCTTCAGAGAACAGATCTAAAGGGAAATGAGAGCGAGCCAATTATAGCTTTCCAGCTATATGAAACGATTCCTTATCCCTCTTTTTCTCCTTTATCGCTGCCTCTAATCAAGAGTGATAAGTAACAAGCAGCAGTGTGTGTGTTGGGGGTAAATGGTGTTTCTGTCTCCCTGCCTGCTGCCGTAAACCACACACATGCCCACACATTACCCTAACCATTAATCAAGCTTCACCCTGCTGAGCAGCCTAAACATTACCATCGATCTATAAAGGGACTGTTGCGTTCTGTGTGCGTCCGTCTGTCTGTCTGTGAGCACTTGTGTAGGATTCCAACATGTCCCTTCCCCGGAGCAGCTATTCCAGCTATGTATTTTCCAGTATGCTATTGCAATGAATAAGTACATTATCCTAAAATAAATAGATAAGACAGCTGTGTAAAATCCTTTACAAACCCTGGACTCGGCTGTCTGCATCTCTGCTCAGCTGTCAGTTTATAGGCAGCACGAAGACCTGAATTACGACCTCTAAAGACCTGAATGAAGATCTCTCACAGACTGTTTGAGGACTGTGTATTGCAGAGTAATTAATCAACTGGACTCCATGAATCAATATCAGTACAACTATACTAGTCTACTATAGACTGAAATACGACATTGGAAACTATATCATCTTCACCAACATGGTGCATATCTAATTAGTAGAACAAATATCCCCAGTTTTCTAATTTGTAACAGCAATGCCATGGTGATTTAACATGAAGAATGAGATTCATCTTGAGTTACTGTAGAACACTGAACCAAACTGTTATGGGACACGGACAAGGAAGGACCGACTTGTGTGTGCACACTTGGATTATTTGTTTTATGGTAGAGTTCACGGCTGCCTATCTGTTTCCTCCTTCACTGGGGAGCTTTGGGGAAACCAGATTTCAAACAAACACAAACCGCACACACAAAAACCTCAAATAGGCCATGAGCCAAAGTACCATTTCAAACAGACAAAAATTAACAGGCTGGCCTTGAAAAGACTTGCAAGCATGGAGGTGTCTACATGCTCACACTCACAAAAACAACTTATTCTGTCACTGCAGCCACACTTGTTTCTGGCATGTCTGCTGCGTGGTATGTGTCCTGTTTAAATCCACCTCAGTGAGGCGGAAGACAAGGCCTAGTAAACTCTGTGTGTATGCTTTATTACCTCATATTACCCTGACTTTCCCTGCTGAACCAGGCCAGTCTGCAGTGCACATCCAGCCTTTTCCTAAGACATGACCGCCAAACACAACACACAGAGAACTCGACAAGCATTTACCAGTGATGGGTCTCCAATTTTCAGGGCAGGTATGAACTGTCAAATTGTCCAGTTCAACCATGTCCCATCAGGGGTTAAGAGAGTACCTGGTCAGCCCCCAATCAGCACACCACAGATATATCTTTATGTTGCCCCATAAACACACATTGGGCCTGTCCCTCTGTACGTGTATCCAATTAGGTAGCCATTACAGTTTTGGGAATTAAATTACCGTTTTGTCAAAACTATGGGGCAAAGTCTTAAATCTTTATCTCATCTGGAAACAAGGCTGAACAACTTGAAAGAAAAGTTTTTTTTAACGACGTAATGGTCCACTCACAGTGCTGTAAAGCCTCTACAGCTGCCACAAAAGAAAAGCAAGGTAGTTAGCCTCCAGGTGGTGCCAAGGTAGCGTCTTCAGATATAGCTACGTATGCTAGGTAGCTAGGCTACAATGGCCAGGTAAACAACAAGACACAAAAGGTGCATATCCCTGCACCGCCTCCCCTCCGCTTCTCTCACCTCCTCCACGGTGGAAACGGTGTTCCGGCAGTCGCTTATTTTGGACTGAAAGCTCGAAGTCCCCGGCGAAGACAAGTCCTCGTTTGTCAGGACCACGAAGTCCGAAATGCTTATTCGCTCCGGCATGTTTCCAGCGCAACGGGGTCTAACAATCACTGGGGAGAAAAGTGAGGCAAAGTTTCACGCGCGCATGTAATTCCCATTTGAAGAAGGAAATAAATCGTTTACTCCTCCGTCGTGTGCAAGAAGGCGACTCCAGATATACTGTATTCCCCCAGAGAGCTAATCTGTGTGAAGCGCGTCTGGAAAGTTGTCCTGCGCCCTGGACGAGATTTTTTTTTTTTTTTTGGACTGCACTCTACGAATGTGTGCGCGTGGAGGTGCGCCAGCGCCGCGCGCTATTGTCCGCCCAGTGAGGGGAGGGAGGGAGGGAGGGAGCAAACTCCATCATCACGTGGGAATGTTTGTGCTTTCTGGCACTGCGCGCTGAAAAGAGAGTGTGCGCTCGTCTCTTTCATTCTTACTTCTCATTTCTATGCAAACTCCAGAGTCTGCAGTGTGGTGGTCGCCATGGTTATGGAGAATACCTCATTCACAGACGAAACCGAAGGGGAGGAATTTCAGTGGATGAGGTGATGGTGCTTATAGCTCAGTGAGGCGCAGGCAGAAGGTACAGTTTATCATATCGTTAAAACTCCAAGATTTTTTAAAAGGAATATTTCATGCTTGTGGCTTTTGCCCAAAACACAACTCAAACACATGCAGCACTTTGCACTCATCCATCACATGTCAAGTATGGCTTTCAGAGCTGAGCAACTGCCCTTTAATCAAGAGTCTGGGGGTACAACGCCCTCTTGGCAATCCCTTTGGGCTTTTAGGCTCCAAAGCTTCTCCCTCTTCCTTTTCATCTCATGAAAAGACATTTTTCATTGAGGGAGGATTTTCTGTAGACCCTCCCCTCTGACCTTCTGAAATCATCCGACAAGAGTGAATGAAAAGGAAGGAGCGCCTCAGAGAGGTGGAGGGAAAAAAATAAAATAGTTGTGTATGGAACATAACTCCTGCATGCCTGGCATTGTCAAGCATGTCAACTCAAAGAAAGAAAAAAGGTGTCTCATTGAACCTTGCCTCTGGGAGAGCAGTGATACAATACACTATGAAGTGCAGATGGGTGATTTAAGCAGCATCAAATTCAGTGGCTCTCTTTGGTTTTGACCACAAAGCCACATATTTGCCTACATAAGCTTTATAAAGGGGAAATTTGTCCCAGCTCTATAGGCAACTTGAGGTCATTTTAACCCCTGTGAAAAAAACGGACTCACTTTGTGGTGAAGGTTTCTTCTTTCTGTTCTCTGTAGCTACTTACTGTCACATGGGCAAAGAGCGCAGAATAGATGCCGTGTCTTTACTGTGTGAGCTCACAGTGGTGCTGTGTTTATATTCACAAAGATGGACAAACTTCTTTTTGTGTCTCTTTGCTTGGCAAATAACTCGGATGACGCCAACGTGCACGTGCACAGCATTCGATATCTGTGTCTCACACTCCCCATACTCGAGCAGCTCCACGGGGGGAAAGCTGGGAAAACTCTCTTTAACCTTTTGGTCATTAAGAAAAAATGTCCGCTCTTGTAAGGAAGTGTGGGCACGCGACAAACTTCAAACAATGCCGAGTCACATAAAAAGGTTTGCTGACCCAGTTTACCAGGGCCTCATTCACCCATTGTTTCTTTTGCATGTGTGAGATCATCAGCGAGGGGGAGAGAAGAAGACGCGCAGATGGAGCTCGCTTGCTGTACATCTAGATGTCTATTATATGTGTGCAACATATGTGTGCCTACATGCAGGCATTTTTTTTTGTTGCATGGATGTCTGGGCTGATGTAATGCAGAGCCTCGCTGTGTCCCAACAATAGCCTCCTTCAGTTACTTTGCGGCCCCTTGTAAAGAAGCAGAGCCTTTGTGTGCCTGCCAGCCTTCCAGCCTTCCAGCCTGGGTGCTATTGTAAAACTGAGCAAACTGGTTTGCTCAGGCAACGCGCTAACATATAGTGGAGAACACAAGGACAGGGAGGGGGGAGGAGGAGAAATGGGGAATTGACAGAGGAAAATAGTTTTGGAAGGTGGAGGGTGAGGAGGAGATGGGCCGTACGGTGAGGTGGAATGACAGAGGAAAGGAGATAGATAGAAACTTCATTGTCTGGAGTGACTTTCCCTCCTTGTCTCCACCCTTTTCCTTCCTAAACACCACACGCCTGTTCATCGTCACGTCCCCAACACACACTCTCTCTCTCCCACCGCCGCTAATTGTGATTTCACTCTTTACTTCATCATCAACAAGTGCTCCCTTTCTTTTTTTCCTCCACATCGTTTCTCGCTTTGGTTTTGAGGAAGTGAGGCACACCAAATGCAGCTTCTCTCTCTCTCTCTCTCTCTCTCTCTCTCTCTCTCTGACGCACACGCAGCAGCAGCAGCCCAGAGGTCGTAGTGACATCTTCCAGTAAAGATTGCAGCTGCCAGGATTTCCTTGCTGTTTCCCAGCAGCCCAGATGCAGCACGAGGTCCTCCAACCTCCCCCCCTGAAAAATATCCCTCTCCACTGACTCAGCTCCGCTCGTCCTGCTATCAATTTACAACCTCTGTCGAGCCAGGAGGCCCAGGCTTACCGTAAAATACCCCCTTTTCTGGTCGACATGGATGACTGAAAATGGGAGGACTGGAGAGCGAGAGAGAGAGAGAGGGGTTTGATTTATTGTTTGAAGCCGTTTCCCCCCTGGAATAAGCATACGGAGTGTCTTGAACAAGCCGGGGCCCCTGCTGTCAACAATCTGCTTCAAGAACCTGCACAACTGCACTGTGAAGAAGTAGTGGGGAATAACCCCTGCCACGAAAAAGTGTTGTGATACTTTGTCTCAGCGTCAGTACAGCCGGGCATGTCCTGTGTGACATGGCAGCTGGCAACGTGCCGTACCTATCCAACAACCACACCCTCAGACACCCTCATCGGCATGTTTGTCACGTCATCACGTCTTTTCCAGACGGGTTGCAGGTAGTCAAGCTCGTCTGTGATTCATAAATGGAAATGCAGTGTTGTGTTATAATCACAACAACGTCACACTGTCATTCGAGACACTTACTAGGAAGTCTGAGAACAACTAAAGAGTAATTGAATACGAGTAACTTCTATTCATCCATTAAATATACATTACTACGTTAATAAACTCATTTTATACCCCTGGCTGGGATGAACAAAATGCAAAAAGTTCAAGTCCGATACAATGTGCTCCAACATCTACAGTCATATTGTGCACCAGAATCAGTTCAAGACTTTCAGTAATGAACATAATGCTACCATTATGTGTCCCCCTTTAGCAGCCGTGGCCCTCAGCAATGACACGCAGCGTTTTGGCCTCAGGTTGTTGCTCATTGACGAGCCGCCGCTTGCCAGCACACAAAGAGGCCTTTTAGATTTTGCCAATTAAAGTGTTCACCTAATAATATTGACTCCTGCCTTGTCGTCACAGCAACTGGTCTCAAGGTGCAATGTGACGGGACAGAGGTGGCCTGCTGTTTAGATAGCATGTAAACCACACAGTCAAAGGCAACTTCTGTGGCCGCGGTCGCCGACATTTATCATCTCTTGTTAAATACACAAGCTGTTGTGCACAACATCTGTTAATAGTCACTATAGCGCTAATAGACACCTGATGTTGGTTAAAGAGCAGAAACCTGTTGAATGAAAGATTTTCTTTGTGAGGGTTAAAACACAAGCTCAACTGTTTTTTACTTGAGCTGCGTTTGCAACATTCCCTATATATATATATATATATATATATATGATGTCTATCTTCTTGCAAATGTCTTTCCCACCAGAACACATTAGCACAATTCCACAGTGACCCACTGACCTTTGACCTCTTGGGCGTCCGCTCCCTTTTGTGATCTCGTTTCCAAAGCAACCGACTCACAAAGAAAGATCAGTGTTTTTTGTCTACCTGTCTGAATGTGATTATAGCTCATTCATTGCGATTGTCACTCTATTCTCTCTCCTCTGGGAATGTCACATCTTATTAGGACCTCCATATCCCTGTATCTTCAGTGGCCCTTGCTGGTTTTAGACAGAAAATACTCCAATTTACTACAGATTTTGAAAACAAAATCCCTTGTTAGTGAATTTACCAGCAAGAGTCACATCAGATTAAGGAAGAGGCTTGGGGGGAGAAAAGGTAAGCAGTGATGCATGATGGATGGTGCGTTGCCTGATGTATTTCCACTGCAGTGTTGTTGGAAGAAAAATGTGGGAATAACTACATTTTCTACAGGTTGCTGACATGACAAATTAAAAATGGAGCACAGTTCCAATTGTAAACCATGGCTTCAGTATTTATTTAATAATTTCAAACAGACCACACAATATTACAAAATATTAAGTGCCGCATGTCATACAAAACAGTCGTGCCTTCTGTAAAAAGGTCTGTTCCGACTTTCAAAAAAAGTCAGAAAAAATAGGTATAAATACAAAACAAATTATGTACAAATACCAGAAAAATAACGATAATTGAAAATAAAATAATAAAGAAAACCCCTACAAATTCTGAATTTACATTCTCTAATCTACAATGTAAAAACTCGCACACAAACACACCACGACACCCGTTTCCCAAACTGTCACACGCACACAAACACACATTTTCAAGTTTTGTTAGGACAGGACAATTAGCTTATCTCTGCAGTGTAGAGGAAAGCCAAAAAAAAAAAAACAACAACAACAAGCATGAAACTGAAATTTCCAAATATCAAGAACGATTCGAAAAAAGGAAACAAAACTTTTAACAGATAAAAGTTGCAGCTGCTCTGACCTCGGGTGCACGTCTTTGACATTCAAAAAGGGTTGCACCACTACATGTGACAAAGCATTCATGGGCTTGAAACTTGAACAGTAAAATGTATATATTCCTTCTTGTTTTCTGTTGCTGCTAAATCAACAGACTTCATCCATTTTTGAACAAGAAGAAAAAGCAAAATCGCTACTCTAATTAAACCTCAATTACATCAATTACCCCCCCCCCCCATTCCACCACATCTGTAACCCAGATGTTGCATTTAATTTATTTTAAGTTATTTCCTCAGAAATACAACAGTAGTTTCACACTACTGAATCGAAATATCAAAATATCACTATTAAAATCAGCAAATGCGTATCAATAGAGGAGCACATTTGAAATAAAGCTGCCAAACCAGCAAGAGTGAGTGTTCTTGCTAAGTCGGAGATTGTATATGTTCACAAAGTTTGTAATATCAGTCATTAACTCTGGATCTGGGAGAAGCCGCCTTTCACAATTTGGCACACAATTCAGCACCAAACGGGTACGAGACCCGACATAAAGCTTAAGGCAGCCAAGAGAAAAACCTGATCGGACAGAAGCAACGTGAGCTCCACATCAGTATTCACACGGTTCTGGGAAGCTGTAGATGCTTGTGGATCTACAAGGACCGGTATTATTCACAGCTTAAAATTTGGTCAGTGTTGAAGATAGACTCTTAAAAACGCACCCTGTGTGAGGTTCTCGGTGGCTTTAACATACTCTCATTCAGTGATTGGGTCACATAAAGCTGCATGGCAGTTAAAGCTGATATAATACAAGGCTGCCCCCTACGGGCCAAAGAGTGGCACAAAATATTTACTTTGGAAACGAGGAAGAAGCAAAAAAAAATTCCTGAGTTATCACACTGTAAACACTGCCTGAAAGCCAAATGCAACAGATTGTGTTGCTGGGAATCTGATATGCACAAGACCTCCTGTGTCTGTAAGAGTTAATACACGTTTCATATTTGGAGCACGATCTGAAAATGTGACAGAAAATCCCAAAACATCCCTGCTTTTTTAAACAGCAATTCCTAATGGAGATTACACATCTGATCTGATCATTTTTCATGTACAAATGATTTTTTTTTTTACTTTGTTAAAATAAACAAAGGGGGTAACTCCTCCTTTGGAATCATTGACATTAAAACAGACGCAGTAAAAACAAAGAGTTATGGCTTTATAGTGTAATATTTCCTACCTCAAGGCATTCAATTTAATAATGCCCCCTCCCCTAATCTCCTCACAACTCCTTCACCTACATCTCAGCTCTTCAACAGTTCTCCAAGATCGTAGGTGTCGAAGAAATCTGACACTCCCTCGCTATCCTCCAGGCTCCACAGGTAATCGTCGTGGTCCAAAGGGGGAGAGAAACTGACAAAGGGGGTGTTGGGGTCTGGGGCGAAGGAGGTGCAAGGGAGCTGGTCCTCCGTCATCTGGAGGAGGCTGGGGGGCAAACCCAGCAGACCCTCGACATCCAGCAGAGAGGAAGTGGAGGCGGCAGCTGAGGAGGTGGCTGCAGCTGCTGCAGATATGTTGGCTGTAATTAAGAAAAAAAAACACCGTAGAACATAAGTCTCTTGAATGTTAATGAAATGTGTAATTATTATCAATAGATTTAGCACTTTTTCATCCTTTTACAAGTTGTACTTGTAGTCGATGTCATCATTGGGATTCTTATTTTAGTGTTTTCAATCTAATCTTTACTGGTATGGCACTTTAAACTGCAACTTCTCCAACTTCTCTTTATTATATCAATAAAGAGGTAATGCTTAAACCAGGTATTACAGTCATGGAAAGCTGGTGATTATGTCTAAGCCTATGGCATCTAACATGTTGGACCGTTATCAGGCCGACACCCAGCCTCCACAGTCATATTAAACCGGAAATATTTGCACACTCCTCAACGAGAGGGGTCCGCAGAGTCTGCCCAGGGGATTCAACTCTGTGGGGTCGAGGACAAATGCCCGCTGGCATGGGAGGAAACCCTCATGGGGCCTTTACAGCACCCCTCGACTGGAGCTTGCCGTCACAATCCGACTGTACGTGACCCGACAGAAAGCCCAGCTTACATTCTGCAGGCTCCTCTTTGATGCTGTAGCTTGGTGGCACCATCGGGGCGGCAGTTGGAGGGCCTAGGGGTTGAGGGAACTCCTGTTTCGGGGTGACAGCGCTTTTAACTGGACTTGCATCTTCAAGACCTTCCTCTGGACACAGGTAGACTTCAATGGGGCCATTCTTACTCTTTAAATAGATCTGTAATGACCCCTGCTGCAAGTCAAAAGGGGAAAAAAAAGATAATTTTTAAATAAAAATATACAGTAAAACGCTCATAGTTTGATTGAATGTATTGTTTCCATCTTTAGGAGAGTTTCTGTTTTCTTACCGCTGCCGTGTCCGGCACCTCCAGTTTGGTGTCAGCGGGGGCTTTGACGGCAATGACCGTCTGATCTCGAAGGCTGCCGATGGAGCGGATGTCCTGATATGTCACATAGCCCAACGTACAGTGTGTGGTCAAGGGTGATAACAGCAGCAGGAATGAAGTGGACAGATTGCATATGTAACCGGACTCCACAGAATGATGCACACTCGCACGCCGAGATGTAAAGGATATCTTTTATTGTCTTCGTATTCAGTGAGCTGTTTGAGCTGCGTCGTACTGGAGTGGATCAGTTCATCCAGAGACCGCTCTACTCTCTCCAGGTCTCCAAGCTCCTTCCTCAGAGCGCAAGCCTTTTCTCCTCCACCTGCACCACCTTCAAATACATTCCCAACCCTAAATAAAAAATAAATGAAAAAACATGTGATCATCTGATGCCAGCATGAACTGTGATGTCATTACAACTCAAAAGCAAAGAAACACAATGTAATGGACAGAAAGTAGCCTGCATGGTTCAGTGGAGGTTGGTCAATGTCATCATGGGGACAATGCCTCCAAAGAGCCACTAGAGGGCAGATAATGTCAGTGTGAGCAGGAATAGTGACATTGAGTCGCAGCCACTCAACAGCTATTCAACAAACCTGTTGAAATAGATTTTCGTGATTCACTCAATGGTCAGTTTAACTGGTAGTTGATGGTGCTGTACTGGATTTGAAAAGCTCTTACATCTTGTTTATATATTCTTATTCTATATCTTAAAATTTAAGTTGCAGTCTCAAAGAATTGGGTTTGTTGGTATTTTTACTACCGTTTTTAGGTTACTTTGCATTACACGATACAGATTTCTCCATTTCCCTGTTCAGGAGTCGCCTTGTGGGAACCTCTGATCACTTCTAAACATGAGACGCGCCTGTTCTTCTGCAATTCACAGAGAGTAAATATGTTTGGCAGTTGGCTTGGAACATATCAAAGACTTGTCTGAGCAGTTTTGAGAGAAGCAAATAAACTGTATCTGTGTTGAGAGAAGTGTTTATCGGGATGAACTGTGGTCAACAACCACAAACAAAAATGTTTTGGGCGTCACTCTTGGGTCTGGAACTCCCACCAAGAATCGAATGTTGGTAAAAAAAAAAAAAAAAGCTAACGGTTCACTGGTACTTACAACCACTGGATGTTGTTCTTGGACTTCTTTCTGATGAGCTGGACTCCCTCCAGGACATTGGTGATGTCATAGATACGCCTCTTCTGGACCTCCAGGACCTCGGTGGCCCAGTTCAGGTCAAGAACTCCATCAGGAGACTCTGCGATCAGACCCACAAACTTCTTCGTCAGCAGGCCCAGGGAGGTGTCGTAACGTGTCCGCTCCCCTGGAGACTTTGGAGCTGAGAGCAAAGATGCAGACGGTTAGACATAAGAGATCCGGATCAAGAGACAAAGATATGTAGATATCTAACTGAAAATATAAGCAACCACAGCTGGGTCTCCTCCCAAGAACTCAACAGGTGTGAGAAGATAAACATGCTAAAAAAGGTGCAATGTTTTTAACAATTTTTTTTCATTGTTATTGGTTTAATAATCTGCATTCTTTGCACAACTTCCTAAGACGTATCTCTTTGAACATACAGCATATTTATGGTTTTTATTGCTTTTTTTCATAATTAAATCGGGTACTTCTGTTGACCAAATTCTACGATAGGGCTGGGTGATATGGAGAAAATCACATATCATATATGGATATGGCGAGTTAACAAGTTACCAACTTATATTACCCCGCCGTATTCTGCTAAAGTTATAACTGTGTGGATCCTGTTCCCCGTGGATGCAGGGCCACTCTATTGTTTCTCCTTTTTCGTACTGTGAACTTGATTTAACTTGAATAGAAGAACTATATTAGACTACATTACACCACCTTTTTCTCATCTATCCATCCTGATCTATAGTTGGTGTACTCACTCCTTGGACTTGGTATCCTTGCTGCGACGCTGCCTTTGCCTTTTGGTGTGCGGAACTCTGGCAGGTAAAGAGGGTCCTCTAGATCCAGCTTCCTTTTAGCCTAGAGAAGCCGAGAGAGTATATTGTATTAGTCAAAATTAAAATATAAGAGAGCGTTTCTTATAGCTGCAGCATTCACGATGACATAATCATTCTGTCATAAGAATAAACAGAGCGAATATATATGTTCCCCATTTGAGTTCTTTCCTGTGGCCTGCTGGAAACAAGCATTCATCCTACTTGACAAGTTAAAACCATGAGAATGAAGTGTGTAGGGCACGTCCCGCCAAGTGGTGAAACAATGCTGGTAAAAGTGCTAAATGGGGGGTTGTTGAAAGTGTTGTAAATGTGCCAACAGCCCTCAAGTGCAGGAACAAAGCACCCCCGTCACACTTCAAGAGGGGCGGTCTTGTGCGTGGTCATGGGGGTGGATGGAGAAACGAGGCCATCGTCTCTCAACCCCACTACCTGGAAATGTGAGGAAATCCCTGGAATCAGTCCCCTTTCCTCCACAGCCAGGCGTTACTGAGGGTGCTGGGTAATTTGCCAGATCTTTTAAGACCTCAGTCATCTATGATCGTGTGCCCTTCTTATCCTTTCAGCTTTCCTTCATACGCTTAAAAAATACTTGGCAACAGTATTCCCTTGTTGTCACCACGGCAATTTTCGCCAACAGGTTTAGGCAACTGACTTTTCCAGAGACGGCAGGGGGGTGGGGTGGGGGTCCTGAATTGACTTTACCACGTGTGGATGCGCCTGTGTGATTGAGGGGGGATAGTGAAAGCTGCTATTGTCCCAGTGTGCCTCCCTGACACGTCCACCTGTTGACTGGCGACATCTGGAGCGGCACAGCAAGTGTACGAGCTGCTGGCAACTTCATTATTACAGAGAAATACATCGGTCAGGGCAGTGGCCAGGCTACAAACTTGTGACATGCTTAAGCATTTATTTGTTGGGATTAAAAGCTGTGTTTTTGCTGGCTCGGAGGCCTGACAGGAGCGGCCAGACACCAGGGGTCACATGGAGGAACAAGATAGGGGTGGTAGAGTGTCAACAAGCAGTCGGTGACAGCTGTAGTTAAAACAGAGAGGGGATCTGTCTGGTTTTACTGGATTGTCCGATTCCTTCAGGCCCAGGATAAGTAATGCACAAAAAGAGCAGCCTTGACAAAATAAGGTCAACTTTTATGGCCTAAATGTGCAAATAAAGTCAAACTGTCTCTACATTTCTCAGGCTTGTAGTTTGAGAGTTGCAACCCAAGCATGCTGACATGTCGTAAGAGGGGAACCAACGGTTTCGCCCTGCAGCTGTATGGGTGAGGGTGGGGGCTTGGGTGCTCCTTTTTTTTTTTTTTTTCTTCGACATGAGGGATTTCTCTGGTGAGTCAACCATATTATGCAAACACAGTTTCATGTGGTGGAAAGATGAGCTGTTGTCTTTCAACTACTAGGCAAAATTATGTGCCCAGCAATTTTCGTAGTCGGGGGGGTATGTTATCGATTTAAACTCAAGTTCCTGTGTGGTTGCCGTGCAGCAAGCCACCGTTTAGGCCGACTGCTGTGAGAGGAAATGGGAAAGGCCCGAGCCAAACGCACTCCCATTAGCTCTTTATCTCCGAGCCTCGCCTGCTCAGTTACACCCAAAGAACCACACGTGGCTCCTTCTGTCTGCTCTACATTCTTTAGACGACTCCTGCCGCTGCCGTGGTGAAATCTCCACCGCGGCGTTTCACACACACACAAAGTCACAGTCACGTGAAGGACTTCTGCAGTCCTCTGTGCAAACCAACAGACCTGGTCTATCCGGCTGCATGGGAAACAGATTCCATACAAGCCAATGGCGTGTTACAGTATGCCTGCGAACATCTACTCCTCTGCACACAAAACCCCTCGACCACCACACCCTTGAGTGAAAAGCAAAGCCTGCATTGAGGATGCGAGTGTCAACGTGGCTCCCGAGGTAAAAGAAAGGGTGGATCTGCCCATTTGGGTTGTTGGTGGAGAGAAAGAGAGAGGGGGAGCAGACTGCTTTGAAATGCAAAACTTCCCCCCATTGAGGACACCGTTCTTCAGGGCCTGAGGGTGGTCTGGGGCCGGGGTAAAACAAGGTGAATGAGAGGCAGACAGAGAAGTAGATACTGGGTGAGTGCATAAAGTTGGCCAGTGTCACACCCGGGTGTCATCACAGTCTGAATGGGGGCTCACCAGAGGGGAACCATGAAGAACCACGCGGGGATTCAAGGCGACACTAGTAGTTATAAGAAAGAGGAGTTAAGTCATTCATAAAGATGTCATTGCTGATGCAGCTTTAGCAGATTGCGCACATTCCATGTAAATCTGGGGACACACATGTGACATAAGCAGGGAATAAGTGGGCCATTGTTCCCGGTGGACATTATGCCGATGCGTCTAGTTGCCATTTGGCTTTAGTAAAAAGGTCACCTCTAGTAAAAAGGTCACCAGTTTGCTTTGAAGATGAGATTTATATTCGAAAGTGGCGGAGAGGGCTTCCCTGGACTTTGTAGGGAGGCATGAACCCTGTAACACATTTACATGCCTATCATTTCGAAAAGGAAACTAAAGTGACACATTATTATCAGGAGTCTACGCACCCTGGTTGAAAGTCACATGATAATCACCGATGCGTGTGTTTTTACTGCAGTCGGGATGATTAATAAGTGAAGACAAGATCTTCATTCAGTCAAACGTTAACTTTTTCTCAGGGTTTTTGACAGCAAGCTACCCAACGAGTGAGCGTTCAAGCGTGGGATTATGCAGCATGATTTGTTTGTACTTCAAGGGGACTCATGCTTTTTATGCTGAGCCAAGCATCCTTGTTACAGCTTTTTAAAAAGAAGACAGTGGTTGTTGTGTTGTTGTTTAAGTTGAAGGAAGTGAGCTGAACACAAAGAAGCAACACTTCCTGTAAACATGACAGAACAAGCTACAAAGCTGCTGTGTCAGCAAGCCCATGAAGAGGACACCGTAGTCACTACTATTGAACTTTAAACATAATCATAATAATGGCATCTTTGCAGCTATTGTTGCGTTATGTACTATTAATTTAAAAGTGACAACGGAAAGCAGAGAGTTTAATTTGTGCAGCATTTGGGTCATAAAATACCGCACATTCAGCCGTCGGTAATTTAGAAAATGGTGTTCATGTCAGAGATGAGAATGCCCTCAGAAGAAAAGCATCAAAACAAGTGTTCTTAAGTAAAAAAAAATAAGAATAAAAAGGAGGAAGAGAGGGTAGAAGGAATGAAAGTGTTTGAAGACCACTGGGATAACTAGGCTGTTATCTTTTATTTGTTTAGGGCAGGGACTAGATACACGTTGAGCCTCATCGCCTACTCATGGCGTTATTTGTTTGCAAGAAAAAAATTGTACCGGTACGTTACGTACTGAAATGCGCCGAGGAAGTTTCATGACCGTGGGACTTTTGAAACACGCTCTGCTATTTCAAAAGCGCATCGCCCTTTCCCACTTCAACAGAGATTTCCTGCGTCCTCTGTGATCATGTGCAATAACTAAAGAACACTTGATTTTCTTCAAAATAAAACAAGGGTTAATGACAAATGTATGTATACTGTATGGACAGAGAGAAATAGTAGACAACATTATCAGTGAGAAAACACACTCAGTTCCCTGGCTCCCTATCAGCAACATGTGCCCATATCGGGATTATTGCATGGAAGGATGTGCGTATTAAACCCCATCACCCCACATCCAAGACACAACAATCTGTCACATGAACTGGTCTTAATGCCGGATTTAAAAAAAAAAGGGGAAATACACATTTCCCGGTCACTGAACAAAATGGGGAATTCTAGACACGTGACGTATGAATCCGAGAATACATACAGACTATAACTATAATCAAGTTCACCTTGGCATATGATAAGCCAGGTGGTAGCCTATTTCTCACTTTACTTATGTCCGGCTTATCCTCTCGACAGGCCTATTAGTGAGCACAGGCTCAAAGGCCAGGGGGTTAACATGAGATTTGGAGACCCTGGCCTGTAACCCCTTTAGCTCTGCTGCAGTTCATCAACTCTAAAAAGACTGCAGGGCCAGCAGGATGGAAAACAAAACAGACCATATAAGAAAACAAAAAGCAGGTGTGATCCAATCCTCTCAGATTATAGAGCCTCTCAAATAATCCTTCAACAATAGGAAGGCTATGGTTTGCAACACCAACAGGAATAGCACAATATTCACCGAAATCACATTTCAGCGTGTCAAAGAGCTCTTTTTCCCACCGGTCGTCCAGCTCTGACCTCTGACCTCCACCTCCTTCCCACAGTGACGTGAACAGGTTACGTCCTGTGTCTCCTCGATGACAGTTGCAGTCGGACCAGCTGTCATACGGGTGTAACCACACAAAAAAGGAAACCTGTCCAAATGCAACTAATGACTCTGGACAACTTCTTGACATTTTTTTTTAGTTCCCAAGGGTTAACAGAACAGTAAAACGCTGTGTTTACATTAATGTCTGCCACCGGCCTAGTCATTGTTTGACTGTGTAAAAGCTGCCCCTCTCCCAGCCACTGTGGAAGCCACTCATCCTTCCTTTTCACAAGCCAGGGGCCCCAAACACTCTCCAAACACTATCAACTATACCCACCCTCCCAAAAAAACACGTTTACACACACACACACACACACACACACACACACACACTGTCTGGTCTTGTCTAGCTACAGCTGGACTGCGGTGGGGGGGAAAGACGTCACACTCAACATGGCAGGCAAAAGGGGACAGACAGCATTCACACGCAGTCACAGAGGCTCCTCTGTGGCTTATCACGTCAAAACATATTTGAACGTGCCCCCAAACGCTGCTCCACACGCATACCAATGGAAATCACCGAGCATTTCGCCCACATGACCCACATAATTGTACTGGACACACACTTTGTGATGCAGGCCCGTGGTGTGCGCTTGATTCCTTACCGGCATCCGCCCGGAGGATGATCTGATGGGTTTAGCCTCTGGCCCGTGGGGGGTTGAATACAGGCTGTTGGCTCTTTGTTCGGCCGCGGCGGTGTTGCAGATCTGGGTGAAGTAGCCGGCCGGTACCGTGCTCATCGGCGGGCTGGACAGTCCGGTGCTGAAGAACTCGGTCTTCACCGCTCCGCTGGGCAAAACCCTCATCTTCTGCTGGGGGCAAGGCAGCCCCACTACCGGCCGACCCGATGCCGGAGAGACGCCTTTAGGCATCCGCATCATTTTTCCCTGAGTAAACTAAATTTAACCGGATTGGTCAAGCTGGAAGCTAATCACACACACACACACACACACAGCGCTGCTAAATCGCTCCCCTTGTTACTACCAAGTTGCTGCTGCTGTTGTGTTCCGTATGAACATACGTGTCTAACCTGCCAGTATAATAACAAAATGAGTCAACCCACACAGCTGAAATCAACCTATCGCATTCAAAACTGCGTGGAACAGACGTATTTCCTTAAATATTCGCCGGTAAACACAGCTAGACTCGTCCGTGTTGTTATCCTTTGTCCGGTAACAAGAGTGCGGAGGTAACTTGCTCTACAAGTTACGTAAAAAAACTGCCGGTTAAATAAATAATCTACTTAAGACATATCGTATTTTAAAGTCCGGTACCACAAGGAGTTCAGCTCTCATTGAGATCAGGTTCCACCGCGAGATTTGAGATTTATTGTGACTCCTTCTTGATGCGGAATCCGACCCGGTCTGTGACTCCTGTCCGTCCACCTCCGAGCTCCGCTCTCCATACAACAGGACAAGAGCAGGAGAAGAACAGCTTCTCTTTTTTTACCGCCAAACTTCGTCCCGCGAAATTCAGATCTCCCGCGGTTAGAACTCGCCTGTGATTGGCTGACGGCACGTTCGGCTTGTCATATTTGCATAAAACAGTTGTAGACGGATAGGGCTGGTATTCTTAAAGAGACAGTAGCACAATTTCGGGACATAATGTTCCACAAGGCTTTATAGCCGGAGACAATGGCCACTTAGTATTTTGAATTGAACGAGACAAGTCTATATAATCAGACAATATAATAAGAGTTGTAACTTCGCTGCCAACACCCTTTTTAGTGATCAATGGCCATGATAAGCAACAATTAACGCACATATTGCATAAGCTTCCATTTCAAATATGGATAATGACATATATATATGTCATGTGTAGAGCAATTTTACATTCCTGTTTTATAATAAAAAAACAAACTCACTATTAATTTAAAATATGAATGAAACCTAATCTTGAATCTAATCATGAGTTAAGGTCTAGCCTCAGGGAAGAAGTGGAGCAACCAGATACAGTGCATGCATTTTTCAAATAGCGTGGAACTGTTATCTTTATGTTACTTTGGAGACACTCCAATTGAAATTAAAGGGGGCTTTTGGATAATAAATCATACAAAAACATATTATTATATATAATTTCTACATAAAAGAGCCATCTCATTGTGCATGGGAACCATAGACAAACTTGCTAAAAGCATATTGTGGACTGGTTGATGCAAGGTGTTGGTGGGGATGGTTTGTAGATGATAATTGGATTCATCCAGCACCACTCTTGCTTATTGGCTCAGAGGAGATATTGAAAGAAAACAACCCCTCCCCCACCCATAGCTCCCAGACCCAAGCCATATGACTTGACCCCCATTGGCTAAGGCAAAGCGGACTCCCATCCAAAGAAATCACTATTGTCATGCCTCCATTTAGTTTAAAATCATTGAACTCTAATAATTTTCTGAGTGCAAGATAACGTAGATGCTCAATAAAGCCCAGAATGACTTCATATACAGTATGGATCATGGGTGAGGGGGGGGAAACATACTCATTGTTTACTTATTACAATGGATAAGATCATTCTTAATGGTCTGGTGGTCTGGGGTGGAGACAGTTTCCTTGAATATCACATGATATTGCAACATTTAACAGATGTCAGAGACAAAAAATACCAGCAGAATTTCCTCTTTCTACAGAATGTAGTACAACTCATTCAAGGTGATGCATCACCAACAGTCATATGATAGAATATAGATTTAATTTGCACATAAAATTACCTGACTAAAGGTCTTATGGGAATTCAATAGTACAAAACAAATGTTTCCTGATTAAAGTCCACAAAATACCACTAGGGGCTCGCTGACTGCCAGACAAACATAAACATAAATTATAGCAATGACAATGGGCTTCTGACATATTCCGCAATTTGTTCATGACACACAAAAAAAAAAAATGTACTCAGTAATCTGTTTTGTATCAAACTGATCTGGATTTGTTGCAAGGTGAAAGGGTTGCATTTCTGTATCAAAGCAGCATTTGACCTGCAGGAGTTCATTTTCAGATCCAAAGCAACAAGCTGCTCCTGTGGTCACAGCGGGTACTTACAATCCTGGGATGTGCGATTCAACACTCCCATCTTGTGGTGTAAACTGGCATCTGTTCTTCAGTACTGAAGCCTAAAGCATTGTTTCTGGTTTATCTTTTTACTGGTTCTCTGGTTCTTTCAATTAAAAGCACACCATTGGTTAAAATATCCAATAGATTCTAACTAAAATGAATGAAACAGATACAATACCATGAACAGGGGTCTAATGCAGATTAACAGAATTATGCCCTTTGTTGTATTAAATTTTACATTTAGGTCATTTAGCAGACGCTTTTGTCCAAAGCGACTTACAATAAGTACATTTGTCAAAAGAAGGAAACAAAGAAACCACAACGTATCATTGCCGATGCAGTAAGAGCTAAAAATAGAACAAGTGTTAGGTCCTCATCTGAGTAAAGTAGTACTTCAAGAGCAACAGTGCTAAGATCAGAGTGCTATAGGTAAGGTTTTTTTTGGGGGGGGGGGGGGGGGCTGTTAGTGGGTCATGCTATGTAGAGTCAAGGTGAAGTCTGAACAGGTGAGTCTTGAGCCTTTTTCGGAAGATGGCAAATGACTCTGCTGTCCTGACATTGGTCGGGAGTTCGTTCCACCACTGAGGCGCCAGAACAGAGAAGAGTCTGGACTTTGCTGAGCGACATTTGTTTGATTTCAGCGATGGTGGTACCAGCTGGCCAGCTGAAGTAGAGGAGCAAAGTGCTCGCTTCGGGGCGTGAGGTTTGACCAGTGTTGAAGGTAGATGGGTGCCGTTCCATTGATGGCCCTGAAGGCCAGTGTCATCGTCTTGAATTGGATGCGTGCTGCAACAGGGAGCCAGTGGAGGTCACGGAGGAGGGGGGTCACGTGGGAGAATTTGGGTAGATTGAAGATAAGGCGTGCTGCAGCATTCTGGATACGCTGTAATGGTTTGATCGCAGAGGCCGGGAGTCCGGCCAGGAGAGAGTTGCAGTAGTCAAGGTGGGAGATGACCAGTGCTTGGACCAAGAGCTGCGTTGCATCCTTTGTGAGGAAGGTCCGAATCCTGCGGATATTGTAGAGGGCAAATCTGCAGGATCGGGCCAAAGCAGTGATGTTGGGGGTGCAGGATAGTTGGTCATCGAGGATTACACCCAGGTTCCTCGCAGTTGAGGAAGGTAATACTGTGATGCCCTCGACAGTGACCGACAGGTCCATGCGAGGGCAGTCTTTCCTGGGATGTAGAGGAGTTCGGTTTTGTTCAGGTTAAGCTTTAGGTGATGTGCAGTTGTCCAGACAGAGATGTCAGCCAGACAGTGTGAGCGTCAGAGGACGGGGGAAAAGAGAGGAACAGCTGGGTGTCATCTGCGTAGCAATTGTAGGAGAATCCATGCAATGTGATAACAGAACCTAGTGATCTGGTGTATAGTGAGAACAGAAGCGGTCCTAATACTGAGCCTTGAGGGACACCCGTGTCGAGAGAGCAGGGTTTGGACATAGAGCCATTCCATGTGACCTGAAAGGTGCGGTTTGTCAGGTATGATGTAAACCAGGTGAGAGCAGAGTCGGATATGCCAAGTTCAGCCAGAGTGGAGAGGAGGATTTGGTGGTTGACTGTGTCGAATGCAGCAGATAGGTCAAGGAGAATGAGAACGGAGGAGTTGGATGATGTTTTGGCGTCTCGCATGGACTCGGTCACTGTGAGGAGGGCCGTCTCAGTGGAGTGAGCAGTCCTGAATCCTGATTGATTAGGGTCTAAGAGGTTGTTCCGCGAGAGATAGGATGACAGTTGGTTGTAGGCGGCATGTTCCAAGGTTTTAGAGAGGAATGAAAGAAGAGATACAGGTCTGTAGCTTTGGATGTCAGTAGCATCTAGGGTGGGTTTTTTAAGGAGAGGCTTCACGATAGCGGTCTTAAAATCCGCTGGAATGACACCTGAGGTGAGGGAGGAGTTGATCAGGGTGGTGAGGAATGGCAAGATGTCGTGTGAGATGTCCTGGAGAAGAGAGGAGGGAATCGGGTCGAGGGAGCAGGTGGTGGCACGGTTAGATGTAACAAGTGCGTGAACGTCCTCAGAGGTGAGGGCCTCTGATCTTAGATTCAACTGTATTGTTATTGCATACATAGACAATGGAATGCAGTTTAGAATCTTACCAGAAATGCAAAAAGCAGTAAAACACAGGGCAATGCACATACTGTATGCATTGTGCTAATATAAAGATATTATTAAAAAATAAAATACAGTGTGTGACATGAATATGCTTGATTTATACAGAATGAACTTGTACAGGAAGAAGCCCAAATACATAGTGCAAGAGTAAAATTGTAAAAAATATAGTAGTATAAATATGAATACACTATTGGTGACAGTATGGTTTAAAGTTTAAGTTTAAATGTAAAGGTTGTAAGAACATATATAGTTAAGGTAAGTGTATATACAGTTGTAAGTTAACAATTCAACGCTCCTTCAACAGTTGGAGAGATACATTAATAAACCATTTTTTTTTAAATACAAGTTCACAAATTAGTTATTTATTGCAGAGCGACATGGCATTAAATTAAATCTCTATAATATCCCGACCATGTCTGAAGTGCTCCCCTTGCTTTAAAATTCTGTGTCAATAACACGTTTTTACCGCTAGATGGAGTAGCAACCTCATTATTCGCAGCATGAAGGTGAAAACTGGGTCGCATGTACACTTCTTCCAACTTTAGAGGTTGAGATTGATTTGTTTCGTGTCTCTTTTAAAAGTTTGGTAAAAAATAATCCCAACAAGATTCTTTATTGTTGCTGGAGATCCAGGTGAGGCACTGGTAGTATGTGTCAACATGTTACGCCTGCAATTCCAAATGACCCCACAAGGTGGAGTGGTTTGCTCAGCTTTTCAGACAAGCCATTAATTTAGCAAACTGCCCATGTATCATTAAACAGTCAATACATTACATGAGAGAAGCTTCCACTCTTACATCATAGGCCTATAAAAGGTATTGCATAAGTGTTCATAGATTTGAATACATGCTACATTACAGGTGATGCTCAAAGGTCAAGGCAACACATTTAGCACATGCTGATCTGGCGTCATGAACGTTGCCTTTGAGATTTATGAATGATCGGAATGGTTGTTTACTGACCACGCAACATCCTCTCTTCTTACACCATTTCGGAAATTCAACTACGTATAACTGGTGGGAACTCATTCTTTGGAAAATTAGAAGTACTTACAGGAAACTCCCTTCGTTTGATTTCCAACCACTCGACCTCAAGATGAGCACATCCTGTTTTATCAGCATTATATTGTCATCCAGAGTTGAAAAGTCATGTCAGCGTTACCTTTATTTTCCGAAACAACATATCTAGCATTCGTACTTATTCGTTATTCCACAAATACCATAAAGGCCAAACTGTTTCAATTTTTTTTTTTATTTAATTACATAAGAACATACATACAACAACAACATACAAAGCAAACTTTATAATAAAGAGTTTATGAAACTCACCGCACATTTTTGTCTGTAGAAATA
This sequence comes from Chelidonichthys spinosus, assembly GCA_029853015.1. Taxonomy (NCBI): domain Eukaryota; kingdom Metazoa; phylum Chordata; class Actinopteri; order Perciformes; family Triglidae; genus Chelidonichthys; species Chelidonichthys spinosus. The sequence goes on along the minus strand of CM056833.1, from coordinate 8,802,005 downwards.
ACACATCCCTACAAACATTTACAATTAACTCTAGTATAGAGTTCTGATTATACCTAAGGATACCCAAACTCCCATTCAGAAAAAAACAACCAAATTGACTCACATCGATACATATCCACAGCAGATATGTACACATTCGTATGAAGTTGTAACAGTCTCCGGATCATTAGAAAACCAGATTAGAGGGGGGCGGTGAAATAATACAGGAATAATGATGTGAGACGATGTGAGACTTGGTGTGGAAAGGGGTTCAGGTTGCGTGTGGAGTTCGACCCACATTACGTTGTTTTGGAATGTAACACACATTTTTAAAAAAAAGGAAAATAAAACAACAATGTACCAATGTTTCTACTTCTACCTATAGGGGATCCCAGGTTGTTTTTTTTTGGAGAAGGGCATACAAAGCCGGTCACTTTCAATTTTCAATCCGGGCTTCTGCTTTGGTGTGTTGATTTGTCTGTCCACGGGCCAAAGAATGAGTCTCTGTTTTCTTGCTCATGCACCACCGTTGATCCCCACTCATCTAGGAAACAGTCCACTTTTTTCTGTCTTTTCTTCTTTTAAACCCTCCACTTCCCTCCTCCTCCTCCTTCTTCTTCTCTCCCAAATACCTATCCCACCCTTTCTGCCCCTCTTGTCCTCTTGCCCGGAGTGAAGTGGAGACATGTGTTTCCCTGCACCTGCATGGAGAGAAAGGAAGAAAAGTGAAGTCAGATCTCTCCCTCTCGCCCTCCCTCCCTCCCCTCCCTGCAGAGGAGAGCAGACAGACTGGCGCCTAGCATGGAACTTTCATTAACCCCAGGCAGATAGCAATGAATCCGCTACACATTCACTGGCCTGTCTAATTGGCAACCGTGGTTAATGCGGAGGGCAAGGAGACCTTCGCCTCCACAATGCTCACACTATTCTCACTGCTATTAAAAGATTTATTCTACAGTTATTTCATTTTTTTCAAAGTCAAGACAACACACTGGTGGAATTCTATACGAGTGGCCCCCAGACGGAGGAGTTCCCTTCGCGCATTAATCTTGTGATTGCAGTAACTCACAGGGAGACATTAGGAGGGGATTGTTAAAGCAATAAATACATACCGTGATCTGCCATCCTCGTGTTTAATGGCACAACCGCCCTTCCTCTTTGGAGAAATTGCGAGCGAGGTCCGCAGTCTGAATGGGGAGCAACAAGAAGCAGTGTTAGGAGGCTGACAGCACTTTAGTCGGATCGCATGGAAGCAAGAATAACTGCGGGGGTGTAAACATGTTTGTCACATAATCAGAGAACGAGCATCTGTTATACAGAGTCTGGCAAATTAGTGCAAAAAAAATGTGTTGCAAAGTGAACTTTCCAAGAATCCACATTGATTGATTTAAATTAAACGAGGCTATTATCTGTCGCAGATCAATAGAGTCGTGTCAGCGTCTGGTGGTGTTAAAGGAAAAGCATCGGTCCACCTTTTTGCATCCCCATTCTCTACTGACCTTTATTGACAAGACCATCTCCGGCGTGGCCGTGTCCTCCGCCTCCAACGCGATCTGCAGGTCGAAGATGTAGTCGATGACGTGCTGCAGGATCTCCACCTGGCTGACCGACTTGTTCTGCGGGATGCTCGGCACCAGCTCCTTCAGCTTGGAGTAGCAGTCGTTCATGTCGCACAGGGCGCCCACCGGCTCCTCCAGGCACGAGTGTTTACTCCGACTGATGGCGAGACTCTGCTCCGAAATGCAGCACACGGCCTTGTAGCAGCTCCTCATCGAGCGGACGGGACTGATGGCTTTCATGACGAGAAACAGAAACTAAAAATAAAAAAAAACAACACACCGACGAGATTCGTCTTGAGGTTGGAGAAGAAGCGACGTTGTCGTGTTTTTCTTCCTCGCGTGGACTTCCTGTATCGTCCTCCTGAAAAGCTACAGTGCTCCGACGGCGAAGTACATTTAGGTCTTTATACGCTGCGCGCCCGCGGACGGCCCCTTTTTCGCATCGCGCTCTGATTGGCCAGTGTGAAGAGCAAGCTCGTTCTCATTGGCTGGTATCACCTTGTGGAAGGGTTTGGAAAGAATGAGGAAATTAGGGGCTGGGATGCCTGAAGGGGATTGTCAATCAATTAGTCACCTCTTCCAGGTGGTGCTGCTCATTTGAAATAGAAAAGGAACATCTCAGCATCACAAGTTTCTAATGATCTAGTTAAAAGGGGATGTTTTTAGTTCACAACTAGCTTACTGAACTCTATATAGGAGCATTTCTACATTTGTATCACAGTTTTTACCTCACATTTAGACAGTAACAATTCCAGACAAATACTCCTGAAAAAGAGAAACATGTGAGAGCTTAGTGTCCTATTTGTATTGATTATTGTAAATCCTTCATGGAAATGTGCTTTATGTCTGAGAGGTAATACCTTGAAAACACTTTGACATGTTTACAATCAAATATATTCAAAACTATAGACAGTTATTGTAATAGTTGTCTGTATAAGTATTCAGTCAGTGTAGGGTATGTGCTTGGACTTCAAAAATAAAATTGTTGACAATAGGATATTTATATAATATAGGTAAAAGGTCAGTGGAAGGCCAGCCTATTTTCTACATTAGTAAATAGATAAAAACGTGTTATTGTGATGATCAATCATTGAATGGGGGTTCAGTGATTTATGTTTTGGAAGCTTACAATCCTTCACTTATAATCCTATTGTATTTAGTCAACAATGATTCAAACTCGCACAAACATATTAACTGTGCTCTTCATCCGTCCAGCCACTTACTGCCAACATCGAACCCTCTTTTGGGTGAAACTGTTTTCATAAAAATACATTTCAATAGTTCCAAATGTTACACAGTTCTAGTTTACATCAAAGCGCGTCCCGTTCTGCTCCTATTTGGGTCTTATTTTCCCCTTTTCTCACAATCCTGTTTTGTGGAGGAATGCAGGCCTGAGCCAGCTGTGTGTCCTATCCCGGCCCAGCTGTGTTGATCTAACGCGCCAGTCCCAGACATGCTGGCGCCAGCCTCCCGACGTCATCCATTCACCCCGACGCGCACTCCCCTCTTTGGCAGACGGCCCGCCCTCCCCCGTCTACCACCAGAGGGGAGAGCAGCGGAGGCGCTCGGAGATCCGATTGGACGAGCGAGTCCGTCACTCACGGACACGGATCGACGGTCCACCCCCCCCCCCCCCTCCCTCCTCCAGTCTGCAGTTGCACTCCGGGAAAGTTGGAGGAAAACCTCTCCAAATACTCCGTAATTGTGTAATGATGAATGCGCCAACATGGCCTGGAGACGAATGCCTTTATTAAAAGTGACAGGAAAACAGTCGACATGCGATCATTATTAAAGCCTGGACAAAGTCTAACTTTACACTGTCCAGTCATTTTCACTGTACAGTAGTCACAAAGTGCTTAGCCTTAGCCTTGTGTTCGCCAGACATGTTGCAACCACTGTCTCACCATCCGAGATCCGAGGAACTATCAATTTAAGGTTAAATGCAAGGCAATTATCATTTTTTTGTTGTTGTTAAATTGTGATATGCTTCCTTACACGCAACAACAAGCGGGTTGAATGAAACACACTGTTTTAGGATGACGAGGAATCAGAAGCACATTACGCTTCTCCCTTATTTTCGGGCACATTTGTGCCTAAATGCGCACGGCTGGAGATATCCTCCCCATTATGCAGAGGTTTAACAGATGTTCAAGGCACTGCTTTCCTCCTGGCAATCACCCCCACACCCCCCACCCCCTCCTCCTCGTGACCCTGCATGACGAGTCACTCAGCAGCCTCACTTTTTAGAGAGAGCCACAAAATTGAACCGTGAGACAGGACTTCAGCCCAGTGCTATTTTAGAGATATATTGTGTGAGCGGCGCGCAATATCCAAACAAGACTTTGACCTCAAATATTTTTTTTTTCTTAAACATGTCAAGGGGGAGTCGAATATTTCACTACATTTCCCAGGTCTGGTGGGAAAAGTAGATCTGCTGTGATTTGCTTACTTTAGCCAAAACTGAATGGCGAAATAGATTAAAGGGAGTGTACGTAAAACATGATCCCATGTTGATGATCCGCAGAAAGCACTGGATCCGCAGTTATTTCTAGGAACTAGGGGCTATATTTCTAGGAAAATGCCAACAGGGTATTTTCCTCCCATGACAGCGCTTGTCTGCAGATTCCAGAGTTCTCAGTGCGTAAAATCTTTGCAAAACACACACACACACACACACACACACACACACACACACACACACACACACACACACACACACGCGGTAGTGTGTCTGGGCAAGGATCAGGTGCTTGTCGGAAAGGCCCCGGACACAATCGGGTCTCTCTTTCAATGGATGGGAGAATTCCGAGCCTGGCGTCAGTGAGTCTGCCTCTCTCCCCGCCCTCCCCCTCCCTCCCCCCCTCCCTCTCCCCGCTCCTCCGTGCAGCTGGACTCAGACAATCAAGCCATCAACAATCGCCATGCATAATTAGCAGCGCCCCTCCTCTCTCCTCTTCTCTCCACTTCTCCACTTTCTCTATCAAAATTTTTCAAACCGGTATATTTTATTGACAGCCAAAGAAAGAAATATTATCTCATAATAATAAGCCAAAACATCTGTTCCACTTGTATTTTCTTCTCTTTTACAGGATCTAAGTCTCCACTCATCTTTACCCCTCAAAGCACCTTCTCTCAACATAAACAAAAGGGGTCTCTTGCTACTTCCACAGGGTGTGGAGTAATGGGGGTCATCTTGTGAGTCGAGACAGAAGGTGGAGAGGGAAACCACCGTGCTGTCATATGGAGAGGCTTGTCTACAGAAGGGTATCTCTTTCAGCTACGAGAGCAGGCCCATCTTTGGGAGGGATAATTAAGTGGCAAGAAAACACACTGGAAGTTAATTCTTTGCGTCTCCGGCATGTGTCATTCCTCCACCTACTCTGCTCCCTGTTTTCACTGTGTCCTCCATCAAAGACGCTACAGTCCTCGCCATCGGCTTTGAACGGCCTACAGATCCGCAGCTTTTGTCCCTAGTGACCCAGGCGGTGACATGACATTTTATGCACATTGTTGATTTGTACTGGTCACTTGTTATTCGTGTTTGAGCCTCTTGTTCAAGCTTGTGCATAATGTTCCTGCTTGGGTTTTTTTAATGAGAAGATACGCGGCGTAAAAGGCAGAAACTCGCCCACATATTTCATTCATTGGTTGATTCACGCAGCCACCAAGCGCCCATTCAGGCAAACGCTACATACAAGGATCAAGCAACTGTATGTATATGCCACTGTGACTGTTTGGTTAACACTTAAATATACTGTATATTAGTTGAGTCAGGTCTTAACACTGGTAAAGTTGTATTTAAACACATTTGAGCTATGGGGATCTAACCGATCAGACCAAAACTGGTTGTTTATAAAATGCGAACAAAGATAGATCACTGCAAGCTGTCTTTATAGCATTCGAGAAAAACTTTTTTTTTTCTTTGCGGCTGTAGGAAAACCCCTTCGCATATGGTAAACAGGTATAGGTCACTTTACATGTCACAGCCTTTAAAAACAGTAAAAACGTGGCCGTGGAGGAGCTTCGTCAAGTCTGAAGAGTGATGTCATCAAGGTTATCTTCGTCTGGGCTTTGGGACTACACCTTATTTTGACAGAAATGTTGCATTGTAATCTGTGGGTGTGGAGTATTTCCCAGACATGAAGCGTATGAGAAAGATGTTACATGGTGGTTGCATTGTGGGAAATGTAGGATCTGGAGCTTGACCCAAACTAAGGAGTAAAAATCAGTATTATGACCATAATATTACATGATAAGGGGGTCAGTAAGGGCAATAGTTTCACACTCCTGTGGCTGCCCTTTGTGGGAACTTGTGTTTATCATGTTGTCAGGTGGCCCCGTCTATGGCCTTGGGTGTGAATATTTTACAGTTGTATGACCTCCGTTTATCCCTGCGTGGAGGCCATACAACTGTATTGCAGGTGGAATACAAGCCACAGAAGGCCATAAAAACCCATGGCCGCCAAATAGGGCCCAAACAAGCTGACTGCAATGCTCAGCGTGGCTGGGGCGGGCGGAGAGGCTGCCAGCTGTTGGTCACACTATTGTTTTGTCGTTTTCATCGTCCCTGACTGGAACAGTCAGTTTATTCTGCAGCCATCCAATGAGGATAAACATCTGGCTTTGTGTAAGCATAGATCGTAGTTGGGGCCAGTCGGTGTAGGTGGTGCCGACGGTCATAACACCTTCTGTCACTCCTCTTCAACAACTTGGATGAGGTTGAGAATCTGAATTTGATATGACCATTTGTGATGAATGGATGGACTTATCCAGCAGAGACGTCACTGCAGTCTTTGGTCTACTGTCAAGCAGTCGGACTCAGATTGATTATTTACAGCCACTCTGGCTGACAGGGAACTTGCCGCTGTAGCCTCCCACTGGATGACCATTGATGGAAACACTGCAAGCCCCTAATCTTCTCTTCTAAAACCATTCCTCTGTTTTCAAAACCAGCAAATAAACACCAGCGTGAGTGTGTGCAGACAGCACAGAGACAACGTGTGTCTGCTAGTCGTCCCCACATAGCCAGGGAAGAATGAGTCTGATCCACATCCAGTCCTGGGCTCTCTCCCAGTGTGGAGCTACATCTTTAATTGTTAAACCCAAATCAAGACCTATGCAACAATTTCCAGATCACTTCCAGATGATGGCCATAATAATTACAAAATACTTCTGTGTAATTGCCGTTCTAACGGTTGTTTTGCAAGTTTAGAAAATGCGCTTTAAACTCGCTGGAACTAGTATTTCGTCCTTGTAATTACGGCCGGTCTAGGTCAATTTTTTTTGTGCGACCCCACACAGAGCATGGCTTGTAGGTAAACACGCAAAACGTGTCCGAGAGCGGGATCCAAATCCATTCCTACACTTTCCTGCCTACAGTCGACTCCAAACAAGGTCCATTTTGTCTGCTAAACCTTACTTGAATATCATGCTGGGAGACACTACAAGTACCCAGAGTGCAGCTTGATATGTTGGTCTAAAGACACCCAAGCTAGATGGAGGAAAAGCCTGCACGTTGTGATGGAAGGATCCGACTGAAACGGAAATAAAGCAACTCCAGCATTTCTGACCAATTAGCCTCCGACGGTGTATTAAGTTGGAGTGACGGGTTCAGTAGGCCAGCCTGTTCTCGCCGAGGTCAAATACAGCTTTTCAATTAGTTCACAGACCTCACGCAACGCAAGTTCATGTGTGTGCTGTGTTTTTTTTTTGTTGGTGAGAAGATGACATGGGGCTGGGGAGCAAGATGGAGAGATACAAACAGGAAGTCCAATGAAGAGAACGAGCTGAGAGAGGCAGAGAACATTGGGTGTAAGAGATGATGTAGATGCATTGTTTTACATGTAATAACCTTCATTCAACAGTAGCTCTGACTGGTAACATTATCAGTAGTCATGTGATGCAGAGAAGACTTATTGTCTTAGTATACTTCAGCCTGCTGGTAATCCTTCATTTAGTATGCAGTGCATACTATGAGTATGAAGTATACAGTACTATTGTATGCAATATGGTAGTATGCAGTACATAAGCAGGCAGTACTTAAGTATGCAGTACGTTAGTATGCAGTACTTTAGTATGCAGTACGTTAGTATGCAGTACTTTAGTAGGCAGTACGTTAGTAGGCAGTATGTTAGTATGCAGTACAGTAGTAGGCAGTACGTTAGTATGCAGTACTTTAGTATGCAGTACGTTAGTATGCATTGTTAGTAGGCAGTACGTTAGTATGCAGTACTTTAGTATGCATTGTTAGTAGGCAGTACGTTAGTATGCAGTACTTTAGTAGGCAGTATGTTAGTATGCAGTACGTTAGTATGCAGTACTTTAGTAGGCAGTACGTTAGTAGGCAGTATGTTAGTATGCAGTACAGTAGTAGGCAGTACGTTAGTATGCAGTACTTTAGTATGCAGTACGTTAGTATGCATTGTTAGTAGGCAGTACGTTAGTAGGCAGTATGTTAGTATGCAGTACGTTAGTAGGTAGTATGTTAGTATGCAGTACAGTAGTAGGCAGTACGTTAGTATGCAGTACTTTAGTATGCAGTACGTTAGTATGCATTATGTTAGTAGGCAGTAGGTTAGTAGGCAGTACGTTAGTAGGCAGTATGTTAGTATGCAGTACGTTAGTAGGCAGTACGTTAGTATGCAGTACTTTAGTATGCAGTACGTTAGTAGGCAGTATGTTAGTAGGCAGTATGTTAGTATGCAGTACTTTAGTATGCAGTACGTTAGTATGCAGTACGTTAGTAGGCAGTATGTTAGTATGCAGTATGTTAGTATGCAGTACTTTAGTATGCAGTACGTTAGTATGCAGTACGTTAGTAGGCAGTATGTTAGTATGCAGTACTTTAGTAGGCAGTACGTTAGTATGCAGTACTTTAGTATGCAGTACGTTAGTATGCAGTACGTTAGTAGGCAGTATGTTAGTATGCAGTACTTTAGTATGCAGTACGTTAGTATGCAGTACGTTAGTAGGCAGTATGTTAGTAAGCAGTATGTTAGTATGCAGTACGTTAGTAGGCAGTATGTTAGTAAGCAGTATGTTAGTATGCAGTACGTTAGTAGGCAGTATGTTAGTATGCAGTACGTTAGTATGCAGTACGTTAGTATGCAGTATGTTAGTATGCAGTACTTTAGTATGCAGTACGTTAGTATGCAGTACGTTAGTAGGCAGTATGTTAGTAGGGAGTACGTTAGTAGGCAGTACGTTAGTAGGCAGTATGTTAGTATGCAGTACGTTAGTAGGCAGTACGTTAGTATGCAGTACTTTAGTATGCAGTACGTTAGTATGCAGTACGTTAGTAGGCAGTATGTTAGTATGCAGTACTTTAGTATGCAGTACGTTAGTATGCAGTATGTTAGTATGCAGTACTTTAGTATGCAGTACGTTAGAAGGCAGTATGTTAGTAGGCAGTATTTAGTATGCAGTACGTTAGTAGGCAGTACGTTAGTAGGCAGTATGTTAGTATGCAGTACTTTAGTATGCAGTACGTTAGTAGGCAGTACGTTAGTAGGCAGTACTTTAGTATGCAGTACGTTCGTAGGCGGTTTTGAACACAGCCGGAGACAGATTGAGAGAAAGTAAGACGTGGAGAAGCCTCACTATGGCTGCTGCTGCTGCAGGGGTTCAGCTGGTCAGGCTTCACAGAGACACACAGGCCATTAGGCCCCTGGTGGGTATCTCTGCACCTGTGTGTGTGTGTGTGTGTGTGTGTGTGTGTGTGTGTGTGTGTGTGTTTCTAGGTCAAGAGGGTTCCTGACATCTTAGATGTGCGGCAGCAGTGACTTTCTCCTTCTGTCACTGTCTTTGTATTCTTAACACTTTGTCTTTCGTCTGTTCCCCACCCCCTATTAAACATACGCGTTCATGCACACACACACACACACACACACACACACACACACAAACGTACATATATGTAATGTATGGAAGCACACATGCATGAACACACACACTTGCCACACCTCCTTGTCTCTCTCGTCTCTTCCTTGCGCTGCTAATGAATTGAAACAGTGGGGACTGAGTCATGATACACAGCTGATTCCCACCGCTCCCACACACAGACACACACACACACACACACACACACACACACACACACACACTCTTACCCTTTCCTAATCTGGGTCAGCGGTGTCCCTCTTGGTCACCCCTGTCGGAGCCCTCCAGACAGAGGGGGCAGAGTGGGAGCAGAGAGGTCTGGGCTCTTGGTGACCTGATTAAAAGCTCTTACACAGACTACTGAGCTCCGTAACCAATCAAACCCAGCACACACCCCGAGCCTTGCTACTGGACCGTCTCACACCCTGTCTGGCTGTCACACACTCGTCTCCCTGTATGCGTTCTCCGTTTAGAGTGATGTATAGCCTCTTATAATAATTTCACTGTTCACTGCCGACCCCCCCTCATATACCCTCTTCCTCCAAAGTGACTTTAATGATGGCGGCGGGACGTGCACGGCATCATGAGACGGACATAAGGACACTCTGCCAGCTGGCCTGCTATGCATTGCCATATTCAGCAGGGGATTATGGGGAGTGTGTGTGTGTGACACCATCAAAAATACATCTTGTCACTAAAATAAATGGTCCACTGTTTGTTTTTTTAACTTATTTCTGTGTTCTAAACTATTTTAGGCCATGACACAGGGGGAAAGAGACCATCATCCCACTCTGAGACCCACTGCCACCAATGCTTTCGCTGGTTATTAACAGCTCTAAGCAACAACAAAAACAATATTGTAAATATATGTATTTTGGCAAGAGAAAAGGCCGTAAGTAACACAACCATGAGTCACTCCAAAAGACATTAACACTACCAGGAAATGCTTATATCTGCTTAGCTGTGTCTGGTCTGTGTCTATTGTTTTATGGACATTTCCTGCTAACATTCTCTGGCTACTCTGTAATTTACTGAAAATATCGTGGCACCACTAAGTTAAGAGTCTGGCCGAAGCAGAGGGTCAAAGCCACTCAAGATTTCTAAAAATGTTGCTTCCTCAAATTCCCCAGAATGGCTAAAAAGAGGAACATGGCCTGTAAAAAAAAATCTATTACAGACTGAGAAATTCAAACAAAACTCATACATAATGAAAAGATGTGCTGAAAAGTTGATTCACCCAAATTATTTTTACCACTACATTAACATACTGGGGAATGAATCGAGATGGGAAAAAAGCAGAAATTGAACATGGTTCAACCCTTTTGTTGCACCACTAGCAACGTCATACAGCGTCTGATAAGCTATCAAACTTGTAGAGACACTTTTTTGTTCAATCGGGGCGCCTGCTTAGACACTGGATCAGATCACCCTATACTATATACACCTATAAAAGTACGTATCTGCCTGGGAGGAAACCTTGGGGTTTTATAAGTGAGAAAATATGTTGGGTTTTCTTTTTGTAGTTTGGCTGAATCAACCTTTAACTAGCAGAAGGGACAGCGGAAAAATAGTGAACCATAGATAGATCGAGGGTCAGGCTGATGACCTTAACATAGTGAGCTCAGATAAAGATGAGCACTTCAAACACTGACTGATAAGCTCCACAGTGAAGGACGCAGAGCAGCTCCTTTGGCCAAAACAAGAGATAGGCCTGACAAAGCCCAGCTCGTGAGAGGTGAGAATTAGCTGGTTAACTGATAGGAATCGCCGTCTCTCTGCATTGTATTCGCAAAAAGGCACAAGTGTAAAAGATATTTTATCCACTGCGGGTTTTCTGCCGGGTGTCAGCAGAGGATAAGAGCGCGGAGGATTCGGTCACACGGGGCGTTGCCTTTATCTAATCAGTATTAATCCAGTCAACAGTGGTATTTTGTAACCGAATAGGCTTCGGCCTAATGTGACAGACAAGCTATGACAATGTTAGTGGTCTATCAAATGTGTGTGTGTGTGTGTGTCCATTTGAAATCCCAGCAGCCCCGTAATGACTGTTTAACAACCTGAGTAGCGCTCACCTGTGTCAACGCGTCGAGTGACTGAGTTAATTATTGTCCTCCAGACGTCTGTAAAGCCTCAGAGACAGTGAAGATTACAGAGGACAAACTGAAGATCAGATAAACGGAGGAGCTACCTCTCTTTTCGGCCTCATCGATCTCCAAAACCTAAAGTCACACTGGGCTGTTTAAATATCGCAGATAAGCAAAGGCGCCGGTGCAGATGTTCACGCTCGTTTAAGATAATGCTCACAAATGACTTATTCTGTTCGTGCCAGATGTGTGTGTGTGTCCCCCCCCCCCCCTCGCTCTCGTTCGGGAGGCAGATGATTCCACCCTCCCCGACCAACAACAACACTCCAATGTTAGGCTAACCTCCTGGTGACTTTATCGCAGCATCTGGCAAACGTTAGGCTTCACCTGAACCCACCGTTTATGGTGTAATCCGAGCAGCGTTCTTACAGATGCGGCTTCGGCCGGGCAAAGCCAGGCGTGTGTGTGCGATCATGTATGTGCCCTTTGCATCTGTGTGTGCTCTCTGGGCCCCCGCTTCTCTGTGTTTAAAAAAAATGAGAAAGACAATTGCTCGGTTCAGGATGGGAACCAAATAAGCCGGTGCGGGCGCAGCAGGGGAGCCCTCTTCACGGCACACACAATAAGCACCCGGCCCACAGAGAACACAGTGCCTGGCTTGCCTTGTGAACGCACAGCAGTGACAGTGTGCCGCGCACGTGGCCGAGACGGGTCTATGTGTCCTTTTGTTAGCAGCGACTGATAAAAAAAAGAAAGGAGAAAAAAAAAAAAGAAAAAACAGACAAGACCTAGGAGACAATAATACCACACTCCCTGCACAGCTGGCATATTTTCTGAGAAGCTATTTCCTGTAAAAATTCTGACATGGGAATAATGATGGCTTTGATTGGGCCCCAGTTAACGGGAGGCACTTCCTGTTCTTTTGTATCAGTCTCATTGTGAGCGATGGGGGTGGGAGGGGGAGGAGGGGGCGGCGAGGCAGAGTTTGAGGGAAACAGCTGCTGGAGATGACACAGTCAAGAACATCCCTGTGACCCAACACCCCTGCACACACACACACGCACACACACACACGGACACGGACACCTCTTGCATTGTTTGGTTTCAACCTGATTTCCCAACTGTTGACCCAGTTGAAGCGTCTCTTCTCTGTCGAGTCGAGCCGGTTGAAACAGGAACGTGACCATGCAACATTTACTCTCAATTCTCAGAAATGTTACCCGGAGATCAGGCCATCATGGCTTCTTCAAGTTAAAAGGCAAAACAGTCAACAGTCAATTCTCAAGGCCAATGAGAATATCTACATTAGGGTGCTTCTGGGTAATACCCACTGCAGCCAATTACAAGAAACCAGGATTTTTTTTTGGATTTCCAAATAATCCCGAGAATTCTTTTTACCTGCTAGGAAGACCAGATGAATGGTGTTTATTTCAACAGCACCACTCGGGGAATTTGTTGATCGTTACACAAAGTATTTCCTGTGATTGTCTTCATGCTCTTGCTCGATTGCCTTATGTGTCACCAATTTGCTCCCAAAATAGCGAATACAAGCTGCACACGCTCAAACACAAACCCAGGTTTTGAATTCATTATCGCCTCAACAAAACAAACAATGGAGCTGCGAACGAGGCTTAATAAATATAAAATCAGAAGTTAGAGAACCGGAAAAAAAAAGCTGTTACAGAATGTTCTGTATGGTTTGTCTTGTCTGGTTTGTTTGCACACTGCTAAGGGAAGTCTCACTTGTTATCTTGAAAGGAAAGTGGTTCTCGTGCTAATTGCTGCAAAACGCAGGCGCGAGTTGCATTTAGTCGTCTCTTAAGAAAAGCTAGCGCATACGTCGGTTTATTTTAATGCACGCACACGTATGCACTTGTGCCTTAATGCACACGAACCCACCTTTACCATGTGAGTGAGATTTTCCATTAGTGTTTTTGCAGAGATCACACGTTTTTTCGGTTTCCTGCCGCACAGCGTTTCGCCACAGAAGCTAACCAGTGTTCATGCTCTCTGTGCTCTGCATCGAAGATGATCAATGGAAAATCATCAGCACAAAAACACACACACTGCCTACCACAAACACAGATGCAAGATCACAAACACAGTTACTGCTCAGCTCTATTTTGCACTGATCATTATCCTTTTTTTTCTCTCTCATCTTATTTTTCTTTAATCTTTTTTTTTTACACCCGTCTCATTTCATTTATTAGCCGTCTCTCACCTCCTTTCTTCGATGCCATTCTCCTCTTCTTTTTTTAATTTTCTCTGTCACTCTGTCACTTCCCCCCCCTCTCCAGCAGTGCCAGGCTCTGGGGAAGGCCGAAGTGAGCTCCAGATGTTGAAGTAGACTGGCTGGAGACAAGAAAGGGCAGAGGGCTTCCCCACACATCCTTCTCCTCCAAGCTTACCTGATATGTTGGTGTCTGAGGATACAAAAAGGTTTAAATACAAATCAGTTAGCAAAACTACTGCAATTGGTTGTGTTCATATTAACTCCATATGAGCTAAAACTGAGGAACATCCCACCATGACCTTACTCCAGAACACCAATAACACCAGCGTCATCATTTTCACTGGGAAGATTTGTTTGGATCTGCATCACCAGCACAAGATACCCCTCCAGGGGTCCATAAAATCAGCACAACCACATGATGTGATAAAATGAAAGTCTACAATAACAACAACTGTAAGTTTGTCAGGAGCTATAACCCCCGACCAGTCAGGACACCCTCTTGTGGGACAATAAAGATCAGAAACTATTAATTGAACAGGGATACTGGGAAAGGTCTCTCTCTAGTCTATTCTCCTTCACAAAACACACCTCTCTCCTATGCTCTCTCTCTTTCAAAACAAATGGCTAAGTTATTGTCCTTACATAAGGCTATATAGGTTGGGTTAAAGGTCATCTCTCCTCTAAAGATACCATCTCTCCGTATGAACGTCCATCCATCACTGCGGTTCCAACGTCACCTTCCTCACCTCTTGTCCCGTACTGCAGCTCTCCTCCTCCTCCTCCTCACCCCCCCCCCCCCCCCCCCCCCCCACTCGCTGTCAGCCGTCCGGGGTCCTGTGTTCACTCACCCGGGTCCCCCTCCCCTCGGCCGACTCGCTGGCTCTTCCCCTTCAAAGTGCACATTGATCACCGGCGGACACAGATAGACATTTAAGGGAGTTGCACTCTGTGTGAGAGTGTGTCCGCGCAGCAGCAGGGGTCACGCTGTGAAATGAGGCTGCATGCCGGGGCCTATTTGAACTCAGGGGTCACTAACGCGCATCGTTGACCATGCGCGCTACTTAGCATATCTTAATGTGCTGATAAGATCCTGTGGTGTGTGTGTGTGTGTGTGTGTGTGTGTGTGTGTGTGTGTGAGAGAGAGCTAATTTGAAGTAACAAATAAACGAAACAATGAGGTAGCTGTTAACGGATAAGGGAAGGAAAGAAGAGTTTAGTGGTTGCAAGTGTGATTGCTAGTTACGGGAAGAGAGCGGCGCTTTCACAGTTTGCTGTCCTGAAAAGAACAACTGAAACATGTTGATTGTTATTCAATGAAACTGTAGCTTAAACAAATCACACACATACAAATGTTAATAAGTCCTTGTCACATATAGGAATAAACATAGAAGCTAGACAAACCCACATGAAATGATGTCTTGACTGTTTTCCTCACATAAGAAACCACAAATCCTGTGTAACTCAATTTCATACTTGTCACTCTCAAAATAGAAAGTCCACATTATCTTTACAGCCACATGAAGAAACATCAATAACCAAACTCAATCTGCACTCACACACGCACAAATCCTATTCTCCTAAAAGGTCACATTGGGTAGCGATTGGGGCAATTTGTTTTAAATAGCTGTTAAATCCACTGTAATTAGAACACTTTACTAACGCGCATTAGTTCGGTCACTTCTAGGAAGCGAAGACTCGTTTCATTTTCGGCTGCGGTGACCCGACATCTCCTGAATATAATTAAGAAGCAGCTATTCTGGATTTCCTGAGAGAATTGGGGAAACACAGAATAAGGCCACGGTTGGTAGTGCAGCTCCGAAGAACTTTGCACACTTGTTAAAGTGTAACTTTTGGGTGAGCAGCGCTCACGGTGACGACTGCCGACGGTCGCAGGAGAACGGGAATATGCTAGAAGGAGTAAAATGAAAGAAACAAAGCCGGCAACTGACTGGAATGTTTGCTAACGTTAGCCACCATGAGCTACTGGACATTATACACCTCCAAACAATGAGGGGATGCGTATTGGGAACTCTACTGGCTTCTTATCAAATCTCCACAAGTCTGTCCAGCCTTTTACATCAGACCAAACCGCCTCTATGTGCAGACAGACAGGGATTTCTGCCTCCGTTGCCCATCTGGAGCAACGGCTCCGGAGTTGCAACAGTGTCTGAGACTTTAATAAATGCGTGTGTGCGTGGCGTGCTTGATGCCCTCGTGCTTCCCCCCTTTCCTCTATTGCAGTTCTCTGTGGCCTGACCTTTGACCCGGTCACCTGACCTTCCTGGTGCTGACCGTTCCTTGGTCATCCAGCTGTGAAATAGAGTCTGTGTGTGTGTGCACATCTGTGCTCTCGTTACATCCTGGAGGAGCTCTGTGCACTTTGAGTGAAAATCGCCTGATAAACACATTTTGTTTGTTTCCTCATCGTGTGGGATCCTACGTGGTTTCCTCTCGGCCTATTTGCTCACACTTAAATGTGCACAGTGAAAACAGCTTTCCATCACTGCCCTTCCATTCTGTACGTCCCCCAGATTCCTTGCCCCCTCTGCAGAAGGACAGAGGAACTGCATCCTTGGATTGGACCGACACAATTTCCAATCATGTATTATGGAAGGAGACGACAGGGCTGACAAACCACAGTGGTCAGGAGATTTTAAAACTAAGTCACATTCAAACCACAGGAGGGTGACTTTTGTTTGGGTGAAACATTGTGCAGGTAAAGCTCCATTTTACAAGGTCTTATATAATAAAATATATGCTTATAGAAATACACAATGTTGATTTATTACAGGGAGTCTAGTGTTTTAAGATTATTGTCAAAATTTCACCAGAAAAAAAGAAACGAGAGCGCACCGATTTCCACACGTGGCCGATACAGAAACTTCACCTGACAAATCTTTAACGAAAAAACTGCGACGTCTCCTTCTTAAAGGGCCGGTTCCAGCAACTTTGTGGCTACAGTGTAAAAGCCTGTGCATGCTAAGCTACTGTGCCATGGAAATCGTGTCCCTCGATTTCTCCCCACATCCTTCTTTCTATCTGAACCCGCCGGGTCCCTAGTACAGCACACAGGGCCCCCTTTTCGTCTCCTCCCATCCCTCTCTTTCTCTCCTTCCTCTATCTCTCTCTCTTTCTCTATCCCCCCTGCTAGGATCCCCACAGCTGCGCGGACCAGGTGCGTTCCGCCCCGAACACACACACACACACACACACACACACACCAACGGACGCAGCAGGAAATGCCTAATACCAGTTTTAGAATGATGCCACTATGCCAGCTTGACAGGGAGGCTGCAGGATCTGTCACCAGAGAGAAACTGAGACAGAGACGGAGAGGATCTCTCAGCTCATTGGGAAACGGAATGAATGAAACTGTTACTTTATGTCTGAACATCACGCTCTAGTTCCAGACAGTTGATAAAAAGTATGAATTTTTTAACTCATAAAATATACACGTGGCCTATTTGGCTCCACTCGGAGGTCTCTCCGTTTCCAGCGCTGGATATCAACACAATCTCTCCATGCACGGCCAAAATATATTCCAACTACACCTCTCTCCAGGGATCCTCAAGTAAAAAGGACCTCTGTCTGTGCAAGCGTGTCTGCGACTGTGCACACATGTGTGACTCGATGTGTGGGTGGATGCACATGTGATTAAAAAAAAGAGAGAGAGAGAAAAAAAAAGTAACGTTATTTTAGTCTGTGGCTCACCACAGCTCACACTCTCCCCTAGTGTGTACTCATCTCACACGGTCCCAAGAGAAGAAGGGGAGAAAAGAGAGTGGCGGAGTGAGAAGCAGGTGAACAAGACAGATAAGTAATAGTGGAGGAGGAGGATGAGTGGAGGCCGAAGAGGGCCCCGTCATCAAAATGTTGCGGCAATAAATGAGTTTCGTGTCGTGAGTCAGTCGGTTGTCATCGGTAGCTTAACATTCATTCTCACATTTGAATGTCGGGGAAGTTCAGAAGTACTTTAATCCCTACAATCATCATCAGCAGTGACACAGATGTGACTAGCCCTGCGACAACAACACATATGTTAATTATTGAAGTAGGTGAAAATGCAAGGGTGACATCTTTAAACTGCTTGTTCGTCCGACCAACAGTGAAAAATGTGCTTTATATAAGACAAAGAAAACAAACTCATAAATTCATCAATCATCAAAACTATTAATTTTCTGTCCGGCATCTCTTTTTATTTCCAGCTCCATTTTTGACATCGCCCTGGCAACGAATAGATCGATGAGGTTTAGAATGGAATCCAAATATTTCATCAATACTGAGTGGAAATGCTTTTTTCGTGCGTTTTTCTGGAACTGCGTTACTCTGCGTGATCTTTGTCTAAAATCTCCCCCCCTAAACATTTTGGAACCCTGTTCTGTATTCCTGCCAAAAACGCTAATTCCCTTCAATAATAGCAATCTACTTTGAACTGGCATCACTGTAGTGTAATAGTCTCTCACGCAGTTTTGGTGCTGAACATGTGCTGCTCCCCCCATCATTACGGAGCGGGAAGCAGATGTACTGTATCCTACTTCAGTCCTCAGCAGCACTCGCATATGAACGAAAAGACATCTCAGCATCCTGTATTTGATATCTCAACAATTGGGCAACATTCCATCAAGTTGACATGCTGGCTACGGGCTAAATATTTGGCTGAGCTGATTATGTTATCTTATTGACAAAAATGTGTTGAGTTCAATTCAATATGTTGACTTTATGTCGATCTGACTGTCGAGCACAGATTCGTTTTACTGTTAAATGACATCACGGATCAAACAAAACCGATTTCAACTGGCTTTAGCTTGTTATTTGTTAATACGATAACTTCGAACAAACAAAGTGTAATATCATTAACAATCTACAACATTCCAGCTAAAAAAAAAAACAAAAAAAAATGTTATGAAACTTAAAGGGTGTATGCGACACCAATGGAAGTTAAAAATGCATAAAGGATGAGGTCAACCTGAATAGATACGCAGGTACGAAAAACCAGATGAAAAAGGCCTTTCATTGTGACGGAAACCTAAGAAAGGCTGCGACACACACACACACACACACACACACACACACACACACACACACACACACCACACACACATCATAAGACCTGCTGTCACCTCACCATGGCCACATTCTCACCTCAAACCTTTCCATTCACTGACTGTCAGGCCAGAGTTTCCACCAGCGGATGTTTTTTGAGGCCACTGTTACTTTGAAAAAGACACAGGAGGCCCTTAGCAAGACAGGTGAAACCTACACCAGCTATTTTAGACCGCATCTTCGGCGGGATACCTGAAGCTCTACTTTTCAAGATGCACCGCCAAACTCTTTGCTCTGAGCCAGCTTCCTGTTTGATCCACAGATGATTGACCCGTCTTCACGGCGCAAATTTAAGATGCGTCCTTAAAAGAGAAACACGACTGGAAAATGATCAGAACTTAAATATAGTTACATCCATGAGTACATTCGTTAAAAGTAAATAATGAGACACTACATCTATTTGCAAAAAGTAAAACACACACACACACACACACACACACGCACACACACTCCAACAGGAAGCGTGTGGGTGTTTGGGAGCAGCTGCATGGAGAAGCATCAGACCCAGCTTCTTCCTGGTGCCGCCAGCATCTCTTCTCATTTTCTCTCCCTCTATTTAGTCGTTCCCTTAATTATATATATATATATATATATATATATATATATATATATATATATATATATATATACACATATACAATTAACCAAAAACTTCACTTTCCTGTGTTGAGTTGTGATCGAGGGGCTCGATGCTACCGTTAAATTCTGATGCCACTCTCACACCTGTGCGAGGTGAATGCATAGATGGACAGCTGATAAAGCCAGAAGATGAACATATGAAAGAGATGTGAAATGTTACTGTTACATCAGAGCCTCGGTTGCAAAATCTCACACTTTCATTGTTGCACAATCGTCTTTGTAGGGGCTCGATTACGGAAAAACAAGACGATAAAACAGGACGTGCTGCATCTGTCAGTGAACGCGTATATTTATCATGTTGTTGAACCGAGTGTCTTATTCGCGGCCGGCGGAGTCTGCCCCTCCAACACGAGACTGCACAGGTGCAAGTTCCCTTAGCATCTCTGCGTTTCCCTTTCCTTTCTTTCTATTCTTACACCCTCATGCCTATCGCCGGCGTCCCAGTATTCCTCTGTCTTCTACTCGCCCTGAACCCCGCTCCTCAACCCCTTTCTGTCAGCAGCACACCCCCAGTTAAGTGGTTACTGTGCTGAAAACACTAAGCAGTTATTTCGGTGTTTCCTGTGTGTCATGTGGTGGTAGCCCGAGCTAGCTAGCATGGCTGACAACACACAGGCTCCCAGGTGCAGAGTGTCACAGTGTGGGCTGTCAGCCAGAAAGCCAGTGGGCCAGTGAGCAAGCCAACTAGGCCCTGCAGCACGTGCTGCCCTCCACCCCCCCACCCCTTAACCCATTGCTATTCCCAGTGGAAAGGATGAACGGGCTTCTAGCTATTTTCTCTATAGGAAAGAACACACGTCTGTGTATGTGTGAGCGTGTGCGAGCTTGCCCTTTTTTTCCTCCCCGTTTTGTATTTTATTTATGAGGGTATTGCAGCACCAGACAAACCGGTTTGAGGATATACAGTTGGTTTAAAAGATTGAATGTGTCGTCAACCTGTCAAAAGTGATGACACTCCAGTTATGTGCAGATCCACTGTATTGGGAGGAAAGATTGCGTCCCCCCCCCCTCCAGAGTTCAGGGGTCAGGCTCAAGACCTCGAGTGAAAACCAGCATGCAGAGGGCACCAGGGTTATCGCCCTCTTCCCCCTCGGCTCGCCCCCCGGGGCTGCAGATGCACCGACCCAGACAAGGCTGCACTTCTCTGGGCAGCACAGAGAGACTGCTGTGCTCCGGTTCCTGGAGCCCTGATGCTCTGATTGAGACCCTGCGCCCATGCAGGAACCAGAGGGAGGGGAAGGGGCGAGCAAGGGAGGGGATGCAAACACATCTGGCATCTGCAAAAAGAAAAAACCTGCACACCACATATCATGATGAGAAATGTACAGGCCATATAGAAAAAGTGAGTTTTCTACCCCTCTGCTGTCACACAGGCGACAGAAGAAGCAAACACCCACACACACATCCGACTGTGTGCCTACTACCTCTAGAAAAGTAATTATGTGAGGAACAGAACGAGAAGCCACGGCAATTCTCCAGCTGGTAGGAGAGCGCGAGAATACACCACTCTCTGCTATTGTTCTATTTATATAGCTCACCAAACAAACGCCACGGCGGTGTCTAAAGAAACAAATCGCTTAGCGACGCGGCAGCTAGACATAATAGAGGAAGCCGTGTAAAACAATGCCATCTCTAATGATGTAAACATACCTGTCCTTTTTTTTATATATACATAAGGGAAGATCTATTAAAGCTGTCAAAGGGGAAGATAAATGAAAAGCGGTTGAAAGGAGGACACAATAGAGAGCGTATCAGAGTGCAAGAAAATTTGTGTGGGTGCACGTCTCTGCAAGGTATCCTTTTGCGTGGGCGATGCCTTTTGCATTAGGCGGCGGTACAGGACGGAGATAGAGGTAGTGGTTGCGCCTTGTGTTTATGTGTGTGTACATGTGTGGGTAAGAGTGCAGAGGGAACTTCTGATGAACAAACCAGCACCTCTTCCTCCGTTTCAGCAGACTTACTCACACAGGTTTTATTTCTCTCAGACCTATTCTTCTCCTTCACACGGTTGGGCAAATATCGCCCTCTTTGTGAGTTTAAAAGCAGAAATAATTTGACAAGGAGAAAGCTTTTAAGGGGATGGACAGAAGGAGATGCATGTACACGGTGGCGTTTCCCCCCCCCCCTCTCTTCAGGGTGACCGAGTGTAGGCCGGCGAGAGGCATAGCTGCAGCGGTATGCTCTTTGTGGCCAGCTGTGGGGGCCATTAAAGGCCCATCTGCAGACAATAGGCTCTGTCTGAAGGGCACACACAGCCTGGTTCCTGCCCTGCCTGTATTTGTGTATGGATGCGTATATGAGAGTACCATGCATTTCCATGCCCCATTTTAATCTATTACAAAAGGAACACACACTTACTCATGCTGCGCCTTCTAAATGTATTTTGAACGTGTAAATGTGGTACATTTCTCCATAGCAACTACACATGATACACTCACATGCTCCTTATCTGCAACGTGGCAGAAACGCACAGAATGATGCCGTCTCTTGTCGGAGTCAACACCGTAACTGAGTTCGCCGTGCAACTTGAGCGATCGTGCCGCCCTCTCGTAAAAAAAAAAACAGTAAATAAAGATGACTTTATTAAAAAGGTTATCTCCCCGTCGCACACTCTCACAAAAAAACATGCAAAAATATAGGCAGGTGCTGGAAAACAGCTCGCTGGGCCCAGCCACATAGCACTCAGCGAGGTTCGGCAAGCCACAGCTTCATGCCCTGACACACACACACACACTCACACACACACACACACGGGTGCTACATGCAGACACATGCAAAAAAATATCTGTCCCGATACTAAAATAGGCCCTGAGAGGTTGCTCCTGCACCTGTGCCCTGGTCCACACCTACACACAGGTGTCAGGATGTGACACATACACACAGACAAGAGATAACAGAGAGGGAGGGGGGAAATGAGAGCGGGGTGAATCACACTGCTGCGGTCGACCATAAAGCTTTTTCTTGATATCATCTCTGTATTTCGGAGCCTAACGATGAGTGTGATTTTCATTTTTTAAATAGACGTTCAGGTGGTTGATCATTTAAGAAAAACAAAAACAAAACTGCTCTGCAAACAATTCGGTAATTCCTCCGTTGGGTGTAATTACATGACGTATAATAGGACTTTTATACATAATTATGGGTTTGTGGGTAAAGCGCGGTGAGAGCTTAAGCAAAAAGGGTGTATCATATTGCATACATGAGTGCCTCAAAGTGTTATTTTGCATTATTATCCGTTTGTGCGTCACTCTGAGTCATAACCATTTGTCCCTGATTAAAATAATTCCTCAAATGGGGCAGAAAAGGGGAGAAATAATCTAATAATCTAAACTGTATGGGCAGAGACACAGATGTTTGAACACACAAAAGGCTGGATGAGGTCAAATTTATTATTTTCACAGTGAGACATTAAGGAAATAAAGGCAACGTTTAGTCTGAGTCGACTGAGGTCAATCCATTCACATCAGTTATCACAATAATAAATCTGCATTAAAATTCAAGCTGGCATCATCGTGTCTTTAGTCTTACTAACATCTGCATTTAACAAATCAGTAAAGTGGGAGCTCTGTCACAGCGTTCTGGTTTTAAGATGAGAAAAGGTTGCTGGATAATAAAACCATCAACTTTGGTTGATTATCTTTTTATCAACCAACGTTGGAAGATTAAAGTTTTTACATGGTGAAAACTAAAATATGTGACATTAATGGGGATGCAATAAAAACACTACTGGGGCTCTACTACAGTATGTTTGTTTTGAGAAACATTGCCACCTTGTGGAAGCTGAGCAACATGACACTGCTACAGCTGAATTACAACTTCTCATTTACGCATTTCATTTAAATTGTGTTTTAATGCACGTCTTATGCAAATCACTTTCTATTGCCTTTGTCTTTCACAGATTGTATACAGAAAATAGAATATACTGTATGTAGTGTATCAAAGACTTTAAAAAAAGGATTGTTTAAGAAGGATAATTGATCAAATAAGAGCCTTAAAAAAATCCTCATCCTTTCCGTTCTCACCACACATCCCTCACAGCTCCTCCTTCCCGGCTCCAATGGAACAAGACACTCCGGTTCCTTTGAGGCCACAGTAGCCGTTGGGTACCTTGTGCAGGTACTGCTGGTGATAGTCCTCAGCGTAGTTAAAACACCTGCCCCTCCAGAATCTCCGTGGTGATGAGGCCGTAGCCCTTTTTATCCAGCTCCTAGGGACAAAACACACATTCAACAGCACTTTTAAAACTATTTTTCTACGCACACAATACACAAATGTGTGTTCACTTAAATTTGGAGATGCAGAACTACTCATAAAAAGGATGCGTGCTCAGATTCTGCAGCCTGTTTCCCCATCACCTCAGTCATGACATCACCGAGCACTACTTTCTCAAGTTGTTGTCTTACTCTGTAGTGTGTTGGATGTGAACTTTCGATATCTCTCGCTAATACGGTAAAGAGTTTCTGCTCCGCCGCTAGAAAGCAGGCTGATTGAGTGACAGAAGAAAGGAAGAGATTTTTTTTTTTATTTCAGTAGGGCAGCGTGCCTCTGTGGCTCTCGCTGTGGGACCAAGCATCAAAGAGTGTCTGCCGTCTTTGAGAACTCTTTAAGACACTTTCGTACTTACACCTTGAGAAAAGGCTTCAAACACACAAAAAAAGCACACTTGCACACACACACACTAAAATGCCTCTTACGGATATATCAAATACCTGCTGAGCTGAGTGGTTTTTCCTCTATCTAATAATACAAGCCCTCTCTAGATCGAGGCTCCTGAGAGTCGACAAAACAACAAGATGCACCGGGAGAGTCCGAGGGAGACACGGCGAGGCGGGCTACACCTCAGAAACCTGTGCAGCACTGAGCTTCGCTTTATGGGGGCTTCAATCGGCCGGATTCTTCATGATTCATCTTCTGCATGCACGACACGGTCACAGATGCCGTCCGACAACTTGCTGTGTAGTTTGCTCCCTTTATGGAGGCTGTGGTCAGCTTGAATTCATGGAGCGTATGAGGAATTCAAAGTTTTAAAACTGTTGCAAAGACAGCTGAGCTGCAATTCTCTTGAAAAGTTTCTGTATTTTAATCCTCACTCGGTGTGGAGTTGTCATTTAAAAGCTGCATGGATCAATATTTCTGCTTATTTAATGGCTCAAAATGGTGTGGAATGTAAAGTGTGTGCTGCGTGTATTTATCAGCCAATTATGTGATCCTTCTGAGCAGCTTTAAGCTCATTGCTTTGGTTTTATGAAGCACAATGTCACCGTTTTGGTTCACTCTCATTGCTCTCATTAACCTCATTTCCAGCAGCAGCAGCAGGCGGCAGCTATTTTTTCCCAGTAAAAAAAAAAAAAAAGTACTGATAAAGCCACTATATGCCACATGCCCAGCACCAGATGGCAGGCAAAGTCAGAGAACATGGTGGAAATGTGTGCCGTATACTTCCTTAAAAAAAGGGAGTATAAATATAAGATGTATCCGTCAGTTGGCCAGAAACTCCTAATAACACCAAATGTTCTGTCTCTGCTGGGCTGAGTTCTTTGCTGACATGTTTGCAACTTCATAGAATGAAAAGTCAATTAATGGAGCTTTAAAGAAAAAAAATATGTGTCTTTATAAGGGATTGGATCAAGACAAGCCTTCAGAAACTCCCATCAGTGTTTTCCTGTATTGAGACGTGATGACTGCAAAGATCATAATCCAAATAAAATGTATTCACGCTTATTTTCATACTCAACACGTCGTTCAGTGACTTATTGCACCTGCTTTTTATGCTTCTCCACTCATTTATTCAGGGTTTTACTTACATTTGTCGCCCAGCTGTGACTATTTATTGTGAACGTTTCCATTCTTTAAAGCAAACCTGATTGGTCAACAAATGATTATTCTCATTATCTATTAATCTACTGTCATAAAATGTCATAAAATAGCGAATATGAGTTCCTCTTATTTGAAGCAGAGAACGTTTGGCATTCCAGCTTGATTAATGACTTCACTGACAAATCAATCATCAACATTCAACGTGATTTACTTACAATTAATCGACAAACCAATATACGTACTAGTATTTGCAAGTTAAAAAAATAAAAAGATAGATTTGCTGTTTCTAGCTCATGAATTAAAGCCAAACCGATAGACATGTTACATGTGAGGCCACTTATCGTTTTCTGAGTAACTGAGGTGAATAAATTCCTGGAATGTTATTTATATATGACTGCGGACATGTATAAAATATATATACAATAACCACTACTTTATAGGAGGGAATAATGTCAGTGAAGGGCAGGTAGTGTAGTAGAGGTAGTGTGTTCTTTTGTCCACATGGAGGCAGTGTGGTACTAGCAGTGTGTGTGTGTGTGTGTGTGTGTGTGTGTGTGTGTGTGTGTGTGTGTGTGCTGGAGGTGATGCAGTGGAGTCAGTAAATCAAAGCCCTGCGCCCCACAGAGAGGCTGAGGCAGCGGCTGACCTCTAAGTCCTCAGCGGCTGCCGCTACAATGTGAGGGCTCTAATCTCCCTGCAGGAAGGACCCGACGTCCACAAACCGAACCTGCAGCCAGAACGTCAACCTGGCGAGCACGGACACGTTTACCTTGTTTTTTTGTTTGTTTTTTTCTCTCCAATCCAGATGCACAGTGTGTGCAGTCTGACACGGAAGCACCCATTCCTCCCCTGCCTTACGTCCGACTGCATTGTAGTGAACCGGCACCGACACGAGCGTGGAGGCTTCGTACGCCGTGGCCTAATTAATCAGTCATCATCAGCACAAAAACGCCATGGCGAGCAAACCCTCCGGGGCGAGAGGACGCTCCATGTGTGGAGAACACAATGTCCAAGAAAAGGTCTCCTATTCTCAGCAAACATACCCCCCCCACCCAACACCCCCCCTCACTCTCCATCCAGCCCTCTACAGCAGTCACAACACGGCGGCCATTTTAGATCTATAAATCAGAATGCATGGCGTCACGCCACTGTGTATAACCTTATGTGGCTTCGCACACTCTCCCCCCCCTCTCTCTCTCACTGCAGCAGCAGCACAGGAATGGAGGGAAGGATGTAGAGTGTAAAAAAAAAAAAAAAAAACGCCAAAGATGGAGGAAAGAACATTCTAGAGAGGAAGAGCAAGACGAGATCTCTCTATAAGTTGAGCGTTTTGATGATTGCGTTTGAATAACGGCACCACGGAGGGAGAGAAATTACAGGGGAGATGTCAGGTATAGATCAGGGTGTGTGTGTGTATATGTGGGGACACAAATTATATCATCACATTATGGGGACTCGCCTCCCATTTAGTGAAAAAAAAAAAGTCCCCACGAGGTGAGCCTTTACGTTTTGGGCAGACTTTGTTTTTGGTTTAGGGTCGGAAGGAGGCATGCATTAAATGGCTAAATTGCCAGGAAATGCATGCAAGTCCTCCAAAGTGACAAAAACATGTTTGTGTGTGTGTGTGTGTGTGTGTGTGTGTGTGTGTGTGTGTGTGAGAGAGCCCACTCAGCCCAGTCAGCCCTTCCTTTCTTCACGCCTGTCGGAAAGACTCCCCTGTCAAAGGCATGGCTGAACGGGTGCATCTCTCTCTCTCTCTCTCTCTCCTCCTTTCTGACTCTCTCTCTGTCTCCCCTCCACTGTTGACTCTCTCCCCCCCTCCCTTTCTCTCTCCCTCTCTCTCCCCTATGTTGAGCACAGACCACCGCTTTCGTGCTACCAAGTCCTCCCTGCTCTCCAGCCAAGCGAGAGAGCCCCCTCTCGCCATCACCACTGCCAGGGAGACGGCCTCGGGACACAAATAGGACGTGACACCCCGAGAGAGGGTGGAGGTGGAGGAGCAAGAGGAGGAGGAGGAGGAGGAGGAGGAAGAAAATGTACTCCTCTCCGTCCGACCCCACTGTCTTGCCTCGTGTTTTTCCCCCTCGGAAGGCCCACGGCTGCAGAGTGGTGGGGAAGAGGCGCACGTTGACATAGAGTTTGTGACACCCGATGACTCACGGTGAAGACATTTGAAGAGGGATACGGCCTGAATTCAGTGATTTATGTAATCATCCCATAGTCCTGTCACTGGTGTGTGGTTGCCGACTGGCTGCCTATCATTTTTATTCATTTCTCTTGGTGTCCTCACCTCAGTCAGATTTACATTAATGGCATGACTCTAATTAAATACGGGAAATGCCAAAGCATGGTTTGCAGTATATAAATATAATAAGACAATTATTTATCAGTGCTGGAAGAAGTGATTTTGATCTTTTATTGCAAGCAAAATTGCAAGGCATCAATGTAGAAATATTGCATCATTGCATATTAAGTCCTACATTCATGATTTGACATAATTAGAAGAACAAATGTCCTCATTAGGGAATGGAACGACGCCTGTAAAGGTGTCATTTTACTGAATTATTAGGGAACATCATTACTGTGTAACCAGCATTTAATGCTGTAGCCGGTGTAACTACACTCTATCCTCTTCTAATTTATAATATTTCAGAATTGTTCAAGCTGATCACACGTTTGCTATGTAAAATACTGCTCTGATGATGCAAAAAATGTGGTAAAATAAAAAAAAAATCCCCTGTGAAATGCAGAGGCGGAGGAGAATAAAGTACAGCTAAAACTAAAATACCTCAGTAAAGATCAAGTACCTCAAACTTCTACTTAATTCAAGACAAAAGACGACAAAGTCCCGATCTCGTTTGCACGGGCCCTAAAAACGATGTGGCGTTCCCCAGCAGCTGCACACCTCGACGCAAAAAAAGCCCTTCAACATCTCAAAAATGTAAATACACTTTGAGTGGCTCTGCCAGACACAATGCTGGTTAACGGATCGACGGCGGCTCGGGCCCGGGAAACAAAATAACACACTGGGAGTAGGCTGACGTGATACTCGTCGACTACTCCGTGGCACCTCGGCTCGCCCTCAATGACCTCGGGGGGAGAGAGGGAGGAAGACGGACATGGAGGGAGAGAGAGAGACACGAAGGGGAGCTCGGGAGATTATCCAGAGGCTGACAGAGTGAAAAAAAAGAGTCCATTATGCTTCGTGTTCCTGCAAAATGTGTAAAAACCTGTACATGAGTGAAGGGATTTGTATTCGCTCGGTGTGAGTTTTCCTTCCTGCCCCGCTCCGTTCATCTCTCTTACACTTTCCTCCGCGGGGTCAGGCATCCATTTTAGCTGGGCTCTAATCTCCAGCGAGCGCTCCTACATTTTGTGAGCGTGGAAAGGCAACACTCCTACATTTTGAGAGGGTGAGAGGATGCAACGCACTTCTGTGTCGGAGCGGGGCGGCGCAACGCTCCTACGTTGTTGTTTGTTGTTGTTGTTGTCTTTTCTTTGGTTTTCCCAGGGCAGACAACAAGTAGCTCAACATCTGAAGAGTGGAAAAAAAAAAAAAAAAAAAAAAAAACCCCAGCAGAAGATCATCCCTGTGTTCTTGTGAAAAAGGGATCGCCTCGAAAACATTTCAGCTGTACTCAACATCAGTATCCGCACGGAGGGAGGAACGTTTACCTTCTGGCAATTAAAAAAAAGGAAGTAATTTGTGAACAATTCACCTCTTACATGTTTCTATAAATGGTTTATTTATCTTTTATAGTGAGAAAGATGTCATGTTTTGCGATCGATCGGTTCGGCACGCGGCAGAAACGATTTCCACGTCAGACTCGGCGAATAGCTTGGAGGGTAAATCTGACTTTTGAAGACTTTCCAAAAAAATGAAGAGGAGACGTGTGCTTGTGTGACTTGAAGCCCGATTAAAAACCTGCTGATGCTGTGCCCCGTTTTAACAACCCCCGGGCTTCTCCTCCAGATTTCTTTCTTTTTTTTAGCCGCAAACAATCCCCCCCTATTTTTCCCATCCATCATTTGAACCCCTGTGCACCCCCCCCCCCCCCCCTTCAAGCTCATTAAGTTAGGATGCCTTATCAGAGGGCACACTCAGCCCTCCAAGGCCCCGACACACATGCATGTGCACACGCAATATTCAAGCTGGCTTGATAAAAACTATTGTTCATACATGCACACACACACACGCACACACACATGCACACACACACACACACACACACACACACACACACACACACACACACACACCCTTCCATTTCTCTCTCCAAACCCTAACCCATCTTAAACCCACCACCCCCCCCAACCCCGCACTCTCTCCTCCTAATCAACTCTTCCCATCCCTTCTCTCTCACCCTCAGCTCGCCCAGCTCTGGGGAGCCACATTTGAGCGGAGAGGGAGGCATAGAGAGAAAGGGAGAAGGGGAGAGAGAGAGAAAGAGGGGGGGGGAGGCAGAGGGAGAGAAAGAGATGAACTCCTCCTCTCTGCTCTGCTGCCACAGCGGCTTGGCTACAGAAGCCTTTGATGTTCTGCAAATTTCAAATTTCATTATAGAGAACCCCCTTCTCCTCTCCCCTCTCGCTTCCCCTCCCTCCCTCCCCCCACCCCCCCACCCTCCCTCTCTGCTCTCGCGCTTAAACAAGCTTTTCTGCCTCACTCTCCCTCACCCCCCACTCCCCCCCCCAGAAGTTAAGAAACTGAAAGCCCTGCAGAAGAGACTCTTCGTATGGGTTAATTATTCATTGGGCTCTGCGTGTATGTGCCAAATGTATGTCTCGGTGTGTGTGTGTGTGTGTGTGTCTCCACGTGCGTGAGTCACGGGCCGGGGTAGAATCTGGATTTTGTGATGCCTGTCTTATCTGCAATCCGTCTTGGATCACCTCCACCCACTCGTTTGTCACTCTACCGACAACATGCACTCAATTTGCCCGATAAGAGCACACTGGCCTTTTTTTAAGGATGGAAACACACACACACACACACACAACAACAACTTCACACGCGCAGACGTACACACGACGAGCCCCTTCCTCTGTGGAGATGCCATTTTCAAGCTGGGGCGTTCTTGAGATTCAGCATCAATGCGGCAAGGCAACCATTTCAGGGCAGGAAGCTGCCATTTTGGTTCAGAGCGTGTCAGCCGCCTTGAGAAGATGCGTGTCCCCGTGGCCCTCAGATGAAACTGGGGTGCCACTGGTGCCACTGAAGTGGTTGACAGATCGGCGGTGTCAGCAGCGTTGGTGGGGGGGGGGGGGGGGGGGGCACGGAGAGAACGAGTGAGAGAGAGGGAAGTGTCTAGAGTGCCGTTTCTGCTCTGGATGTTTGTAAATGGGTGTGTTTTAACGGCGTCTGCTGTTAACCAGGTTCTGGTTCTCAGCCAGTCCCCCTCGTCATGGAGGTGACAAAGAGGATAACGCTCGATGTAATAGCCCTTTTTTTTGTGCTGTGACATAAAACCCAGTGAACCTTGGTTTTCTTGAGCTGATAGTGTCGTCATTACATGTCTTGGCTAAGCGTGACGTGTGTTACCTTCAGAAAAAAAGTTGGGTTTCTAAATAGATAAATGCCATCAATTAAGATGTCAGTGGTGCTATAAATACTGGAATCATCGATAAACAAAAGAAAAGGTTTACCAGGGATTAAATTGAACATTAGAGGCTAAATATTATTGATGGATTACTGAAAACACCAAGCATTGTGATTGATTTTGGTACTACTATTGTTTCTATTTTGCCTTTCACCTCACGGCCCATTTAGTCTCTCTTCTGTAACCGTTGATAACCTGTCACTCAGTCGTGGCCCTCTGATCTGATTGTCTCCCTCTTTTCCCTTTCCCTCCCCCCCATTAACCACCTCCCTGGTCTCAGCTGCCACTCCTCGTTCACCTCTGACCTCAGCACAAGTCCAAGGTTGGGAGGTTGTCGCCATGGCAACATGGAACAGCCCTTGTGACCCTTGACCGCTGACCCCCCCCGGGACCTCTAAGTAACCACGACGATCATAATTTGCTCCCCTCTGGCCCATGCCAGCTTGTCCATGAATACCATTCGGAGAAGGGAAGGGACGGACACACCTAAGTGGTGCTGGGATCAACGGATAGATGGACTAATGGTGGGACGGATGGACAAAGGGAACAAAAGGGGGACGCGTGTGCCGGTGACGAGCTTTAGAAATGAGTTTTGATGACCTATCGAACCCTCGGCCACTCCTCCGGTTCGAGGAGGGAGGGTGTCACTGACTGGATGTAGATGGTGATCAATTTAACAGATGTGGCCTCGCTTGACTAAACGGCGTCAAACTCCAAGAAGACACCACTCCAGAGACCGGTTCTTCATTTTTATTCAAATAAGTGGAAAGACTCCAAACAACACCTGCTTAACGGCAAAAAGGTTCAGAATTCTCATTCTATTACCGACTTAATACAAAACACAAACATCTACTGAAAGTTACTGCACTACCAAAGGCCTCTATGATGTATGTGAAGTCGGGGCATTGTGTCTAATGTGACAAACAGACTAATGAGTGGATGCTGAACAAGGCCTATTTAGGCGACCAAACTATTACAAGTCCGTAAGACGTAAGACGTTCATATTTTGCTTTTAAATGGGACCATATTTTACTAAATAAACATCATGTATTGAAGTTGGTTCATTTTCTTAAAGGCCAATCAAGACTTCTTAATGGAACACAAGTGGTCACCTCCTGCTGGTCATTTGAAAGAATACAAGTTTTTTAGGTACTTGTGCATTGGCTTTACTTTTCAGACCCGCTGCCTGGTTGCAGCTCAACACTGAACACCAAATGACAAAAACTGTTCTACCTTATTTCCTACGTGGTTTGTTTACACCATGCTTGTGTAGGTTTCAAAAATGTGTGTGTGTGTGTGTATTTTACCTGCTGGAAGGCCACTTTGCTCTTCAAAGCAAGCTCCTGTTGAGTAGGGTTGGATGTGTAAATGACTGAACGATACTGAGTCCCATGGTCGTTCTGCTGCCTCATACCTGGGTAAACACACACACACACACACACACACACACACACAAAGGGGAAAATAAGACCTCCCACAAATAACCATTACAACAATCACTGTGGACACAGTGGAATTTGCATGTAAAAGGTTTTTTTTTTTTTAATTATGGTATCATCCTGCATCTTGAATTCATGAAATCAAAAAATAAAATAAAATTTGGGCTTTCATTAGATGGGCCCAGGGTGTGTACGTGGGTGTATTCTCTTCTTCTTTGTCATCCACGTGTGTGTTTGGAGGAAGCCCAGATCTCGTGTACCTTGATTAGGAGGCCAAACAGCTGCCAATATGCCATGCTTTTCAGAGGCTACAATCCTAGGCAGCTCTGGCATCCATGGACCGCTCCATGGCAGGCTCCTTCCTGTCTTGATCTCTTACACTCTCGCTCCCACTCAACCTTTGTTTCTTTGTCTTCACTGAAAAGAGACCGTCTTTTCTTGCCTATACTTCTAAATCCTTGTCTATTCTCAATCGCTGGCCTCCAGTGATGTGTTCTTCTTTCAAGGCTTTTACAGCTTTGCCTTTCCGCCTTCACACAGCAACGGTTGATTTGCTTAGTTGCTTTGATCAACAGACCCCCCCCAACAAACTTTATTGATTGATATACATCACTGATCTTTGGCAAAGGCTAGATTAGTGGAGCAGCTGATTCTGATGAAGTATGCAGTGTCTTATTCATGTAGCAGAATTATCGTTTTTGTGTCTACTTCTTCCCCTGTTTTTAAAAGCTCTGTAACCTCATTATTTTCAGTTAATCGGGGCTAGCGAAACACGCTGTTAACACAACAATGACATTGCAAACATGTTAGCAAACAGTTGCTGGACACACATTAGCGTGTTAGCATTCAATCGGAGTTGCGTTTGTGTCCTTCCAACAAGCTTGAGTCATTCACTTCCTCCATTCCTGAGGGAAATATCTGGCTGCTCAGCTGCGGAAGGCTCCACAGTGTTCACCACCTAGTTGCTAACTTTGTTGCTGCTAGGCAGGCAGTGTAAAGACTGAGTCTATCCTCCTGCTGGGGACTGAGGCAGCATCCCCCCCACTGGCAACTTTGGAAACCATTTTCATAATAAAAAATAAGGAACACTTCAATCACTTGTGTCTTACACTGTACGAACACCGAGCAAACGCTTTCCCAAGAGGCTACGGGTCACAATGGGCTAGAAAAACTGAAAAGCTTATGCCAGGAAATCGAAAATAACAAATAGAATAATAACAAAGAAAGCGTGTGTACCAGGAGGCTACATGCTGCTTGAAAGCAGCGGGGATAAGCAGTTGGGCTCGGGTTTTGTTTCCCCCCTCATCCTTGTGATCGTCACATCCGGGTGACACGGTTGATTGTGTGTTAGCACGCCGGATGGGTTTCCAGCCTTCACACCTACAGCAGTGGAGCAACGCTAGCACACCGTCCTGCCCAGGAAACCGCAGGTGGGGTCTTCCAGTTCCAGTGTTTCATTTGTGCTCGCCCTACTATGACGGTGTGACTCTCATGCAAATCGGCTTGTTGTGCTAAGCTATGTTGCTAAAAGCGTACACGCACACCCTTTTTATTTTCCTCCACCTTCCGTTCCCCTTTTCTCTCCAACCACAAGTTCATATCTCCTGTGTGTGATCGTCGAGTGCTTGGATGTTGTGCTAAGCTATTTTGCTAATAGCGTACGGCTAGAAGGCCAACTTTTTGCTTGGAAAATCACGTAGGTGACCTACTTTGGATGCAAAACTGCAAATTTCAACTTTCAAGCTAACAATTTTGCATGTCTGTTATTGAAAACAGCGGTCTATTGCAACTGGGAAAAGGGTTGCGGTGCAGTGATAACTCCTTAGTGCCTTATAGTAGTAAAACAGTGCCTCTCTAAATTGCAATGTGTGGAAAATGTAGTTGGTTTGTGCGATGAAATGTTTATTGTGCACCAACAGCACAACAAAACAACACAATAACAAACTCTCCACAGGAGGAAAGGTCTGTTGTCCATGTTTTACAAACTGTCAAACAACCTCCTGTGAGTGACGCCTGTTAATAACTCTCCTATTGTTTTCTATTTGTATCGTGGGAGAAAAAGACGATTTTCATTGAATGTGCTGACAAGCTGGGCCACAAGATGCTGGCACAGCACATCTTGTTCCGCTTAGATTAAATGTTACCTTACATCATAGCGTGTCACAATCTATCTGCGACGCAGTCTGTTCAGATATAATGGCGATAAGTATTCATCTGGTCTTCGTTCAAATCGGAGTAGACAAGCAGACGTTGCTCACTCCCCGACACACACTCAATGCCTCAGAGAATTTGCCTCTCTGGAAATTTCCTCAACGATATTAAGGTTCCAATATGATCAAACAGCGTCTTAGAGCGATTACCTAGTTGAAGAAAGAAAGACATTTTTTAAAATCTATCCACATTGAAAACACGACTACCTTTTTAGATTTGTTTTAACGTGCGACTCATGCTGTGTTTTTGTCTGATTGTTTCTATTTTAACTGTAAAGCGACTCTGAGTACCTCTGGATATAAAATGTATTATTATTAT
Organism: Chelidonichthys spinosus; assembly: GCA_029853015.1. Lineage (NCBI taxonomy): Eukaryota > Metazoa > Chordata > Actinopteri > Perciformes > Triglidae > Chelidonichthys > Chelidonichthys spinosus. The sequence goes on along the minus strand of CM056833.1, from coordinate 8,767,148 downwards.
TGATGATGGATGATTATTGGGATGATATTGTACAATCACATTTTTTTTGCCAGGATTAAAACCTGACCATAGAGGTCATCAGTTAGGCATCATCATCATCATCATCATCATCATCATCACTATAACCAGCATTGAAAACATAGCTCACTTTCCTTGAGAAATCCACAGAGCTCCAGTATTATAAGTTATAAAAAGCTCAGCATTTAAACTTTTTACAATAAAATAATAATAATGTATGTTTTTTTTTAAGTTAACACACAAAATGAGAATGTACACTTCCTTTTTGCAGACTAGAAGTTTAGATGGTGGCCCCGTTAACAGATCTTCACTACAATATAAAGAAGACTAAAGGCGTGTTTGTATTTGTTTAAACCAATCACAATCATCTTTGGCGGCGCCAAGCGCAGGAGGCAGCAACTGTGTCCTTGTAAAACAGCGCTGATAGTCGAAGGGGAGGAAAACGCCCCGAGATATGCGCCGGCTTATACCCACAGTCTAAATCCGGTGAGTCAGTCTGGCAATTTGTTAACCAAATTGAACTGGAACCAATGGAAGGCTCAGCAAGCAGGAGCTATGAGTGTCTGCACAAACTTTCATGATGATCCATGCAATAGCTGGACCAAAGGGCCATCTATAGTGACATACTCAAACCATCTGATACCACATTCTACTATTTCATACACATTTTTAAATTTAACTTACTCCCATAAATTGTATCTTCATTGTTTCATTCACAATCCAGCCCACCCTCTCATTTGTCTCCCACTGCCTCTGCATCCATCTCCACCCTCACCCTCTTTCTCCATCTCTGCAGTGTTGGATGTCGGCCATCTTGCCCCCAGCGCTGTTGTTCAGTGACGAGACTAATGGTGGCCACTCCATCAAAGGCCACCGAGCCACTCTCCCATTGGCTGACTACCAGAGCCTCTACTCCAATTGGCTCGCTGGCAGGGGTCTCGTAGCTTTGCTGCTCTCTATGACCTTCCCCGTTGACCCCGAGGTGACACACACACACACACACACACACACACACACAAACACAGACACACCGCCTATCTTGTGTATATGGATGGACAAAAAAATTATTAAAAATAAGAGGAAACACCATACGATAGTAGCATCAAATTTCTGGTTTGATTGCTGTTTTTTCATTAAACTAATTTTACAGCTGGAACAAAGAATTGTATTTTTGCAGGAAAGGTAGACGCTTAATATCTCATCTAAGAGAGTAAAGACAACAAAAGAACGCTCAAAGAAATGTCAAGAGACAAACACCCTTGAGTGGTAGTAGCAGCTTCCAACAGAAAGACAATGAAGACTCATCACCCTTCACTGATCCCTCCACCATTAGATGAGGAGTTACTCCTTCATCAAAACATTAACACCATCCAAAACAGCGGCCTCGCTTTTTTCGACGAGTCCTTTTTGATAAGTCCAAATTCGCCCCCCTAAGCATCGAGTCCTCAAAGAACCACAACAGCAACAAATACCACCCAAATAAATAAATAAAAAAAATAATTCAGATTCCCCCCCTCCCACCTCTGCCGTCTCACTCTTGCTCTCTCCATTTTTAACAGCCCCCTTCGTTATTTTCTCCATCCATCAAAGGGTGCAGTAATTATTAATGAGAGCCTCCCTGTTCTCTCTGCATTATGCATGAGACCCTTGCCTCTGAAAGCAGAGGGTAATGGGGGGTGGACAGAAAGGGAGGGGCTACGGGTCACACACGTGCACAAACACATACACACCGCCTCTCAGGGTCACTGACCTACGCCCACGGAGCCAGAAATATTAATTATACTCTATATCCCCCCCTAAATAAGAAAATGTAAAAAGTAGCCCCTTCAACACAAAAGGTAAAAATCAGACAAATGAGAGGGATGGTGGTGTATTTCAAGTCTCGGAGGGAGCAGCTGCTCTCTCCAACAGACGTTCATGCACAAACCTGCGCACACAAACGTACACGCGCACACTTTTCTTTTCTTTTCTTTTTTTTGTGCTTGTTGTGTTTAAACCCACTGAGATTTCTGGCAACTCTGTAAAATCTCTCACAGTGTTTACCCTCACAAAAAAAAAAAAAAAAAATGTCACCGCTCAGCTTGTCCCTGCTGGTGCTTGAGGATAAAAGCGATTTCTCCCAATTCCAGCAAATTGTGCTCATTTACCTTTTGTATTTTCCGTATTTCCCCCACCTTTTTTATTTTCCTCCACCTTCCGTTCCCCTTTTCTCTCCAACCACAAGTTCATATCTCCTATGTGTGATGGCGACACAAGGAGTGAGAAGTGGCAGGTTTAAAAAAAAGAGATGGAACAGTAATCAGATTAAAAAGGCTGCTGGTGAGGGGGGAGGAGACGATGAAGAGACAGTGGTAGAAATTACTGTAGCGATGCGTGTAACGTCCCTCTACAGAACCGGTGGCCTGACCCCGGCTTATTCTCCCCTGGCTCTTTTTTACACAACGATCCTTCATCCTTTAACTACTGTAAGAGCTGAGATTAGCCTCACCTCTCCACCTCTTTATGGCCCGTCCCCTCCCGCCCCTCTCTATTTTCAGCAGCACTCAAATAGATGTAAAACCAGAAAAGATTGCAAATGAGGCACACGCAAAAAGAAGAAGAAGAAGAAGAAGAAGAAGAACCGTTTAATTAGAGAGACGAAAGAATAAACATTTCAGCAGTCAGGCTATTGTCAGTGTCCGCAATTAAGAAATGTTTCTGCGTAATTGGTGACTTTTGCATCCTTCTGAGCGTGTAGGGGGAAAAAAACATTTGAAGTGAATTCGGAATTATTGCACTTGGCAGCGCGTGCCAATTAGACTGCGGCAGAGTGAGCACTAATGAACAATGTGATGCCGTTTTCCATTTTTCTCCATCTTTTACCCCGTTATGCCTTCCCCGTACCTGCACTTCCCTACACGGTCACACAATGGAACACTTGGTCACGCATTTCAGGTCTAGAGAGAGAACCCCCAAACACTGCCCAAGCTGAAACCTGGAGGATTATACTATCATTATTTCTGCAGCTCTGTTGGGAAAAACAGCGCAAATAAAAAAAAGGAACTATAATCCCAGAAAACTGCAGTCTTCCCTGTGTGTGTGTGTGTGTGTGCGTGTTAGTACTCAGAGTTGTGCCTTGCCCTGCGGTCCCGCTACGACTAGCGTGCGTGCCAGCAGAGCCCTCTCCTCCTCTCCCCTCTCAGCTGCTATTTTTGCCCTGTTCTTATGTAAGCCGCTCCTGACGCGCTGGAGACAGAGGCAGAGTACGGAGTTGGGATGGTGAGAGCATCCCCAGTGGACACACACACACACACACACACACACACGCACACGCACACGCACACACACGCCTGCACGTGCAAAGAACACACAGTCACACATACAGAATATATATATATATATATATATATATATATATATATATATATATACACACACACACACACACACACACACATACTAAGGGGATTGAATAGTGACAAATGAAAACATACAGAGCAAAACAGAAAGCAATGCTCTGTCGGCTGTCAGATGGCGACTACACAGAGGAGTGTGCCTTGGCAATAGTACAATTCATGTGCATGTGTGTGTGTGTGTGTGTGTGTACACATGGCTCCAAGGTGCACATGTACGTCTTGTACCGCAGTAACTATCGCCATGTCTTTTAAATCATCTTATCTATCTCTTCCATTTGATTCCTCCTGGAGCAGCGCTCTCTAACATGATCACTTCTTAGTTCTGGGCATGTTGTCAGTGCACTGTGACTCCGGCCCTTACGCTGTTTATTTTTAGCCCGTTCTCAATCTAACAAGTAGAACTCGTTCTACTGTTGTACTCGTATCCCTCCAGATGAGAGCACGCGTTCAATTCCCCGGATTTTAAATCTGCATGCTGAAGTTTGGTCATGAAAAAAAAAAAAACGGTTTCAGCAAACGAGGCAAATATATTGGGCTTACATTTTTCGATCAATATGTTCTGATATTATATCATATAAATATATAAACATTTTAATTAATGTAATTTACAACAGAACAATTATCCAACAAGCATTGGTGCAAATGTAATAATAATTTTAATACAATAACTTCTGTCCAGAGTCAGTTTCCTTCCCTGTAGGTAACAAGAAAGATGCTAAACATCTTATTTTAGCGCACAAGTTAATTACAGTTTATATAATTTTGCATGTCAAATCCATTTGCCTAACACTCCAATGACAATTTCTTCACACCTTCCCTAATTCTTTCATCAGAGTATTTTTATTTCACAAGTACACAAAAAATGTATATTGTCTAACAAAACTAAACAGACTTACTCCCTTTTAAGAGGGACAGGAGGTAAATGTGTGATTTGTTTTATGGGCCTACATCAATAAAACGGAATATATGCGAGCATAATCAAACAGACAAACACAATTCGACCCCCACATTGTACACACACACGTGCCGCAATTTCCATAAATTAGGGCTGTCAGTGTGTGCGAGGGTGTAATAACTGACACCTGGTAATGAGCACGCCATTTTCAGCCAACCGGTGGAGAGGGAAGGGGGTTTGCGTAAGAAGTGTGGGGGGTGGCAGAGGTCACAGGTCAGGGGTCCAAGGTCCCCTCCTGTGGGGTTTGGCTTTAGATGGCTGGGGCATCCCTAAATTGAGGGATGTGGTGACACGGGGGGGGACTTGGGGGTACCCCAACTGGGAATTGGCGTGTGTCGCAAAGCAGCTGGGGTGACGATATTATATAAGGGGAATATTCATGCTAATTCAAATCGTCAGAAAGTAACCGCCACCAGCGTGACTTGGCAGATGGAAGACAGCTTGATTTATGTCCATTTTGTGATCGGACCCTATCCAGACCTGTGTGTGTGTGTGTGTGATAAGTCATTTTATACTTAAGCTAAATAAAATGCACATTATACAGAGTATATATCCTATGCAGCGACTACACAAAGTAACGCACAAAAGCTAAAATGTATCATTTTTGAATCGCACTAAAAAAAAAACCTGTAATACATCTATTTTCTGCCGTGTGACTCCTCCGTCTACCTACAAGGGCGAGCGTGCGTGTACGTGCAGATGCTATCAAATGAGGACAGCCGCCTCGGCCATCTTAGCTGTGCATTTGTGTCTATCGCTGTTCACTGACGCAGCATCGGCAGCCCACACCATAAATACTGCATGGCCTCAAAAAATAAGAGGGGATGGAGGGAACGTTGGGAAAGAGGAAGGTAAGGAGAGGAAAAAGAGATGATGAGGAAACAAAGAGGAGGAGGGGGGGAAAAAAGCCTCGCTTGTTAAGAAGAAGGGCGGCGGGGAGGGGAATGCTGGAAGAGATGGGAGAACGGGGGGGGAAGAGGGGGGGGGGGGGGAGTGACTAAGAGATAAAAGTGGAGTGAGTGGATGCGAGTGTGTTTGTGTGATGAGCGGATGGCCTCTGGGAGCGGTCGACTCACTGCGCAGCTCTGCGGATGTGCTGACGGGCTCCGGGGCCGTTTGCTCACTCACTCGCCCCTTCTCGCTCTGCACGGTGCAAAGAGGACAGGGGTGGGGGTGGGGCTGCAGGTGAGGCGGCGGGGTTGGGAAAGAATGTGCAAAATGGATGGGGGGGGGGAACTGAAAGGTGAAAGAGAAAAGAGGCGTAAGAAATCATAGGAAAAAAAGAGGACAGAGGTGACCTTATGTTTTGGAGAGGAAAGGATGGTAGCTGGAATACGGGAGCAGTAGAGTGAAATAGAGGGATGAGTTGGCCGGTTGGATGAGATGCTTCTTTCCTCCACTGGGAGATGAGGGGATCCAGGAAGTGAATCAGGGCCTATATTCTCGAACAAGGAAGTATTCCAGTAAACTAACCGACACGCCACTGGTGTTGTGTGCACGCTCTGCAATGTGTTGCAATGTTCTGCCTATTCGCATGCACGCACAAATGGAGTAAAGCGGCCTATGAGTAGGCATGAGAGCACTCGTGCGTGATGCAAAGTGAAGCGTATGTCTGCGTGCACAATTCATCCGCAGCGTATGAAAGAACAACAAGGCGTCGCACAAGTGATCATCATCGAATCATGCGTTCGAGCCCCACGGAGGAAAACGCGAGCCTCGACCCGCCCGCCGATGCGGAGACGTGACTTTGAGAGTCGAGAGTTTTCATCCGCGTTCCAACCGTTTCCTTATGTTGCTAAAGAGTTGCACACATGAGAAACTTAGAATATGGGAGCGCGTCGTATGGGGGGTCTTTATGCAACATCCCAGGGAAGCCAGCAGATTGAGACTAGCGTTGGTGAATATGAAAAGAGGGCACACAGCAAAGGCTGCTGGGAGTTTCTGATTGGCTGCTAATGTTGCTATCCAGGCTGGGATTGGTGGAGCCGACGCAGCCCGACATCACGTTGTCGGGACTAAACCCTTTTGAACTGAGGCAAAGCAGAGAGGCACAGATCACAAAAACACACACACACATACGCGGGTACACACTTTCAGACGCACACCCACGCACATGCATTAAAAAGGAAATGTTACACGCGAGCGAATGTGCATCCGTACATAATAATTCCACATGCGCTCCAACATATGTAAACCGAGGACGGGGGACTCTGTGAGGATGGCGTCGGGAGAAAACAGAATCCGTAATGTTGCCGTGCTCGTCTCCACATAGGATGATCTCTAGTGAATCTGTGCAGTTGAAAGGGGGGGAAAGGGCGAACTTCCTTAATTTCTCCATTCTCTTTTAAGCCCGGCTTGAAGGTGGACAGAATAAATTGGAGCTTAAGCATGCGTGAAGGCACAGCCAGCGGGCCCCTTTCCACGCCACATTTGTCAAATCAGAGGAATTTCTGCTACACGTGAACTCGGAATCGGAGGAGAGAGGAAAAAAAACGGCAGGGATTCGCATTTAAGTCACGCGAGGAGAAATAAAAAAGAAGTGGATTTGAGTTTGTGGTTATTTCAGAATATGTCGCCTGGTCTTAAATGTAACAAAAAATGTAAAAAAAAAAAAAACTAAACAAACTACCGTTCATAGTCAGTAAGCTGCATGCTATTAATAAAACATGAGATGAGACAAGGGGAGTGAGTCAGGGGAAATGCATGACTACTCTTCTGGCCTCACTGCCTTTGCCCCGTGGCGTGTCGGCTTGACTCCGTCCTGTACCTTCGCCCGTAGTGAGACTCGTCCCTGCCCTCGGCCACGGTCAACTGGAGAATCTCCTCTGAACGGGATTGATGCGGTTCTCAGACGGACCTCAGCGGTTCCTTCCACACCCGCCGCCTCTTTCTTTTTTTTTTCGTTGTCACCCCACTTCTAGTCGAACGGGTGAAGTGGAATGTGAAGAACATACAGCTGTTCTGTCAGCCTTTTTTTTTTTCTCCCTCTCTTCCTGGTAGATGCACAAACACGGAGGACATTTTAGTTTATTAAAAGTTACATGGCGTGGGAGAAAACAAACCTTGACAGATTGCAAAAGAGACGACGGGACGTGTGTGCATGTGTGAGCTCGTTTTTAAACCTGAAGGTCGCTTGATCCATCTCTTCCCAACTTGTCGTGCCCCTCCCTCCATTCAATATGAGTGAACAGAGTGCCTCCTTTGCCTGTCCTTTCACACACACACATGAACACACACACACACGCACTCCCCGGGCCCTCCTGATGCATTAATGTTCTTACATCACCTCCTCCAGTGAGCAGAGAAAACAAGGTGAGCAAGAAAGAGATGGAGAGAGGAGTTATGGGGGGGATGGGGCTCGTGTCGCGACTGGAGGGAGGGAGGGGGGTTTGAGAGATGGGCGGGGAAGAGACATGTGTCATTAAAAGGAGGAGAGAGGTGAGGGGACCAGGATTCATACGAAGTTAAACATAATGGGAACAGAGTGTGTGGTGCTTCACTTAACCTGGTCAAAAAGCATTAGGAAATGACTCGTGAATTGAAACGCACTACGCACAATAACTCAAAAAATGCACAAATACTCAGAAAAGACCAAATTTAGTATTGCATCAGTCAAAAGTCCTTGTGTGGATGCCATGCGCAGAGAGGGTTTTTTTTTAGGGCTTGAATGTGCACCACATTGGTGTGTCCCTCCATGGATGGCTGGATTTCAGACACATTAACACTGTCTGGCGTTGACTTACACCCATGAGACCCCCCCCACCCCCACCCCCCATTACAACGTACACGCAATCACACGTCTGGGCATCATCCTTCTGCTCTAATACACCCCGCGACCCTCGGGACACAACTTATTTCAGGGTGAATTTTGGGTTTGTGTGCATGCGAGTGTACCTTGAGTGGGATCGTGGCGTTCCCAGAAGGGCTTGAGCAGTTCCTCGAGGCTGACGTCTTTCGGGGAGAAGACCACCCTCACCACCTCAGTGTGGCCCGTCAGACCTAAAGGGAGATCAAAAACTTGCATTTAATACAAATCAACAAACATGAGGTCTGCATGTTGCAAAATGTAGATTTTATGAAAGACCTCCTTGTGTGTTCGGTGTACGTGTCATTGAGTTCAAGAGGCACAGGTAGAAGGCATCCAGGTTGAATGCACACGTACGGCACAATGGATGAGAATGAGAGAGACTGATAAAGAGAGGTGCAGACAGAGATAGAGGGAGGGAGAGAGGGCACAGCAAAGGTTAAGGCTTTAGGTGAAAGTTGCAAAAAAAAAAAAAAGCACAGATACTCGCTCTTGTGTGCAGCTGCCAAGACCCCAAAGCTTGAACAAGCTGCCTGCAGGCATTCTCAAACTGGGGAAGGCTTAAGGTCTCACATGCAGGTACACACACACACACACACACACACACACACACACACACACACACACACACACACACACACACACACACACACACACACAGTAAAAAAGGTATTCTCACACACACACTTCAACACAAACACACCTTTGCTAAATGTAAATACAGAGGGGATAGAATAGCATTGTATCAGTAGTAGCCATTTCCCTTCTCTCACACATTACACAGACATGTGCACAGGTGTACACACACACACACACACACACACACACACACATACGGTATTTTACACACGGACACACACACACATAAGCACCAGGTGTATTGCAAATTGATGCATCTGGCACCGAGAACCACTTTCTGTCTTTAAATAACACTTGGCACCAACACAGGATCATCTAATGCTAAATGAACGCGGAAGAATTCACTTGTTTAGTCGAAACCTAAAATTAAGAACGGGAGGACACATTTTTCAGTGGATACAAGCAGTCTGTCTGTTGCAGCTGGCAAGGAATATACAGTGTTTGCTGAACCATTCTTTACTAATAAAACGGCAACCTAGTATGAACATAATGTTAACCTCTGCACGTGTGCAGTGGAGGTGCAGAATGTGCAAAAACAAAACAAGAGGAGGCTGCAGGGGGGACATCAGCTGTAGGAGGGGGAGAGGCAAGAGGAAGAGCATGTGCCACTTCATACAGTCCGAAGGCCCAGGTGAGGTTGGCAAAGACAGCCTTCACAATAACACGCTCTCACCATTTGCATGCATTCTGCTGTGTTTACAGTCGACAGTGAGATGGCTTGCGGTCAAGAAAGTCAACAACGGTAGCAAACGGTGAAACAAGAAAATGCTGAAAGACGAGCCGTCACGCCTTAGTGGGGAAACAAGCATTTACATGAATATACACCATTATATTCCTTGTTTAACAACAACCACGTTTTTCCTAATCTTACCGAATAGTTTTAGATACCTATAAACTTCGGCAGACCAGATTATTGATCTTTTATGGAGCGTTTCAGGAAGATGGCGTGACCCTCTGCATCCTGTTTGTCAAGGAGGTGTGAGGATTGTCGGATTTGCAACACCGTGGAGCTGAAGCGCGGAAGGTGTTGCGTATTCTGTATTGCAAACCCGGCACTGTGAATTAGTAGAGATAGAATAATGCTAATTGGTAAAACCATCCCCTTCCTGCCGTCTCTCAGCTGTCTGTCCTCCAAAAGACATATTTGACTGCTCCTCCACCTCTCCCGTCTCTGTCTGTCAGACCATCCACCTGTCCATCCGCCTGTCCTTCCATCCTTCCCTGGTTCAGCTGACAGTTCCATCAGCCCCTTCTTTCTGTCCGCCTGTCGGTCCGTCCAGCTGTCTGTCCCGCCCCGGCTGTGTTGACAGCTCCTCGGTCTCATGCCGTCGCAGTGTTCTGCTCCGTCATGGCCACTGGAGCGACGCCTGCACTCTCTCAGCCGATGGACAGGCAACCATTCTCTCTTGCACTTTGTTTCCTCAAATTTTCTTTTCCCCCCTCTCAAAAGTTTATTTTACCCGTTTCCTCACTTGCCGCAGTTTCTCTCGATTTTTTTCCCTGTCATCTGTCTCCATCTCCAGCCTCTTTCATAGCTGACCATCTTGTTGCTGGGAAGCTGGCAGGAAGGGAGACTGGGAGAGGCAGAAAGATGGGAAACATACAATCCCTTGAAGGGCTCCGCTCAGAAAGTCTGCCAGCCAAACCCGGAGCGTCTCTTTCCCCTCCTCTCCGTGTCCCCCCCCATGCTGCGCCTGCACCTAGACGCCATGCCATGCCTGTGTTGATGCACCCCTTGGAGATGGAGGAGCACCAAACTAACAGTTCATGACTCCTAAAACACCAGAGGAGGACACGAAAGAAGACGGAGCTCCACATCTGCATTTGAATTATATCACGCCCTACACAAATCCGTGTGAATCTCATATAAGGAAAAACCGGACGATTTTTAAGAGGCTTTCATATAAAAAAACACAGAATTCATACTTGCATGTTGGACAACATATCTTGGGAAAAGAAGCCCATTTATAGCGATTCATACACAGTAACCTCTGTTGGCAAAAAACGCCGCAGTACAGCACAGTACAGAGCCCAATCCTTACAAGTAGGTCATGGGGGGGTGGGGACGGTGGGCGCAGCCCATCTGGAGCAGTGCATTCTGAGTAGTTGACTGCAGATGAAGGGAAGGCGGCGAGAGGATGAGAGCGCTGTACTTAAAACACGACTCTGTATCTTCTTCTTTTCCCCCCTTTGCATTTCTTCGGTCTCTTGAACCCTGACTGATTTTAGCAGGGAGAAGTGTCCTGCCAACCCTCCTCCTACAATCAGGTAAGATACATCAAAGCATAGACGCATGCATATGTGGAAATGTGCAAACACGAGTGCATTACCTGAGCAGACCTCCTCGTAATTGGGGTTGGGCGTAAAGCCGCCGGCGTAGCCCACCTGTGTGGAGAAGACCCCTGGAAGGCGCCAGAAAAGTCTCTCGGCTCCCCAGAAACAGCCTAAACCTGGATATAAAGACAAACACACACACACACACACACACACACACACTCGCATTAGTGCTTCTGTGCTACCATACCCTTCACACATTTCATTCAAAACGTGTCAATGACTACAAACTGGAGACAAGATTCCATATTGGTTTACTTCTGATTACCAAAAATGTGTGATTGTGCAGTCTCACCAAACATGATGGTCTCCATGCCTTCTGGGAAAGGCTCCACGGTGGGATTCCCATTGACTGCATGCTTGTCTGGAAAGTGGAACAGTGTGCAGATATGAAATAAAACCGTGTTTCAACAGCACAAATTGCAGTGTGTGTGTGTGTGTGTAAAAGGGGCCTCATATGTCTACACTTCGTTACAGGCTGACCCGAGCCAGCGGATCAGACGCGGAGGCTTTCTGCGCTGGAAGACATTTAAGAGATTACACGGCTTTGACCGCAATTCTATCCCCGCTGTCCTCTCCTCAATACCCACAATTAAACACTATCACACAGTTATTTCCTGATCTCTCCCTCGCTCTGCTACGCGCCTCCAAATGTGAGCGTATTAAGTGCTAGGCTTGGCACCGTCGGGGCGAACCGCAAAGCGAGCCGATGATGACACTTAGGGGGCATAACCTCGCAGGCAGGGGAGGGCCTCACAAGCAGAGGCGACGCCGTCCTAATCTCCGCCACGCTAAAATACCTGATAAGTAAAACAAACTGGAGTGCTGAGAGGTTGGCAGGGGGCGGCACTCTACTGCCAACTGTGCTGCATGGAAGTGGAGCGCTCAATAGGAAGTGTGTGTGTGTGTGTAGCCCACAGATGTGTGAGGAGGATTAGGGTTTAAGGAGACTGAGGTGACTTAGCCGAACAAATCTCCACTAAGCAAGGCTGGTTTGTACTGCAACCACTAATATTAGTCTGCAGATAAACAGGTCACAGGGTACACTAAGAGCTTAGGCACATACTTATAATGGACGTTTGCTGTAAGTTCAACGTGTGATCGCTCAAGAGATGTGATGCGTGACAGCGACCAGAGTATAAACTATCTCTAATCTGAGAGAGTTCATTTCCCTAACAGGCCCTGGACGATCTCTTACTGTGACAACAGGCTAAAGACCGGGTACCTGCAGTGTGTTACCACAAAGCCCGATAGTACGGAAGCATTTGCAGAAAAAAAAAAGACTTGAGCTGATAACACCTGTCTCGGAGTGCCACCTTAAGGGCACTTTCTTGATATTAGACAGAACAGTTTTTTCTTTGCAGTAAAAGATCGCAGACTCGTGAAGGACTTCTGTGATGCCACAGAGGCCCGCGCTGCCTTCAGGCACTCCCTTCCTGCCCTCCTGCTGCGCGACACGTCTGTCTTTTAGCACCAGGTTTGTTTGGCACCGCCAGGTCAATCAAAGCAAATCTGTGTCGGCGAGAACACTGGCTTATTATGCTCAGTCCGTAGGGGTGACTTAAGATGGAAGGTGGACAGAAGAGATCTTCATCCTCCATCCCCCTGCTCGCTCTCGCCCTCTTGTCCTGCATTATCTGACCACAGATATAAAAAAAGTACTGAGGTTGCCAAATGACGGCGAGGGCGAATGTGAGAGAAAGACAAGTGTGCGATAGAGGAGGAGGAGTGGGAGGAGGAGAGATCAGCACTGCCAAAACAATAAAAAAGGAGGTAAATAGCCAGTGAGAAGCAACAGATGAGGGGAGCAGAGAGGCAGTTTGAAGAATTCTTTTGGCTTTCAGACCACCGTGCCTTTGGGCGCTACATAAAAAGACCGGGCGCTCTATCCAAGAGAGGACACAGAGAAAACAAACAAGCAAACAAATAAACAAACAAACAAAAGAGAGGTAAAAGCAAAGATGGCCAAGAACGCCGACACAGCACTGTCCAGAGAAGACAACTCTGAGCCAACCCCCCCACCCGCCACCCCGCCCTCTCATCTATCTCAGCTGCTCTCCATCTTCGCTTCACACTCCCTTCCTTGCAACACCTTCCCATCATCCCTCACTCTCTCCACTTACAAACACATGCACACCCTCCTGCGCGCACATAAGCATGCGATCAGCCGCACAAATCGCTCGCACACCAACCTCTGCTGTGGGTATTTCTCCCATGGAGCAGCTGGCAGAGATCCAGGTGGTGCCAGGCTGGTTCCTTTCACTGTCCCTAGCCTAGCATCCCCCCTCCCTGCCAGCCCAGCGCCCACACCCCATTCTGCCAGAATTACCCCACCTAACAGAGAAAGAACTGGCTGAATACCCTCACTACGCTGCCTCACTATGCCAGCAAAAAAAAGAACAGAGGACGACAAAAACAAGCAGGGAGGGTGACTGACTGAGTTTTAAAAAGGAAGAAAAACAGGCTGAATATGGGGGAAGGATTCATGAAGAAAGGATTTTTTCTCCTCCCCAACTTGGATGAGATATGGGCGTAATTTCTTTTGTGCACCTTTCGTTTTCAAGGATATCTGGAGAGCGCAGTGCAGGCTATACAGTACAGCGGGGCTGAAGCAGAGTACTTTGGCCACCTTTTGTTGCTTTGGTGGTAGTAGGCGGCTGGACCAGAACCAAAACATCGGACCACTGCTGCTCCTGCTTGTATCATGGTTACCATCAGTCAAGGGTGCAACAATCTGTCTGTTCAGCAGATAATAACATCCACTCTGAGTTGTTTCGGATTGGCGTTTAGTCTTTGTTAGCCTTCGATTCTACCCGTGGTCCTGTGTGTCTCACCCGTAAAACTGAAGTCCAAGCGCTGCTGCCCCCTCATGCAGAGACGCAGGAGAGGTACTATCCCTGGATGCCAAAACTGGTGACGGAAAGGTCGATTTCCAGGCTGCTCTGTTTCCTTCCAAAAAAAAAAAAAAAAATCCATTTTCTCCCTTTCCCCCTCTCACTCTCTCCCTCTTCCCTCCCTCTCGCTATTCCTCTTTCTAGCTTCACACAGGTTGGCAGCGAGTCAGGCACGAGTCGTCGGAGGAGGCTGAAGCTTTATACTGGTGCCAACTACCCTCTGCTGTATGGGAGGATGGGTAGGGGCGAGAACGAGTGGGGCAAAGGAGGGGAGGGGAGGAAAGAGGCAAGACTGGGGGGTGATTTTAAAAACACTCAAAAAAACAATAAGGAGGTAAGTCAAATAAATGATTCTGCTGTGGCCTAAAACAATCAACCCAAGTCAGGAATGCAGCCGTTACGTTCCCTGCCAGTGCTCAGTGTGGGGAAGCCTTCTAGACTCTGAAGAGTAGAAGTTTGAAGCCATCCACGCATTCCATACATACTGTATCCTAGCAACACAAACCGTTGCTATGGAGAAGACTACCTACTATAGCACTGGCTCCGGTACCCCCTCCAGCAAGATGGAGGCACATCCTGTCGGGGCCTTGCACAAATATCCAGGAAAGAGGTGGGACGACATCCAAGTGGTCGGCGCAAATGTGGAAATGCATATTCTTTTTAACTACTTAGTTATAAAAAGGGAAATCATACAACTGCCTTAACACTCTCCCTCTGCAGATAGATCAAATGGTTGATATTGCTTATACTCTTCAGTGTCGCACTAGGCAAGATGCAAGAACGTTCATGGACCCAATCCAAGAACGATCCTTGTTTCAGGTTGGGTCATGCTCTTCCATTGAACAGTCCTAATCATTGAGCCACAGCTCCGCCCATCAGCAAATCACTCATTTATTCATCTACCATTTGTATACTTTTAAAATTACTAACATATTAATTTCTTCCCCTCTGAGGTTATTGCAAAATCCCCCCCTCCCTCCCAAAAAAAATCAAGGGTATCTGGAGACGACAGGGATGGGAAAACAACGGCGCATTAATACCAGAAATATGTCTTTGCCATGAACCTGCTTTGAAGAGTTATAGTGAAGCATGTAACAGAGATTGATTTTGGTCAGCTGACCTCCCCCATCCTGTTTCGAAGAAATATTGGCAGTCTATCCTGCACTGACTCAAAATAATAGCCACTGTGCCCCTACCATGTAGCAATCTGCCACTGGATCATTCTCGCCAAGGTCACAGAGGACATTATACAGCGTGGAGCGAGGGAGGGAACGCAGGACACCAGAAAGTCTCAACAAGGAGCTTCTTTAAAAGAGGCTGGAGGGGCAGAAGCAACTTTCAAAAATTAGAGGTCTTCACTGTAGAGAGAGGACAAGTGTGTGCACTCTCTCTCTCACACACACACACACGGCTGGGATTGTACAGGGCATATGTGGAGACAGTCCTTGCAATCCCTAAATTACTCATGCTTATTCCAGCACACACACACACACACACACACACACACACACCAACAACCCTGTCCCCACCTAAGCTGCCCCCCACGGTGAAAGGGGAGGAACAGATTTCTGCCATGCGGCGTCTCCGAGCTGCTTCGACAGACGGAGCAGGAACTTACGACGGGGCGGAGCCTTCATGCGCATAATGCCCAGATGGGCCCCTGGACGCTGCGGCACCGTTTCCTCCCGTGCAACTCACACCCAGCTCCACCAATGCACTTTGCGGACGCCTCAGTCCGAGTAGGTGGAGACAGGGGCCCGGTTCAAATCGCCATGTTTCGCCATTGTCACATGTGACAAGCCCCCCTTGCATGTTGTCACAGGGCATACATGTCACGTTCAACGAAAACCAAGGAAATGGCGATAAAAACTTTCAGAAACACGAGTTACTGAATCATGTTTCCTGGGAACACCATGTGTCTCTGACAGCGCCGAGAACCACCTTGGGCATACTTGCTTTAAAAAGGTTAAGTATGCTTGATTAGGTTCCCGTGGCCATAACTCAATGGGAGAAATGGCTGTTCATAAAAAAGAAGTGAAGTGTGTGAAAACGTTCTGCCAAGAATTGCAAAAGAGTATGTGTTACTTGATCTGAAAACTGAAAGAAATATTAACTGCGAAACCCAAATGTGTGTGCGAGCGGATGTCCCTCAGTTTCCACTTTTATTTGTTGCTTCGACCAACTTTTCTACAGAGTCAGGAGACGTTACAACACATGCACTGTATAACTGACATTTTTTTTTTTTGTAATATGAGTGATGCAGTTTGCAACAAGCTTGCAAAAGTATTAGTAATAGGTGTGAAAATGAAAACCAAAGAGCATTCTAAGGACGTAAGAGAGGGAATGGATGCTGCATCACGCCAACCGGTCACCTCCTGGACAAGGCCCTTCCTCAAAACTCAGCATTCAACTAAGAAGGAGAATGGTGAAGGAAGCCGCCGACAGGAAGGAGCTCAGCAGAGAGCAGATGCACCAGTCAACCATATCGACAGCTTTGCATAAAACTGGTCTGACTGGGAGGGTGGCTGGAGAGCAGCCATTACTCAAAAAAAAAAGTTATATCAAAGTATGTTTGGAGTTTTCAAGAAAGCATGAGAGTGAACCGGCTAGATATGAGATGTGGCTTGGTGGTCAGAGTAAGATTGTGGGCCACAATTTAAAATGCTAAGTGTGGAAGTATGGTAGTAGACACATTAGGCTGTGGGCATGCTTTTCCTTATAATGGACAGGGCATCTTGTTAGAATTGAAGGATGGATGGATGCAGCAAGACAATCTGCTTCAGTCTGCTAAAAAACTACTAGGCCAAAGAAACAGTAGTGATGCAATAAAAAAGGCTAATGTTCTACAAAGATATAATCTCAGATTTGCAAATAAATATATTAAATAAATGTCATGTCAAGGACTCCTTAAAAAAAAAACCTTTAAACTGCAGACACACTTGAAAAAAGGCTTTATTGTGTGTCTCTTTTATGCAGAATGGAATCGTCTGTGGGTTAAACACACTCTAAAAGGCGTTTTTACACAGAGATCACAGAAAGAAGACCCCTCATCCCGCAATCTTTGGTTTACGCCACATTGCAGAAGCAGAGATGGCACGTGTGACCTATTAAATAACCGTCGGAAATACGATGACCCCAACACACCAAAACAAGAATGCCTGGTGAAATTAGAGTTTCTTTTGCTCGCAACTACTGGATATCTATCCAAAGTCGTCTTGCCTCGTTTCACCAACGCCCCATTCCGTCTCTGAAACTTTTACACTTGTGACGTTGCAGAAAAAAAAAAGGAGTGCTAATCCCGCAAGGAAAAGGCAGCGTAAAAGGGGCTTAAGAAAGCAGGGGCAGATGCAGAATGTGCAGCCAACACATTTGGACGAAAGTGGCATGAATGCAATTAATGTTCAATGTGTATTATTATTATAATATGATAAAAAAAAATATGATGTATAAACATTTTTTAATAGCCCACACACAGAAAGTAGATAAGTACAGTGTGTGGTTTCCATGTAATGAGAAGTCTATTCATATCCTTCCATATCCATAACACTGAAAATATTTGGGGTTCACCAGCTCTTGCCAGTGTGTCCACGTCATGCCACGTGCGCAGCTTAGTTTATGGACTCCCGTCACTTTGGATACAACTTGTGAAGCGCGTGTTATTTACCTGCCACGACCATGTTCTCCTCCCTTCCCCTCAGAGCGCGCTCTCTGCTCGGCAGCTGACTCTTATCTGCCATTGCGTCGACGGCAGCGAGCGACAAGCAAACTACGAGGAGCCAAGGAGCAGGTATTTGTGAGGACGACTGTACAAACGGCCGAATCTCCCCAGATGATTTCATAACGACACACCGTTTGGTTTTACGATAGGGACGGGAGGGAGGGAGGGGAGCGGAGGAGGGTGGAGGATGGAGGGGGAGACATGCAGCGGCGAAAGCGCCATCAATATGAATATTCATCGTGCGTGGGCAGCGTCGTGCACTGCATATTAACTAATCAAGGGGTTAATATGACTTTGGCACAAAAGCCTACGGTTGCGTCGTGTGCGGCGGCGAAATTAAATTGAAATAAATATCCACGGCCGTTCCGCATGCAAATGAGCTCGCGCCAATTATCAGCCTCCCCGCTCGGTGGGAGGGGCTCGCGGTGAGTCAGGTGGGGCGCGCGGACGTGTGGGTACGCCAAGGAATGTAGTTCATCCATCTCCAAGAGTCCACCAGCGGCCCCCCCGATGGTGTTCAAATGTACAAACAAACAAAACAAACAGCTAACATCTCTGTAGATTCCAGCTTTCGCTCACACTCACCATATGTTTTCTTTTCAAAGAGCATCACTAGGATTTTATAGAAAGATTGAACTGTATTCTCCATTTAAAGTGACTATATACCATTTATTTTCATTTGTCTCTTTACCTTATGGGGGATTCGTTTTGTATCTTAAACTCGAATGATAAATAATAATAATTATAATAATAATATGTACATTTATACAAATGATTGTCAGTATGGGTCTTATCTGTTGACGAATGCCAAAGTCATAAAACCTTATTGCTTCAATAAAGAATATAATATAAAATTCGCCCTGGACTGACCTCGTCATTCACAGCACGCCAACAGCATAAAGGTCAATAACCACAACACTGTGTCACCTTTGCTGTGAAAGTGCAAAAAAAAAAAAAAAAAGTTGCAAATTGCAGTCCCAGAGATTTTCAAGCGAGTCCAACGAGTGCAAACGCTGAATGTTTATAAGTCAGTGGTCAGAAAGCCAGATGTGCTTTTAACATTCTGTTACAGGTGAGCCGGACCGGCGACGCGAGTGCAACCAGGGCGATTATGTACGTGTGGGAACTTCTTGTGCATGCTTTGAGCAGAGCCAATTTACCAGTCACAAAGAATCCAGGGCATTGTTCCTATATCCATGCGAGCCAGAATAACATCACACCCTGCTGCAATACCTCCTTTCCCCCTCCTCTCTTCCCCTTTTCTCCCTCTCTTATCTGCCGGGGAAATGAAGCTCAATCACCTGCGGAAAAGCTGAGGGCGGCACGGGGGACTTTGCAATGCAAATGCCAGGTAATTACCCGAAAGCTAGGAGAGTGGAAGCACACGGATGAAAATAGAGCCACAGAGAGAGAGAGAGAGAGAGAGAGAGAGAGAGAGAGAGAGAGAGAGAGAGACGAACCAAACACTGGGTTCACATGCCTGTTGATGCAGGATGATTGGGGGTGTTTTGGGGGGATGAAGGAAGAGGAAAGGGGAGAGAGGAGGGGACAGAAAGGTGATGGATAGCTACTAGGTGTACGTTTGTTTCCCCCGTGTGTGTGTGTGTGTGTGTGTGTGAGAATGAATGTGTGCCTTCATTTAAAACATAATCAATACATAGTATTTTCCCAGAGTCTTCGGCGTACACTGTGACCGAGGATTTTTATTCAGGAGACTATCAGCGCCAAGTAAACCCTTGTTTTTTTTTGCAGTAGCAGTTTGAGTGTGCGTGCACTTGCATGCATTAAGCGTTGGGTATATGAGCTTGTGCGCGCCATTGTGTGCATGCTCTCTAATGGGCACATGTGCATGGGGTGTGTATGCGATGTGCACGTGGCAGGGCGATGGAATGTGTGCGTGTGTGTGTGGTGTTCTGTAGCGGAGGATTTAGTGAGTATGCCAGCCAGCAGCTGCTTGATTGTCAGTGAGTGAGAGCGAAGAGATGTGCAGATGTGAGTGAGTATCAAAGAGATTATGAAATGACCTGGAATTAAACACCGCAGTGGATTTGAACCGGGGGAATCGCAGCACGTTAAGCCCCCTCTGTGTGATCGAGACGCAGTTGGAAAACGCCGCGTGTTTATGTTGGTTTAGGCGGTTAAATGCAGTTTCATTTAATGAGCCAAAACGTCTATTTGTAATTCAATACAGGCGTTTGTTTGTTTGTGTTTGTTTGTTAGCGGAAGATAATACCGAGCAATAGTGTGACTCACAAGCAGTTTGCACCTTGACTCAATAGCGGCATCTGATTAACATCTGAACAAAACAGGAGCCGGCCAACCAGAAAACTGTTTTGGTGATTTAGTGTAATTGTGGCTTCGCTAAAGTCTCACTTCGCCTAATTAGAATAATAAATCATGCCGCCTCGTTGTTTTCAAAAGGGCCCTCCATCGTCTCGCCGAAGCAGGTGGGATTGTGGGATGGTGTGAAAAAACAAAACAAAAGGGTTTGATTGCTCGGCTGAAGCTACAGTCAGTTAAAAGCAACGGCGGCCGCTCTCCGGGGGATTGGTATTCCAAACTAAGCCGTATCAATTCATAGGCCTGAGTAGGAAAAGCCAACTTGACAAATTTTGATTCATATGCTGGCCCATGCTTGACTTCACTTGACATAAATCACTTGGCTCATTGGTAAATGGAGAGAGGAGATGGTGGTGGTGGTGGGGGGGGTTGTTTGAATGACATGAAAGGCCGAGGCGAGATTGCATACCTCTCTGAGATGGTTGTGTCTTTCAGTTGATTTCTGCAGAGAAGTAAATACACGTTCTGCTTAGACCATCGGAATCAGCTTTACATATACTGTATTTGTGTGTGTGTGTGTGTGTGTGTGTGTGTGTGTGTGTGTGTGTGTCCGACCAGCTGTCCAAAACTGTCCAAAGATATTCCGTTTTCTATCCTAGAAGACCAAATAAATCAACAAATATTCAGATTTGAAATCTGAAACTTATGCATTTTTGGGCCTTTTTTCTCCAAACTGACCATGCGATTATTAAAAATGTTGCAGATGAATTTTCTGTTGATTAATCCTTTAAGCTCTAGTAGCCTAAATACGCACCTCATCTTATAACCCACGATCATAATCAATATTCTCAGTCATGCCGGACGACAGTAAATTGTGTTCTTTCAATGGAAGAAGTGCATCTCTGGCTCAAGCCTTTCCTTTTCAGCAGCAATTACACATTTTATGCATGTTCGGTTTGTGTAGCCATTTCTTTTTGATGATCGGCGAGTCTGCATTCACCTCTGCTTCTGAAGACAACGTCTGCCAATTTGTAGTCTCTCCTCAGAGCTTTATAGCGTATCGTTTTCTGTGGGGCTTCTGGTTCGTTATTTCAGCGGTTCAAATAATTAGATTTAATTTGTTCAGTGATTTTGGTTCATTGTACGATGTTTGCGAGGGGTGCTTATGTTGTAAATCTGCTCTCACTCCTGAGGGCTTCTATTGCAAGGATTGTTAGGGACTAAGTTTCAAGTGTAATAGCTCTTTTTTTTTCAGAATAATAGAAGCTCTGCTTTACACTAATTGTTTGGGAGTCTTTCTCACGAATCCTCACCTGCACTCTTCAGACTGTATTATATTAGATCTCTACTGGATGTTTGCCCCTTCATTAAAATGTAATAAACTTTTTAGAGTCCTACTTTCCAGCTCCCCATAGAGTTAGATGGGAAAATTACACCATTTTTTTTGTATTACCCAATTTTGTCTAATTTACTCAAATGTCAGACACATTTTCTCTGGGAGCGTTCGCTTTCAAACTACTTTTTTTTTTCTTCCAACAGAAACTCTGAAGATATTCTAAACAGTAAACAGCAGGCGGAAGCGGAAGAAGTATTTTGATTATTTACTGTGAAATCAATAAAAGCCCTTAACTCATGTTAATGTATTAGCGACATAATGTACTTGCTGAATTGCCCCATCATTATTATAATACCATGTTATAAGATCGTAATCATCAACTCGTTTACAGGTATGCTTTCATTTGAAGTTTTATTTGGTTATGATGGGGGCAATGTTAACAGCTTTACATTATATTGCCGTTGGGTATAACCCTCAATTATCTGACGCTGATTATAGGTTTGTGTGAAAAGTCGTTTCCCTCTGAAATGGAGAAGAAGTACAAGGATACATTCGATGGGAATTCTCAAATAAAATAAAGTACTGCACAGTACTTGAGTACACTGCACCACTGACAGAAGGTTGTATTATTGTATATAGTAGAAACATATCCCTTCCCCTAAACTTTTAAGTGATTTCTAAATAACCTTAGTCTGACTTCTTCTTGGCTGTCCTTCCGAATCATCATCATCTCTCAGTTGTTGCATTTTTATACATTTCAGAATGCCGAGTACAACTTTTTTAGAGCGTAGGAAGCTCTAGACACAAGTAGAGGGAGAGACAAAGATGGGCACAAAGAAAGGAGGTGATTCGAGCGAGCTGAGTGCAGCTATATAACGCCGGTCCACTTCCTCTCCCTCTCGCTCTGGTGCTCCGACCGTGCTAAGAGTGGCTGGGCTAAGCCACTCTTGCCCTACATACAGCCTAAACAGCAGATTACTGACTGTCCCTCTAATCCCATGCACCAGGGCATGTGCCACTGTCACCATGCACCAACCACCCAATCACCCGGCAGCCACCGTCGCACTGCCTGCTGTTGTGCTAGCTGTGCACCCCCCCCCCCCCTCCTCCGCCTCAATCCCTAACACCATCCTCATTTCTGTTTTTCAGTCAGCCATTTCGGATTTTCCGTTTTTATTTCTATCTGAATGAAAGCACGCTGTAAACGGAGATGCTGCGATACTTTAGTCTCCGGGCATCTCTTTCTCTCTCCCTGTCTTCCCTAGCAACACCCTGTCCCGTCCTCATCCTCCCAGTGCACCCCCACCCTCTCCCAGTTTTAACCTCCTCCTGGCCACCTGGCATGGGATAGCTTCCTCCAGTCCCTCAGCCTCACCTAAACCACCAGGCCTGAGATTAGGGTTAATCTGGACCTTGTGTCATCCTGTATCTATCACCCACCCCCACAGCCCCATTCTTTTCCTCCCTCCCTCCTCTTTACCAAAGAGGCTTTGGTTTGAAATCCTTTATTGTGAGCCCCCCCCCCTTGCAGTGTCTTTCCGCCCTGCTGCCAACTGCAACTTTTCCCTCCCGCACCACATCGTCTGACAATCCTTGAACAGACCCAGTGTCTGAACCCGTCCCCCAAGCTATGTCGGTGAAGAGATGCGAGATGTCTTTTTGTTGCATTGTCTTGCTCTTTAGGATACATGTGGAATTAGGCAGGCGCACGTAAAAATGAAACGCTTTGCTTGTGTACGTGTGCGTGCAAGCGTGCCGTAACGCACAACGATATGTGTGCATAGGACTCGCCATAATGGTGCGCCTACCCCCCCACTGCATTTAGCCAGCCGTACTCTCACCCCGAGGACAGAGTGAAGGCACGGGAGGCCCGAGTCGGACTCCACAATGGTGCAGAGACGTGTAGAGAACGAAGACAAAAAAAGAGGAAAAGATATAAAGTGCTGAAGCCCCCTTTTCATTTTTTTTGTCTCAGGAAATAAATGGCAAAATCTCCCTCAAGCAAAGTCTCTTTTCTTGAGTTGAAAAGCCAGCAGAAAGCACTTGGCAGACAGAAACTGGTAGAATGGAGAGCGAGAGGTGGAGACGCGGCGAGGGGATGTAGGCCGGCAATAAAGTGTCTTATCGTAAGGGGGCAGAGAGAAAGACCCTTGAGCGCAGGAACCTGCATGAGTCGGGGCACTTAAATGAGAAGAACTGCACGGAGGATCCGTCGGAATGATCGCAAGACGCTGAGCTTGTAACGTTAATGTCAAAACTCCTTGCGCAATCATAGTCGGCTAATTTGTTGAGCACTGTTTAATTTGCTACGATTAACTAGATAGTCTATTCGCTTATTGAGAAGTCGGTATCGCAATGATTATTTATTGGGTTCACTCAATTGATTTTGAGGCAGCCGGAGGTTCCTCATGCCTCCACACACACAGTAAACACACACAAAACACACACACACACACAATATGAACTTGATGACATTATCGTTTATATGCAGCAGGCCTTGATGCACAGAGGTAGGATGGCGTGCTCAAGATCTCCTAAATGGATTAGGAGTACGGAAATCCCAGTAGCGAAAAGAGCAGCGAGATGCAGGGGTGACTGGTAGAGCGGCTGACTGATTTAAGGCGAGAGAGCGACAGAACATGCTGAGAGGGGAAAAAGTCGGAGAGAGGGGCGAAACCAAGAATGTTCAAAGTGATTGTGCGAGGGAGCAAAATGTCCACCGAGAGCCCCGAAAACAGAGGACGAGCGATGTAGTTAATGGATGTAAATTAATTGCTGTCATGTGGATTCTGATCCCAATAAATCAGGGTCAGTGTGGTCTCCGGTGCCACCGATGCACGGTTGGAAAAAAAAAAAAGGCAGGAAGGAGCCTCCAGCCTGTTTATGGAGGCGCAAACGCACCAAAAAGCTTTAGGAGAGATGGGATTGTTCTCGTGCAATTTTGGATCCGATGGATCAGATCTACTAGATTCTGAAAAATCAAATCTGTTGAAACTACGAACGAAAAAGTTGGATAAAACATGAAAGGAATACGGATATACAATAAGTATAAAATAACTCCCAAAACCGCCGTATAATCTGCCCACATGTGATGCTTTGGATGCAGCGCGCCGTGCCACGAGATCCCCCCCTTCATCATGAGGAGCTTTTTAAAAATGCAACTCAAGTCCAAACAGAATAGCGGATGCCAACTAGTGCAGACCTAACTCGGTTATAAATGCAACGTGGTTCAATGAATTAGCCATGCTTATTACTGAAAATTACCACTGCGCTTTCTGCTTAACTAGGCTGCAAAATTGATTTACCTTATTTCCCCATTCTGTGACCATCACAAAGGCATCCTGTTATTATGAAGGCCGTGGTGTATGTGTATGTGTATGTGTTAATCAGGAAATACGTGAACCATGTATTTTAATTACTAATCATACAAGGGCAATTTTTAAAAAACAAAAGCCTTTTAAAAAAATATGAGTTGCCCACACGTTAAAAGAAGCCGCAACGCTGCAACAACAAATCCTAATTCGGGAGGGGGGAAGAAGAAAAAAAACAGTCAATGCTGATGTTAACGCTCCAATATTTAAAGAAAAAAAAACATTTTATGCATTACACTTTACAGTACAATATGCCCCATATTATATACACCGTGTTTTCTTTGATACTGTATGCCCCAAAGCAAATCACTCATGTTCAAACAATAATATCTGAACATGACAGAAATGGTGCAAAATGGGAAGTAGGTCACATAGCAATTTATTTGACAAAAAGGGATGGGGGTGGGGAACTGGGGCATGGTGTATGCAGAGGCAAGCAGCAGCAAAGGGAAGGTTTTTTTGGGGGGGAACGCAGATCAGATATTGCATGTTTGCATGTGTGTGTGTGGGAGAAAGAGTGTTCAAGTTCGACCTGGAAGTAAAGTTATGAGCTCATTCGAAAAAACTGCTTGGTCAGTGAGGATTTGAAAAAAAAAAGAAATGTCCTCTTTATACATTATCACATCGGCTACACCTACATTTTTTTTTGGTATTCAATAAATATGACACACATGGACGTCAGGGGCTCCTTTGCCCACTGGGGTGAAAATTAAAACTGACATGGCGGTCACTGGATGATAACAGCACATCTGACACAGAGAGTGTGAGCAGCATTGATCAGTTGTCAATGAACAGCCGAGCTAACCCCCAACCCCTTATATAACACACACATACACACGCACACACACGACTGAACCGTGTGTATCGAGTAAATACATAAAAACCACATAACCTTCTGTAAATACACGTATTCCCCCGCACAGGCATCCACACACTCGTAAGCTCCCCGGCTTCCTCCTGATCCTGTTTAAACCCCGTCATCACTGAACATCACAAGCTCCATGATTCGCAAGCGAACGAAGGCCACGCATCTCTCTATTCTCGGCTGACCTGCAGTGCCAAACGCTACATTTTATCAAGCTGTAACAGTTCGACACAGAGGCTAGGTAGATGACCCACTGGGCCAGAATATGAGTGTCATTGCTGGGAACTGGGGTCATGTTATTTTAGGTAAGAAAACAAACAAAAAAAGAATTCAATAAAAATGCTCAGTTGAATTTTACATAGAAAATTATGATGAATTCTAAGAATCAAAAATAAAAAAATACAAACAAAAACACAGGAAGTGGAGATTCAACTGGTAGAAAAAAAATCTAAAAAGGATTTACATGCTTAGTTTCACTGACATTTCTGTGTAAAACACTGAATTCTGCTATAAACACATCTGCAGCATTGCGATGTGGAAGTTCCTCAGGGTAAAAGAAAAAAGAATTATACAATTACTCTCCTCTTTCTAAACATATTTATAATAATACACATTTTTAAAAATGAACATCAGTCGTACAGATCGGTGTATTTTATATGGCACCTAGGTATTATGGCAAACAAATCAATCGGCGGGAGCACTGGGTTAATGTGGCCTACATACTGACAACTATACTGTGTATACCCTCAGCACAATCGAAGACAAGCTGCGCAGACTGCACTAAGGATCTGTAAAGCCACATTAACACATGAGAGAGGCTCTGGAGCACCAGTCTTTTCTAATGACTCGATAATCCGACCCAAATGCTGCCTGTTTGGTAATCTCTCCATCAGATTACCCAACTAGGGACGAGCACTGTCTATTTGTTTCGACCTGTCTCTCTGCCCGTCTGTCTCTCCCGGCTTGTCTCTTTGTATCACTGCTCGCGTCTTTCCCTTTTATTTCTCTGTATGATAAAAAAAAAAAAAAAAAATCCCTCTCGCCTCTCTGTGATCTTCCTGGCCGTCTGCTAGTGAGGTTGCATTGCCCGCTCGCCCCGCTCTTATCCTCACACGCTTTTAAAATAGAGGACAGGGCTAGCAGGACATCAAAACGCACTCACAAACCTCCTTCCTCTCTTCATGCAAACATGTGCAACGGTAAACTTTACCTCACCTAAACGTAGAAATATATACAGGACAAAATGCGTGAAATTTAGGGCATGTAATTTATGCCCATAAATAATAAGGTTCCAGCCATCTCAGAGAAATAGTAAAAAAAAAAAAAAAAAAAAAAAGAAAATAGCACACAGATTTGAAAAGAGTGGACAAGTGTATTCATAAAAAAAAGAAAAGAAAAGAAAAGAGGAATTAACCATCTCTCCATTAAGACCGCCTTCACTTCACGTTCTCGCTAAAAACCCGTCTCTCCGTCCCTCAGAAACGGAAGGCCACGCTGTCTGCATTGTCTCACCCCCAGAGCTCCGCTGCCACGTTATTGTGCATTTCATGTAAACAGATCTAAACTAATGTCCTATTTGTCACACACCAAGCATGTCTGATTCTATATATTTACTATAAAACCCTGCCGCTGTTTTCTGCCTGCGAGGCCCTGCAAAATGTCTCCTTGATTTTACAGAAATCACTCTGTCTGCCTCTGTGTGTGTGTGTGTGCGCTTTTGTGTTTGCGTGTGTTTGCACAGTGCCTCTGTCTCATATACTGTAGCTCAAACCGCTGTTGACAGTCGGCGAAAAACTTTTGACATTTAGCTTTTCACAAAATAACACTTGACGCAGCTAATACTAAGTGAACGTATCTCTGAATTATCCTGCCGTACCTGGCACTTTCAGCAGATTCGGTGACAGTCGAGAGACAGATTGTACATTCCGCGGGAAAATAATACATCAAATTTCGAGGACGTTTTATCCCATCAAGGTATGTAATTCCGCATAATATTGAAATAGACATTTTTTTTTTGGACGCTTTTAACTCAAATGGAGATCAAAGGGGTGTGAAGTAAAAATGTGTGTCAAATTGCTGCCGGGCAGACGTGCAGATGTTAAGCCGGCGTGGTTTCGGTAATGCCTGACAAATATCATATAACCCATAGCGTCTGAACTGCGGGACTCGAACTTCCGACTTTGCCGCGCTATTACAGATTAACTGAACGTGAGAAAAATTGTGAAAAATCACAATCGGTGTGTACGGAACACAAGAGACGGAGATATTGATCTATTTGTCATTCCTAAAAAAAACAGCTGGTAACTTAAAAATATGCGTCGAGCGTTCGTGTTCATGAAGCACTTACTGCACTTATTTTCAAGGACATAAATGTATTTGAAATATTGATGAAGTCAGTGTTTCATTTGTTACATCTTCATCTGTAAAACACCACTGCCTAGGTCTACACGGTTCCAGAAACGACGATAAAACTGAGATCGACAGCCAGAAATAAGCAAAAAAAAAAAAACTTTAACACGGTGACATCGGTCGAAACACTAAGACATAAAAAAAAATAAAAAAAATACACTCATACAGAGTAGATCTCTTCCTGCGTAGATTTGACAGTTGCCGGTGTCGACACATTTAAAAAAATACAAAAAAAATAGAAAAGGTTAGGAGCGGGGATTTAGGGATGAGCTAGAAGCAGAGGAGGAAGAAAAAAGAAAAAAAGATGAGTTGGGCCCTGGTAGAACCAGTGTGGTGCGTGTGTGCATGTGTGTGTGTGTGCATGTGTGTGTGTGTGTGTGTATGGGAGGGAAAGAGGAGGGGGGGGTGGTACTGGGGCTGTCCATTTCCCGGGATCAGCTGATGGCCGCGGATGATGGAGCAGAGAGGGGTCAGGGGTCAAAGCCTTGCATTGTCAGCCTGGCCTCGCTCTCCCGTGGGGCTCCCTCCTCCATCCATCCACCCATCCATCCATCCATCCATCCATCCACCCCCCGCTGCCTCTTCCACATTTACATACATTTATCAACACCGTGCATCGCCGCTGCTCGCCAGGCGAGAAGATGCGCCGCATGCATTACTGCCCGTCTACCTCTGCAGTCGGCGCCGCTGCAGCTTTAGCATCAGCATTCAACGCAAAGTCATATTTGGAAGCATTTTTATATTGTGGCGTTGTTGCGTGACACGTGTGTGCATCTGCGTGAAATGTGTACGTGTTTACATGTGAACAAATGTCTATTTGCACATCTCTGTGTGTGTGTGTGTGTGTGCGCTGGACAAGACAGGGCCCCCCCCACCCCCACCCCCACCCCGTTATTAGGCCTACCCTCCTCACCCCTCATCCCCCCTCCCATTCCCACCACCCTCCCCCCACACTCACCTCCCCCACTTTGCCTGTGTAATCCCTGCCAGCTGGCCCCGTTGGCTAATCCCTCTGCACTGATCAGCTGGGCCACGCATCCAGTACGGGACAGGACAGGGACAGGGGCAGATAGGGGCGGGACGCTCTGTGTGTGTGTGTGTGTGTGTGTGCGTGTGGGTGATGTGGGGGGTGGTGTCGACCAGAAAGCATAAATTGAAGCCCGTGCCTTCGCCTCAGCGCAGTGTGTCTGTGTGTGAGCCAGTTGCCTGTTCCTCCTCGTCCGTCCATCCCTTATCTCTGTCCTTCTCCTTCTCCCTTGGATCCTCATACATATATACCTACCTGGCGTATATATGTATATTTTACATCTTGGGCTTTTTTTCTCCTAAACTTCCTTTTTGGTTTTGTCTTGAGCAGATCCAAATGGATTTTTTTCCTGATGGAGGTGACTGGGTAGAATTTAGCTGTTTTTTTAATTTTTTTTTCTACCCTCTCTCCTCTTTCCCCTGACTGCATGCGTTGACACCTGCCTGCCTCCCGAACCCTTCAGCCCCCTTGTCCGCCATCCCACCAACCCTCCCCCCCCCCCCCCCCCCCCCCCGCGTGCCTGCCTCCCCTGCTCTTCCCAACCCGCCAGGACCTTCACGGGATGGAGCTGCGCAGTCACAGCTACAACTGCAGCAACAATAACAAAAACCAGGACCGAGGACCCCGAAGGAGGAACTACTCTGCGGCTCCTCTGCTGTTTTTCGCCTCATCTTTAGAGAGGAAGGATGTATTTGATCCGAGCAGAAACCCTATTCTGCTTGAGCTGTAGTAGTCTTAATTCTAAAGAAAAAGAATTAGAATTGAGTGCAGGTAAAAAAAAGAAAAGAAATATAATAGCTGCATGTTTATTCTTGATGTGTGAGTCTTCCATAATGGCAAGGATGTGAAACTCCTCTTTTTGTATTTACTCTTTATTATTACTAATTATTTGTGTGTATGTAGTTATTAATTAGAGGACGGAGATTGTTGTTATTTAGATCCTGTTTTCCAGTCTGTGCATGGCTATGGTTACATGCGCAGAGTGTACACAGAGAGAGAGAGGAGAGAGAGAGAGAGAGAACAGTAGAGAAGAGATGGAGAGTAGGAGGGAGGGAGGGAGAGAGAGAGAGGAGAGATAACGACACACAGCTTTACCAACTGTAATGAAGAACTGCTTGGTCTGATTAAACCGTACCAAGCTCTTAACGGGGAACGGCGGAGACAGTGGCGTGGCGAGGATAAAGCGTAAGCGGGGTGCATCGCAGTGTGCACTCATAAAAAAAAAAAAGAAAAGAAAATCTAGTCGTCATCCTTTTGTTTTGCTCTGAGGGGAAGATGGTCTGCAGGAATGGTAGCAATCAGGTAGCCGGGGCTGCTGCTCTCTTTATGGTGCAACAAAGGTAGCTCTGCACGCTCGCTCCATCTCCATCGCCCTCCCCGACTCCCTGCTCCCCCCACCCCCCTCCCCAACTCTCTGTGGTCGCTTCCTAAATGATGGTATGTGTATACAGCTATTTTTAATTCACATTTTGTTTGCTGGAAAAGCCTTTTTATCTTTGCACACCCACGGACGCATGCGTGCTTTTACACACTCCGGGGCTTGTTCGGTCAGAGGATTCACAATGTCATTGGCTTGTATCATGTATGTTTTTCTGCCCCCCCTCCATGTATTGTCTGTATAGAAAACCTGTTTTTCATTGCAAAGGGGAAGGAAAGCACGCTGGCGTGGGGTTAGCATGCGATGCACTTTGACGTGTGAAAGGACCGCATAGCCGCCTCTGAGCCCACAGGGAGGAGAGATCACAGGTGAGGAGAGAGGAATGACAAACAGGGACGGCCTGCCAAAATGTGTACTTCTAGGATGGAGAAAGCTTCTAGCACACGGTGTTCACGTTAAAAATCACTGTCGAACGTGAATGCAAAAAAAAAAAAAAAAAAAGAGGGGGAGGGGGGAGAAGTGCAGCTAAAATCTGGGGGGCAAGTGACAAGGAGGAACTGAGAAGATCTCAGGAAGTTTGGGTTTGAGCTCTTTGTGTTCACAGTGGACCTTGATTTAATTTCAATACAATTAAGGCACGCGGTGAATGCCAAGAGAGAAGCCACAGTCTTCGCTCACCTGAGAGACTCCCGGCACGCGGCCGCCGCAGGACAAGCGGAGTGGCGCCGCCGACTCCAGGAATGGATGTTCGCCACGAATCCTGTGAGATTAACAAGCGGCGACATGAATAGTCACAGGAGGAAAGGAGGGGAGGAAGCCGAGAGGTTACAGAGCCGTGACCTGAGGGCTTCACGTGCACAGATCAGTCGATGCAAACGGGAGAAACGTAAGGAGAGGCATGCAGGGGGGGAAAAAACACGGGCAGAGTCGCTGGGCAGCCGGTTTCCATAATGTCAGAACAGACAAGAGCCGTAGGCAGTCGTACAGTGTGGGTCCTGTGGCCAAATGGACAGAGGGATCACACCAGGAGGATTTGCCATGTGGTGACAGAGGGCCACTTCAAAGGTCTCCGTGTTTACGCATGAGAGTACACTTGCCCCGTTTAAAGGGAGGATCGAAAAAACAGGCTGAAACGCTACAAGAACATGAGGGGCTTTCATGCATGCCGATTAATTTCAGTACATTTCCATGACCATCCGTAGTCTGAAAATACGCCATTGCACTTTATTTTGAATTATACATTGAATTAAAAAGAGTTGGATTTGGTGGGGTTCAATATGACGGCTCGCTGTTTGATTGTTTTTTTGTTCTGCAAAAAAAAGTCTCAATAAAGATCTCATTTCACGAATACATTTCTGTTTGTGCTATCTAGTGTTTCTTTTCAAAGTAAAAAAAAAAATAGAAAAAAAAAGGCCCAAAGCGCATCATGTGATTTAAATAATGAGCTTTATTTCTACTCCCATAATCACAGAGCTGCATCGAATTCTTCAAGCTGTAAATCGCTGTAGGCGATAGAGATGTGAGTTGACCTACATCCCAGATGATGGAGGCGGAATATGCAAAAATAAATTAAAAAAGGGAAAAGAAATTGTGATTTTTAGTCAAGATTCTTTCTGAAATATTTTACTTAATGCTTAACTTAATTCTTAAATTGTATTTAAGGTTAAAGACTTTGTGCTGATATATTCATCATGCAAACATAACAAAAAAAAAAACAATCATAGCATCACAGTAAGCACAACATTTAGGTAAGAGAGATTTTCAGAGAAATGCAAAACGCATCCAGCTGCATCCATATTAAGCCTGCATGCTTCTTTCTGCTCCGATATACCAGCAGATGACATTTCATTATTGCCTGTCATCTCACACAATGAGAGCACGCAGAGGGCAATTGTGCCACATGTGTTGAGACTAGGGGTCATCAACTGTTTGC
Source organism: Chelidonichthys spinosus (assembly GCA_029853015.1). Classification (NCBI taxonomy): domain Eukaryota; kingdom Metazoa; phylum Chordata; class Actinopteri; order Perciformes; family Triglidae; genus Chelidonichthys; species Chelidonichthys spinosus. Next base: position 8,734,791 of record CM056833.1, on the reverse strand, counting down.
AGGCCCCTTCGCCCGTCTACACATTATGCATTTTCAAAACCTCTCAATAGAAATGGGACACTATAAGGGGGCAATACTCAACAATACGTCAACAGTGCGGGACCCCTGGCGATGGTTGAGCAGGTGACCCCCCCGCCCCTTGTGCCAAAACACTCATCGTCATGTTCCTATTCCTAAATAGCCTCTAGCTTGTTTTTTTCTCAACTACTTTTAGTTACGATGCAAAAATAATGCTTATAAATTGGTGTAAAATGATATGCCTAAAGTCTAAGGAGGGAATATTTTTAATTATTAAAAAAATGACTGACATATATAGGGAACTAACATCTGTTTGTAGTATTTGTAAAGATCAAGTAAAATAAGATCAGCGACATTTGTGTTTTTTTTCTTCCCCTCTATTAAAAATAAAGCCATCAAGAGCTATTGTCAAATACTGGTGCCTTTCTATACCATTATTATTATTATTATTATTATTATTATTATTATTACAGGCACACTGAAGACAGAGAAGAAATCTAATTTAGTCATGTAAATAGAGGTCGGGTTGGCGACATGGTGAAGCGTCACTAATGGAAGAAAGAGATGGATGCCTTATGATAATGAGGGGGAAATAAAGCAGAAGCATGACCTTGCAGTGCGATAGGAGCCCAGAGACAAAACGCAGCTCTGTGACTGAACAATACGGCACAAAACATACAACAGGCAATATAACAATTTAAACGTGGCAGAAATCGCAAGAGTGTAATCATTAAAACAAGTCTTATATGCCTTTAATTAGCTATGCAAAAATAGTGACAGGCCAGATTCCATATTGTTTTAGAGTCTTCTTTCTGATGAAGTCTGAATTACAGCCTGCTGAGTGCACGTGATGAAGACGACACTAGTCATCCTAACAGGGAGGGATTTCTCCTCTCACCACTGCAGGGCAACTTATTTAGTTTCTCCATCTCCTCTTTAGCTTGATGTGCACTCTGAGATGTGAGTGCTGACCTCCCCCCTCCCCCTCCACCACTAACTCCCCCTGGTCCCATTCCCCCTTTCTTCTCCGTCGTCTCGGCGGCTGAATCTGCCTCTTTTATGGCCGTTCATTTGCATCCCAGGAGGGGCTAAGAGGCGTCCCCAGAGACGCGCGGATAAGGGTCACGGGAGATCCCCTCGAGGCGGCGCGTTCGCCACGCACCCTCCGCGCGCACACACGACACGTGCCGTCGACCCCCTTCTCCTGCCCGCAAAAAAGCAAGTGAGTAGGGGTAGGAGGGTAGGAGGATGTGAAGTCCGGCCTTTTACCAGTTTACACGGTTTACGATGTATATGGCTCCAGTAAACCCGGAATTTTTTAAATATCCATGTCTGTTTAAAACGCCAAATATCAAGAATTTAAAATCACAATTCAACGTTTTATACTATTTGTTTGATAAAAGGCAGTGTTTAGGACACGCAATTAAACACAAAAACAGAAAAAAACGATTAGCACATTACTTGCCGGGCGTACAGAAGGCCTTCGTTGTGGGAGTCGTTGAGGAAACCGCGGCTGAAGAGCCTGTCGTCTCCGCAGGATAGAAACCCAGCAGCGGTAAACGGTGCTGTGTCTCCCTCTCGTGGCCACTTCGTTCAGTACAACGTAGCGCACTAACAAGGGGAGAAAATGGCGGATTGCAGACAATTTCTCGAAATTAGCAGGCCTATATACAAGATAGGATATGCACATATTACCAGGACATCACATTTTAACAGCTTTCTATAGAAAATTATAAAATTTATATTAAAAATGTGCTTAAGACTCGTTATAACTGTAAAATACAGACCCTTATGCAAAAAAATACATACTTCAGAGGTGTACTGCCACAAAACCAATTAAATACAGCATGGTGAAATCAGACTTTACTCATTCAGGACATTCAAACAGGACTCACAAGCAGAGAGGTACAACAGCCCACCCATGTGACTTCAAATTACAACAAAAAAAGAGCTAACGAGGAGGAAAAACCCACACACCACTTCGTGGAGCATCTTTATTATGCCACAAATAAAAGCCAGTAGTTCTGAAAGAGGACCTTGCGTTGTTTTTTTTTTTTTTTTTTTTTTTTTTAAACTCACCAACAATGACATTCTGAAAATGGTGGAAGCTGGTTGTGATATAATAGTATGTATGGTTGGCTGAGCAGTCAGAAACGGGTGTGGAGGACGAGGCATGTTGGGAAAATAAGAGGTAAGAAATGCAAGTGAGAACTGAAGTCAGGATGGGGAGTGGAGGAGTAGAGCATGAGGGTTAGCAGAGAGAGATGAAAAATAAACATTCATTCATATAATCAGCTGGGAAAAGAAAAACAGATGAAGTGAATGCAGACGCGCCGCATGACAAAATTGCTTTACATTCAAACAAGGGGAATGCACACCAGTTCTGCTGAATATACCACATTTATTACTTTTGAACTGATTAATAGAAAGAGTGGGGGCAAAGCCACTCGCATCACTGTCTTTAGAAAACGGAGGAAGGAGGAAAAAAAAACAAAAAAGAAAGCAGCTCATAGCAACGATGAATTAACTTGTCTGAGAAAGAAAAAGAGGGTAAACAATGTCCAATGAAGACTGTTAACAGAGGGCCCCAATATTTTTAGACCATAAAATTATACACTGAGCGAGGCTCATCAACTTAACATTTCTTCTTCTTCCACTCGACTGCCCTCCCTACGCTTCCTCTGCCGATCCTCCATACCCTACCTCCCCCCCCACGCACACGCACTCCGTCCAACACACTCGAAAACAAAACTGAGGGCTATCGTGAACATCTGCAGTCCTCTCAAACAAAACATGGCAAGCATGTACGAAACAGATTCTGGAGTGAGCGAAGTCGACACCCGTCTACGATGAAAATCCGCTGTGGAGGAAACTCCGCTGGCTCCTGTTTGAAGATGCGAGCATCCTCAGAAGACAGGCGTGTGAGGGAGGGGGAGGATGGGGGGGGTTTACAAAGAAAATGAGACAAACTGCCCATTCTTGACTTTGGGACACTATTATAAGCCAACATTACAAATTTCTATTGGATTTGTGTGTTTGAGAATTACAGACTTGCTCTTGGACCATAAAAACAGGAGATGATCCTTTCATTTAAAAAAAAAAAAAAAAAAAAAAGAAAGGAAAAAAGCAGCATACAAGGGAAAAGCATATGTAGTGGAATGGGGTGGGGCAAAAAAGATTTCACCTAAGGATGCTATGCATTTAGTTGTAGTCCTATGAATAATCGTTTCCTTTTCTTTTTACTACAAGTTCGAAGTAAGTCTTTAAAGTCAAAAGAAATCAAGAAAGTCTTCATTTAGTTTTTTTGTCCTTGGTTAATTCATCACCCCTATTAGAATTTCTTAGAGAGATCTGGATGTAATGACGTAATGGGGTGGGCAGGGCTTTAGGGGGGCCATTGCAGTCTTTTGACCAAAGCTCCAACTGTTACTTGACTCGTCCTTGGCGCTCCTAGAACACAAATAAAGAGACAAGTTAAACACAACATAAAAAGTATTTTTAATCTTTAAACTGAAATTGACCCATATCCATAGAAGAAGCCAAACGTGCACGTCTCCCGCCAACTTCTATTTTATTTCTGCATGTGCATCATGAGAAGGGCACAGCTATGAAGGACAGCTCAGATATAGCAACAGATGAAGGTTGCAGATGCTAGATTTCATGAACTTTCAACAACTTAATATGAACCCAAGAAGATTTCAAGCAGCATCCATCAAGTATCAAGAGAACATGTACACCGCTTTGGCATTTAGTGACGGATGAAGCCAGTTACCTGAAGCCTGTAATGACTCCTGTTGCTTGGGTTGCTGGGATATGGCTCACTGCCTTGGACCTCCACCTGCCACACAGAGGAGTGAAAACTGAGCACAATTGAAACAGACAAGTCCCTTTACTTCAATTAGCTCTTTGTCCCAAATTTGCATCTACCACAGTGCTTCAGGATTAAACGGCTAAAATAAAGATTACAACTGTGCATAACAGAAATTAGATTTAGGCACAAATGTCTAAAATGCAAGACCTAACTTTTTACATGAAACACTTTTTGATCTAAAACAACCAAGTATGACGTGAATTAATCTCTAGATAAAGAGTAATTTGAAGTTTCATATATTGACAGAGATCATGTATCCCTACACTATACAGTCAATTGCATAGTCTCAAACTCCGGTCTGGTGTGTCAATAACAGAAAAGCTCTAAAGCTTCATAGATCACTCGTTTTGTAAATTGCTGGTCAGGCTTATTAAGATTTTTTGCATACATACAAATCACATGTAAACTCTGCTGCAAATCCATTATTCACATTTCTTAAATGAACACCTGAAAAGAACCGAGAGCTGTACAATTTAAAAAAATGAAAATACTTAGCTACTGAATAATAGCTATTTAATCAGCTGCTTCATTCCCTTTATGTACAGTTGCCATTTTTTTTTTGCCAAGAAGCGTGAGAAAGCAAGCAGTGTGCCTTGCAAAATCTGTAATGTGAACCTGATATTTAAAAAAAAAACTAATTTGTTTTGAAATGTTCTGTGTGCTGGCTTTTAAGCACCAAACACTAACCTTTAGGCAACACATTTTTGTGGCCTTAACAGGCTACACTATGCTTTTTAAAGTATGCATCAAAGATACACTAGAGTAACTATAAATATCCAAGTTATACAGTTAGTCATCGGCAGCCTAAAACACCCCCTGAAAGATGAATAGTTATATATCTAAAGAGGGAAAGAAACTAGCCTTTCCACACCAAATAGCAAGTAACAGCAATTAAGGTTAACAAGCCATTGGGTTAAACAAACTAAGCCAATGTTATATTGTCTAGGCATACTTTTTCCTTACATTTGTCCCCTCTATCAGGCAAAAAGCTTATAGAATGCAGAATCCAGCTGTGCAGGACTCAAGTATGAAATCTTTTGCACAATAAAAACCACAAACAAGTATTACTACATTCTATGAGCTGCAATTAACATTTGCTTCCCTTTTCATAATAGTCATGGTAGATGCTGACAATTCAACACAAAATAAGCTAAACAGAGTTCAGACATGAGGAAAAAAACAAAACAAACACGTCGCGTATATTTAGGAGGCTGACCAATTGAGTGTGTTGACGCGAGGGACAGATCATCAATAAGACCAAAATGTAAACAACTAAATTACAATACAAACCAATCAATTCAACTTTCAGATATGTCCTCATGTAATCCACTGAATATTTGCATTTCATTAGATGAGCTTTGAGAATAACACCAGATTGTTTTTTTCTGACTCTTAGCAACATATTTGAGTGATAAAGCAAGTAAAAACACAAAGTGAAATAGTGAATGAAAATCACAAAATAGCCTACTGTGTGTAATCACACTGAATTCTGACAGATCTCAATCCAGCTGTAAATCCTTGATGTTCCTTAATTCCTTTGTAATGCAAAAGGAGAGGTGGTATATGCACACGCACATCCAAAACCATATACTGCACCCTTTCAGCGCAACTTAAAAGCAGATCACTCTTTGTTTCATTCCTCAGTTTTATTCAACAGTGACATCGTTACCTTTTTCACACACTCTTCCTCCTCCTGACGCTTCTCGTAGTGAGAAAAGTCATCGAAGATGGACGTGGTGTGTTTATATCCAGCGATGATCTTAAGCACCTGCCTGGCCTTGTCCAGTGGTACCTCCTGTGTGTCCCGAGAGTTGGTCACTGGCTTGTTTTCGTTGTTCTCCAGTCGAATGTGCCGTAGCTGACTGTTGGGAACGTCCTTAACAAAGATCCAGCGCACATCAAAACGACCCTTCCACTTGTCCTGTGACCACACGCCAGCAGACGTGTTATAGTCCACGGGTGAGCGCATCTCCGCTACGCCACAGAAGTGACCACTCCCATTGACACTGAACAGAAGATAAAGCGGCCCTTTGGCACCCAATGAACGGTACGCTGCATCAAGCCTCTTGTTTCCATGCTCCGTGCTGCACCAGATGTTATACTTGATGGAGCGGTGGATGTCATCCTCGGAATAGCTCTTGATGATAAACACCCTGCCCTGCTTGGGATTCCAGTCAAAGTCCTTGGGGTTATAATTGTTGACCATGCGCAACTTCTCCAAGACTGGGTGAGGCTCAGAGGGGACTCCAGGAACCATACCCACACCGGCTGATGTGGGAGGCGACTGGCCTGTACCACCCCCACTGCCGTCCCCAAATCCATTGGCCCGGTTCCGTGGAGGGACCCAACGAGTAGGTTGAGAAGGTTGCTGTTGTTGGTTTGGAGGAGGGGGGCCCTGGGAGAGAGCAGGATGGGGCATCTGAGCCATACCTGGTTGCCCACTGGGTGGAAGCTGATGCTGTCCCATCTGGGAAACAGAGGGTACCATCTGTCCATTGCTGAGGGGCATTTGTGGGTTCCCTACAGCAGTAGCTCCGGGTTGTGGGGAAGCCTGATTGGGGGGCTGCCCATTGCTGGGAATAGAGGGCACCTGCTGAGGGGTGGCAGCTTTAGGCATGGTGCCCTTGTTGTCCCATGTGCCGATGTCCATGTTGTGTTTAATGGGCGGAGGAGGCAAATTGGTCCCGGCCATGCCACCCTTGGTTTTCAGCTTGGGTTGAGGCTTGGCTGGCTTGCTGGCAATATCGGCCCAGGAGGCGGGCTTGGCAGGGGCAATTGAGACGGGAGGCATGCTTGGAGGTCCTACAGATGATACAGGGCCGAGGGGACCCCCACCAGGTAAGCCAGAGCCAACCACCTTAGGAGCCATGTCCCCATTCCCACCAGGAGCTGCACCGCCGATCTTAAGCCCTGCCATGCCCTGGTCAAGGCTGTTCATACCAGGTGCCTTGTTCAGGGGCTCGTTGGCAGCAGGTGCAAATGGGGACTGTCCATCAATCATGGCACCCCCAAGTGAGCTGGGAGCATAGGCATAGCTGCTGCTGTAGCCAGAGCTCTGCGGTGTCCCCGACTGTCCCTGAGAGCTGCTATTGCCCCATGCCGAGAAGTCGATGCCACTGGGGAAGAAGTTGAAACCGTGCTGGCCCAGGAATGGGTTGCTCCCCAGGGGGCCTGGCTGGCCAAACATAGCGTCCGGGAGGTAGTGGGGCTCCCCATTGCTCAACTGTCCATAGGAGGCCAGGTAAGGCATAGGAGGGTCCCCACCTGTGGACCATGCTGCCTCGTTCAAGGAGTAGGAAAATCCTATGGAGGGGCTGTAGTAGCTGGGCATGTATGAGTCCGACATGGCCGTATAGGCATTGCTCTGAATAGAAAAATAATTTGTTTTAGTGACAGGAGGTAAACAAAACAAAATGGAAATATTGCACCTACACACTCAAACTTAATATTAATTGTTATTCGGTTTGATATGTTTATAATTTGATGTTGTAGATTAAAATTTTAAAAAGGTGAGCAAATATATTAAATTATTATTAACCAAGGATTCATCAAGATCTACCAAAGAAATAAAATACAAAGCCACTGAAACATGATAATCAGAGATGCTAAATCCTGCTATACATCCTCAAGTTTCCCCAAATTTGAAAAGCAACATGTGTTCACACATGGAAAAAACAGAAAGCTCAAGGACCTGAAACAAGTGTATTCTATTAATATTCTGGTGGAGAATTATGTTGAAGTAGTTACAGTTTGTCACAGATAAGATTATTTTCTCATCAACAATGCCACATCTCAAATAAATCAACCACGACAACAATATACTATACTAGCAGGATGTCAATATTAAAGCTGATCTGACCCAAAGTGCAGGGTCAGTATCACAATTCACAGTATTTATAAATTGGCCAAGGCCATCAGGCCATCATTATCCTATGCTCCGGATATGTGCAACTTATTTTAGGAATTACTTTTCTTAGATACACTTGAAATCAGCACACTCTTAAAATAAGCCGTCCATGAAAGATGAGGTTAAAGTTACATCCTGTTTTTTCACTTAAGTCCAAATAAATCATAAGACACATATTAAAAAAGGTTGAAATAAAAGATTAAATCGGAACAGCACTAGCTTGAAGGTACTTCAGTGGTTTGTTAACTGGAGGATACATTAATCTTTGATAATAAAAAATAAAAAAAGGGATTCAACTGAAAAGCAGCACCTGTTGGCAAACACTGGTCAATAAAAGCTTACCTGTCTGGCCTGAGTATTCAGGTAAGGCTCAAACTCATCGTCATTCAAAGTATCCTTTTGGGTCACAGCTCCGTTTTGCACTGAAAAGAACAACACTGATGTAAACAGAGGGTACAGGTTTGTGTGACTACAGGAGGAGGCCTTATGGAGTAAATTCACATCAGAATCATTATCACCACTTACATAATCAAACCGCACCTAACACTTATTGATGAGTGACACAGGAAATGCCAATTAAATGAGCAAGACGTCCCATACTACAATAATAGGCTTCAGATTACAGTGTAATCTTGCATATGAAGTGAATCGACCCCTGAGAAAAACTGGATGCACTTGCAATGATTAGGCTACATGTTGGCAAAAACAAGCCGAGACATTCAGATTATCATCCAAATAGACGACTTAAAAATGTAGGATAGATTACGCCATTAGTGATAATTCAACAGCAGATGTAACGCAGGTGGAGCGGACTTTCTGTGGCATGTTTTCACAAGTGAGCCTGTTCTAGCTGATATCGGCAGAGCCTTGAAGTTATAAACAAGCAGATTAGTAATGTTATCTTACATTATAGTCTGAACAGCGCACTGGGGGGGGGGGGGGGGGAAGGCGCAAGGCCCATTTGGACACAGGAAAAAGCATGTCGGAAGACGTGTCATTTTGGGTTAAGTTAGCAACCCAGCTAGCGTTAGCGCGCTAGCTGTGTGGTTAGCTGCGTGGAGTGCGCAGCGTCTCCTTGTTAACGAGCGCCAAGAGTCCTTTCAACATGACGGACTCGGCTAACATTAGCCGATTCGTCCAGCGTGATGGGATGGCACCTGTAGCTTAACGCTGCGAATGTGTTTTGACAGATATAAAGAGAGACCGGGTAGCACAACAGCGTATTCTCGCACTTGCCAGCGCAATAAATACACTTAAAAAAAAGCTTTGCAAGTGCAACCAGGAAAACGGGGATGCTGATGTGTATCATGTTGCCATTTGACGTTAAGGTTAGCGAACCTTATAGATAGCTAATGCTAACTATGGGAACCTTACAAGTGCCGTTTCACTTCGGGGACGTCAAGGAAACTCGCGAGCGGTGACTTAAGGGCCGGGACCACTCTTATGCAACACAATATTTGGCGTTTCATTGAAGTGGCAAACCAAACGCAACCAAATATGTACAATTTACAAACAAGACAGGCCCATGGGGGCGAGCAGCTAGGAGGCAAGCTGTAGCATCCGCGCACGTAAGATTTTCAAAGCACACCGCACGTAAAAAGATCCGCATTCACTCAAGCCGAGTCCGGGAAGGTTTTGAGACCATATTTGTTCTTACCTTTATTAGCTTGGCCTTTCGGTCTCTGGATTGGGTCCAGGTGATTCATGAAGGTTTGATTTATGAGAAGAGAGGAAGGGGAAAAATAGATGAAGAGATATATTTTCAGCAGTCAGTTCCTTTAGCAGGTGGTCAGGCCTACTGCACTACTGAGCCACAGCCGCTGCCTCGGAGCTAAGCTATCCTCGCTAGCCGTCGCGATGCTGAGAAATTTGGCCCTCGTAAATGTTCAGAAAATACCTCTCTTTACCTGTTCAAGAAGGCTGCTGGCTGACATGTCTTTCCCCCCCGGAGCCTGTGTTACTGTATTTACTCCTAAATAAAAGCGACAGGGTGCTGAATTGGTCTAGCTATTGGAGAATTTCACCCAAGCGCCCCTATCTCGCTACAGAGCCTGGTTTCTACACAATGGCGGGCTGCAGTTTGCTTGACAGACTCCTCAACATGGCTGGGCGGCCTCGTCAACCCACGATGGCATTTATTTACAGCGGACACGCGCCCCCCAATGGCGCGGAGGAGCCAGGCCTTAACCCAGGACCTATACGACACACTGGAACATCAATGTATTCACTATTTAATCGATTAAACATGCATGCGTGGATTATGCAAATGAACCAGCAGCCCAGATTGATTAAATTAGTTATTTAAACTCCACTCGTTAATATGAAAATGATATGTTATATTGCACATTGAGTTTTACTGAAGGAATGATGTTTTGTTGAATTTGGTGTCCTCAAACAAGCCTGCAGTTGCCAACCTTGTGAAGTTGAGTCAAAACGAAATTGGTGGAATTACTAGGTAATTTATTTGGGGTAATAAAATATTTGTTTTTTCCTCAAATTAAACTACTTTATTTTTGCAAGTTGTTCCAGTTTTAACGTAAACAGAATGTAGTCATCCTGATTTTACAAGAAAACAGGTTGACCACCATACACACCATTCAAAGGACACAAGCTTTTTTCAATCATTTTAGTGATGATAGTGACACGGTGGAGGGAACCCTTCTACATATTATGTTGCTTAAACTGGGCCAATACTTATGGTGCGGCCTATGGTGCCATGTATAAAAGTACTTTGTAATGATGCATGTATGCAATGCTAAGCCATTAAAATAATAATTGTTGACAGATTCATATTTATAGAATGTATTTTAATTATATATTGGCCTTTTTGACATCACAATTTCAACTCACCCAACAATAAACAAATAGGATGATTTATATTTGCTTATTATATAATTCCAAGGAGGACCCCATGCAGTAACTCTGCATAACATTTTATTATTTTTAATGAATTCTCAAATTGACTCAGTTTTAAATTTAATCTGCCTCTTCTTACTTAAAAGATTGTTGATCACAGATTCCTTTTTAGAAGAGTAAACGATTTCTAAGTTAATTTAAAAAAAAATGCAATTTATATTTGTGATTTTGATACACTTTCTTCTTAATTGTGTTTCCTAGAGTATTCCCATTTATTCCAGTAAGCTAGACAGTCCGCTTCACACACTGAATTAATTGTCTGATGTCAAACACTTGTTGTGGAAATACTATTAACAGTTCGTAACAATAAAAGAGGATCAATGTCTGCCATCACAGTCACATTTTGCATCAGTAAGGCATCACAAATCACCAAAATGAACAAAGTCTTGGGGGAAACAGTTAAAAGTTCTTCTTTTAATAAGTCTTAAGAAATAGAAACAACATCAATTCCAACAATATAGAGGTATTTCCCATTCAACAAAGAACAGTGACTTTATGGAGCTTTATTAGCACTTGCTTCCTAATTTAAACATTTAGCCCCCACTAGTGTTGTTTCACAGTATAACGTTCTCATTTTTCAGGAGCCCTCCAAAAAAAAAGACCATTAGGTGTCCATTGCGTGACCTGCCACTAGGTGGACTCCTCATCACAGTGTTGATGTGTCTTCTGTGTGCTGTGCAGGGAATCCAACACCATTTAGGACTTGTCGAAATGCATCACTCACATACGTATCCTTCTACATGTTGGTTTACGGGCTGTTTATTTGTGAAGTGCTCTTCTTTGTGTCCATCCAACCTCAGGCAACTCTGATGCTAAGTAGAAGTTTCTCTGTATGATTGTCTCAGTTTGAGAATCATTATTTATAAGTGCATCAAGCCCATACCAGCTCATTGAAATATCCTTACAAATGTCAAAAGCTGACAGAAACAGCCTTTTAATAGCTTATTTTTCAACACTTGAAATTGTCATAATGTGTTCTTTGATCAACATCTCCTGTGTTATGCAGTCTTTCTTTACCTTCAGTATCAGTATAGCTCTGCTTTTGCTAAAAAAAAGTTGACATCATACATGGGCAGTGGGGATCAGTTGGATGACCTCCCCCACCCCCCCACCACCAGTTATCATTTTTCAGGGCCAAGGGTTGGTCAGATGGCATGTGACTAAATTGCACCTCAGAACACACAACACAAGGGGCCAGGAATAACCCCAGCCTTGGACACAAACACTCGCTCACGTCTAAAACCCTGCTGGGGACAACCAGAGGCCGAACATGGTGTAGATCACAAGATCTCCTAAACAGAAGGGTATTTTGTTTTAAATTCACGTGCAAAAACTCAAAAGAATGTATGTGTGAAACAAGAAGAAAAAAAAAGGCATACACTGGATAGCCGTGTGTATGGTTAATTAGGGAACTCAGAATAACACGGGCAAATAGGGACAGCAAACCAGTAGCAGTGACAAGACATTTGACTTGTGAAACATGCCTAGGACAGTAGCGTGGCATGCACGTATCATATTCCGCCTTTCAACTCTCAATCATTTTTTGGGTGCTTTTTTTTTTTTCTTCTTTTCCCAGAGGCTTGTTGACTGGTGCGGATTGGACAGGTGGCATAGCATGGAGGAGAGCTGGCCATTTACCAGCCAATAAAAATAGCTGTGGTCTCCATGATGTCACCGGTGAGTAAATCATAGCTCCTGACGGTAGAGGGAGAGAGAAGACGTGAGAAAGAGAAGACGGGCCTTTTCTTTTTTTCACAATTTCAAGTTTCTCCTTCGGTGAAACTAATTCCAGTGTTTTTATTTTTTTGCCCTATCGCTTTCACTCTTGTTTTTTGCCACATCTAAACTTATGCAACCCGGATGACGTATAAGCGTGGACGAGAGAGACCACGTTCCCCACGGCAAACCCCCAAGAACACTGCCGTCTTCAGCCAGTCCCACTGGCTGCAGTTGCCAGAAAACGGTGTCCAGTCTAAAGCCGGAGTCTGATCTCACTCCCATACCTGGCATTCTGAAGCCACAACACCATGCTGCCGACGTGGAACCCGATCAGTCGTAAATCTCCTCTGTTTGACCATGTGACACTCCAAATTTGTGATCCTGCCCTCTCGTCCACCCTCCGCATCTCTTTCCCTCCACCCGCTGCCACCCATGGTGCCCTTCTAACTCCAGCCTCCCCCCCTCTGGCACACTGGGATGACAGGCAGGAAGGTGACAATCCCACACGCCCCCATTATCGTTTCTGTGCGCATCTTTCGTGCGCCTGTATGCACACCTTTGGCTTTATATCTGTGCGTGTGTGTCTGTATGCAAGTGTGTGAATTTGTGATTGTGTGTGCATAACTCCAGTGACCCAGTGGCAGCTGGGTACTCTTGGTAATAAGATGTTAGGAATGTAGCACTTGTCAGCCTCTCCGACGATGCTGTTAATTCACATTCTGTCCGTTTCAGAGGGTTAGCCTTTAATAAACAGTCAACATTCCGTGTGTTTACCTGTGAACAAGCTCTGTTTGTACACAGATTAAAGTGTCCAGACTGCTTCCTTGTGTTAATTACATCGGGGGGATTATGTCCATGTGCTGCAGCTCTGTTTGTGACACATTTTTTGTCAGACAGCGTGCATCCCCTAAAGCTACCACACATGAATCATAAGATAGTAAAAGTAGAACCAAACCACATGTTTAAGGCAATTCAGTACAAACCACATGTAATACCCTCTATTCAAACTGCATTTTCGATGAGAAAGAAAGGGTTTTCCTCAGAAGACAAAACATGTATATCATAAAACAATCAATTAGGGATGTCATATTGATATAATCAAAGATCACAATATTACTCAAAACAGTTATGATGAGACAATACATTATGATTTAAGATATATGTGCTTTTTAAGAAAAATAATTGTGAAAGGAAAATTGTTGCTATACAGAACTGTAATGTATCACAAGACCAGGAAAGATTAAACAATCACAATGTTTTCCAAGCTTCTGAAATCCCATGATGATCTTCCTACCAATAAAATAAAGATTAAAGAGGTTATTTAAGCAACACGTTTTTTTCTGTGATCCTGATCAGTTTTCACATGATTTTGAACCAACAGTGATGACTGTAGAAAGAAGTAAAATACATGAATCAGTGTGAAAAAAACAGGGCTCAAACAAATATGATCCTAGTAAGAAATCTTTATTCCTATTTAACTGACTTTGACCTAAATCTCTAGTATACTGGTGCTTGGTGTGCACACAATGAGGCA